>CM019825.1:103062418-103662418 GCA_009763385.1 Coix lacryma-jobi var. lacryma-jobi
TCCCCTCCTTGACTCAACTCATACACCACCCTAGCCTTCCCTTGGGATCAAATAAATCAACAACTGGTACTCCCAGGTGAAGTGCTACTACGATAGTTCTGTGCGCTTGCAAAATCTCCTCCTGGTAGATTGCAATCTCTCTAGCTAGCTCCTACTAGTGTCGGGATTGACAACCCCACTTGGCATTAGTAGATAGCTGCTTTAGCTCCACTCCTTTAGGTATAGTGACCGGTCTTGCTTCAAGCATTTCTGACACCGTTGCCGGGGATAGACTCCAAAGTCTACTCCTAGTAACAACGTTAGCAAGTGCCAACAAGCATTCCTGGGCCGTTACCAGGGATAGTTGCCTAGCACTATCTTTAGTGAAGCTAAGAACTACCAACAGTATACTTACCCTGGTGCACAAACGTTCCCTCTCGAGATTGCTTGATTTGCAATCCGAGGAAAAACGTCAACTCGCCCATCATGCTCATCTCAAACTCCCTGCTCATAGTATCTGCAAACTTGGCAACCAAAGCGTGAGAAGAACCACCAAAAATGATATCATCCACGTAAATCTGGACCAAGAGAGTGTCACTGCCTTACTTGAGGAGAAAGAGCGTTTAATCCACACATCCCATTTTAAACCCTTAGCAAGCAAAAAGGTTTTCAACCTATCATACCAGGCTCTAGGGGCTTGTTTCAAACCATACAAAGCTTTGTGAAGTTTAAAAACATGGTTTGGAAACTTTGGATTTTCAAAACCGGGGGTTGTTTCACATACACCTCCTCTTCTATGTAGCTGTTAAGAAGGCACTCTTGACATCCATTTGAAAAATTTAAACCCTTTGGATGCAGCAAAAGCCAAGAGTATCCTAATCGCCTCCAAACGAGCTACAGGAGCAAAAGTCTCCTCATAGTCTATCCCCTCCTTCTGACTGTACCCCAGGGCTACAAGTCTGGCCTTGTTTCTCACAACTTGGCCATCTTCTCCTTGTTTGTTTTTGAAGACCCATTTTGTCCCAATAGGATGACACTCAGGAGGAAGAGGAACAAGAACCCAAACCCGATTTCTCTCAAAGTTCTCAAGATCCTCATGCATGGCATTGACCCAATCTGGATCCGTCAAAGCGTGTCCAACATCTTGGGGTTCAAAATCAGCAACAAATGCAAAATGAGCAAAGTGAGAGATTTGTTGTGACCTTGACTGAGTGACACGTTCGCCGATGCTGCCGATCATCTGTTGAGGCGGTGTTTGGTGCTGAATGTGGCGTGGCGCCTCCCGAGCTGATGTAGCCTCCCCATCAACAGCAGCTGGTGCCTCCTCGGGTACAAAAGGTACCGTTCGAGGTGGCGGATCCCACGACCCCCAAGTCGAAGAAGAGGGATCGGGGCCGTGAGTCGTAGTAGAAGCCGCTCTTTGCGGCACAGTAGGTGGAGGAGGTGCTGGGTCATCCATCCTTTCAGCACCCTCTTCCTCATCATCAAAAAGAGGTTCGCCAGCCTCATGATCACCTGCACGCTCAAAACGAGAAGAAGGACAAACCATGGTCTCGTCGAAGGTGACATCGGATGTCTCCATGACTCGGTTAGTATCAAGGTTAAGTACACGATAAGCTCGAGTGTGAGTGCCATAACCACCCAAAATACACCGTCAGAAGAACGAGACTCAAACTTGTCCAAGTTGCCCTTTTTGAGTATAAAACAATGGCAACCGAAAACTCTAAAATAACTCACTTTGGGCTGTTTTCCAAAACGCAACTCATAAGAAGTCTTTTTCAAGAAAGCTCAGAGAAAAATGCGTTTGGAAATGTAGCATGCAGTGCTCATAGCTTCGGCCCAATATCGCCTAGGAGTCCTATGCTCATCGAGCATCGTCCTGGCCATCTCTACAAGGGTCCAATTCTTCCTTTCTACAACACCATTCTGAGGTGGTGTGTAGGGAGAAGAAAACTGATGCTCTAAACCCAAACAGTTACAAAACTTCTCAAAATCCGAGTTTTTGAACTCGGAACCATTATCACTTCTAGTAGCTCGCATTGAGTTCAAAGGGAACTCATTCTGAAGACGCAAAATCAGATTACGAGCAAAAGAGAAAGTCTCAGTTTTCTCAAATAAAAAGAAAATCCACGAATATCTCGAAAAGTCGTCAACAACAACAAGCACATACCACTTCACCCCAACCGAGCTCACCCGAGCCGGACCAACAAGGTCCTTGTGCAAAAGCTCTCCGGGACGCTTAGTCATGACCTGAGTCACTAGATGGTGGGGAGCGGCAACCATCTTCCCATGTCTACAAGAATGGCAAACAAGATCCTTCTCCATGCATAACTTGGGCAATCCTCGGATTAGGCCAAGTTAACTAAGCCTTGCAAGCAAGTCGAAGCTCAAATGTCCTAGTCTCCTATGCCACTTCTAAAGATCAGAGGAGGAGGGTCTAGCCAAAAGACAATGAGAAACTCCAAACGACTCCGAGAAATCCGCACGAAAGACTCTCCCAAAGGGCGAAATCCCACAAACAAGATTGCCTGAGGATCCAAAATATGACTGAGTTTCGGTTTAAAACGAATCTCATAGTCGTCATCAAAGAGTTGCGAAACAGAAAGAAGGTTAAAATGCAAGTTAGAAACAAGAGCAACATCGCGCAACACAAAGTGCTCATTAACTCGCACCGACCCATGAGACAACACTCTACCTTTGCTATTGTCGCCGAAGGTGATAAACTCCTTTCCGGTGACCGGACTAAGACTGGAGAGCCACTTGGCGTTTCCGGTCATTGTGCCTCGAGCAAACGGAATCCACCAACCAAACGTTCTCCAATCGTTTTACCTACATCAATAAAAGACTAGGGTGAGCATACGGTCCAACACTGGGGTTAGTGAAGTAAGGAGAATACTAGTGTTGGGCCGGCTGCTCAAAAGAACGGTTAGCAGAAAAACCATTCCTAGCACGCCTACGGGAAGAGGGATCACCACGTAGAGGAAAACGTGGTCTGCTAAGGGAGGAGCGTCCATCGCGATACTCACAACGCGATGGGGGAAAACACTCAACTACAAAGCCACCGCCACGGGGTCCATAGCATACAACTGCTGGCTCCCGCCGGGCACGTCCTCTCCATTGCCTAGGCCAGAGAACTTGAGGTTCTGGACCTCTAGGCCTAACATCACGCCTCCGAACATTCGGCACATGTACATCATGGAAAGGATGGTACATGTCCGTGTTGTTGATCTCCTTTGCGCGGCGCGCCTCTCTCTTGCGCCGAAAGCAAAACTCACTCAAATGTCCATCTCTCTCACAGTGCTCACAATGGTACCTCACCGCTCTCAAAGGGGGTTGTTGGTACTCACAGTAGTGGGTGTGGATCACTTTGCCCTTCTGTGGCATAAGCTCCTCCTGGATGGGTGTCATGGTGTCCAGCTTGTTCTTGAGGTGGTTTGGTTTGGGAGCCCATGATTGTTTCTTGGGTGGAGCTCTCGGAGGTTCAACAAAGACCCCATCCTTGGTGTTAGGCTTGAGAGGCTCTTTGGGTGGAATCTTGGTAAGCTTGGGAGTAGTGGTGGAGTTGGGCTTCTCACATGGGTTAAGACCACTCGACTCTCCAATCTTCCCAAAAGACAAAACATCAACACCCAGAGCAAAACCTACACCTGGACCTCCAGCAGCTTGCTTAAATTGGGAGATCATCATCCCGAGCTGTGACTCACCGCTAGACACCCATGACAAGATGGTCCGAAGGTATGTGTTTTCCTCCTCGGTTTGCATCTTGTCATGCTTCACATTAGCGATCTCCATCTTCAAACCCTCACAAAGAACACACCTAGCCACACATGTGCTACCCGAGTTGGCCTCTTCAAGAGACACAATCTTGGCATTCTTCTCTGCCAACTCGGATTGCAAGCCCGCACAGGACTTGCACGCACCCAACAGCGAGGATCTAGCCTTTAGCTCATCCACCTCTCCTACCAACACAGCATACTTGCTTCTCAACATGAGAAGGTCAGTCATGTGTGTGGTGCACATCTCACACTCCTCATCGGTAACAACTACGGTGGACTTGAAAGATTCAAGTTCCTTCACCGTATCCTCCCACTTCTGCCTAAACTCCTTGCGCTCTCTAGCGGCACGCCTAAGCAACTTATCGCGGCTATGGAGCGCGACAGTAAGCTTCTCTACCTCAGCAGAAAGCTCGTCGGGGGTCTGAGATACCTGGGAGGTGTCGTCATCGTCGTTCCGAGGAGTGTCCTCCAGCTCGCCGTCGACCTCCTTGCCGAGGGCCATGGTGCAGAAGCCCTCATCGTCGGCGAAGAAGCAGAGGCCGTTCAGCTTGTCCTCGATCCTCTTCTTCTTCTCGGACTCGTCGTCGCTTGAGGAAGCGGAGTCTTCATCCGAGTCGTCGATGTCACTGAGCGTGGCAAAGAACGCACGCTGCTCAGCCTGGGCCTTCTCCAAGTACTTTGTCTTGATGTACTCCTTGTCGAAGCCGCCCTTCCGCTTGTGCTTCACGGGGACGTACTTTTCTTTGCGTTTGCCGGAGTCATACTTGTGCCCATGATCCGCCTTGCCGAAGGTCTGCTTGTTCTTCTTCGGGCAATCGGCGATGAAGTGGTTGGGGTCGCCGCACTCGAAACATCCCGAGCGTCCTCCTCTGCGGCGACGGTTCATGCGGTTGTTGTGGAACCACGAGAACCGGTTGGCGAGCAATGCCAACTTGTCATCCCCCATGAACTCCAGTTGCTCCTCTGTAACAGAAAGAAGAGAAGATAGTGCAAAGCCTCCAGAGGGGTTAGCAGAAGAACCAGAAACCAAAGCCATTGACGGGCCAGAAGGATTTTCATAAGAAGCCCTTGCCATGGCATCAATCTCACTGGACTTGAGCTTACTAAAGAGCTCGTCTCACGTGAGGGTCTCATAGTTTGGTGATTCGATGATCGCCTGAACTTTGGAGTCCCACACCGACCGATCAAGAGTGTGCAAAAGCTTCAAAGCTCTCTCATGATCGTCGAAAGGCAACAACTCCTTGTTAGCCCTCATCCTATTGACAATCACCTGAAAGCGAGCGAATAAACTCTCTATGCTCTCGCCAGGCATATGTTGAAAGTTCTCATACTCTCGCTTGAACGACTCGTAGAGACGGGTTTTGACTTGAGAGGTTCCCTCATGGAAACGCATGAGGGTGGCCCAAATCTCCCAAGCCGTAGCGACGTGAGAAACGCGATCAAACTCAGACATGCTCAAACAAGAGAAAAGAGCATTACGGGCTCGGCTATTGGCATCGTGCTCATTGATCTGCTGCTGAGTCACACGAGCAGCCAAGACCACGTAATCAGCAGAGTTGCAAATATCCCAAATGGAAGCACCAATACTCTGCAGATAGGCTGACATGCGTATCTTCCAATACACATAGTTCGTCACATCGAAAAATGGCGGTTTGCCCACGCCGCGATCCATGTCGCCTTCTGTGGATCTGGAACCGGCTAAGGTGGAAGATTCTTAACCTGCTCTGATACCAATTGAAGGACTGAGAATGCAATATCAAGGCGACCAGAGGGGGGGGGGGGGGGTGAATGGGAGCACAAAAATTCTTCTCTCGAAACTTTGGCCTTTTGTCCCCAAAATCAACCCCAAGATCTTCGATTGAAACTGTGATGCCCACGACCCTTGAAAGAGGGTGGATGATCCCTAGGATCATAGTGAGGCACCACAAAGCGATAGAGAACCAAACGCCAAAAGCACTGGAACAAGTTCGACCCTCAAAAACCAAGTCCCAAACGTAGATAGACGGCTACGTCGAGAAATCCCCAAATACATATGCTAACAAGTAGCAAAGATACCTAGAGAGGTTCCTTGATCAACTCTAGGGCCAAACGAGAAGTCCGGAAACCAAGCGGAGAAGCCGGGAGAACAAACGCACAAAACTGCAACAAGCAGCCAACTCGCGGACTGTCCGGGCTACAGACCGCGGACTGTCTGCTCAGCGGCGGACAGTCCGGGATCAGGTGGTGGACTGTCCGCCAGCCAAAAGAGCAAAACAACAGTGTTGCTGAAACACCACTGGACAGTCCCGGACTGTCCGTGGTTTGCAACGGCGGACTGTCCGCCGGTCAACCTGGACACCAAGAGTAGGAACCCGCGGCCACTGGTCTGGCCAAGTCCCTGACGCACGGACTGTCCGCGGGGAAACAACGGACTGTCCGTGACCTCCTAGTGAGGGCGATTTCGGTCGCCCCTCACACAACTCTTCCCAAATCCGAATCAAATCACAATCCCAGGTTCCCAAACTTGGAGAGAATGATCACGAGGTAGTTAGGAGACTATCCCCAAGAAATCATCCGCTCAAATCAATTCAATCACCGGGAAATCGAAAGGGGAGGAGTATGAATGAAAAAGCGCCACAAAAACAAAATCAACCCGATCTACTTGTTCGTGAGGAGTTAGATAAATTCCTTCGGTGGAAATGATCTCCTCACTATAAAGAACAAGTTGATTCAAACGGATTTCGCAAAGATGCAGTAGAGAGGGAGATCGAGTGACGGGAAAAACGCGGAGAAACGAAGAACGCGAAGAACACGAACAAAACGCGAATCAAGTCATCGATCTGCAACCGTGTGGCTACCACATGCTACAATAGTGGGATTACGGTCTCACTTCCTCAAAATCTCCAGTACACAGAGGTATGGTTCTCTGCGGATCTCAGTTGCTACAGCAGGGGTTTGGGAGAGCAGGAAAACCTAGAAGGCAAAGAGCAAAATGACTGAGATAGATGGGGAGGTGGGTGTCTCCCCCTACTTATCCTAATTCTAATTCCCACTCTACCCCTAACTAATTACAGAGCGAACCAGCTAAACCCTAGGGTTATTCTGGACCAACTCGTGGTAGGTGGTGATCCGACGGCCACGCCCGCACAACTGGTAGCGTTGCCTCGACGCAACCTCACCGATTGCCGCCACGTGCCGCCACCACTATGCTTGTCCTTTTCCCGGACGTCGCCCCCAGTTTTGTGGCCCAAACCGGGAAACCAGCCTTCACAGCCAACCCCCGGTTTTGAGGCCCAAACCGGGAAACCAGCCGATCATCGCCTGAGTTTTGTGGCCCAAACTTAGAAACCCGCAGCGCCCAGGTTTTGAGGCCCAAACCTGGAAACCGTCCTCAGCCCGAGTTTTGTGGCCCAAACTCAGAAACCATCAGCGCCCAAGTTTTGAAGCCCAAACCTGGAAACCGTCCACTCGGTGGTTTTTCTGTGGCTCAACCACCAAACCGAACCGTAGAGGGGATGCACCGCCCGTGCACCCCGTCCACCCACAAGTCTTCGCTCGTCGCTGTCCCAGGCTAACAGCCACCACAGCTGATCCTCAGGCCACTGGTCCCTCAGTCCAAGCCTCACGTCCGCCCTTCGCCACTCTCGGTCCATCGGCACGGCACGTCTCTACTTGACCTTCACCTTGCCTTTGATCACTGTATCCGTGCTCGACACCTGCACAACACAAGCCAAAGAACATGCGCATAATCCTAGTTGACAATCACTCATCACTCAGAGACTCGGCATACACCCATGTATCCGCAACGTGTACTTGAAGCTTCACTTATGCCTTTTCCCACACCATGCATATATTATCAATCTATACCAAAGTGTTGTAATGCTTGTGTATCGTGCAATGTGCCAAGCAACCACTAGGGACAACTTTGTGTGGGTACTACGTCTGCGAGTACCTAAGGGCCTGCAGGAAGTACAACGGTAGCTGGCCGCAGCTCAAGAAAGCAACTGAATGGTGGGAAAGAGAGCAGAGCAATCAACATAACTTCGATCAAATAGTGGCAGACATGTGCAAGTTTGTCATTGACCGCGTAGTGCATGAAGGGCAACCGTTCTTTGATACAGATGCCCCGTTAGCACTGCTTCCCGAGTACGAGAAGCTCAGGAAATGGAGCACCATGCTACGCGACGAGATGAAGGATTACAATTTGAACATGGTGTTGACGCAAAACGTGGCGTCTCGCTTCAAGAGCACACAACAAGCCGAACGAGGCTAGCTTCAATCGGGAGCCCGGGGTGTATCGAACCCGGAGACGTGCCAGTCGGTTTGACCTGAAAACCAACAAGGGATAAAAGTGTGAGAATACCTTGGAACATGCTGGGTGAAACCAGACAGTTCCATATGTATGGCTTTGGAAGCCAATCACGACGGCACACAGCTATAGAAGCTGTTTGTCGAAACAGGTTTAATATGTCTTTCGGCAAGTATAAAGAGAAAGCATGTAAACATGTCAAATGCCGAATACATACGTGACAAAAGAATAAAAGAGGTAACTTGTAAATACAAATCTATTCAGATAACATATGCATAGGCCAATCCAGCTAGTCTGCCGCACGTCCAGCCTTCATAAACCCGTCAGGTATAAACTCAAGCAAAGCTAATCCACCGCATGATACCACTTGCTATAAATCTACATCACTCCTTATAATTAGATTAATCCACCGCATGATACGATCTAATTATAAGAAGCTAAAAGCACACATACATCTGAACAGATCTATACATACTCATTACTCATGTAAGCTTAACCAGAATCGGCAAACTAGCCGAACTGGGGTCCATGAAGAAGAAACACACAGACAAAGCATGATTAAACTAATCTAAAACCTGTACCTGCCGCACGGCACCCATCTCTATCAAAGCCTAAACACGATCGGCATGTATGAACCCGCAACATGTAACAACCTAGATTGAAAGTCGATTCGGCCATCATGATATTATAATTAGCAAAGCACAAGCAAACTCGTGCAACAAGGCCAAATGAAGATCAATCTAGATTGGGCAAAAAGTGTTGTACGAATTAAATAAATAAAACATATAACACGTGATAACTTAATGAATCTATTAGATCTGCCAAATCTAACAGAGCCGATAACTATTTTTACTCATGACTCAATCCGCCGCACGATACAAGTCATAGGTAAAAACTTCCCGTCATAAGCTTAAATCCGCTGCACAATACTAAGCTTAACATACGAGACTACTTGCATCATATCTAAATCCATCGCATGATACTAGACATGATAACAAGGTTCCCGGTACTTACGGAGGTCGACGGATCGATGATTCCTCTCGAAGAACTCGATGACACGACTATAAGGACTCGAAGGTGGCACGGGGCCGGTTGTATTGATGTGGTTGTGAACAATTCTACAATGGTCGAGGGCTTATATTTATATCGTGGACGAAGCATGAGTCCTAGACGATTACGACTTTACAATGAAATACGGATAGATATAAACCCTACATTATTCGGTGCCTTCCATCACCCCGTATCTTCTCGTACAAGCCGGCTTTACTCACAATACGCGTTTTCCGAATGGAACCATGGCCTCGCGAAATAGCCGACCGCGTAGACAATTACCGAAACTCTGAAAACCAAACAGCTGCCGATCGTTTGCTGAATCTGTTTCCTCTGCTGGCCGGACCCGTCTGTCATATTCTTATGCGTACGAAAATCTGGTGTCAACACATGCCCCCTAATTTTGGGATAAATGTTTATTCCAAAATTCCTTTTTCCTTTTCGCACTGACGTGGAACCCCCAGAAGCATCTGTCTTTACTCGCCATAATTACCGTACCTGCCAATTCGTCTCCCTATGCACTTGGGATCTTTTAAATTCCCCCTTTCACTTGATTTCGGCCCGTGCTTTTCGACCTCTCCTGCTTTGTTTGCAAACCAGAAAAACCCTTTTCTCTCTTGCTATTCCTAATCAGCTAGAAGATGTCTTCTCAGGCGAGCCGTCATAGCCTCGAGCTTGGGGCTTCCAGCACCTCCAGGAGAAGGTTACCCTCTAATTGCTTTTCGTTCAAAGATGAAGCAGTCGCCCTCATATTGTTGTTCTTGTTTAGGAGGGTTGATGATGACTTTCCCGAGGTCCTGGCTCGGAAGATCACGGATCTTCAATTTGATCTAGAAAGGAGGAATCGGGAGATTACCCGAGTCTCTCGAGAGCGTGATGCCGCTCGGGAACAGGCCATTGGTAAGCATCCTTCCACTGTTCTTTCCCTATTCTCCTTCCCTGTTTTACTGATCCTTCCTTCTCTTAGCTCTGGAGGCCAAGCTTCATTCCCTCGAAGCTGCCATTGTCGATCTTGCTATCACAGCCAACGTGCCAGGTACGACGGCTTTGAGGCGGTTGAACGAGGTCAACCGGGTTCTCCCCGACATCTCCAGGGCTGGCATGGGTTACAGTGCAGCACTCGCCTTCAACGCTGTTCGGATCCATTCTGGCGCTGACTACCGTCATTTTGATGTTTGTGAGCGAGGACTAGAATTCGGGGTGGCACACTCTGTTGATGACATGAAAGAAGCTGGAACAGATCTGGCCGATTCCTTTGACTTTGATCTCCCGATTAGGAATAGAATAGAATGGACGAACTGACTCTTTATTGTAATTTGCTTCCCCTTTTGTAAATAAGTGAAAACTCCTTCGTTCATCCTTCTGATACCAACTTGCGATTGATCCTTCGAGATCAATGTGTATTCTATTCCGCGTACTAGCCACTGATCTTCTTCTCATTTCAGCGACGATGCACATCCCATCGGCTGTTGCTGATGACCATGTTCACTCCAATCGATTATCTCAGATTTGGAGTTTCTTCAATTACCCTTTCGGTTTTTTCGGTTTATGATGGTACCAGGATAACACTCCTCCATCCTTCTGTCTTCAGTACCAACTGGTGATTTAGAATTTTTCCCGAACAACCAACCAAAACTGAGCATCTCACAATTGTAATCTTCTATCAGCCGAACCTTGGCCAACCTTTCAGATTCCAAAACCCTGAACCACTTGGATCAGCATAGATTTGGTTTGGCCCAATATCGGCCCAATAATCGTGAAAGACCCCAGCCTGACGCCTGGCCTTCCAATGCATAGATTACAGCTCTAAATATGATCTCAGCCAAACCACTATCTTCAACCTCGAGCCAGACTCACCAAAATCCCAATCCTGTGCTCTTGGCTCAAACCAAAGAGAAAAAACCTCTTCAGCTCAAGAATTCCACCAATGCCCAGTAGTAGTGATCTCAGTAAACGTCCCTTTCATAGTTGAAACAGGGGACAACAGAGCACCGATTCACCGACGTCACGGGTAAAAACTATTTTCTGCCCCCTTGTGATAGCTTCCTTCACTCATCATATCTTTGACTAAGCTTAGGCTCTCTTCTTAGAAGACTTGCCCAGGAGATATGACACCGAAGAAAAACTGAACAGCCGTATCAGTGGAAACAGACCTACAACGCCATCATAGGTCAATAAAATCCTTATATGACCTTCTCCTCTGATCAAACTTGCACATGCCTGGTACATTTTTTCCTTTTGTCAGCTTTTTCCTGCAGAGAAGAATGTCCACGAGAACATAACTGAGGCTAGTCTTGATACTACTGACGGTCGTGTAGATCAGGCATGTCATCGAAGGTGTGCGCGCCGGGGTTCCTTTCGGGCTAGCAGCAATAAGTTCTTGGACCAAAGAAGATTACTCCTCCCTACCAGTTGGAATCGCATGTGACCCGGATGAGTTTGAAGATCTTGAAGTCTATGATAACCATGCCACTGCTATTGCTGAGATTGTTGATCCGCAATCCATTGTAAACAAATTATTCCAAGGGTAGCTTGCACTTAGGATGGATCTATAAATGAAGTTTGCAGCGGATGAACTTGTCCTTCTCTGAATAGCGTCTATCTGCATCTTTCAATCCTTCAGTCATTTCCTCGATTGCAGAATCTCTTCAGAAGAACGTTTGCCGAATGTATGACGTCGTCTTAGCCGATTGAATCTCACCTCCGACATATCATGTCACTCGGCATCTTCACTTACTGCTTCTCACCTTTCTCTTACCCCATTAAACCTACCAATTTGAAAATGCCAGGGTTACCAAGGTCATAAATATCCTTGTACCAAAGGCAATATGTAAAAATATCGGCTATAACTTAATTCCTTGGAATATTTTTTCTGCTAAAGGCGATGTTTTTTCACATCGGCTGTATACAAAATATCTTTCGAGTCACACGACTCCCATGCGTTCGGCTTCAACAAGTAGTGCCGAAGCTCCAACTGACAAGTGCACGAACCAAAAAGTCTTGTTACAGCCGAATACCCCTCTTCTCAGGTTTGACATTTTCGGCTAAAACAAATTGCTAATTATCTTTCCACTAAACTCAAAAAAAATAAGGGCTCATCCTACTATAAGGCTACCGGCCGTCACGTGCAACTCGAAATAATCCCCAAGTTGTGGAAGTGCCTCCATATATATTCAATTTCATCAAAAGCTTCTGCTGCACGTCACCTTGCACGAATCTTTTCCGAATTCCCATGAGCTTTGGTAATGAAGAAATAATTGAAGTCCCCTTGAAGGTTCGCAGACTTTGAAGCATATCCGATATCCCAACTTGTACACATTGATCCAACTTCGGCTTCATTATCAACACTTTATTCCTTGTCAGCCGATATGAGACTTTGGCTCTAGCTTTCCCCATTACCACTAATTAGATTTAAAAATTACTCTGAGAGCCGATTATCTGAATCGGCTGTTGGTCCTCGTCGAAGACATTCACAGGACCTGCTTCCCAAGCTCTTCCAGAGAAACACTCGACACCTTCATACTCCCAGTAGATGGGCTCTGTATTAGCAATACTTACAGAATCATCAGCGTGGACGATCTCAATATCATCTCCAATCCACTGGATGAGGAACTGGTGCATGGTCGATGGCACACAACAGTTTGCATGTATCCAATCTCTTCCCAGCAGCAAACTGTACGCCCCCTTGCCATCAATGACGAAGAAGGTAGTGATCAAGGTCTTAGATCCAATCATTAACTCGACATGGACTGCCCCTCGTGTATCAGAAGAATTGCCTACAAAGTCTCTTAATACCATGTCGGTCTTCAATAGATCTTCATTTGTCATGCCGAGCTTTCTGAAGGTGGTATACGGCATGATGTTTATAGCAGCCCCTCCATCAATGAACATCTTGGTCAGTGGCTTGCCATTGACATACCCTCTCATATAAAGTGGCTTCAAGTGTCGATGCCTGATTGGTTTATCAAATATCGCCTTTTGAGCCAGAACAAGATGAGCCAATAAGTCTTAAAACTCACTTTCATGGAAGTCTGAATATGCCTCCTCCTGGACGTCTTGATTCTCAGGGGCTATGAACTCTGATGATAAAAAGAATGCCATGCACATGTCAGCCGAACGACTACCTTCACTCGGCCCTCCTTTAGGACGCCAGACTTGTTTTGCTCTAGTGCCCACTTGTGCCAATTCTTTGTTCCTTAAGCGCTGCACTCTTCTTTTCTGGCTTTTCCTTAAACCTGGCGGGCACCATTGCCCTTTTTGCCAGACATACTCGCGGTATTCTTCTTCTTCGGTATGAGCCCAGCTTCGATCGGCAAATCTTCCCTGCCGATTCTCAAAACAATTTATTTTTAATCGCCGATCGTCCTCAGGGATTGCCTGTACTCGGAGTACTGACTACTGCATTCAGGGCAGTTGTTCTTAACAGGCAACTTCAAGCCTTCGTTCCAACAATACTGGAAGAACGAGCATTCCTAATGAGACTGTTCCTGTTCCTCCATATCTTCTCATTCTTTTCGGTACATCTCTTCCTCGTACCTCCTCTGCTCCTCCAGGAACTTCCGTTCTTCATAAAGCCTCTGCTTCTGGTACCGTTCCTGTTCCCGACGCCACTTATTCAATAGAATGCGCATCGTGACCCTGGGCCTGGAGGTGTTACCCGTCTCAATTCGGCTATCTTGGAACCGAACTCTCCGCTGAAGTTCTCCTTTTGTAACCTGCCGATCGAGATCAATAGTGCCAGCTTCCCTCGCTCTATCAGAGGTTAAAACTTTCATCTTACCCTTACCCCTGGGATCGGCTACATTGATTATGTTAACAGAGAAAGACATGGTATTCTGCTCAAAAGGGCTACCATCAATCTTCATCTTTCCATCGAACCTCAGATGTCCGCCTTGAATAGCCTTCTGGATCCGATCTCTAAACACTCGGCAATCATTTATGGAATGGGACTTAGTGTTGTGGAAACCACAATACTTCTTGTCTTTGACGCCCCCAGGAAGCAGCATAGGATGACCTTCCGGCAACTTGATGCGTCCCTCTTTCAACAAGTATTCAAATAATTTGTCTGACTTGGACACATCAAAGTCATAAGTACCTTTGTGTTGCCTTAGCCACCGTTGGTTGACTTGAGTCGGCACTTTAGACCAGGTTATCTCGGCTGCAGCCACTTCATCTTCATCATCATATTCATCTGCTTCCTCTAGGAAAGCCTGA
Organism: Coix lacryma-jobi var. lacryma-jobi; assembly: GCA_009763385.1. NCBI lineage: Eukaryota > Viridiplantae > Streptophyta > Magnoliopsida > Poales > Poaceae > Coix > Coix lacryma-jobi. The sequence goes on from CM019825.1 coordinate 103,076,726, forward strand.
TACATCTCGGCAGCTATGTCACCCTTCTAGAACTGGTTGCTCTTCCTGAATCCCTGAGCTTGATTGCTCATCATTGCCAACCTTTGTGATAACTGCCCGAGGTCTTCAAATTTCATGCCAAATAGCTTTTCTTTGATACTCGGCAACATGCCAGCTATGGCTATCCCCGACAACTAGTCATCCGGCAAATTCAGAGAATAGCAGAGATTTTTTGGTCTCCCTGAATCGGCGCAGATACTCTTGCGGTGTCTCGCCGGGTCTCATCCTCAAGCTCATGAGATCGACCAACTTCTTCTCACTGGCTGCCGTAAAGAAGTATGAGTGGAATTTTTGCTCCAGCTCCACCCACGTACTGATGGAATTCGCTGGCAGAGAGGCGAACCAAGAGAAGGCTGGTCCTGTCAACGACAACGGGAAGTATCGAATCCTCCAAGCTTCATCTGCCGATGCCTCACCAAGCTGCGTCAGGTAACGGCTGATGTGCTCCCTCGTACTGGTATCATCTTGGCCCGAGAACTTGGTAAGGTCAGTAGGAGGTTTGATTCTCGGAGGAAGAGCCACCCGATTGTACCATTCTGGGTAAGGAGATTTGTATGTGTATGTCTGATTCTTCGGCTTTAGGCCGAACTGATTCTGCATCATATCAGCCATCTTATGCATGATGAGGTCGACATTTGAATCAGGAGCTATTTGTGTTTGCCCCCCCAGCATGTAACCCTGCTGAACTCCTGTATCCGGGATTCGGAAGAGCGTTAATCGAGTTGTAGTCCACAAACTCCCGATACCCATCTCCAAACATATTCTTCTGAATCCTGTTCGCCACAGGAGAGACTCTAGAGGCAGATTGCGGGACATCCCCTGTCGTACCGAACATGAGCTGGCCATAGGTCTGGGGTGGTTGTTGCATCTCCTGAGAAATTACCCCACCTGTGCTTGGGCCAGCTCCGCTGCTTTTGGCAACTCTCTGACGTTGAGGTACTTGGAACAACAATGGTCCCCGCATCGGACCAACAGCCTCTTCAAAGTACTTATCCGTTTGGACCGAAAGTATTGACCATGATAGCACGAAAGGTGTTCAAGAAAGCCGATTGATGACTGGTCACGGCTCCTGATACAACTCTATGCATTATATTAGTCATCTTCTGGATAGCTTCTTCTTCACCACCGTCGGGCAGCTCAGGTTGGTGATGAGGAACAACCTTCGGGAACGTCTGCTTCTGATAGACCTTGCCGCTTTTATTCTTGGAGAAAGTCTCCAAGCACTTGCGCTGGAATTCATCGCAAGCTCGCTGCACCAGATCTTTTGACTCTAGCGGCAAATCGTCCATGGTCACATCGAAAGACTGATCTTCGCTGATTTCAGGCATCTTGAGATGAAAGTCGTCCCACCGGGCGTGCCAAAAAGTGTGTTGACGCAAAACGTGGCGTCTCGCTTCAAGAGCACACAGCAAGCCGAACGAGGCTAGCTTCAATCGGGAGCCCGGGGTGTATCGAACCCGGAGACGTGCCAGTCGGTTTGACCTGAAAACCAACAAGGGATAAAAGTGTGAGAATACCTTGGAACATGCTGGGTGAAACCAGACAGTTCCATATGTATGGCTTTGGAAGCCAATCACGACGGCACACAGCTATAGAAGCTGTTTGTCGAAACAGGTTTAATATGTCTTTCGGCAAGTATAAAGAGAAAGCATGTAAACATGTCAAATATCGAATACATACGTGACAAAAGAATAAAAGAGGTAACTTGTAAATACAAATCTATTCAGATAACATATGCATAGGCCAATCCCGCTAGTCTGCCGCACGTCCAGCCTTCATAAACCCGTCAGGCATAAACTCAAGCAAAGCTAATCCACCGCATGATACCACTTGCTATAAATCTACATCACTCCTTATAATTAGATTAATCCACCGCATGATACGATCTAATTATAAGAAGCTAAAAGCACACATAGATCTGAACAGATCTATACATACTCATTACTCATGTAAGCTTAACCAGAATCGGCAAACTAGCCGAACTGGGGTCCATGAAGAAGAAACACACAGACAAAGCATGATTAAACTAATCTAAAACCAGTACCTGCCGCACGGCACCCAGCTCTATCAAAGCCTAAACACGATCGGCATGTATGAACCCGCAACATGTAATAACCTAGATTGAAAGTCGATTCGGCCATCATGATATTATAATTAGCAAAGCACAAGCAAACTCGTGCAACAAGGCCGAATGAAGATCAATCTAGATTGGGCAAAAAGTGTTGTACGAATTAAATAAATAAAACATATAACACGTGATAACTTAATGAATCTATTAGATCTGCCAAATCTAACAGAGCCGATAACTATTTTTACTCATGACTCAATCCGCCGCACGATACAAGTCATAGGTAAAAACTTCCCGTCATAAGCTTAAATCCGCTGCACGATACTAAGCTTAACATACGAGACTACTTGCATCATATCTAAATCCACCGCATGATACTAGACATGATAACAAGGTTCCCGGTACTTACGGAGGTCGACGGATCGATGATTCCTCTCGAAGAACTCGATGACACGACTATAAGGACTCGAAGGTGGCACGGGGCCGGTTGTATTGATGTGGTTGTGAACAATTCTACAATGGTCGAGGGCTTATATTTATACCCTGGACGAAGCATGAGTCCTAGACGATTACGACTTTACAATGAAATACGGAAAGATATAAACCCTACATTATTCGGTGCCTTCCATCACCCTGTATCTTCTCGTACAAGCTGGCTTTACTCACAATACGCGTTTTTCGAATGGAACCATGGCCTCGCCAAATAGCCGACCGCGTAGACAATTACCGAAACTCTGAAAACCAAACAGCTGCCGATCGTTTGCCGAATCGGTTTCCTCTGCTGGCCGGACCCGTCTGTCATATTCTTATGCGTGCGAAAATCGGGTGTCAACACATGGACATCGTCAATTAGTTTGTTTACAATCTGACATGTAATATAACACTTTAACGATTTCGTCGATGTTCTATGGATGACAATGAGAACAAGTTATTGTATGTATGTATACATATGTGTCATGTGTTATGTCTGTGTTTGACCCGTTAAATATAGATCCGATTATGCATTCAAATATGTGCTGCTGTATTTTTTAAAACTTGAAAATCTTTAACCATGACGGGCAAGTTACGCAGCGCGTCAAGGTTAATGGTATTGACCGTGATGGGCAATTTACGTTGCCCGTCATGGTTAATGGTATTAACCGTGACGGGCTGTTGAGCCCGCCACGGTTAGCCTCGATTTACTGCGACGAGGCGTCCGCGACGGGCTCAATTGCCCGTCACGGTTAAAGAAAAATGACCGTCACGCAAAAGATTTCTGTAGTAGTGGGTGCGTCCGTTGCGAAAAATTTAACTACGAGTTTTCGGTGCACTAGTGGAAAAAATGGCCATCCCGCGCGAGTTTTGCGGCACCATTCTGTCGAAAATGAAAGTGCTAAAAACACACCAAACATGAGTTTTTGGTCAAACAGATAGGGTTGGGTGCGTCCACAGCAAAAAATTGAACTGTGAGTTTTTTGGTGCATTAGTGGGAAAAACGGCCACCAACGCGAGTTTTGCACAACCAATTCGTTGGAAATGAAAGTGTCAAAATCCCACCAAACATGAGTTTTGGGTGAAACGAAAATGATTGGTTGCGTCCATTGTGAAAAATTCAACTACATGTTTTTCGGTGCATGAGTGGGTAAAATGGCCCTCTCGCATGAGTTTTGCGGCACCATTCCATCGGAAATCAAAGCGCCAAAACCCACCAAACATGAGTTTTGGGTCAAACGGAGACAATTGGGTGCGTCCGTTGCAAAAAAATTCAACCGCGAGTTTTTCGGTGCATCAGTGGAAAAAGCGGCCATCCGCGCGACTTTTGCGGCATTGTTCTGTCAGAAATGAAAGTGCTAAAAACACATCAAACATGAGTTTTTGGTCAAACGGATATGGATGGGTGAGTCCGTAGCGAAAAATTCAACTACGAGGTTTTTGATGCATCAGTTGGATAAATGGCCATCCCGCGCGAGTTTTGCGCAACCGTTTCGTCGGAAATGAAAGTGCCAAAAACCCACCAAACATGAGTTTTTGGTTAAACAAAAATGATTGGTTGCGTCCGTTGCGAAAAAATCAACTATGAGTTTCTTGGTGCATTAGTGGGTAGAATGGCGCTCTCACACAAGTTTTGCGGCACCATTTCACCAGAAATGAAAGTGCCAAAAACCCACCAAACATGAGTTTTGGGTCAAACCGAGATGATTAGGTGCGTCCATTGCAAAAATTCAACTGTGGATGTTTCGGTGCATCAATGGGAAAAATGACCATCCCACGTGAGTTGGCCCTCTCGCACGAGTTTTGCGGCACCATTCCATCGGAAATGAAAGTGCCAAAACCCCACCAAACATGAGTTTTGGGTCAAACGGAGATGATTGAGTGCGTCTGTAGCGAAAAATTCAACTACGAGTTTTTCGTTGCATCAGTGGAAAAAGGCCATCTCGCGCGTGTATTACGGCACCGTTATGTCAGAAATGAAAGTGCTAAAAACACACCAAACATGAGTTTTTGGTGAAACTGATATGGTGGGTGAGTCCGTAGCGAAAAAAGCAACTGCAAGTTTTTTGGTGCATCAGTGGGAAAAACGGCCATCCCGCGCGAGTTTTGCGCAACCATTTCATCGCAAATGAAAGTGCCAAAAACCCTCCAAACATGAGTTTTGGATCAAATGAAAATGATTGGTTGCGTCAGTTGCGAGAAAATCAACTACGAGTTTTTCAGTGCATCAGTGGGTAAAACGGCCCTCTCGCACGAGTTTTGCGGCACCATTCAATCGGAAATGAAAGTGCCAAAACCCACCAAACATGAGTTTTGGGTCAAACGAAGATGATTGGGTGCGTCACTTGCGAGAAAATCAACTGCGAGTTTTTCGGTGCATCAGTGGAAAAAATGACCATCCCGCACGAGTTTTGCGGCACTAATCTATCGAAAATGAAAGTGCTAAAAACACACCAAACATGAGTTTTTGGTTAAACGGATATGGTTGGGTGAGTCCATAGTGAAATATTCAACTACGTGTTTTTTTGGTGCATTAGTTGGAAAAACGGTCTTCCCGCGCGAGTTTTGCGCAACCATTTCGTCGGAAATGAAAGTGCCAAAAACCCACCAAACATGAGTTTTGGGTGAAACGGAGATGATTGGGTGCGTCCATTGTGAAAAATTAAACTGCGAGTTTTTCGTTGCATCAGTGGAAAAAAGGCCATCCCGCGCGAGTTTTACGTCACCGTTCTGTCGGAAATGAAAGTGCTAAAAACACACCAAACATGAGTTTTTGGTCAAACGGATAGGGTTGGGTGAGTCCGTAGGGAAAAATTCAACTGTGAATATTTTGGTGCATCAGTGGGAAAAATGGCCATCCCGCGCGAGTTTTGCGCAACCGTTTCGTCGGAAATGAAAGCGCCAAAAACCCACCAAACATGAGTTTTGGGTCAAACGAAAATGATTGGTTGCGTCCATTGCAAAAAATTCAATTACGAATTTTTTCAGTGCATCAGTGGGTAAAATGGCCCTCTCGCACGAGTTTGGCGGCACCATTTAATCGGAAATGAAAGTGCCAAAACCCACCAAACATGAGTTTCGGGTCAAACGAAGATGATTGGGTGCGTCAGTTGCAAGAAAATCAACTGCGAGTTTTTTGGTGCATCAGTGGAAAAAATGACCATCCCGCGCGAGTTTTGCAGCACCGTTCTGTCAGAAATCAAAGTGCTTAAAACACACCAAACATGAGTTTTTGGTCAAACGGATATGGTTGGGTGAGTCCATAGCGAAAAATTCAACTACGAGTTTTTTGGTGCATCAGTTGGACAAACGGCCATCCCGCGCGAGTTTTGCGCAACCATTTCGTCGGAAATGAAAGTGCCAGAAACCCACCAAACATGAGTTTCGGGTCAAACGGAGATGATTGGGTGCGTCCGTTGCGAAAAATTCAACTGCGAGTTTTTCGTTGCATCAGTGGAAAAAAGGTCATCCCGCGCGAGTTTTGCGGCACCGTTCTGTCAGAAATGAAAGTGCTAAAAACACACCAAACATGAGTTTTTGGTCAAACGGATATCGTTGGGTGAGTCCGTAGCGAAAAATTCAACTGCGAATTTTTTGGTGCATCAGTGGGAAAAACGGCCATCCCGCGCGAGTTTTGCGCAACCGTTTCATCGGAAATGAAAGCGCCAAAAACCCACCAAACATAAGTTTTGGGTCAAACAAAAATGATTTGGTGCGTCCATTGCAAAAAATTCAATTACGAGTTTTTTCAGTGAAAGTGGGTAAAACGGCCCTTTCGCACGAGTTTTGTGGCACCATTCAATCGGAAATTAAAGCGCCAAAACCCAACAAACATGAGTTTTGGGTCAAACGGAGATGATTGAGTGCGTTCGTTGCGAAAAATCCAACTGCTAGTTTTTCGGTGCATCAGTGGAAAAAACGACCATCCCGCATGAGTTTTGCGGCATTGATCTATCAGAAATGAAAATGCTAAAAACACACCACACATGAGTTTTTGGTCAAACGGATATGGTTTGGTTAGTCCGTAACGAAAAATTCAACTACGAGTTTTTTGGTGCACCAGTTGGAAAAACGGTCATCCCGCGTGAGTTTTGCGCAACCGTTTCGTCAGAAATGAAAGTGCCAAAAACCCACCAAACATGAGTTTTGGGTTAAACAAAAATGATTGGTTGCGTCCGTTGCGAAAAAATCAACTATGACTTTTTTTTGGTGCATTAGTGGCTAAAACGGCGCTCTCGCACAAGTTTTGCGGCACCATTTCGCCAGAAACGAAAGTGCCAAAAACCCACCAAACATGAATTTTGGGTCAAACCGAGATGATTGGGTGCGTCCATTGCGAAAAATTCAACTGTGAATGTTTCGGTGCATCAATGGGAAAAACGACCACCCCGCGTGAGTTGGCCCTCTAGCACGAGTTTTGCGGCACCATTCCATCTAAAATGAAAGTGGCAAAAACCCACCAAACATGAGTTTTGGGTCAAACGGAGAGGATTGGGTGCGTCCGTTGCAAAAAATTCAACTACGAGTTTTTCGGTGCATTAGTGGAAAAAAGGCCATCCCGCGCGAGTTTTGTAGCACCGTTCTGTCAGAAATCAAAGTGCTTAAAACACACCAAACATGAGTTTTTGGTCAAACGGATATGGTTGGGTGAGTCCATAGCGAAAAATTCAACTGCAAGTTTTTTGGTGCATCAGTTGGACAAACGGCCATCCCGCGCGAGTTTTGCGCAACCATTTCGTCGGAAATGAAAGTGCCAAAAACCCACCAAACATGAGTTTCGGGTCAAACGAAGATGATTGGGTGCGTCCGTTGCGAAAAATTCAACTGCGAGTTTTTCGTTGCATCAGTGGAAAAAAGGTCATCCCGCGCGAGTTTTGCGGCACCGTTCTGTCAGAAATGAAAGTGCTAAAAACACACCAAACATGAGTTTTTGGTCAAACGGATATCGTTGGGTGAGTCCGTAGCGAAAAATTCAACTGCGAATTTTTTGGTGCATCAGTGGGAAAAACGGCCATCCCGCGCGAGTTTTGCGCAACCGTTTCATCGGAAATGAAAGCGCCAAAAACCCACCAAACATAAGTTTTGGGTCAAACAAAAATGATTTGGTGCGTCCATTGCAAAAAATTCAATTACGAGTTTTTTCAGTGAAAGTGGGTAAAACGGCCCTTTCGCACGAGTTTTGCGGCACCATTCAATCGGAAATTAAAGCGCCAAAACCCAACAAACATGAGTTTTGGGTCAAACGGAGATGATTGAGTGTGTCCGTTGCGAAAAATCCAACTGCTAGTTTTTCGGTGCATCAGTGGAAAAAACGACCATCCCGCATGAGTTTTGCGGCATTGATCTATCAGAAATGAAAATGCTAAAAACACACCACACATGAGTTTTTGGTCAAACGGATATGGTTGGGCTAGTCCATAGCGAAAAATTCAACTACGAGTTTTTTGGTGCACCAGTTGGAAAAACGGCCATCCCGCGTGAGTTTTGCGCAACTGTTTCGTCAGAAATGAAAGTGTCAAAAACCCACCAAACATGAGTTTTGGGTTAAACAAAAATGATTGGTTGCGTCCGTTGCGAAAAAATCAACTATGACTTTTTTTTGGTGCATTAGTGGCTAAAACGGCGCTCTCGCACAAGTTTTGCGGCACCATTTCGCCAGAAACGAAAGTGCCAAAAACCCACCAAACATGAGTTTTGGGTCAAACCGAGATGATTGGGTGCGTCCATTGCGAAAAATTCAACTGTGAATGTTTCGGTGCATCAATGGGAAAAACGACCACCCCGCGTGAGTTGGCCCTCTAGCACGAGTTTTGCGGCACCATTCCATCTAAAATGAAAGTGGCAAAAACCCACCAAACATGAGTTTTGGGTCAAACGGAGAGGATTGGGTGCGTCCGTTGCAAAAAATTCAACTACGAGTTTTTCGGTGCATTAGTGGAAAAAAGGCCATCCCGCGCGAGTTTTGCAGCACCGTTCTGTCAGAAATCAAAGTGCTTAAAACACACCAAACATGAGTTTTTGGTCAAACGGATATGGTTGGGTGAGTCCATAGCGAAAAATTCAACTGCAGGTTTTTTGGCGCATCAGTGTGAAAAACGGCCATCCCGCGTGAGTTTGCCCCCTCGCACGAGTTTTGCGGCACCATTTCATCAGAAATGAAAGTAACAAAAACCCACCAAACATGAGTTTTGGGTCAAACGAAAATGATTGGTTGCATCAATTGTGAAAAATTCAACTACGAGTTTTTCAGTGCATCAGTGGGTAAAACGGCCCTCTTGCACGAGTTTTGCGGCACCATTCAACCGGAAATGAAAGTGCCAAAACCCACCAAACATGAGTTTTGGGTCAAACGGATATGATTGGGTGCGTCCGTTGCGAAAAATTCAACTGCGAGTTTTTCGGTGCATCAGTGGAAAAAAACGACCATCCCTCACGAGTTTTGCGGCACTGATCTGTCGGAAATGAAAGTGCTAAAAATACAAAAAAACATGAGCTTTTGCTAAAAACATGAAGGTGCTCGGAGATGCTGTCAAGATCTTTTTTCACCACATCAAGATTCAATGTGCTCGTGGACTAGCTGTGGGGGTATAAACCCGCCTACCCTCACAGCTAGACTTGGGCTGCTTCATGAAGGCCGGCCCAACTCACTGTGAAGGTTCGTTGCGTTAAGGTCCAGTTGGTCGGGCAGGCGGCCCAGCTGGTCGGATGACGGCACGGGAGCATCCTCAGGGTCGAAAAGCAAGGAAGCGTAGTCGGTTAGGAAAGATATCGTGTCCTTCACGATATGGACTTGTAATCGACTAGGTTTCCTTATTGTATCATGAGATCCGATCTTCTAAAGATGTGTAACCCTACTCCCCGTGGCTATATAAGGCGAGCAGGGACCCCCTCTAAAAAAACACATTCATCAATATACAGAGTAGATAACTCGACGCAGGACGTAGGGTATTACGCTGAACTCGGCGGCCCGAACCTGGATAAACCCCGGTGTTCATCTAGTTTTGTTCCTGTGTCACGTCCGGATCGTCGTTCTACGCGTCTTGCCCGCTAATCTACCACCTCGTGCATACCCCTAGGTGGGCTATCAACCATATTTCGTCGACAGCTGGCGCCCACCGTGGGGCATGTGCGTACGGACTCCATGGCGAGCCAGATGAAAGTTTCTTCAACAACATCGACATCAACGTGAGATCGATCCGGTGCCACGATGTTCTTCAGCAGCCGCGGCGGGCTCGGCGAACGGCGGCATCACGAGCTCTGCCACACGCAAGATCATTGACACAGATCGCAACATGCATCAACAAGCCAGTTGCGAAGATCCCGATCGCACTGGTGCCGATCTCGCGCATCGATTATCATCGCTAGATCCGGTTTGGGCTCGAACACAATCAAGGAAGGCGGTGGCCGCGGGAGTAACCTGTTCAGCTATGTAATCTGATCGTGGAACAGCCTTGCATGCATGCAAGTCGAGCCGTGCTCAACCAGCAAATAAATCGAGGGTCACCAAGAGCCATGCAAGCTAGTTGCGGATAATGCAAACAGAGTTCATCTACATAGAACACAGCCAACTCATCTACGACCAGCTGCACGAGCCGTCGAGCGAGCTGCGTCGAGCCGTTCAAGCCCGACTCTTCTGCTCGGCCATGACTCGTCGATCTGCGCCAACAAGCTAAATATTATTTTTTATATTAATTAAATATTCCTTGGATCGTCATATATCTCTAGATATCATCTTGTGCCTCCGTAGTCACATTATTCTTCACAACGACTCTTCATTATTTTTTCACCGTATACCAAGGCCATCCTGAGGATGACATATGCGTTCTTCCGAGCAGCCACGTTTACGCTCGTGCTTTCCAGAGACGGCCCTTTCTCCGGCTCCTCCCTACACGTGAATGCAGCTCCGCGCTCTGCGTTACGGGTGGTCGGCAGCGGCTCCTCGGTGACGCTGGTGCTCTTACGCGTGCCTGGGCTCCGCGCCTCACGCTCCGGAGTTATCGGCTAGCCGGGGCTGACGACTCAGTTACAAACAAACTGCTCGGGGAATTTTATTTAATGCTGAGCGTTCATACGAGCTGATTGACCGCTGAGCGGCATATGCTGTTTCTTTACCGATGATGTTTTCTCCCTATTTTATTTGTACGTCATGTACTACCATTCTCCATATTTATTTTAGAGGAACCATGTTTGGTCCGCGAGCTAATTCTTTACGCTCGGGGACTGGACCAGTCACGAAGAACGAGAAGATCATCGCTTGGGACCAGCTGGTCGCTTTGCTCGATGCTCACCACCTGGCGCTCGGGCTTCGTCGCCGACCAGCTGGTCATACCCTTCGACGCTCATCGACGGCTACACCGAGAGCTCACCAGTTGACCTGGGGACTCCTCGGTGCTCGGATTCTTCACGCCATCGTTGACCACCTGGTCGGGTTGCTCGGTGCTCACCACCTGGCGCTCGGACGTCATCGCCGACCAGCTGGTCATACCCTTCGACGCTCATCGACGGCTACACCGAGAGCTCACCAGTTGACATGGGGACTCCTCGGTGCTCGGATTCTTCACGCCATCGTTGACCACCTGGTTGGGTTGCTCGGTGCTCACCACCTGGCGCTTGGACGTCATCGCCGACCAGCTGGCCGTATTCTTCGACGCTCATCGACGGCTACATCGAGAGCTCACCAGCTGACCTGGGGACTCCTCGATGCTCGGATTCTTCACGCCATCGTTGACCACCTGGTTGGGTCGCTCGGTGCTCACCACCTGGCGCTCGGACATCATCGCCGACCAGCTGGCCGTACTCTTCGACGCTCATCAACGGCTACACCGAGAGCTCACCAGTTGATCTGGGGACTCCTCGGTGCTCGGATTCTTCGCGCCATCGTCGATCACCTGGTCGGGTCGCTCGGTGCCCACCACCTGGCGTTCGGACTTCGTCACCGACCAGCTAGCCGTACTCCTCGGCGTTCGTCGACGGCTACACCGAAGGGTCACCAGCTAACCTGGGGACTTCTCGGTGCTCGTCGTTCGGCAACCTGCTCGAACGACATAATGCTTTCGCCATAATGGTTTTACCTTTTTTATAAGCCTGCTACAAGATTTATTCTTCATCTTCTAGCAGCCTTGGGGACTACCGTGTATACATGGCGCTCATCCGCGCATGTATATAAGTCTGATTATTCTGAAGACCCTGGCACCACATGACCGAGTCACCTACTGTTAGGCTCGGGGACTAGCTGTGGGGATATAGACCCCAGGGTACCACATGATGGTACATGGGCCTCACCACGGCGGTCGCCCGGCCCGCGGATGAAGACGTGTGGCGCACGACATGCACCGCACGACAGTTGTAATCTAGATATAGTACCAACTCGGATACTTACCATGTAACTCTGTCCCTTCGGAATATATAAGGAGGGACAGGGGTCCTCCGAGAGGACAAGTGAGGTCATAAGCCACATCCAATCAATACAACTCGACGCAGGACGTAGGGTATTACGCTAAACCTAGCGGCCCGAACCTGGATAAACCTCTGTGTTCATCTTGTTTTGCCTTGCGTCAACGCCTGGGTCGTCGTCTTGCGCACCTTCCCCTCTAATCTACCACCTTGGGTATACCCCTAGGTGGACTATCGGCGATATTTCATCGACAACGAGTTTTTTTGGTGCATCAGTTGGAAAAAAGGCCATTGTTGGCACTGGTTATCTATCATAATTAAGGGATAAATAAATATGAAAAGGGCAAGAATTTGATCACCAACAAAGGTTTAGGGTTTCAACTGACAATATTCCATGAATTTTGGTGAGTTATGATTCTGCAGGGACTAAACCAGGAAATCAACACCGATAGCTTCCCATAGAAGGAAACCGACGGGAGATAACGCCACCACCACGTCAGGATTATTCTAGAAGACTCCAGAGGACGCAAGAAGACACCAGGAGGTCGACCACCGCGAGAGGCCGACTGGTGGGACTGACTGGTCCCACCAGGAGACCGACCGGTCCCCCTGGGCCCGCTGGCTTCCATCTTCTGCAAGCTATCTCCACCGACCTTTTGGATGCATCTCGGTCGTACCTTAAGTCAGTTTGATCCAAGGGCCACGGTTCACCGCTCAAGGCTATATAAACAGCCCCTGACCCCCCTCTCTAGGGCAATCAGGGTTTGATCATTAGACATCATCAATCAGAGCATCAGGCATTCATCAGAAGGAGATCAATCGGAAGCCCTAGAACTACATCCACCTAGATTAGTAGATAGAATAGGATTAGAGGAGGCAAGCTTCGCTTGGATTCCTGATCTAGTCACGAGAAGGCTCGGTAAACCCAAGATCTTCTCTCTTGTATTAACATTATGGATCTATTTCATAATTGCTCTTCTAGTTCATCATTGTTCATCATTGTTTATGTTGTAGTTCATCGTCTAGTTCAGGTTCATCGTCTAGTTCATCATCTAGTTCATAATCTTGTTCTAGTTCATGTTCTAGTTCGTACTTTAGTTCTTCTCGATGATCTAATTCACCTTATTGTTCAAATTCGTGTTCTAGATAGCAATACATTTGATATGACTAAGACATCAACTACTATATTCTTAATTATATTGCTTATAGTCTGCTTTGATTATATATTTGGCATAGATAGTTCATCTTTATGTTTATACTCATGTTCATATAGCGCTCATCTTAAAGTACAACGGGTGGGTGATAGATGCTGTGTAGGCGTGGTGCTGTTGACGCAAAACGTGACACCTCGCGCCAAGGCACACAGCAAGCCGAACGAGGCTAGCTTCAATCGGGTGCCCGGAGTGTGTTGAATCCGGAGACGTGCCAGTCGGTTTGACCTGAAAACCAACAAGGGATAAAAACGTGAGAATACCTCTAGAACATGCCGGGTGAGACAAGACAGTTCCATATGTACGGCTTTGGAAGCCAATCACGACGGCACACAGCTATAGAAGCTGTCTGTAAAAGCATGTTTATAAAGTCATTCGGCAAGTATGAGAACAGAGTATGTGAAGCATATTAACTGCCGAATGCATATGTAAAGAAAGATATGCTTGAATGAATTAAAGATATTATAATAGGTAACTTGCAAAGATAGATCTATTCAAACAAGACATGCATAGGCTATTCCAACTAATCTGCCGCAGGTTTAGTCTTCATAAACCCGTCAAGCATAAACTCAAGCAAAGCTAATCCACCGCATGATACCACTTGCTACAAGTCTACGCCACTCCTTATAATTAGATTAATCCACCGCATGATACAATCTAATTATAAGAAGCTAAAAGCATGCATATATCTGAACAAGTCTATATGAAGTTATTACTCGTGTAAGCTTAACCAAGATCGGCAAACTAGCCGAGTTGGGGTCCATGAGGAAGGAACATACAAGCAAGCATGATCAAACTAATCTAAAACCTGCATCTGCCGCACGATACCCAGTTCTATCAAAGCCTAAACATGATTGACATGCATGAACCCACAACATGTAACAACCTAGATTGAAAACTGATCCGGCCATCATGATCTTATGATTAGCAAAGCACAAGCAAACTTGTGAGACAAGGCCGAATAGAGATCAATCTAGATTGGGCAAAAGAGTGTTACAAGAATTAAATAAATAAAACATATAACACATGATAACTTAATGAATCTATTAGATTTGCCAAATCTAATAGAGCCGATAACTATTTTTACCCATGTCTTAATCCGCCGCACGATACAAGGCACAAGCAAAAACTTCTCGTCATAAGCTTAAATCCGCCGCACGATACTAAGCTTAACATACGAGACTACTTGCATCATATCTAAATCCACCGCATGATACTAGACATGATAACAAGGTTGCCGGTACTTACGGAGGTCGACGGATCGATGATTCCTCTCGAAGAACTCGATGACTCGACTAATGACTCGAAGGTGGCACGGGGCCGGTTTGTATTGATATGGTTGTGAACAATTTTACAATGGTCGAGTGTTTATATTTATACCCTGGACGAAATACGAGTCCTAGACGACTACGATTCACAATAATAAAACATGGAAAGATATAAAATCTTATTCCTAATCTCTTCGGCATCCTTCATTGTCACGTGTCTTCTCGTGCAAGCCAGCTTTATTCGCAACACCCATCTCCCGAATGGAGTCACCGCTTTGTAAAATAGCCGACTGCACAGGCATTCACCGAGACCCAAAGGACCAAATAGTCGCTCGATCGCTTGCCGAATCCTCTCTTCAGTGCTGACTAGGCCCACTCATCATACCTTCGTGTGTGTTAAAATCTGGTGTTAACACATGCCCCCTAATTTTGGGATAAATATTTGTCCCAAAATTCCTTTTTTCTTGTGCACCAATGTGGAACCTCCAGAAGCATCCACCTTCACACGCCATAATTGCCTCACTTGTCGACTCATCTCCCGATGCACCTTCGGGATCCTTTAAAGTCCCCTTTTACTCTGTTTCGGCTTGTGCATTCTGAACTCCCCTGCTTCAATATCAAAACCAGAAAACCCCCTTTTCTCCTGTTATCTCCTAATCTAGAAGATGTCATCTACAGCGAGCCGTCATAGCTCCGAGCTCGGTGCCTCTAGCACCTCTAAAAGGAGGTCGTCTTTTGCTGTTCTTGTTTCAAAGATGAAGCAACTGTTCTTACACTGTTGCTTTTGTTCTTAGGAGGACCGGTGATGATCTTCCTGAGGACCTGACCTAGAATATCGTAGATCTTCAATTCGATTTAGAAAGGAAGGATCGGGAAATTACCCGAATTTCTCGAGAGCGTGATGTCGCTCGGGAACAGGCCACCGGTAAGTATTTTTCCACCATTTCCTTCCTCATTCTCTCCTCCTTCTTTCACTGATCCTTCTTCCTTTTCAGCTTTCGAGGCCAAGCTTCATTCTCTCGAAGCTGCTGTTGCTGATCTTGCCATCACGGCCAATGTACCAGGCACAACGGCCCTGAGATGGGTGAATGAGGTCAACCGAGTCCTCCCCGACATCTCCAGAGCTGGTATGGGTTATGGCGCAACGCTTGCCTTTAACGTTGTTCGGATCCATTCCGGTGCCGATTACCGCAACTTCGATGTTTGCGAGCGAGGGCTAGAATATAGGGTGGTACGCTCTGTCGAGGACATGAAAGAAGCTAGAACAAATCTGGCTGACTCTTTTGACTTGGATCTCCCGATTAGGTGTAGAATGGGGTGGACGAACTGACCATCTTTATTGTAATCTTACATTTCCCCTTCGTAAAATCCTCTATTCGCCCTCTTGAATCCAATTTGTGATTGATCCTTCGAGATCAATGTATGTTCTATTTCGTGTACCAACTACCGATTTTCTCTTTATCTCAACGGCGATGTACATTACACCGGCTATCGCTGATAATTATGCTGATTGTCACCATCCTGCAAGTAACTGTTCATCACCAAAGTTTTCAGCCCTTTTCTCGATCTCTTGGCCCATGATGACACTAGGATAAAATTTCTCATGGGACTCTTCCGCTTTCAGCTCTCTGTCCCTAGTGTCAATCGGTAACATGAGTCCCCAATCAGCCTAATCTGAACAACTCTTAACCGAATCCTATCGGTTTCCCGATTCTAGGATCATGACCTCCTCTAGTCATCAATAATTCGGCCTGGCCCAATAACGGCCCACAAACTGCAAAAAATCTCGCTCTGATGCTTGATTCCCAGTGTGCAAGTCATGGTCCTATAAATATGACCCTAGACAGGCCATCGTCCTTGACTCCAACCAAACAGTTCGACTTGCAAAATTTCCAACTCTCAGCTTTTAGCCCAAGCCAGAGACAAAATCCTTCGCCTGTGCTTCCATTAATGGCAGACAACAGCAATCACAGCAGGAATCCCATTGGAGTTGAAGTAGAAAGAAACCGAGCACCAACTCACCGACGTCATGGTTAAAAACCTTGCCCCCTTGCGGTAGCTTTTCTTGTTTGTCTATCTCTGATTTACTGCCCATTTTCCCTTCAGAGCGGAATTTTCTTCCAGCCAAGCTTGGGTTCCTCCTCCAGAAACGGTAGCTCTAATAGCCTCTTTCAACCCTTTCCTTAAGCCACCAGATTCTGAGTTTGACGATTTATTTCAGCAGACCCATCTGGATGCTCTTTGGAACCATGAGGAAAAGGACAAATCCTAGAAGGAACTGGAAGATGCATCCAAGAAGCATGATATTGAGGAAGCTGAATGGGCAGACCAACGGAAGCAACTCTGCAGTATAATCACAGGTTAGCAGAGTCTTGGTTCTTCTCCTTCTCCTGATTGAGTTTGCCTCCGCCTAATATACCCTTTTTCCTTGTCAGCCTTATCTACAGAGAATGACCGCTTGAAAGCAGCAGCAAACAGAGTTGCCCTCAAGGTGAATGCTCGTGGGGATTCAGCTGAAGCTCGTCTTGACGCCGTGGATGGCCGCATAGATCAGGCCGTCATCCAAGGTGTACATGCTAGGGTTTCCTTCGGGCTAGCGGCAACGAGCTCTTGGACCAAAGAAGATTACTCCCTCCTACCAGTTGGCTTCGCAGGCGGGGATCCGGATGAATTTGAAGACCTTGAGATCTATGACAACCATGCTACTGCTATTGCTGAGATCATTGATCCGCAATCCATTGTAAACAAATTATTCCAAGGGTAGTTTGTATTAGGATGGATCTATGAATGAGGCTTGCAATATATGAAACTCGCTCTTCTCTGAATAATGCCTATTTGCATTTCTCAATTCCTCAGTGATTTTCTCTGATTGCAATATTTCTTCAGAAGAATGTTTGCCGAATGTATGACGTCATTCTAGCCGACTAGATCTTATTCTTGACATGTCATGTCACCCGACATTGCACTTACTGCGCCCCACCTTTTCTTCCCCCAATAAACCTACCAACTTGGAAAATGCTAAGGTCACTAGGGTCATAAATATCCTTGTACTAAAGGCGATATAAATAATATCGGCTATAACTCGAATTTCTTGAAACATTGTTTCTGCTAAAAGCGATGCTTTACATCGGCTGTATACAAATATTTCTTGGTTTACACGATCTCCATGCGTTCGGCTTTTAACAAGCAGTGCCAAAGCTTAGTCAACGAGTGACGCGTATATGATCAAAACTTCTTTACAGCCGAATACCCTTCTCTGGGTCTAACATTTTTGGCTAAAGTCAGCTGCTACTCATTTTCTTTTTAAACTTAAAATAAGGGCTAATCCTGCTATGAGGTTATCGGCCGTCACGTACAACTCGAAATTATCACCAAGTTGTGGAAGTGCCTTCATATACTTTTCAATTTCACCAAGACTCTCCGTTGTACGTCACTTCTCGTGAACTCTTGATCTTTCCTTAGCTTTAGCAATGGAGAAATAGGCAGAACTTTCTCAAAAGTTTATCAACTTCAACCCATACCAGACTCAAATTTGTCCATATTGATCCTACTTCGGCTTCATCATCAACACTTTATTCCTCGTCAGCCGATATAGAACTTAGTCCTGATTCCTCTTCATTACCCCAGTTAGATTACTCATTAAAAAATTGCTCTGAGAGTCGATCGTTTGAATCGGCTGTTGGTCCTTGTCGAAAACGTTCACAGGGCCTACTTCCCAAGCTCTTCCAGAGAAGCACTCGACACCATCATATTTCTAGTAGATGGGCTCTGTATTAGCAACACTCACCGAGTCATCAGCGTGGACAATTTCGATGTTATCTCCGATCCACTGGATGAGGAACGGATGCATAGTCGATGGTACACAACAGTTTGCATGTATCCAATCTCTTCCTAATAGCAAACTGTATGCCCCCTTGCCATCAATGATGAAGAAGGTAGTGATCAAGGTTTTAGTCCCGATCGTCAACTCAATATGAACTGCCCCCCGAGTATCAGAGGAATTACCAGCAAAGTCTCTCAACACCATGTCGGTCTTCAATAAGTCTTCACTCGCCATCCCAAGTTTTCTGAAGGTGGTATATGGCATGATATTTATGGCAGCCCCTCCATTAATGAACATTTTAGTCAATGGCTTGCCATTAACATAGCCTCTCATATACAATGGCTTCAGGTGTCGATGCTTAGCTGGTTTATCAAATACTGCACTTTGAGCCAAGACAAGATGAGCCAACAACTCTTGGAATTCATCTTCATCAAAATCTGAATACACCTCGTCTTGGACATCCTGTTCTTCGAGAGCTATAAATTCTGATGGAAGAAAGAAAGCCATGCATGCATCAGCCGAACGATCACCTCCATCTGGCTTCTCCTTAGGTCGCCAAACTCGCTTTATCTTGGCACTTGCCTGCTCTAACTCTCTGTTTCTTAGGCGCTGCATCCTTCTTTTCTTGCTCCTCCTTAATCCTGGTGGACACCACTGTCCTCTCTGCCAGACATACTCGCGGTATCCCTCTTCTACAGTGCGAGTCCAACTTCGATCGGCAAATCCTCTTCCCCGCCGATCTTCGGAATTATTTATTTTTAAGCGCCGATCGTCCTCAGGGATTCGTGCCCCAAGCCTTTCATGGACAGAATGGCGGTTGACTCGAGACTGCCTATACTCGGAGTACTGATTACTGCACTCAGGGCAATTGTTCTTAACAGGCAGCTTCAAGCCTTCGTTCCAACAATATTGGAAGAACGAGCATTCCCAATGAGACTGTTCTTGCTCCCTCGTATCTTCTCGTTCTTCTCGGTACATCTCTTCTTCGTACCTTCGCTGTCTTCCCAGGAACTTCTTCTCTTCATAAAGTCTCTACTTCTAGTACCGTTCCTGTTCCCGACGCATTTATTCAACAGAATACGCGTTGTGACCCTAGGTCTGGAAGTTTCACCCATCTCAGTTCGGCTATTTTGGAACCGAACCCTTTGCTGAAGTTCTTTATTTGTAATCTGCCGATCAGGGTCAACGGCACCAGTCTCCTTCGCCCTATTAGAGGTTAATACCTTCATTTTGCTCTTACTCCTGAGATCAGCTGCATTGACCATATTAACAGAGAAGGTTACAGTATTCTACCCAAAAGGACTACCATCCACTCTCATCTTTCCATCAAACCTCAGTTGTCCGTCCTGGATAGCTTTCTGAATCCGAACTCTGAACACTCGACAATCATTTATGGAGTGGGACTTGGTATTGTGGAAACCACAATACTTCTTGTCTTTGACCCCTTCAGGGTGTAGCATAGGATGACCCTCCGACAACTTGATGCGTCCTTCCTTCAATAAGTACTCAAATAATTTATCTGATTTGGAAACATCAAAGTCATAAGTACCCTTTTGTTGCCTCAGCCATCGCTGGTTGATTTGAGTCGGCTCCTTAGCCCAGACTATCTCAGCCGCAGCTACTTCATCTCCATCATGATACTCAGTTGCTTCCTCTAGGAAAGCCTGATACATTTCAGCAGCTACATCTCCTTTCTGGAATTGATTATTCCTTCTGAATCCTTGGGCTTGACTACTCATCGTTGCCAACCGCTGTGATAACTGCCCGAGGTCATCAAATTCCATGCCGAATAGATTCTCCTTGATACTCGGCAACATACCAGCTATGGCTATTCCCGGTAATTGATCATCTGGTATATTCAAGGAATAGCAAAGGATTTTGGTCTCCCTGAACCTGCGTAGATATTCTAGCGGTGTCTCATTAAGTTTCATTCTCAGACTCATGAGGTCGACCAACTTCTTCTCATTGGTACCCGTAAAGAAATACGAGTGGAATTTCTGTTCCAGCTCTGCCCATGTATTGATAGAATTTGCTGGCAAAGAAGTGAACCACGAGAAGGCTGGCCTTGTTAATGACAACGAGAAGTATCGAATCCTCCAAGCTTCATCTGCTGATGCTTCTCCGAGCTGCATCAAGTAACGGCTGATATGCTCCCTAGTACTGGTATCGTCTTGGCCCGAAAACTTGGTAAGATCAGTGGGAGTCTTCACCCTTGGAGGAAGTTCCACTCGATTGTACCATTCTGGGTAAGGAGACATGTATGTGTAAGTTTGATTTTTGGGTTTTAGGCTGAATTGATTTTGCATCATATCATCCATCTTATGCATGATGAGGTCAACATTTGAATCAGGAGCTGCTTGTGCTTGCCCCCCAGGATGTAGTCCTACTGAACCCTTGTAGCCTGGATTTGGAAGAGCATTAATTGCGTTATAATCAATGAATTCCTATATCCATCTCCAAACATGTTCCTTTGTATTCTATTTGTTGCGGGAGACACTCTGAAAGCAGACTGCGGGACACTCCCTGTTGTGCCGAATGCGAGCTGGCCATAGGTCGCAGGCGGCTGTTGTGTCTCATGAGGAACCATCCCCCCTGTGCTTGTACCAGCTCCACCGTCTTCAGCAATCCTTCGGCGTTGAGGTACTTGAAACAACAACGGTCCCTGCATCGGACCAACAGCTTCTTCAAAGCATTTATCCACGGCTGGACTAAAAGTATTGACCATGATAGCACGAAAAGTGTTCAAGAAAGCCGACTGATGATTAGTCACGGCTTCTTATACAACCTTATGCATTATTTCAGTCATCTTCCGAATAGCCTCCTCTTCATTAGAGATATCAGGTTGGTGGTGAGGATGAATTTTTGGTAACGGTTGCTTCTGGATGACCTTGCCGCTCTTGTTCTTTGAAAAAGTCATCAAGCACTTGCGCTGAAGTTCATCACAAGTCTCTTGTACTAAATTCTTTAATTCTGGCGGCAATTCATCTATGGTCACATCCAGAACCTGATCATCGTTGATCTCAGGCATCTTGAAGCAGAGAGTCAAGTCCCACCGGGCGTGCCAAAAAGTGTGTTGACGCAAAACGTGACACCTCGCGCCAAGGCACACAGCAAGCCAAACGAGGCTAGCTTCAATCGGGTGCCCAGAGTGTGTTGAATCCGGAGACGTGCTAGTCGGTTAGACCTGAAAACCAACAAGGGATAAAAACGTGAGAATACCTCTGGAACATGCCGGGTGAGACCAGACAGTTCCATATGTACGGCTTTGGAAGCCAATCACGACGGCACACAGCTATAGAAGCTGTCTATCAAAGCATGTTTATAAAGTCATTCGGCAAGTATGAGAACTGAGTATGTGAAGCATATGAACTGCCGAATGCATATGTAAAGAAAGACATGCTTGAACGAATTAAAGATATTATAATAGGTAACTTGCAAAGATAGATCTATTCAAACAAGACATGCATAGGCTATTCCAACTAATCTGCCGCACGTTTAGTCTTCATAAACCCGTCAAGCATAAACTCAAGCAAAGCTAATCCACCGCATGATACCACTTGCTACAAGTCTACGCCACTCCTTATAATTAGATTAATCCACCGCATGATACAATCTAATTATATGAAGCTAAAAGCATGCATATATCTCAACAAGTCTATATGAACTTATTACTCGTGTAAGCTTAACCAAGATCGGCAAACTAGCCGAGTTGGGGTCCATGAGGAAGGAACATACAAGCAAGCATGATCAAACTAATCTAAAACCTGCATCTGCCGCACGATACCCAGTTCTATCAAAGCCTAAACATGATTGACATGCATGAACCCACAACATGTAACAACCTAGATTGAAAACCGATTCGGCCATCATGATCTTATGATTAGCAAAGCACAAGCAAACTTGTGAGACAAGGCCGAATATAGATCAATCTAGATTGGGCAAAAGGGTGTTACAAGAATTAAATAAATAAAACATATAACACATGATAACTTAATGAATCTATTAGATCTGCCAAATCTAATAGAGCCGATAACTATTTTTACCCATGTCTTAATCCGCTGCACGATACAAGGCACAAGCAAAAACTTCCCGTCATAAGCTTAAATCCGCCGTACGATAGTAAGCTTAACATACGAGACTACTTGCATCATATCTAAATCCACCGCATGATACTAGACATGATAACAAGGTTGCCGGGACTTACGGAGGTCGACGGATCGATTAATTGCTCTCGAAGAACTCAACGACTCGACTAAGGACTCGAAGGTGGCACGGGGCCGGTTTGTATTGATATGGTTGTGAACAATTTTACAATGGTCGAGGGTTTATATTTATACCCTGGACGAAATACGAGTCCTAGACGACTACGATTCACAATAATAAAACATGGAAACATATAAAATCTTATTCCTAATCTCTTCGGCGTCCTTCATTGTCACGTGTCTTCTTGTGCAAGCCAGCTTTATTCGCAACACCCATCTCCCGAATGGAGTCACCGCTTTGTAAAGTAGCCGACTGCACAGGCATTCACCGAGACCCAAAGGACCAAATAGTTGCTCGATCTCTTGCCGAATCCTCTCTTCAATGCTGACTAGGCCCACTCGTCATACCTTCGTGTGTGCGAAAATCTGGTGTTAACAGGTGCCTATACATTATTTATCTACGAATGCATCCTATGTTCAGTATAGAGTGGTAGATCGTGGGTGTGACAGACCTGTTGAGTCCTTTGTATTCCACCTCCCGAATATAATGTTCAGTATGGCTCAGTTAACTCATGGTTTAGGGGTTACTCTATTTGACACCTTTACTATGGAGTTGTCTCTTGATTATAAATATGATGTGACCTAGCCAATGATTGCCAAATATAATTGCACTAATTAATGTATGCTATGACTTGTAATTAGAATAACTTAGGAATGTTTCTTATTAATACCTGTTCTAATCACCACTTGCTAGGCAGTATTATTCTAGGATTATCCTTGATTGATCTGATCTCTGTTATCATTTATCATTTATCATTATCATTTACTCTGTAACCTGATCCCTGTCTGAAGTAATTAGTGTGTTATCAGTCTTATTATAAGTGTGTGCCATATTAAATGTTGTTAAGTCCTTATAGTACCATCATACCTTGAATTGATTAGTCTCTAGGCTAAATATAAATAACGATACCTGAGACTAGCTTGGGTGAAATGCTTTTACAACAGGTATATTTATCTGTGTGCTTGCGGGTAAATATTTATCTTTAAATCTAGTGCCCTGATATAATTACATTGCTAGCTTCATGTTGGGGATGACAACTTGACGTTAAGTGAAGTTAGTAGTGTCCCGTACACTCTTTAGTGCCTTCACTAGTTTATTATTTTATGTGGCTCATTCTTAGAGTGATTCCATTAAGGAGTGTAGTATTTCTGGCACCGTTGCTGGGGATAGATTAAAACTCAATTCTTAGTAGCGACGTTAAGAAATACCAAAAGCCATCCCGCGCGAGTTTTGCGCAACCGTTTCGTCAGAAATGAATGTGCCAAAAACCCACCAAATATGAGTTTTGGGTCAAACGGAGATGATTGGGTGCGTCCGTTGCGAAAAATTGAACTGCGAGTTTTTCGTTGCATCAGTGGAAAAAGGCTACCCCGCGCGAGTTTTGCGGCACCGTTCTGTCGGAAATGAAAGTGCTAAAAACACACCAAACATGAGTTTTTGGTCAAACGGATATGGTTGGGTGAGTCCATAGCGAAAAATTCAACTGCGAATTTTTTGGTGCATCAGTGGGAAAAACAGCCATCCCGCGCGAGTTTTGCGCAACCGTTTTGTCAGAAATGAAAGTGCCAAAAACCCACCAAACATTAGTTTTGGGTGAAACGAAAATGATTGGTTGCGTCCATTGCAAAAAAATTCAATTACGAGTTTTTTCAGTGCATCAGTGGGTAAAATGGGACTCTCGGACGAGTTTTGCGGCACCATTCAATTTGAAATGAAAGTGCCAAAACCCACCAAACATGAGTTTTGGGTCCAACGGAGATGATTGGTTGCGTCCGTTGCGAGAAAATCAACTGCGAGTTTTTCAGTGCATCAGTGGAAAAAACGACCATCCGGCACGAGTTTTGCGGCACTAATCTATCGAAAATGAAAGTGCTAAAAACACACCAAACATGAGTTTTTGGTGAAACGGATATGGTTGGGTGAGTCCGTAGTGAAATATTCAACTACGAGTTTTTTGGTGCATCAGTTGGAAAAATGGCCATCCCGCGCGAGTTTTGCGCAACCGTTTCGTCAGAAATGGAAGTGCCAAAAACCCACCAAACATGAGTTTTGGTTCAAACGGAGATGATTGGGTGCATCCGTGGCAAAAAATTGAACTGCGAGTTTTTCGTTGCATCAGTGGAAAAAAGGCCATCCCGCGCGAGTTTTGCGGCACCGTTCTGTCGGAAATAAAAGTGCTAAAAACACACCAAACATGAGTTTTTGGTCTAACGGATATGGTTGGGTGAGTCCGTAGCGAAAAATTCAACTGCGAATTTTTTGGTGCATCATTGGGAAAAACGACAATCCCGCACGAGTTTTGCGCGACCGTTTCGTCGGAAATAAAAGCGCCAAAAACCAACCAAACATGAGTCTTGGGTCAAACAAAAATGATTGGTTGCGTCCATTGCAAAAAATTCAATTATGAGTTTTTTCAGTGCATCAGTGGGTAAAATGGCCCTCTCGCACGAGTTTTGCGGCACCATTCAATGGGAAATGAAAGTGCCAAAACCCAACAAACATGAGTTTTGGGTCAAACAGAGATGATTGGGTGCGTCCGTTGCGAAAAATTCAACTGCAATTTTTTTGGTGCACAAGTGAAAAAAACGATCATCGCGCACGAGTTTTGCGGCATTGATCTGTCGGAAATGAAAGTGCTAAAAACACACCACACGAGTTTTTGGTCAAACGGATTTGGTTGGGTGAGTCCGTAGCGAAAAATTCAACCAAGAGTTTTTTGGTGCATCAGTTGGAAAAATGGCCATCCCGCGTGAGTTTTGAGCAACCGTTTCGTCAGAAATGATAGTGCCAAAAACCCACCAAACATGAGTTTAGGGTTAAACAAAAATGATTGGTTGCGTCCATTACGAAAAAATCAACTACGATTTTTTTGGTGCATTAGTGGGTAAAACGGCGCTCTCGCACAAGTTTTGCGGCACCATTTCGCCAAAAATGAAAGTGCCAAAAACCCACCAAACATGATTTTTGGGTCAAACCGAGATGATTGGGTGCGTCCATTGCAAAAATTCAACTGTGAATGTTTCGGTGCATCAATGGGAAAAACGGCCATCCCGCGTGAGTTGGCCCTCTCGCACGAGTTTTGCGGCACCATTCCATCGGAAATGAAAGTGCCAAAAACCCACCAAACATGAGTTTTGGGTCAAACGGAGATGATTGGCTGCGTCCGTTACGAAAAATTCAACTGCGTGTTTTTCGTTGCATCAGTGGAAAAAACGCCATCTCGCGCGAGTTTTGCGGCACCGTTCTGTCAGAAATGAAAGTGCTTAAAACACACCAAACATGAGTTTTTGTCAAACGGATATGGTTGGGTGAGTCCGTAGCGAAAAATTCAACTGCGAGTTTTTAGCGCATCAGTGGGAAAAACGGCCATCCCGCGTGAGTTCGCCCCCTCGCACGAGTTTTGCAACAGCATTCCATTAGAAATTAAAGTGCCAAAAACCCACCAAATATGAGTTTTGGGTCAAACAAAAATGATTGGTTGCATCAATTGCGAAAAATTCAAATACGAGTTTTTCAGTGCTTCAATGGGTAAAACGACCCTCTCGCACGAGTTTTGCGGCACCATTCAACCGGAAATGAAAGTGCAAAAAACCCATCAAACATGAGTTTTGGGTCAAACGGAGATGATTGAGTGCGTCCGTTGCGAAAAATTCAACTGCGTGTTTTTCGGTGCATCAGTAGAAAAAAGGTCAGCCCACGCGAGTTTTGCGGCATCGTTCTGTCGGAAATGAAAGTGCTAAAAACACACGAAACATGAGTTTTTGCTCAAACAGATATGGTCGGGTGAGTCCATAGCGAAAAATTCAACTGTGAATTTTTTGGTGCATCAGTGGGAAACACGGCCATCCCGCGCGAGTTTTGCGCAACCGTTTCGTCGGAAATGAAAGTGCCCAAAACCCACGAAACATTAGTTTTGGGTCAAACGAAAATGATTGGTTACGTCCATTGCAAAAAATTCAATCACGAGTTTTTTCAGTGCATCAGTGGGTAAAACGGCCCTCTCGCACGAGTTTTGTGGCACCATTCAATCGGAAATGGAAGTGCCAAAACCCACCAAACATGAGTTTTGGGTCCAATGGAGATGACTGGGTGCGTCCATTGCGAGAAAATCAACTGCGAGTTTTTCGGTACATCAGTGGAAAAAACGACCATCCGGCACGAGTTTTGCGGCACTAATCTATCGGAAATGAAAGTGCTAAAAACACACCAAACATGAGTTTTGGTCAAACGGATAAGGTTGGGTGAATCCGTAGTGAAATATTCAACTACGAGTTTCTTGGTGCATCAGTTGGAAAAACGGCCATCCCGCACGAGTTTTGCGCAACCGTTTTGTCGGAAATGAAAGTGCCAAAACCCACCAAACATGAGTTTTGGTTCAAACGGAGATGATTGGGTGCGTCCGTTGCGAAAAAATCAAATGCGAGTTTTTCATTGCATTAGTGGAAAAAAGGCCATCCCGCGCGAGTTTTGCGGTACCGTTCTGTCGGAAATGAAAGTGCTAAAAACACACCAAACATGAGTTTTTGGTCAAACGGATATGGTTGGGTGAGTCCGTAGAGAAAAATTCAAATGCGAATTTTTTCGTGCATCAGTGGGAAAAACAGCCATCCCGCACAAGTTTTGCGCAACCGTTTCGTCGGAAATGAAAGCGCCAAAAACCCACCAAACATGAGTTTTGGGTCAAACGAAAATGATTGGTTGCGTCCATTGCAAAAAATTCAATTATGAGTTTTTCAGTGCATCAGTGGGTAAAATGGCCCTCTCGCACGAGTCTTGCGGCACCATTCAATCGGAAATGAAAGTGCCAAAACCCAACAAACATGAGTTTTGGGTCAAACGGAGATGATTGGGTGCGTCCGTTGCGAAAAATTCAACTGCAAGTTTTTCGGTGCATCAGTGAAAAAAACGACCATCCCACATGAGGTTTGCGGCATTGATCTGTCGGAAATGAAAGTGCTCAAAACACACCACACATGAGTTTTAGGTCAAACGGATATGGTTGGGTGAGTCCGAAGCGAAAAATTCAACTACGAGTTTTTTGGTGCATCAGTTGGAAAAAGGCCATCCCGCGTGAGTTTTGAGCAACCGTTTCGTCGGAAATGAAAGTGCCAAAATCCCACCAAACATGAGTTTTGGGTTAAACAAAAATGATTGGTTGTGTCTGTTGCGAAAAAATCAACTATGAGTTGTTTGGTGCATTAGTGGGTAAAACGGCACACTCGCACAAGTTTTGCGGCACCATTTCGCCCGAAATGAAAGTGCCAAAAACCCAGGGGTGCGTCCATTGCCAAAAATTCAACTGTGAATGTTTCGGTGCATCAATGGGAAAAACGGCCATCCCACGTGAGTTGGCCCCCTCGCACGAGTTTTGCGGCACCATTCAATCGAAAAAGAAAGTCCCAAAACCCACTAAACATGAGTTTTGGGTCAAACGGAGATGATTAGGTGCGTCCGTTGCGAAAAAATCAACTGCGAGTTTTTCGGTGCATTAGTGGAAAAAAAACAACAATCCCGCACAAGTTTTGCGGCACTAATCTGTCGGAAATGAAAGTGCTAAAAACACACCAAACATGAGTTTTTGGTCAAACGGATATGGTTGGCTGAGTCTATAGCGAAAAATTCAACTACGAGTTTTTTGGTGCATCAGTTGGAAAAATGGCCATCCCACACGAGTTTTGCGCAACCGTTACGTCGGAAATGAAAGTGCCAAAACCCCACCAAACATGAGTTTTGGGTTAAACAAAAATGATTGGTTGTGTCTGTTGCGAAAAAATCAACTATGAGTTTTTTGGTGCATTAGTGGGTAAAACAGCGCACTCGCACAAGTTTTGCGGCACCATTTCGCCCGAAATGAAAGTGCCAAAAACCCAGGGGTGCGTCCATTGCCAAAAATTCAACTATGAATGTTTCGGTGCATCAATGGGAAAAACGGCCATCCCGCGTGAGTTGGCCCTCTCGCACGAGTTTTGCGGCACCATTCCATCAGAAATGAAAGTGCCAAAAACACACCAAACATGAGTTTTGGGTCAAGCAGAGAGGATTGGGTGCGTCCGTTGCAAAAAATTCAACTACGAGGTTTTCGGTGCATCAGTGGAAAAAAGGCCATCCCGCGCGAGTTTTGCGGCCCCGTTCTGTCGGAAATGAAAGTGCTAAAAACACACCAAACATGAGTTTTTGGACAAACGGATATGGTTGGGTGAGTCCATAGCGAAAAATTCAACTACGAGTTTTTTGGTGCATCAGTTGGAAAAATGGCCATCCCACGCGAGTTTTGCGCAACCGTTACGTCGGAAATGAAAGTGCCAAAAACCCACCAAACATGAGATTTGGGTCAAACGAAAATGACTGGTTGCTTCTATTATGAAAAATTCAACTACATGTTTTTCAGTGCATCAGTGGGTTAAACGACCCTCTCGCACGAGTTTTGCGGCACCATTCAATCGGAAATGAAAGTGCCAAAACCCACCAAACATGAGTTTTGGGTCAAACGGAGATGATTGGGTGCGTCCGTTGCGAAAAAATCAACAGCGAGTTTTTTGGTGCATCAGTGGAAAAAAGGCCATCTCGCGCGAGTTTTATGGCAGCGTTCTGTCAGAAATGAAAGTGCTAAAAACACACCAAACATGAGTTTTTAAAGAAACGGATATGGCTGTGTGAGTCCGTAGCGAAAAATTCAACTGCGAGTTTTTTGGTGCATCAGTGGGAAAAACGGCCATCCCGCGCGAGTTTTGCGCAACCGTTACGTCGGAAATGAAAGTGCCAAAAACCCACCAAACATGAGTTTTGGGTCAAACGGAGATGATTGGGTGCGTCCGTTGCGAAAAATCAACTGCGAGTTTTTGGTGGATCAGTGGAAAAAAGGCCATCTCGCGTGAGTTTTACGGCAGCGTTCTGTCAGAAATGAAAGTGCTAAAAACACACCAAACATGAGTTTTTGGAGAAACGGATATGGCTGTGTGAGTCCGTAGCGAAAAATTCAACTCTGAGTTTTTTGGTGCATCAGTGGGAAAAACGGCCATCCCGCACGAGTTTTGCGCAACCGATACGTCGGAAATGAAAGTGCCAAAAACCCACCAAACATGAGTTTTGGATCAAACAAAAATGATTGGTTGTGTCCATTGCAAAAAATTCAACTATGAGTTTTTCAGTGCATCAGTGGGTTAAACGACCCTCTCGCACGAGTTTTGCGGCACCATTCAATCGGAAATGAAAGTGCCAAAACCCACCAAACATGAGTTTTGCGTCAAACGGAGATGATTGGGTGCGTCCGTTGCGAAAAAATCAACTGCGAGTTTTTCGGTGCATCAGTGGAAAAAAGGCCATCTCGCGCGAGTTTTACGACACCGTTCTGTCAGAAATGAAAGTGCTAAAAACACACCAAACATGAGTTTTTGGAGAAACGGATATGGCTGGGTGAGTCCGTAGCGAAAAATTCAACTGCGAGTTTTTTGGTGCATCAGTGGGAAAAACGGCCATCCCGCGCGAGTTTTGCGCAACCGTTACGTCGGAAATGAAAGTGCCAAAAACCCAACAAACATGAGTTTTGGATCAAACGAAAATGATAGGTTGTGTCCATTGCAAAAAATTCAACTATGAGTTTTTCAGTGCATCAGTGGGTTAAACGACCCTCTCGCACGAGTTTTGCGGCACCATTCCATCAGAAATGAAAGTGCCAAAAACCAACCAAACATGAGTTTTGGGTCAAACGAAGATGATTGGGTGCGTCCGTTGCGAAAAAATCAACTGCGAGTTTTTCGGTGCATCAGTGGAAAAAAGGCCATCTCGCGCGAGTTTTCCGGCATCATTCTGTCAGAAATGAAAGTGCTAAAAACACACCAAACATGAGTTTTTGGTGAAACGGATATTGCTGGGTGAGTCCGTAGCGAAAAATTCAACTACGAGTTTTTTGGTGCATCAGTGGGAAAAAC
This sequence comes from Coix lacryma-jobi var. lacryma-jobi, assembly GCA_009763385.1. Classification (NCBI taxonomy): domain Eukaryota; kingdom Viridiplantae; phylum Streptophyta; class Magnoliopsida; order Poales; family Poaceae; genus Coix; species Coix lacryma-jobi. The sequence goes on from CM019825.1 coordinate 103,107,190, forward strand.
GGCCATCCCGCTCGAGTTTTGCGCAACCGTTTCGTCGGAAATGAAAGTGCCAAAAACCCAACAAACATGAGTTTTGGGTCAAACGGAGATGATTGGGTGCGTCCGTTGTGAAAAAATCAACTATCAGATTTTTGGTGGATTAGTGGGTAAAACGGCGCTCTCGCACAAGTTTTGCGGCACAATTTCGCCAGAAATAAAAGTGCCAGAAACCACCAAACATGAGTTTTGGGTCAAACCAAGATGATTGGGTGCGTACATTGCGAAAAATTCAACTGTGAATATTTCGGTGCATCAATGGGAAAAACGGCCATCCCGCGTGAGTTGGCCCTCTCGCACGAGTTTTGCGGCACCATTCCATCAGAAATGAAAGTGGCAAAATCCCACCAATCATGAGTTTTGGGTGAAACGGAGAGGATTGGGTGCGTCCATTGCAAAAAAATTCAACTGTGAGTTTTTCGGTGCATCAGTGGAAAAAATGCCATCCCGCGCGAGTTTTGCGCAACCGTTACGTCGGAAATAAATGTGCCAAAAACACACCAAACATGAGTTTTTGGTCAAACAGATATGGTTGGGTGAGTCCGTAGCGAAAAATTCAACTGCGAGTTTTTCGGTGCATCAGTGGGAAAAAAGGCCATCCCGCGCGAGTTTTGCGCAACCGTTTCGTCGGAAATGAAAGTGCCAAAACCCAACAAACAAGAGTTTTGGATCAAACGAAAATGATTGGTTGCGTTCATTGCGAAAAATTCAACTACGAGTTTTTCAGTGCATCAATGGGTAAACGGCCCTCTCGCACGAGTTTTGCGGCACCATTCAATCGAAAATGAAAGTGCCAAAACCCACTAAACATGAGTTTTGGGTCAAACGGAGATGATTAGGTGCGCCCGTTGCGAAAAAATCAACTGCGAGTTTTTCGGTGCATTAGTGGAAAAAAACGACAATCCCGCACAAGTTTTGCGGCACTAATCTGTCGGAAATGAAAGTGCTAAAAACACACCAAACATGAGTTTTTAGTCAAACGGATATGGTTGGCTGAGTCTGTAGCGAAAAATTCAACTACGAGTTTTTTGGTGCATCAGTTCGAAAAACGGCCATCTCGCGCGAGTTTGGCGCAACCGTTTCGTTGGAAATGAAAGTGCCAAAAACCCACCAAACACGAGTTTTGGGTCAAACAAAAATGATTGAATGCGTCCATGGTGAAAAATTCAACTACGAGTTTTTCGGTGAATCAGTGGGTAAAACGGCCCTCTCGCACGAGTTTTGCGGCACCATTTCTCTAGAAATGAAAGTGCCAAAAACCCACCAAACATTACTTTTGGGTCAAACGGAGATGATTGGGTGCGTCCGTTGCGAAAAATTCAACCGCGAGTTTTCGGTGCACCAGTGAAAAAAATGGCCATCCCGCGCGTGTTTTACGGCACCATTCTGTCGAAAATGAAAGTGCTAAAAACACACCAAACATGAGTTTTTGGTCAAACAGATATGGTTGGGTACGTCCGTAGCAAAAAATTCAACTGCGAGTTTTTTGGTGCATCAATGGGAAAAGTGACCATCCAACGCGAGTTTTGCACAACCGTTTCGTCGGAAATGAAAGTGCTTTGGGTCAAGAGGTAGATCGCAGGAGTGACAATCCTATTGAGTCCTTTGTAGTCCTCCCTCCGAGTGTAGATTTTAGTAGGACGCGGTTGCAAGTTAGAATTCATTACTTTGTTCTTGATTCTAATTTAGTAATGTCCCTTGATCATGGATGATAGATTAATTAGCTATAAATGATTGTATATTAACTAGAGTAATCGCTAGGCTTAGTAAGTGTGAAGTAACTTAGGATTCGAATCTCTTAATTAATCTCCTGACTCTCTACTTGATTCATGTAGTTCGCTCTATCTCTAGAATTCCCGTTATCATTATTGTTATCATTATTATTCATTATCTTTACCTTGTCTTACCCCTGCTTAGACATGTGAGTAATGAATGAATGAACAGAAATCTCCATTACCTTAATCACATTTATATCCAATTGTTCCCCCCTTCGCTGTTATCTTCGGTAAAATATAAATAACGATACCTAGATAACCTGGGTGAAATGCTGCTACAACAGGCATATTTATCTGTGTGCTTGCGGATAAATATTTGTTTATATCTTTTGAGCTAGTGTCACATATGAATTACATTTCTAGTATCATGTTGGGGATGATAACTTGACGTTAAGTGATGCTAGGAGTGTCCTGTGCATTTCTGAGGGCTTTTGCTAGAATTAGTTTATTAAAGTTTATTAAAGACTCGGTAATTTGTATCTTTATTCGACTTTGTGCTACTTTAATATATTTTAGTTTATTCAGTTTTGGAGTTTATTCTAGTTATATATTTAATATAGATCTGATTATGATAGAGTTTATGATCATGTTCGTAAAGTACTTAGCTTTATTCCGGATAGAGTTAAGTGGTCAAACTGGTGTAAACAAGGTGTTTAGGCTAAGTTTACCTATGAATACATCCTATGCTCTGGGTCAAGAGGTAGATCGCAGGAGTGACAATCCTGTTGAGTCCTTTGTAGTCCTCCCTCCGAGTGTAGATTTTAGTAGGACGTGGTTGCAAGTTAGAATTCATTACTTTGTTCTTGATTCTAATTTAGTAATGTCCCTTGATCATGGATGATAGATTAATTAGCTATAAATGATTGTATATTAACTAGAGTAATCGCTAGGCTTAGTAAATGTGAAGTACCTTAGGATTCGAATCTCTTAATTAATCTCCTGACTCTCTACTTGATTCATGTAGTTCGCTCTATCTCTAGAATTCTCATTATCATTATTATTCATTATCTTTACCCTGTCTTACCCCTGTTTAGACATGTGAGTAATGAATGAAATAATAGAAATCTCCGTTACCTTAATCACATTTATATTTGTTCCCTGCTTCGCTGTTATCTTCGGTAAAATATAAATAACGATACCTAGATAACCTGGGTGAAATGCTTCTACAACAGGCATATTTATATGTGCACTTGCGGATAAATATTTGTTTATATCTTTTGAGCTAGTGTCACATATGAATTACATTTCTAGTATCATGTTGGGGATGACAACTTGACGTTAAGTGATGCTAGGAGTGTCCTGTACATTTCTGAGGGCTTTTGCTAGAATTAGTTTATTAAATTTTATTGTGAGCAATTGCATTAAGAAGTGTCAACAAGCATTTCGGGCGCCGTTGCCGGGGAAGTAAATAGTGGAAGCCACCGGGAACTAAAAGAAAACCAGTAAATCAGTGGAAACAAAACTTATTAGGAAAGGAGATTATTATTCATTCATTCACTTATACCTCTGTCTTGGCAGGCTTACCCTTGTCTTTCTTTGTTTAAATCATATACAGGGTAACACAGGTTCAGTTATAATCCATCACTTACAAATCAACAATCAACTAGACCGTGTGGAAGATCAACATCAGTAGTCAAGCCATGGCCAACAAGACTCTGCTGGAGTTCTCTACTCCAAGTGTCAGGAACATTCGCACCAGACCTACACTCCAGACGAACAACCTTGAGTTCGAGCTCAAGCCAAGTCTCATCAACATGGTGCAAACTACTACATTTGGTGGAAAGGAAGAAGAAGATGCAACCGCTCATCTACAAGATTTCTTGGAGATTGGAAGCACCATCATCATCAAGGACATTCCCCAGGGTATTATACTTCTTCATCTTTTTCCCTTCTCATTAAAAGGAAAAGCGAAGCAGTGGTTCTATTCAAACATGGACAACATCAAGACATGGGAGAAATGTTCAGAGGCCTTTGTATCAAGATTTTTCCCAAATAGAAAAATCAATATCTTAAGGGGAAAGATTTACAACTTTCAGCAACAAAAAGGAGAAACCATTCCATAAGCTTGGGAGCATTTTCAGGAGCAAATCTTAAGATGCCCACATCATGGAATAGGGAACGAATTGCTCATGCAACTGTTTTATCACGGATTATTACCAAGAGCACGAGAGCAACCCGATGCCACTGCTGAAGGATCATTTATGTCACTCACATTTGGAAAAGCAGAATGTTTAATGGATAAGATAGCTGAGAATCAGAGCTGGAAACAAGTTACTACTCAACACTGTCGCTAGATTGAAGAAATTCCAGAAGAAGTGTGTGCACTATCAACTAAGATGGATGTACTTTTGGATCGACTCATTCAGAGAGCCGATTACAAAGAAGAACGTCAAGCTATTCAAGATGCATTTGATGCTCAAACTAGAAGTGGAGAGTATTTGGGAATAGAATTTTCCGAAGATCAAGAGGCTAACATCATCAACAACTCTACCACTCTACACAAGCAAGGATTGCGTCAACAACAGCCTTCCAAACCAGATAAGTACACCAGTAATTTCAATTCTTCCAATCTTAAGCAACCTACTTTGAGAGATCTAATTCTAGAACAAGCCAGAATAAATGATAGCATTACTAAAAGATTTGCTTTAAATGATAAGACTCTTGAAAACATAAATGCTAAGATGGATGAATTTTCTTCTGCTATTAAGAATCAACTCAATTATAACAAAAGAATAGAAACTCAACTATCACAATTGGCTGTTGTTTTGCCTGTTACCACTAACCATGAGCAGATTAAGGGGATCACCACTAGACGTGGGAGGACTACTCGAGATCCGGCATACCCAGAAGGAGCACAAAGAAGACAGACAACACCAGTAACACCCCCGAGGGCAGAAGAAAAAGATGATGAAGTTCAAGAAACTCAAGTACAAAATGAAGAAATACCTATGGATTTTCAAGACACCAACATTCTACCATTCCCACGCAGAAATCGAAACGCCAAGCTAGATGCGCAGTTCAGTAAGTTTGTTGAAGTAATTCAGAAACTATATATCAATATTCCTCTGCTAGATGCATTACAGGTACCTACCTATGCTAAGTGTGTAAGGGATATACTTAACAACAAACGACCACTGCCAACTACTGAAGTAATAGAGCTGACAGAAGAATGTAGTGCAGCTATCCTCAATCAAATACCAGAGAAGAAAAAGGACTCAGGATGCCCCACTATTGAATGCTCAATTGGAAATCAACGGTTCAGTAACGCACTGTGATCTTGGAGCTAGTGTTAGCATGAAGCCCGCATCAGTCTACTATAAGCTCAACCATTCAACACTTGTGTCAACACCTATGTGTCTTCAGCTAGCTGATCAATCACTCAGATACCCAATAGGAACTGCTGAGAACATCCCAGTCAAGATTCGAGAGTTCTTTATACCAGTGGACTTCGTGGTACTAGAAATGCACCCGGATTCAAAAGTATCACTCATTCTAGGAAGACCATTTTTGAGCACCGCTAAGGCCCACATTGATGTCGGAGCTGGAGAGATCAAATTCACCATAAATGGAAAGGAAGAAAAGTTCTCATTCAAACCACGGCCCGAACAATGCTCAACTCTAGTAGACCATAAAGTTCAAGAAACAAAATTGCTGTCTTCTGTACTGGAGACCCATCAAGAAGGATAAAGAAGACTGGAGAGTCCAAATTCGGTGGACTTTAAACCCCGAACCTTCGCCGGAGGTAACTCGGTAGTTATCAGCATTTACTTTTTGCATTTTCATTTTCTCATGCATAGGAAAAAAATAAAAATTAACATTATTATTGCATCATAAAATTGGCCCCATGTAATTAATATTTACGATCCCCGTAAGTATTATTTACTACGACAACAAAAATATATAAGAATTTCATCATTAGAATCGTCATTTTCTATAGTTTCATAAAAGCAATTATCTTTTATACTTGCATTGTACAAATACGGGAGACATACGGACCCACAGACACCTGGGACCCACCTCATATCATTTCACATTATGACATGCACTCACAACCGCCCATCTCACCTACCACCACATGCAACCGTCGGCATATACTCCAAAGAGTGGGAACTTGAGCAAGGTAGGTGAGGGAGCAAGATGGAAGAAAGTGGGCCCCATGGGGGACCGGTCGGTCCCGCCACTAGACCGACCGGCCTCCCCTCTCTTCCGCTATAAAATGGCAAGCAATCTTCACACTCTCCACACACTCCACTCTTCAGAAACACTAGCCTCACTTCGAAATTTGAAATTTCAATTTCGAGTTCACTTAGCACTTCATTTGGGGTAGTTTCTGAGTGAGTAAATAAGAGTAGAGAGGAGGAAGCTTTGAGCTAGTAGCAAGAAGAAAAGGATAGTGAGAGCAAGCAAGAAAAATCAATAAGAGAGGGGAAGTGCTGCCCAATTAGTTAATGAACTAGGAGAAGTTGAAATAAAAGTGTCAACTTGAACGACTGACTCCTGGACTACTGACTTTTGGACCGCTAACTCTCTAACATTTATTTGCTCTAACCCTCACTTGTTCCACTAGTTTTGTTTGTGTGTTCTCTTGTTTTTGTAGCAAAGATGAGCAACTTCTTGAGAAAGGCGAAGAACACGCTCACTTTCCGATCAACGAGAAGCCGTTCGCGAGCTGGCTCATCACAAGGAGGCTCAGACATGGATACCTCATCCTTGCCTCGATCCTCTACCACGAGCCGGTCCGAGCCACGTGATCTTCTCCATGAAAGGCACACCAAGCTCCAGACAGCCTACGAGAAGGACCTGTTCAGGCATTACCACGATAAAGAGTACACCCAAACTCCTACCTTCGATTCACAATTTCTCCGAGACACAGGTATGGACTCTGAGTTCGATCTAGTTTTTCATAATATTGGGTGGGAGAACACTTGGGAGCTCTCCGAAGAGGGTTGTAGATTGCTCATTCTAGAATTTCTTTGCACTCTCTCTTCGGATGACACATATGTCTACTTTAGGCTGTACAATGAACCTTTCACTCTCACATGGAAACAATTCAGTCTAAATTTGGGTTTTCCTGAAACCTACACCGTAGATTTAGATGTTGCCTTAAGAAACTTTGACAGAAATAGCTTTTGAGAGGACATTACTGGCAAGAAAACAGATCATCACCCTTGCACTAATGATATACACAACCCCACATTAAAGGTGATGCACAAGTGGCTAGGCTTCACTCTCTTTCCTAGGCAAGAGGGTCGTATTGTTAGAACTGAGGAGTTAAAGATTATGTATGCTATTGTTAAGAAAACTAAAATCTCACCCGTAAAACTCCTAGTAGACTAGTGGCCTTACATCCACACTCTACAAGGCCCTATATCTATCACTTCTTGGGTTACTCGTCTTGCTGAAAATCTAAACTTGAATGGAAATATTATGTACATCTCCACGCCACGACCAGTAATAGGTTTCTACTTCTTTAGTCAAGCACATCTCATTAAGAAGAGGAATAACAAACTCTACATGCAATATAAAGGATATACAAATGAATATGAGTTGCCCAACAGATCACTTGGTTTGTATGTCATGGAAACCTTTTTGCTTAACTTGCAGAGACCTGGCGCGGGAGTAGGAAGAAGCCCCTCGGCAAGATTCACCAGAAATGCTGCCCCGAGATATCAAGGAGAAGATGCTGCACCAGCTGGACCAGCTTACACTCGCTACCAAGGATTCGAACGAGCTGGACCGTCTACATCACATCATCCAGCCTGGGAAGATGCTACTGCCTACGAGCCACATACACCACAAGATTCATGGGGACAAGGAAACTTTCGCAACTACATTCCACCACATCGCGAAGAGGATATGATGTATGACTTCGAGGGAGGACAAATGTCTTTCTCTGGGAGAGGCGTTCATGATGCCACTGATCATCCATACTCCTACCATGCCACCCATGGTTACCTAGAACACTAGCCATAGCACCAGTTCCCGTACCACAGAGACCCCCTACTTCCAGGGCATTGACACTCGTCTTACTCATCTTGAGATGGGTCAAGAAGACATGCGCCACACTCTTGAACAGATACAACATCAAGGCACCTAGACGAACAAAATTTTTTGCTACCTCTTCGGACACATGGGAATTAATCCAACTCAGCTGCCACCACCATACGAGTGAAACTAGCTTGGGGGAGGACCCCCTATTCCCGAGGTAAGTATGATGTACCCCTCTGTTTACTTTTTGATTGTGTTTAGTATTGTTAGTTAGTATCTGTTTAGTATTTAAATAAAATAAATCTTGATGTAGAATATTTTAAAAAAAGAGAGAGAACTGTCTTACATAGCCTCAACTACAAGATAATTCCTTTCAAATTTTCAATTGAAAAAAATCTTAAAACAATGATCTTAACCAAAGTTTGGGTAGTTGAGATTTAGAAATGAAAAAGTCTAAGCTGCTGTTTATCTTGTTCTTAGTTTCAATGAATCTCCGGAATTTTAATTTTGAAAACTTCAAACATATGACGAGAACCTGTATGACAAGATAACTAAAGCCTGATAATAAATGATTCATACTTTGAGGCTGCCTACTCTGTTCTAAGTTTTTAGCTATGGTAGAGAAGTTTATCATGCTCTAAAAATCAAGTTTCTATTAATATAAAAGATTCACTCTTCCGAAGTAGTATTGTGTTAGAGGCATGGGCTAAGCAAAAATATGATAATGAGGAAAGAAAAAGAAAACAAGTGTCCGACTACCTCAAAAAAGAAAAAAAGAGAAAAATGTGTGATAAAAATATGAAAAGAATAATAGCCCATGGTCCCTCTAATTGCAATATGCCAGTAAGAGTTGACAATTTCAAAAAGTTTCAAATACTTGATCTAAGAGTATGACATTTCTCTCCCTGAGCTTTGAGCTTTGACTGAGTAAAATGTGCTCTTTTATCTTAAAAATATATGCAATTTAAAAGATGGCATACATGAATTCTCTGAGCTTTTTTTATGAAAATCTTGCAAAACTCCAGAGTAAAATTGGAATGAGGAATTTGAGACATAGTGCTTGACTTGATTGCTTCTAACTTTCAATTATTTTAAACTAAGGTAAAAGATTCGCGAAAGGAACATGTGGAAATTCTTCCAAATTCTTTTTAAGAAAGTTTTCAGTTGATGGCTTGTGTATTAAAGTAGTTTACAGTTTTACTCTCATAACCCGATGTTTGCTAAGGGACTAGCAAAACTTTAGCTTGGGGGAGTTTGTTGATGTCAGTTAACTATCATTATTTACCGTCAACAATACTTGAATAAATGTCAAAAAGGATTGCCAACTTAGAAATAGGAGGTTTAAACTAACAAATTCCACGAGTTTTGGTGATTCTACATTTTCTAGGGATTAAATTGGAAAACCAACTACATTGCTTCCCCAAGAAGGAACCCGACGCAGATTACTTCACCGCTACGTCGGGAAGTTTCTAGAAGACTCCAGAGGACACCAGAGGACACCACGAGGCAGGGCACCACAGGAGGCTGACCTGTGGGACCGACCGGTCCTACAGGGCCCACCGGTCGGTCCTGGCCAGGGTCCCCACGACTCCCCCTTCCGGAACCTTCCTCCACCGACCTCTAGGATGCATCTCGGCCGTACCTCAAGTCGGTTTGATCCAACGATCACGATTCCCCGCCCGGGGCTATATAACCAGACCCCTGACCCCTCTCCAGATCATCTGAATCTGAAGCAGAAGAGAAGATCAGAAGACAATACAGAGAATTAGGGTTTCTAGAGAGAGAGTTAGAGCTCTACATCAAAATTAGAGTTTAGTCTAGCCAGATTCAAGTAGAGGCAGGTGACTTCGTCGGCATATCCGGCTAGAAGCTTCGTTTGAGTCTTCGGATCGTTGTCGAAGACTCGGTAATTTGTATCTTTATTCGACTTTGTGCTACTTTAATATATTTTAGTTTATTCAGTTTTGGAGTTCATTCTAGTTATATATTTAATATAGATCTGATTATGATAGAGTTTATGATCATGTTTGTAAAGTACTTAGCTTTATTCCGGATAGAGTTAAGTGGTCAAACTGGTGTAAACAAGGTGTTTAGGCTAAGTTTACCTGTGAATACATCCTATGCTCTGGGTCAAGAGGTAGATCGCAGGAGTGACAATCCTGTTGAGTCCTTTGTAGTCCTCCCTCCGAGTGTAGATTTTAGTAGGACGTGGTTGCAAGTTAGAATTCATTACTTTGTTCTTGATTCTAATTTAGTAATGTCCCTTGATCATGGATGATAGATTAATTAGCTATAAATGATTGTATATTAACTAGAGTAATCGCTAGGCTTAGTAAATGTGAAGTAACTTAGGATTCGAATCTCTTAATTAATCTCCTGACTCTCTACTTGATTCATGTAGTTCGCGCTATCTCTAGAATTCCCGTTATCATTATTGTTATCATTATTATTCATTATCTTTACCTTGTCTTACCCCTGCTTAGACATGTGAGTAATGAATGAATGAACAGAAATCTCCATTACCTTAATCACATTTATATCCATTTGTTCCCCCCTTCGCTGTTATCTTCGGTAAAATATAAATAACGATACCTAGATAACCTGGGTGAAATGCTGCTACAACAGGCATATTTATCTGTGTGCTTGTGGATAAATATTTGTTTATATCTTTTAAGCTAGTGTCACATATGAATTACATTTCTAGTATCATGTTGGGGATGACAACTTGACGTTAAGTGATGCTAGGAGTGTCCTGTGCATTTCTGAGGGCTTTTGCTAGAATTAGTTTATTAAAGTTTATTGTGAGCAATTGCATTAAGAAGTGTCAACAGTGCATCAGTGGGAAAAACAGCCACCCCGCGCGAGTTTTGCGCAACTGTTTCATCGGAATGGAAAGTGCCAAAAACCCACCAAACATGAGTTTTGAATCAAACGAAAATGATTGGTTGCGTCCATTGCGAAAAATTCAACTACGAGTTTTTTCAGTTCATCAGTGGGTAAAACGACCCTCTCGCACGAGTTTTGCGACACCATTCAATCAAAAATGGAAGTGCCAAAACCCACCAAACATGAGTATTGGGTCAAACGGAGATGATTGGGTGCGTCCGTTGCGAAAAAATGAACTGCGAGTTTTTCGGTGCATCAGTGGGAAAAAAAGACCATCTCGCACGAGTTTTGCGACACTAATCTGTCAAAAATGAAAGTGCTAAAAACAAACCAAACATGAGTTTTTGGTGAACCGGATATGGTTGGGTGAGTCTGTAGGGAAAAATTCAACTACCAGTTTTTTGGTGCATCAAATCGAAAAACGGCCATCTCGCGCGAGTTTGGCGCAACCGTTTCGTCGGAAATGAAAGTGCCAAAAACCCACCAAACATGTGTTTTGGGTCAAACAAAAATGATTGGATGCGTCCATTGTGAAAAATTCAACTACGAGTTTTTCGGTGAATCAGTGGGTAAAACGGCCCTCTCGCACGAGTTTTGCGGCACCATTTCTCCAGAAATGAAAGTGCCAAAAACCCACCAAACATGACTTTTGGGTCAAACCGAGATGATTGGGTGCGTCCATTGCAAAAAATTCAACTGTGAATGTTTCGGTGCATCAATGGGAAAAACGGCCATCCCGCGTGAGTTGGCCCTCTCGCACGAGTTTTGCGGCACCATTCTACCGGAAATGAAAGTGCCAAAAACCAACCAAACATGAGTTTTGGGTCAAACGAAGATGATTGGGTGCGTCCGTTGCGAAAAATTCAACTGCGAGTTTTTCGGTGCATCTGTGGAAAAAAGGCCATCTCGCGCGAGTTTTACGGCACTGTTCTGTCAGAAATGAAAGTGCTAAAAACACACCAAACATGAGTTTTTGGTGAAACGGATATTGCTGGGTGAGTCCGTAGCAAAAAATTCAACTACGAGTTTTTTGGTGCAACAGTTCGAAAAACGGCCATCTCGCGCGAGTTTGGCGCAACCGTTTCGTCGTAAATGAAAGTTCCAAAAACCCACCAAACACGAGTTTTGGGTCAAACAAAAATGATTGGATGCATCCATTGTGAAAAATTCAACTACGAGTTTTCGGTGAATCAGTGGGTAAAACGACCCTCTCGCACGAGTTTTGCGGCACCATTTCTCCAGAAATGAAAGTGCCAAAAACCCACCAAACATGACTTTTGGGTCAAACGGAGATGATTGGGTGCGTGCGTTGCGAAAAATTCAACCGCAAGTTTTCGGTGCACCAGTGAAAAAATGGTCATCCCGCGCGAGTTTTACGACACCATTCTGTCAAAAATGAAAGTGCTAAAAACACACCAAACATGAGTTTTTGGTCAAACGGATATGGTTGGGTGCGTCCGTAGCAAAAAATTCAACTGCGAGTTTTTTGGTGCATTAGTGGGAAAAGGCCATCCAACGCGAGTTTTGCACAACCGTTTCGTCGGAAATGAAAGTGCCAAAAACCCACCAAACTTAAGTTTTGGGTCAAACAAAAATGATTGGTTGCGTTCATTGTGAAAAATTCAACTACGAGTTTTTCGGTGCATGAGTGGGTAAAATGGCCCTCTCGCACGAGTTTTGCGGCACCATTCCATCGAAAATGAAAGTCCCAAAAACCCACCAAACATGAGTTTTGGGTCAAACAGAGATAATTGGGTGCGTCCGTTGTAAAAAAATTCAACTGCGAGTTTTTCGGTGCATCACTGGAAAAAACGGCCATCCTGCGCGAGTTTTGCGGCACTATTCTGTCGGAAATGAAAGTGCTAAAAACACACCAAACATGAGTTTTTGGTCAAACAGATATGGTTGGGTGAGTCCGTAGCAAAAAAATCAACCACAATTTTTTGGTGCATCAGTTGGAAAAACAGCCATCTCGCGCGAGTTTTGCGCAACCGTTTCGTCGGAAATGAAAATGCCAAAAACCCACCAAACATGAGTTTTGGGTCAAACGGAGATGATTGGGTGCCTCCGTTGCGAAAAAAAATCAACTATGAGTTTTTTGGTGCATTAGTGCGTAAAACGGCGCTCTCGCACAAGTTTTGCGGCACAATTTCGCCAGAAATGAAAGTGCCAAAAACCACCAAACATGAGTTTTGGGTCAAACCGAGATGATTGGGTGCGTGCATTGCGAAAAATTCAACTATGAATATTTCGGTGCATCAATGGGAAAAACGACCATCCCACGTGAGTTGGCCCTCTCGCACGAGTCTTGCGGCACCATTCCATCAGAAATGAAAGTGGCAAAATCCTACCAAACATGAGTTTTGGGTCAAATAGAGAGGATTGGGTGCGTCCATTGCAAAAAATTCAACTGTGAGCTTTTCGGTGCATCAGTGGAAAAAAGGCCATCCCGCGCGAGTTTTGCGGCACCGTTCTGTTGGAAATGAATGTGCTAAAAACACACCAAACATGAGTTTTTGGTCAAACAGATATGGTTGGGTGAGTCCGTAGCGAAAAATTCAAATGCGAGTTTTTCGGTGCATCATTGGGAAAAACGGTCATCCAGCGCGAGTTTTGCGCAACCGTTTCGTCAGAAATAAAAGTGCCAAAAACACAGCAAACATGTGTTTTGGATCAAACGAAAATGACTGGTTGCGTCCATTGCGAAAAATTCTACTACGAGTTTTTCAGTGCATCAGTGGGTAAAACGGCCCTCTCGCATGTGTTTTGCGGCACCATTCAATCGGAAATGAAAGTGTCAAAACCCACCAAACATGAGTTTTGGGTCAAACAGATATGATTGGGTGCGTCCATTGCGAAAATTTCAACTGTGAGTTTTTCGGTGCATCAGTGGAAAAAACGACCATCCCGCACGAGTTTTGCGGCACTGATCTGTCAGAAATGAAAGTGCTAAAAACTCACCAAATATGAGTTTTTGGTCAAACGGATATGGTTGGGTGAGTCCATAGCGAAAAATTCAACTACGAGTTTTTTGGTGCATCAGTTGGAAAAATGGCCATCCAACGCGAGTTTTGCACAACCGTTTCGTCGAAAATGAAAGTGCCAAAAACCCACCAAACTTAAGTTTTGGGTCAAACGAAAATGATTGGTTGCGTCCATTGTGAAAAATTCAACTACGTGTTTTTGGTGCATGAGTGGGTAAAATGGCCCTCTCGCACGAGTTTTGCGGCACCATTCCATCGAAAATGAAAGTGCCAAAAACCCACCAAACATGAGTTTTGGGTCAAACAGAGATAATTGGGTGCGTCCGTTGCAAAAAAATTCAACTGCGAGTTTTTCGGTGCATCAGTGGAAAAAACGGCCATCCTGCGCGAGTTTTGCGGCACTGTTCTGTCGGAAATGAAAGTGCTAAAAACACACCAAACATGAGTTTTAGGTCAAACGGATATGGATGGGTGAGTCCGTAGCAAAAAAATCAACCACAATTTTTTTGGTGCATCAGTTGGAAAAACAGCCATCTTGCGCGAGTTTTGCGCAACCGACGAAAATGAAAGTGCCAAAAACCCACCAAACATGAGTTTTGGGTCAAACGAAAATGATTGGTTGCGTCCGTTGTGAGAAATTCAACTACGAGTTTTTCAGTGCAATACTGGGTAAAACGGCCTCTCGCACAAGTTTTGCGGCACAATTTCGCCAGAAATTAAAGTGCCAAAAACCACCAAACATGAGTTTTGGGTCAAACCGAGATGATTGGGTGCGTCCAATGCGAAAAATTCAACTATGAATGTTTCGGTGCATCAATGGGAAAAACGGCCGTCCCGCGTGAGTTGGCCCTCTCGCACGAGTTTTGCAACACCATTCCATCAGAAATGAAAGTGGCAAAAACCACCAAACATGAGTTCTGGGTCAAACCGAGATGATTGGGTGCGTACATTGCGATAAATTCAACTGTGAATATTTCGGTGCATCAGTGGAAAAAAGGCCATCCTGCGTGTGTATTGCGGCACCGATCTGTCGGAAATGAAAGTGCTAAAAACACAACAAACATGAGTTTTTGGTCAAACAGATATGGTTGGTTGAGTCCGTAGCGAAAAAAATCAACTGCGAGTTTTTTGGCACATCATTGGGAAAAACGACCATCCCGCGCGAGTTTTGCGCAACCGTTTCGTCGGAAATGAAACTGCCAAAAACCCACCGAACATGAGTTTTGGGTCAAACAAAAATGATTGGATGCGTCCATTGTGAAAAATTCAACTACGAGTTTTTCGGTGAATCAGTGGGTAAAATGGCCCTCTCGCACGAGTTTTGCGGCACCATTTCTCTAGAAATGAAAGTGCCAAAAACCCACCAAACATGACTTTTGGGTCAAACCGAGATGATTGGGTGCGTCCGTTGCGACGGTGCATCAATGGGAAAAATGACCATCCCGCCTGAGTTGGCACCCTCGCATGGGTTTTGCGGCACCATTCCTTCGGAAAATGAAGTACCAAAAAACCCCCAAACATGAGTTTTGGATCAAACGAAGATGATTGGGTGCGTCCGTTGCGAAAAATTCAACTGCGAGTTTTCGGTGCACTAGTGAAAAAAACGATCATCCCGCGCGAGTTTTCGGTGAATCAGTGGGTAAAACGATCGTCTCGAACGAGTTTTGCGGCACCATTTCTCCAGAAATGAAAGTGCCAAAAACCCACCAAACAAGAGTTTTTGGTCAAACGGAGATGATTGGGTGCGTCCGTTGCAAAAAATTCAACCGCGAGTTTTCGGTGCACCAGTGGAAAAAATGGCCATCCCGAGCGAGTTTTACGGCACCGTTCTGTCGAAAATGAAATTGCTAAAAACACACCAAATATGAGTTTTTGGTCAAACGGATATGGTTGGGTGAGTCCATAGCGAAAATGCAACAGCGAGTTTTTTGGTGCATCAGTGGGAAAAACAGTCATCTCGCGCGAGTTTTGCGCAACCGTTTCATCAGAAATGAAAGTCCCAAAAACCCACCAAACATGAGTTTTGGGTCAAACGAAAATGATTAGTTGCGTCAGTTGCGAAAAATTCAACTATGAGTTTTTCAGTGCATCAGTCGGTAAAACGGCCCTCTCGCACGAGTTTTGCGGCACCATTCAATTGGAAATGAAAGTGCCAAAACCCACCAAACATGAGTTTTGGGTCAAACGTAGATGATTGGGTGCATCCGTTGTGAGAAATTCAACTGCGAGTTTTTCGGTTCATCAGTGGAAAAAACGACCATCCCGCACGAGTTTTGCAGCACTGATCTGTTCGAAATGAAAGTGCTAAAAACACATCAAACATGAGTTTTTGAGCAAACGGATATGGTTGGGTGAGTCCATAGTGAAAAATTCAACTGCGAGATTTTTGGTGCATCAGTTGGAAAAATGGCCATCCCGCACGAGTTTTGTGCACCGTTCGTCAGAAATGAAAGTGCCAAAAAGCCACCAAATATGAGTTTTGGGTCAAACAAAAATGATTGGTGGCGTCCATTGTAAAAAATTCAACTATGAGTTTTCAGTGCATCAGTGGGTAAAACAGCCCTCTCGCACGAGTTTTGCGGCACCATTTCTCCAGAAATGAAAGTGCCAAAAGCCCACCAAACATGAGTTTTCGGTCAAACGGAGATGATTGGGTGTGTCCATTGCGAAAAATTTAACTATGAGTTTTCAGTGCATCAGTGGGTAAAACGGCCCTCTCGCACGAGTTTTGCGGCACCATTCTATCGAAAATGAAAGTGCCAAAACCCACCAAACATGAGTTTTGGGTCAAACGGAGATGATTGGGTGCGTCCGTTGCAAAAAAATCAACTGCGAGTTTTTTTGTGCATCAGTGGAAAGAAATGACCATCCCGCACGAGTTTTGCGGCACTAATCTATCGGAAATGAATGTGCTAAAAACACACCAAGCATGAGTTTTTGGTTAAACATATATGGTTGGGTGAGTTTGTAGCGAAACATTCAACTATGAGTTTTTTGGTGTATCAGTTGAAAAAACGGTCATCCCGCGCGAGTTTTGCACAACCGTTTCGTCAGAAATGAAAGTGCCAAAAACCCACCAAACATGAGTTTTGGGTCAAACGGAGATGATTGGGTGCGTCCGTTGCGAAAAATTCAACTGTGAGTTTTCGGTGCACCAGTGGAAATGGCCATCCCGCGCGAGTTTTGTTGCACCGTTCTGTCAGAAATAAAAGTGCTAAAAACACACCAAACCTGAGTTTTTGGTCAAACAGATATGGTTGGGTGCGTCCATAGCGAAAAATTCAACTACCAGTTTTTTGGTGCATCAGTTGGAAAAATGGCCATCCCGCGCGAGTTTTGCGCAACCGTCGGAAATGAAAGTGACAAAAACCCCCAAACTTTAGTTTTGGGTCAAACGAAAATGATTGGTTGCGTCCATTGTGAAAAATTCAACTACGAGTTTTTCAGTGCATTAGTGGGTAAAACGGCCTCTCGCACAAGTTTTGCGGCACAATTTCGCCAGAAACTAATGTGCTAAAACCCACCAAACATGAGTTTTGGGTCAAACCGAGATGATTGGGTGCGTCCATTGCGAAAATTCAACTATGAATGTTTTGATGCATCAATGGAAAAAACGGCCATCCCGCGTGAGTTGGCCCTCTCGCACGAGTTTTGCGACACCATTCCATCAGAAATGAAAGTGGCAAAAACCACCAAACATGAGTTTTGGGTCAAACCGAGATGATTGGGTGCGTACATCGCGAAAAATATAACTGTGAATATTTCGGTGCATCAATGGGAAAAACGGCCATCCCACGTGAGTTTTGCGGCAGCGTTCTGTCGGAAATGAATGTGCTAAAAACACAACAAACATGAGTTTTTGGTCAAACAGATATCGTTGGGTGAGTCCGTAGCGAAAAAAATGAACTGCGAGTTTTTTGGCACATCAGTGGGAAAAATGACCATCCTGCACGAGTTTTGCGCAACCGTTTCGTCGGAAATGAATGTGCCAAAAACCCGCCAAACATGAGTTTTGGGTCAAACAAAAATGATTGGATGCGTCCATTGTGAAAAATTCAACTACAAGTTTTTCGGTGAATCAGTGGGTAAAATGGCCCTCTCGCACGAGTTTTGTGGCACCATTTCTCCACAAATGAAAGTGTCAAAAACCCACCAAACATGACTTTTGGGTCAAACGGAGATGATTGGGTGCGTCCGTTGCGAAAAATTCAACCACGAGTTTTCGGTGCACCAGTGGAAAAAATGGTCATCCCGCGCGAGTTTTACGGCACCGTTCTGTCGAAAATGAAATTGCTAAAAACACACCAAATTTGAGTTTTTGGTCAAATGGATATGGTTGGGTGAGTCCATAGCGAAAATGCAACAGCGAGTTTTTTTGGTGCATCTATGGGAAAAATAGTCATCTCGCGCGAGTTTTGCGCAACCGTTTCGTCAGAAATGAAAGTGCCAAAAACCCACCAAACATGAGTTTTGGGTCAAACGAAAATGATTAGTTGTGTCCATTGCGAAAAATTCAACTACGAGTTTCTCAGTGCATCAGTGGGTAAAACGGCCCTCTCGCACGAGTTTTGCGGCACCATTCAATCGGAAATGAAAGTGCCAAAACCCACCAAACATGAGTTTTGGGTCAAACGTAGATGATTGGGTGCGTCCGTTGTGAGAAATTCAACTGCGAGTTTTTCGGTTCATCAGTGGAAAAAACGACCATCCCGCACGAGTTTTGCAGCACTGATCTGTTCGAAATGAAAGTGCTAAAAACACATCAAACATGAGTTTTTGATCAAACGGATATGGTTGGGTGAGTCCATAGTGAAAAATTCAACTGCGAGATTTTTGGTGCATCAGTTGGAAAAATGGCCATCCCGCACGAGTTTTGTGCACCGTTCGTCAGAAATGAAAGTGCCAAAAAGCCACCAAATATGAGTTTTGAGTCAAACAAAAATGATTGGTGGCGTCCATTATAAAAAATTCAACTATGAGTTTTTCAGTGCATCAGTGGGTAAAACAGCCCTCTCGCACGAGTTTTGCGGCACCATTTCTCCAGAAATGAAAGTGCCAAAAGCCCACCAAACATGAGTTTTCGGTCAAACGGAGATGATTGGGTGTGTCCATTGCGAAAAATTTAACTATGAGTTTTTCAGTGCATCAGTGGGTAAAACGGCCCTCTCGCACGAGTTTTGCGGCACCATTCTATCGAAAATGAAAGTGCCAAAAACCCACCAAACATGAGTTTTGGGTCAAACAGAGATAATTGGGTGCGTCCGTTGCAAAAAAATTCAACTACGAGTTTTTCGGTGCATCAGTGGAAAAAACGGCCATCCTGCGCGAGTTTTGCGGCACTGTTCTGTCGGAAATGAAAGTGCTAAAAACACACCAAACATGTGTTTTTGGTCAAACGGATATGGTTGGGTGAGTCCGTAGCAAAAAAATCAACCACAATTTTTTTGGTGCATCAGTTGGAAAAACAGCCATCTTGCGCGAGTTTTGCGCAACCGTCGAAAATGAAAGTGCCAAAAACCCACCAAACATGAGTTTTGGGTCAAACGAAAATGATTGGTTGCGTCCATTGTGAGAAATTCAACTACGAGTTTTTCAGTGCAATAGTGGGTAAAACGGCCTCTCGCACAAGTTTTGCGGCACAATTTCGCTAGAAATTAAAGTGCCAAAAACCACCAAACATGAGTTTTGGGTCAAACCGAGATGATTGGGTGCGTCCAATGCGAAAAATTCAACTATGAATGTTTCGGTGCATCAATGGGAAAAACGGCCGTCCCGCGTGAGTTGGCTCTCTCGCACAAGTTTTGCAACACCATTCCATCAGAAATGAAAGTGGCAAAAACCACCAAACATGAGTTCTGGGTCAAACCGAGATGATTGGGTGCGTACATTGCGATAAATTCAACTGTGAATATTTCGGTGCATCAGTGGAAAAAAGGCCATCCCGCGTGTGTATTGCGGCACCGATCTGTCGGAAATGAAAGTGCTAAAAACACAACAAACATGAGTTTTTGGTCAAACAGATATGGTTGGTTGAGTCCGTAGCGAAAAAAATCAACTGCGAGTTTTTTGGCACATCATTGGCAAAAACGACCATCCCGCGCGAGTTTTGCGCAACCGTTTCGTCGGAAATGAAACTGCCAAAAACCCACCGAACATGAGTTTTTGGTCAAACAAAAATGATTGGATGCGTCCATTGTGAAAAATTCAACTACGAGTTTTTCGGTGAATCAGTGGGTAAAATGGCCCTCTCGCACGAGTTTTGCGGCACCATTTCTCTAGAAATGAAAGTGCCAAAAACCCACCAAACATGACTTTTGGGTCAAACCGAGATGATTGGGTGCGTCCATTGCGACGGTGCATCAATGGGAAAAATGACCATCCCGCCTGAGTTGGCACCCTCGCATGGGTTTTGCGGCACCATTCCTTCGGAAAATGAAGTACCAAAAAACCCCCAAACATGAGTTTTGGATCAAACGAAGATGATTGGGTGCGTCCGTTGCGAAAAATTCAATTGCGAGTTTTCGGTGCACTAGTGGAAAAAACGATCATCCCGCGCGAGTTTTCGATGAATCAGTGGGTAAAACGACCGTCTCGCACGAGTTTTGCGGCACCATTTCTCCAGAAATGAAAGTGCCAAAAACCCACCAAACAAGAGTTTTGGGTCAAACGGAGATGATTGGGTGCGTCCGTTGCAAAAAATTCAACCGCGAGTTTTCGGTGCACCAGTGGAAAAAATGGCCATCCCGAGCGAGTTTTACGGCACCGTTCTGTCGAAAATGAAATTGCTAAAAACACACCAAATATGAGTTTTTGGTCAAACGGATAAGGTTGGGTGAGTCCATAGCGAAAATGCAACATCGAGTTTTTTGGTGCATCAGTGGGAAAAACAGTCATCTCGCGCGAGTTTTTTGCAACCGTTTCGTCAGAAATGAAAGTGCCAAAAACCCACCAAACATGAGTTTTGGGTCAAACGAAAATGATTAGTTGCGTCAGTTGCGAAAAATTCAACTATGAGTATTTCAGTGCATCAGTCGGTAAAACGGCCCTCTCGCACGAGTTTTGCGGCACCATTCAATCGGAAATGAAAGTGCCAAAACCCACCAAACATGAGTTTTGGGTCAAACGTAGATGATTGGGTGCGTCCGTTGTGAGAAATTCAACTGCGAGTTTTTCGGTTCATCAGTGGAAAAAACGACCATCCCGCACGAGTTTTGCAGCACTGATCTGTTCGAAATGAAAGTGCTAAAAACACATCAAACATGAGTTTTTGATCAAACGGATATGGTTGGGTGAGTCCATAGTGAAAAATTCAACTGCGAGATTTTTGGTGCATCAGTTGGAAAAATGGCCATCCCGCACGAGTTTTGTGCACCGTTCGTCAGAAATGAAAGTGCCAAAAAGCCACCAAATATGAGTTTTGGGTCAAACAAAAATGATTGGTGGCGTCCATTGTAAAAAATTCAACTATGAGTTTTTCAGTGCGTCAGTGGGTAAAACAGCCCTCTCGCACGAGTTTTGCGGCACCATTTCTCCAGAAATGAAAGTGCCAAAAGCCCACCAAACATGAGTTTTCGGTCAAACGGAGATGATTGGGTGTGTCCATTGCGAAAAATTTAACTATGAGTTTTTCAGTGCATCAGTGGGTAAAACGGCCCTCTCGCACGAGTTTTGCGGCGCCATTCTATCGAAAATGAAAGTGCCAAAACCCACCAAACATGAGTTTTGGGTCAAACGGAGATGATTGAGTGCGTCCGTTGCAAAAAAATCAACTGCGAGTTTTTTTGTGCATCAGTGGAAAGAAATGACCATCCCGCACGAGTTTTGCGGCACTAATCTATCGGAAATGAATGTGCTAAAAACACACCAAACATGAGTTTTTGGTTAAACATATATGGTTGGGTGAGTTTGTAGCAAAACATTCAACTATGAGTTTTTTGGTGTATCAGTTGAAAAAACGGTCATCCCGCGCGAGTTTTGCACAACCGTTTCGTCAGAAATGAAAGTGTCAAAAACCCACCAAACATGAGTTTTGGGTCAAATGGAGATGATTGGGTGCGTCCGTTGCGAAAAATTCAACTGTGAGTTTTCGGTGCACCAGTGGAAATGGCCATCCCGTGCGAGTTTTGTTGCACCGTTCTGTCAGAAATAAAAGTGCTAAAAACACACCAAACCTGAGTTTTTGGTCAAACAGATATGGTTGGGTGCGTCCATAGCGAAAAATTCAACTACCAGTTTTTTGGTGCATCAGTTGGAAAAATGGCCATCCCGCGCGAGTTTTGCGCAACCGTCAGAAATGAAAGTGACAAAAACCCCCAAACTTTAGTTTTGGGTCAAACGAAAATGATTGGTTGCGTCCATTGTGAAAAATTCAACTACGAGTTTTTCAGTGCATTAGTGGGTAAAACGGTCTCTCGCACAAGTTTTGCGGCACAATTTCGCCAGAAACTAATGTGCTAAAAACCACCAAACATGAGTTTTGGGTCAAACCGAGATGATTGGGTGCGTCCATTGTGAAAATTCAACTATGAATGTTTTGATGCCTCAATGGAAAAAACGGCCATCCCGCGTGAGTTGGCCCTCTCGCACGAGTTTTGCGACACCATTCCATCAGAAATGAAAGTGGCAAAAACCACCAAACATGAGTTTTGGGTCAAACCGAGATGATTGGGTGCGTACATTGCGAAAAATATAACTGTGAATATTTCGGTGCATCAATGGGAAAAACGGCCATCCCGCATGAGTTTTGCGGCACCGTTCTGTCGGAAATGAATGTGCTAAAAACACAACAAACATGAGTTTTTGGTCAAACAGATATCGTTGGGTGAGTCCGTAGCGAAAAAAATGAACTGCGAGTTTTTTGGCACATCAGTGGGAAAATGACCATCCTGCACGAGTTTTGCGCAACCGTTTCGTCGGAAATGAATGTGCCAAAAACCCGCCAAACATGAGTTTTGGGTCAAACAAAAATGATTGGATGCGTCCATTGTGAAAAATTCAACTACAAGTTTTTCGGTGAATCAGTGGGTAAAATGGCCCTCTCGCACGAGTTTTGTGGCACCATTTCTCCAGAAATGAAAGTGCCAAAAACCCACCAAACATGAGTTTTGGGTCAAACGAAGATGATTGGGTGCGTCCATTGCGAAAAATTCAACTACGTGTTTTTCGGTGCATCAGTGGAAAAACGACCATCCCACACGAGTTTTGCAACACTGATCTGTCGGAAATGAATGTGCTAAAAACACACCAAACATTAGTTTTTGGACAAAAGGATATGGTTGGGTGAGTTCATAGTGAAAAATTCAACTCTGAGTTTTTGGGTGCATTAGTGGGAAAAGTGGCCATTTCCCGCGAGTTTTGTGCAACCGTTTCGTCGGAAATGAAAGTGCCAAGACCCCACCAAACATCAGTTTTGGGTCAAACGAAAATGATTGGTTGCGTCCATTGTGAAAAATTCAACCACGAGTTTTTCGGTGCATCAGTGGGTAAAACGGCCCTCTCGCACGAGTTTTGCGGCACCATTTCGCCAGAAATGAAAATGCCAAAACCCCACCAAACATGAGTTTTGGGTCAAACAGAGATGATTGGGTGCGTCCATTGCGACGGTGCATGATGGGAAAAATTGCCATCCCTGGTGAGTTGGCCCCCTCGCACGGGTTTTGCGGCACCATTCTATCAGAAATGAAAGTGCCAAAAAACCCACCAAACATGAGTTTTGGGTCAAACGGAGATGATTGGGTGCGTCCGTTGCGAAAAATTCAACTACGAGTTTTTCGGTGCATCAGTGGAAAAAAAACGACCATCCCGCACGAGTTTTGCGGCACTGATCTGTCGGAAATGAATGTGCTAAAAACACACCAAACATAAGTTTTTGGTCAAACAGATATGGTTGGGTGAGTCCGTAGTGAAAAATTGAATTCCGAGTTTTTTGGAGCATCAGTGGGAAAAACAGCCATCCCAAGCGAGTTTTGCGTAACCGTTTCGTCGGAAATGAAAGTGCCAAAAACCCACCAAACATGAGCTTTGGGTCAAACAAAAATGATTGGTTGCGTCCATTGTGAAAAATTCAACTACGAGTTTTTCGGTGCATTAGTGGGTAAAATGTCCCTCTCGCACGAGTTTTGCGGCACCATTTCGCCAAAAATGAAAGTGCCAAAAACCCACCAAACATGAGTTTTGGGTCAAACCGAGATGGTTGGGTGCGTCCATTGCAACGGTGCGTCAATGGGAAAACAGCCATCCCGCGTGAGTTCGCCCGCTCGCACGAGTTTTGCGGTACCATTCCATGAGAAATGAAAGTGCCTAAAACCCACCAAACATGAGTTTTGGGTCAAATCGAGATGATTGGGTGCGACCGTTGCGAAAAATTCAACTATGAGTTTTCGGTGCACCAGTGGAAAAACGGCCATTCCGCGCGAGTTGTGCGGCACCGTTCTGTCCAAAATGAAAGTGCTAAAAACACACCAAACATGAGTTTTTTGTCAAACGGATATGGTTGGGTGAATCCGTAGCGAAAAATTGAACTGCGAGTTTTGGTGCATCAGTGGGAAAAACGGCCATCCCACGCGAGTTTGGCGCAACCGTTTCGTCAGAAATGAATGTGCCAAAAACCCACCAAACATGAGTTTTGAGTCAAACAAAAATGATTGGTTGCGTCCATTTTGAAGAATTTAACTACGAGTTTTTCGGTGCATCAGTGGGTAAAATGGCCATCCCGCATGAGTTGGCCCCCTTGCACGGGTTTTCCGGCACCATTCTATCGGAAATGAAAGTGCCAAAAACCAACCAAACATGAGTTTTGGGTCAAACGGAGATGATTGGGTGCGTCCATTGCGAAAAATTCAACTACGAGTTTTTTGGTGCAGCAGTGGAAAAAACGACCATCCCGCACGAGTTTTGCGGCACTGATCTGTCGGAAATGGATGTGCTAAAAACAAACCAAACATGAGTTTTTGGTCAAACGGATACGGTTGGGTGAGTCCGTAGTGAAAAATTCTACTCTGAGTTTTTTGGTGCATTAGTGGGAAAAATGGTCATCCCACGCGAGTTTTGCGCAACCATTTCGTCAGAAATGAAAGTGCCAAGAACCCATCAAACATGAGTATTGGGTCAAACGAAAATGATTGGTTACGTCCATTGTGAAAAAATCAACTACGAGTTTTTCGGTGCATCAGTGGGTAAAATGACCCTGTCGCACGAGATTTGTGGCACCATTTCGCCAGAAATGAAAGTGCCAAAAACCTAACAAACATGAGTTTTAGGTCAAACCGAGATGATTGGGTGTGTCCAATGCGACGGTGCGTCAATGGTAAAATGGCCATCCCACGTGAGTTGGCCCCATCGCACGGGTTTTGCGGCACCGTTCCATCAGAAATGAAAGTATCAAAAACCCACCAAACATGAGTTTTGGGTCAAACGGAGATGATTGAGTGCGTCTGTTGCGAAAAATTCAACTACGAGTTTTTCGGTGCATCAGTGGAAAAAACGACCATCCCGCACGAGTTTTGCGGCACTGATCTGTCAGAAATGAATGTGCTAAAAACACACAAAACCTGAGTTTTTGGTCAAACGGATATGGTTGGGTGAGTCCGTAGTGCAAAATTCAACTCCAAATTTTTTGGTGCATTAGTGGGAAAAATGGTCATCCCACGCGAGTTTTGCGGGACCGTTTCATCAGAAATGAAAGTGCCAAGAACCCACCAAACATGAGTTTTGGGTCAAACGAAAATGATTGGTTGCGTCCATTGTGAAAAATTCAACTACTAGTTTTTCGATGCATTAGTGGGTAAAACGGCCCTTTTGCTAGAGTTTTGCGGCACCATTTCGCCAGAAATGAAAATGCCAAAAACCCACCAAACATGAGTTATGGGTCAAACCGAGATGATTGGTTGCGTCCATTGCGACGGTGCATCAATGGGAAAAATGGCCATCCCGCGTCAGTTGGCCCCCTCGCACGGGTTTTGCGGCACCATTCTATCGGAAATGAATGTGCCAAAAACCCACCAAACATGAGTTTTGGGTCAAACGGAGATGATTGGGTGCGTCCGTTGCGAAAAATTCAACTACGAGTTTTTCGGTGCATCAGTGGAAAAAAAAACGACCATCTCGCACGAGTTTTGCGGCACTGATCTGTCAGAAATGAATGTGCTAAAAACACACCAAACATGAGTTTTTGGTCAAACAGATATGGTTGGGTGAGTCCGTAGTGAAAAATTCAACTCCGAGTTTTTTGGTGCATCAGTGGGAAAAACAGCCATCCCAATTGTTGACACTAGTTAACTCTTATTATTAAAGGTCAATTAAACATGAAAATAGATGAATATATAAACTCCACCTTAGTATAGGGATTAAAACTAATGAATTCCACGAGTTTTGGTGAATCGTAAATCTGCAGGGATTAAACCGGGAAACAACCCTCAATTGCTTCCCCTAGAAGGAAACCGACTGGAGATAACGCATTTGTCAAGTCAGGAACCTTCCAGAAGACTCTAGAGAACACCTAAAGACACCACGAGGCAGGGCACCACAGGAGGCTGACCTGTGGGACCGACCGGTCCCCTGGGCCCACCGGTCGGTCCCCCCTGGGCGCCGCCGGCCTCCCCCTTCTGGAATCTTCTTCCACCGCCTTTGAGGACCAATCTCAGCCTTACGTGAAGTCGGTTTGATCCAACGGTCGCGGTTGATCCCTCAGGGCTATATAAATAGGCCCCCAGGCCCTAGGCCAGACGGAAGGTCCCTCTTCAGAAGACTACGCTTCAACTAGAAACCCTAGAGGAGACTTCAGGAGTTAGCTTTCAAGTAGAAGACTAGATACCCCTCTAGTAGGATTAGAACCTAGTCTTATTCTAGAACTAGAAGAGAGAGAGAGAGAGGAAGAGATCAAGAAGGAGCTCTGGCCTATCGGATCAACTTCTTCATCTTGTACCTGTGGATTCAAGTTCCTCGTCAACTTGCTTCAACGATTGTTTCGGTAATCAACATCTATATTTAAGTTTGAGCTATTGTTCTTATTATTCTTAAGGTTTAATGACTCTCTTTTGAGTACTTTAATTCTAGTCGCTCTAGAGTTGGAGTAGTTGGATAGTGTAAGCATGGTGCTTAGACTTGATAGCTCATATTTACATCCTATAATGCCGGTAGTAGTGGTTGTTCACAAGGGTGACTCTTATAGCCTTGTTGATTCTTCTATAGTCCACTTGAAGGACCGAGAATGCAATACCAAGGCAACCAGAGGGGGGGGTGAATGGGAGCTCAAAAATCTCTTTCGAAACTTTGGCCTTTTGTTCCTAAAATCAACCCCAAAAGCTACGAACGAAAACTGTGATGCCCACGACCCTTGGAAGAGGGTGGATGATCCCTAGGATCACAGCGAGGCACCACAAAGCAAGAACGAGCCACACGCCAAAAGCACCGGCACAAGTTCAACCCTCAAAAACCAAGTCCCGAGCGTAGATAGGCGGCTACGTCGAGAGATCCCCAAATACCTATGCTAACAAGTAGCAAACATACCTAGAGAGGTTCCTTGATCAACTCTAGGGCCAAATGAGAAGTCCGGAAACCAAATGGAGAAGTCGGGAGAGCAAACGCACTAAACCGCAACAAGCAGCCGAATCCCGGACTGTCCGGCCCTGGGGTCCCGGACTGTCCGCGGCTACTGCGGACTGTCCGCCAGCCGATCCCGGACTGTCCGCCGGCTAAAAACACAAAACAGCAGTGTTGTTGGAAGTCCCCTGGACAGTCCCGGACTGTCCGCGGTTTATACCGGCGGACTGTCCGCCGGTCAACCGAGACCCAAACAGCAGAGACTTGCGGCCACTGCTCTGGCCAAGTCCCCGACGCGCGGACTGTCCGCGGGAGGAACGGCGGACTGTCCGCGACCTCCCACTAAGGGCGATTTCGGTCGCCCCTCACACAACTCTTCCCAAATTCGAATCAAAACTCAATCCCACGTTCCCAAACTTGGAGAAGATGATCACGAGGTAGTTAGAAGACTATCCCCAAGAAATCATCTGCTCAAATCAACTCAAAAACTGGGAAATCGAAAGGGAAGGAGTATGAACGAAAAAGCGCCACGAAAATGAAATCAACCCGATCTACTTGTTCGTGAGGAGTTAGATAAATTCCTTCGGTGGAAATGATCTCCTCACTATAAAGAACAAGTTGTTTCAAATGGATTTCGCAAAGACGCAGTAGAGAGGGAGATCGAGTGACGGGAAAATCGCGGAGAAACGAAGAACGCGAAGAACACGCACCAAAACGCGAATCAAGTCATCGATCTGCAACCGTGTGGCTACCACACGCTATAACAGTGAGATTACGGTCTCACTTCCTCAAAATCTCCAGTACACAGAGGTATGGTTCTCTGCGGATCTCAGTAGCTACAGCAGGGGATTGGGAGAGCAGGAAACCCTAGAAGCAATGAGCAAATGACTAAGATAGATGGGGAGGTGGGTGTCTCCCCCTACTTATCCTAATTCTAATTCCCAATCTACCCCTAACTAATTACAGAGCGAACAAGCTAAACCCTAGGGTTATTCTGGACCAACTCGTGGTAGGTGGTGATCCGACGGCCACGCCCGCACAACTGGTAGCGTTGCCTCGACGCAACCTCACCGATTGCCGCCACGTGCTGCCACCGCTCTGCTTGTCCTTTTCCCGGATGTCGCACCCCCGGTTTTGTGGCCCAAATCGGGAAACCAGCCTTCACAGCCATCCCCCGGTTTTGAGGCCGAAACCGGGAAACCAGCCGACCATCGCCTGAGTTTTGTGGACCAAACTCAGCAAACCCGCAGCACCCAGGTTTTGAGGCCCAAACCTGGAAACTGTCCTCAGCCCGATATTTGTGGCCCAAACTCGGAAACCATCAGCGCCCAGGTTTTGAGGCCCAAACCTGGAAACTGTTCACTCGGTGGTTTTTCCGTGGCTCAACCACCAAACCGAGCCGTAGAAGGGATGCACCGCACGTGCACCCCGTCCACCCGCAAGTCTTCGCTCGTCGTTGTCCCAGGCTGTCAGCCACCATAGCTGATCCTCAGGCCACCAGTCCCTCAGTCCAAGCCTCACGTCCGCCCTTCGCCACTCTCGGTCCATCGGCACGACACGTGTCTACTTGACCTTCACCTTGCCTTTGATCACTGTATCCGTGCTCGACACCTGCACAACACAAGCCAAAGAACATGCTCATTATCCCAGTTGACAATCACTCATCACTTAGAGACTCGGCATACACCCATGTATCCACAATCTCCCCCTTGATGAGTGCATTGTCAACTACCAACACAAATCATAAGGGAATGGAAGAAAGAAGGAAGAAGGAGAGAGAACTCGACCAAATGACCCAAAAGCATAGCAAAGCCGAAGAAGGTCAAGTGGAAAGCGCAAGACAACTTGGTTCCCAAAGACATGGGCAATGGCTCGACGTGACCAAGCAAAGCAAAGCTAGCCCTCAAGAAGAGGTAGAACAGGCTCAACACCGCTAGCAAGAAAATTTGATACCAATTGAAGAATCAACTGAAAATCAAGCAAAATAGAGCTAGCCCTCAAGAAGAGGCAGAACAGGCTCAACACCGCTAGCGAGGAAGCTCGACACCAACTGTTACCAACTCAAAAACCAAAAGAGTTCGATATCAGTTGAAGAGCTGAAAATGTTTGCTAGTCCCTCAAGAAAGAGACAAAAGCTCAACACAACTAGCAAACTCCCCCTCAAATAGTGCACACAACCCAGGGAACACATGATTTGTCAATATTTTCTCCCCCTTAGTTGAAAATGCACCATCAAGCAAATGTGCACAAGCACTGAAATTTCTCCCCCTTGACAGAATATCTCCCTCCAAAAATGCATGACTTAAAATGCAAGTTAGCAGCTTCAGGAATATAATCAAGAGAGTGCAAAGATGCTTTACACAGTTCTGATCCGATGACTCAACAACATCCATAAGAAGCTAGCAAAGGCTCAAAACTGATCACTAAATACGAAATATGAGCATGAGAGCCAAAAGAGCAGTTTTCAGCCAAAAAGGTATTCACAATCAGAATAGCACAAAACATGTATAGACAGGAAGGTAGACAAGTGCTAACCATGTATCCAAGGTGAACTACCCATAGCACAGTTCAATCATCATGCTATAGAATGAAACATAGACTTGTGTGTCCAAATTTTATCGGAGTTGCAGCGGTTAAATTACACAAGTTTAAATTTCAGCATGTGATTGCGAGAGGTTGAAAGCTTGTCATTGCCTAACTTTTGAACTGTCCGAAGCCTATGCAGAAGCAATCAGAAGCTTAAAGCAACAGTTTCGGTCATACACTACACAGCTCAAGTTTAACTCAAAGTGCAATGAGGAACAGTCTCGAAACTGTGATGTGCTGACAAGCAATCCCATCTCGATCTTTCCATTTCACTTAACTTGGTTCAGATTTTAAAACAGAATATGAACATACCAAGCAAGTGAATGACTCAACACTAGAGACATAGCAACCTAGCATATATAAAGAGCACAAGTGATTTCAACACATTCTACACATGCTAGTTGCATATTTCAATGGTGAACATTTTCAAGTTTTAAGTTCATTAATCAGATTCACCATTCACAAAATAGCTCCGCTCACAACATGTAATAGTGATCAGAAGGAGCATAAGCTACAACATCATCATAAAGCATCGGAGCAAATACTATACAGAGCATAGTTACATTCTTCAGATTATATACATGAAGCTCTGAATGTAAATATGCAAGATGAAATGCAAAGATGCATGAAGAAACCAACTGAAAGACACAAAGTCAGTTTATAGTACAAGAGTCAAAATGTTTCCCCCATTTAAAAAGGGAAACACACACCAAGCTCACCTCTCATCCTAGCAAAAGTTGATTGGTCCAAAGGCTTGGTGAAAATCTCAGCCAATTGATGATGAGTATCGACATGGCGAAGGACGATATCTCCCTTCTCATAGTGGTCTCGCAGAAAATGAAAGCGCACATCAATGTGTTTGGTCTTAGAGTGCAGCACGGGGTTCTTAGCAACGCTAATAGCACTCGTGCTGTCACAAAGCAAAGGAACGCGAGAAAAGCTCAGACCAAAATCATGCAAAGTGGCCATCATCCAAATCAACTGGGAACAGCAGCTAGCCGCAGCAACATTCTCAGCCTCTGTGGTAGACTGAGCGACACTAGACTGCTTGCGAGAAGACCACGATACAAGAGAAGAACCAATAAACTGGCAAGTCCCAGAAGTGGACTTGCGCTCAATCCGGCAACCAGCAAAATCGGCATTGGAATAACCACAAAGGGAGAGGGTGGAGGAAACAGAATACCAAATCCCAAACTCGGGAGTGAAGCATAAGTACCTCATAATACGCTTGACCGCCTGACGGTGAGAGGTGCGCGGCGATGACTAAAATCGCGCGCAAAGACACACCGCGAACTGAATGTCCGGGCGTGTCGCCGTCACGTACAGCAGCAATCCGATCATACTCTGGTACTCCTTCTGGTCCACTGCTTCTCCCTCCTTGTCCGCATCCAGGGCCGTCGTGGTCGACATGGGTGTTGGAAGAGGCTTGGCCTCACCCATATCGAATTTCTTCAGGATATCCTTGGTATACTTGCCCTGGTGCACAAACGTTCCCTCTCGAGATTGCTTGATTTGCAATCCGAGGAAAAACGTCAACTCGCCCATCATGCTCATCTCAAATTCCCTGCTCATAGTATCTGCAAACTTGGCAACCAAAGCGTGAGAAGAACCACCGAAAATGATATCATCCACGTAAATCTGGACCAAGAGAGTGTCACTGCCTTGCTTGAGGAGAAAGAGCGTTTTATCCACACATCCCATTTTAAAACCCTTAGCAAGCAAAAAGGTTTTCAACCTATCATACCAGGCTCTAGGGGCTTGTTTGAAACCATACAAAGCTTTGTGAAGTTTAAAAACATGGTTTGGAAACTTGGGATTTTCGAAACCGGGGGGTTGTTTTTCACATACCTCATCTTCTTTGTAGCCGTTTAAGAAGGCACTCTTGACATCCATTTGAAAAAGTTTGAACCCTTTGGATGCAGCAAAAGTCAAGAGTATCCTAATCGCCTCCAAACGAGCTACAGGAGCAAAAGTCTCCTCATAGTTTATCCCCTCCTTCTGACTATACCCCTGGGCTACAAGTCTGGCCTCGTTTCTCACAACATGGCCATCTTTTCCTTGTTTGTTTTTGAAAACCCATTTTGTCCCAATAGGATGACACTCAGGAGGAAGAGGAACAAGAACTGAAACCCGATTTCTCTCAAAGTTCTAAAGCTCCTCATGCATGGCATTGACCCAATCAGGATCCGTCAAAGCGTGTCCAACATCTCGGAGTTCAAAATCAGCAACAAATGCAGAATGAGCAAAGTGAGAGATTTGTTGTGACCTTGACCGAGTGACACGTTCGCCGATGCTGCCGATCATCTGTTGAGGCGGGTGCTGGCGCTGAATGTGGCATGGCACCTCCCGGGCTGAAGTAGCCTCCCCCTCAATAGCAGCTGGTGCCTCCTCGGGTACAAAAGATACCGCTCGAGGTGGCGGATCCCACGGCCCCCAAGTCAAAGAAGAGGGATCGGGGCCGTGAGTCGTAGGAGAAGCCGCTCTTTGCGGCACAGCAGGTGGAGGATCTGCTTGGTCATCCATCCCTTCAGCACCCTCTTCTTCATCATCGAAAAGAGGCTCGCCAACCTCATGATCACCTGCACGCTCAAACCGAGAAGGACAAACCATGGTCTCGTCGAAGGTGACATCGGATGTCTCCATGACTCGGTTAGTGTCAAGGTTAAGTACACGATAAGCACGAGTATGAGCGCCATAACCCAAAAACACACCGTCAGAAGAACGAGACTCAAATTTGTCCAGGTTGCCTTTCTTAAGTATAAAACAGTGGCAACCAAAAACTCTAAAATAACTCACTTTGGGCTGTCTTCCAAAACGCAACTCATAAGAAGTCTTTTTCAAGAAAGCTCGGAGAAAAATGCGATTGGAAATGTAGCATGCAGTGCTCATAGCTTCGGCCCAATATCGCCTAGGAGTCCTATGCTCATCGAGCATCATCCTGGCCATCTCTACAAGGGTCCGATTCTTCCTTTCTACAACACCATTTTGGGGCGGTGTGTAGGGGGAAGAAAACTGATGCTCTAAACCCAAAGAGTTACAAAACTTCTCAAAATCTGAATTCTTGAATTCAGAACCATTATTACTCCTAATAGCTCGCATCGAGTTCAAAGGGAACTCGTTCTGAAGACGCAAAATCAGATTTTGAGCAAAGAAGAAAGTCTCAGTTTTCTCAGCTAAAAAGAAAACCCACAAATATCTTGAAAAGTCGTCAACAACAACAAGCACATACCACTTCCCCCCAACCGAGCTCACCCGAGCCGGACCAACACGGTCCATGTGCAAAAGCTCTCTAGGGCGCTTGGTCATGACCTGAGTCACTGGATGGTGGGGAGCGGCAACCATCTTTCCATGTCTACAAGAATGGCAAAAAAGATCCTTCTCCATGGATATCTTGGGCAATCCTCAGATTAGGCCAAGTGAACTAAGTCTTGCAAGCAAGTCGAAGCTCAAATGTCCTAGTCTCCTATGCCACTTCCAAAGATTAGAGGAGGAAGGTCCAGCCAAAAGACAACGAGAAACTCCAAACGACTCCGAGAAATCTGCACAAAAGACTTTCCCAAAGGGCGAAATCCCACAAACAAGATTGCCCTGAGGATCCAAAATAAGACTGAGATTCGGCTTAAAACGAATCTCATAGTCATCATCAAAGAGTTGCGAAACAGAAAGAAGGTTAAAGTGCAAGTTGGAAACAAGAGCAACATCACGCAACACAAAGTGCTCATTAACTCGCACCGACCCGCGAGACAACACTCTACCTTTGCTATTGTCGCCGAAGGTGATAAACTCCTTTCCGTCGACCGGACTAAGACTGGAGAACCACTTGGCATTTCTGGTCATGTGCCTCGAGCAACCGGAATCAACCAACCAAACGTTCTCCAATCATTTTACCTACATCAATAAAAAGAAATAGGTTGAGCATACGGTCCAACACTGGGGTTAGTGAAGTAAGGAGAATACCAGTGTTGTGCCGGCTACTCAAAAGAACGGTTAGCAGAAAAACCATTCCTAGCACGCCTACGGGAAGAGCGATCACCACGTTGAGGAAAACTTGGTCCGCTAAGGGAAGAGCGTCCATCGCGATACACAAAACGCGGTGGGGGAAAACGCTCTACAACAAAGCCACTGCCAAGGGGTCCATAGCCTACAACTGCAGACTCCCGCCGGGCACGTCCTCCCCGCTGCCTAGGCCTAGGAACTTGTGGTTCTTGACCTCTAGGCCTACCAGCACGCCTCTGAACATTCGGCGCGTGTACATCATGGAAAGGATAGTACATGTCCGTGTTGTTCATCTCCTTTGCACGGCGCGCCTCTATATTGTGCCGAAAGCAAAACTCACACAAGTGTCCATCTCTCCCACAGTGCTCACAATGGTACCTCACCGCTCTCAAAGGGGGTTCTTGGTACTCACGGTAGTGGGTGTGGATCACTTTGCCCTTCTGTGGCATAAGCTCCTCCTGGATGGGTGGCATGGTATCCAGCTTGTTCTTGAGGTGGTTTGGTTTGGAAGCCCATGATTGTTTCTTGGGTGGAGCTCTCGGAGGTTCAACAAAGACCCCATCCTTGGTGTTAGGCTTGAGAGGCTCTTTGGGTGGAATCTTGGTAAGCTTGGGAGTAGTGGTGGAGTTGGGCTTCTCACATGGGTTAAGACCACTCGACTCTCCAATCTTCCCAAAAGACGAAATATCAACACCCGAAGCAAAACCTACACTTGGAGCTCCAGCAGCTCGCTTGAATTGGGAGATCATCATCCCGAGCTATGGCTCACCGCTAGACACCCATGACAAGATGGTCCGAAGGTATGTGTTTTCCTCCTTGGTTTGCATCTTGTCATGCTTCACGTTGGCGATCTCCATCTCCAAACCCTCACAAAGAACACACCTAGCCACACATGTGCTACCCGAGTAGGCCTCTTCAAGAGACACAATCTTGGCATTCTTCTCTGCCAACTCAGATTGCAAGCCTACACAGGACTTGCACGCACCCAACAGCAAAGATCTCGCCTTCAGCTCATCCACCTCTCCTACCAACACAACATACTTGCTTCTCAAAGTGAGAAGGTCAGTCATGTGTGTGGTGCACATCTCGCACTCAACCTCCTCAGACACAACTATGGTGGACATGGCAAACTCAAGCTCCTTCACTGTATCCTCCCATTTCTGCCTAAACTCCTTGCGCTCTCTAGCGGCACGCCTAAGCAACTTATCCTGACTAAGGAGCGCGGCAGTAAGCTTCTCGACCTCAGCAGAAAGCTCGTCGGGGGTCTGAGATACCTGGAAGATGTCGTCGTCGTCATCGTCGTTTCGAGGGATGTCCTCCAGCTCGCAGTCGACCTCCTTGCCGAGGGCCATGATGCAGAAGCCGTCGTCGTCGGCGAAGAAGCAGAGGCCGTTCAGCTTGTCCTCGATCCTCTTCTTCTTCTTGGACTTGTCGTTGCTTGAGGCAGTGGAGCCATCATCCGAGTCATCGACGTCGCTGAGCGTGGCGAAGAACGCACGTTGCTCAGCCCGGGCCTTCTCCAAGTACTTTGTCTTGATGTACTCTTTGTCAAAGCCGCCCTTCCGCTTGTGCTTCGCGGGGACGTACTTCTCCTTGCGCTTGCTGGAGTTGTACTTGTGCCCATGATCCACCTTGCCGAAGGTCTACTTGTTCTTCTTCGGGCAATTAGCGATGAAGTGGTTGGGGTCGCCGCACTCGAAACATCCCGAGCGTCCTCCTCCGCGGTGACGGTTCATGCGGTTGTTGTGGAACCGCGAGAACCGGTTGGCGAGAACTGGAGGCAAAGCCAACTCGTCATCCCATGAACTCCAGCTGCCCCTCTGTGACAGAAAGAAGAGAAGAGAGTGCAAAGCCTCCAGAGGGGTTAGCAGAAGAACCAGAAACCAAAGCCATTGACAGGCCAGAAGGATTTTCATAAGAAGCCCGCGCCATGGCGTCAATCTCACTGGACTTGAGCTTACTAAAGAGCTCATCGCAAGTGAGGGTCTCATAGTTCGGTGATTCGATGATCGCCTGAACCTTGGAGTCCCACACCGACCGATCAAGAGTGTGCAAAAGCTTCAAAGCTCTCTCATGATCGTCGAAAGGCAACAACTCCTTGTTAGCCCTCATCCTGTTGACAATCACCTGAAAGCGAGCGAATAAACTTTCTATGCTCTCGCCAGGCATATGTCGAAAGTTCTCATACTCTCGCTTGAACGACTCGTAGAGACGGGTTTTGACTTGAGAGGTTCCGTCATGGAAACGCATGAGGGTAGCCCAAATCTCCCGAGCCGTAGCGAGGTGAGAAACGCGATCAAACTCGGACATGCTCAAACAAGATAGCCGAGCATTACGAGCTCGGCTATTGGCATTGTGCTCATCGATCTGACGCTGAGTGACACGAGCAGCCAAGACCACGTAATCGGCAGAGTTGCAAATGTCCCAAATGGAAGCACCAATACTCTACAGATAGGCCGACATGCGTATCTTCCAATACGCATAGTTCATCCCATCGAAAAACGGCGGTTTGCCCAAGCCGCGATCCATGTCGCCTTCTGTGAATCTGGAACCGGATAAGGTGGAAGATCCTTAATCTGCTTCGATACCAATTGAAGGACCGAGAATGCAATATCAAGCCAACCAGAGGGGGGGGGGGTGAATGGGAGCTCAAAAATCTCTTTCGAAACATTGGCCTTTTGTTCCCAAAATCAACCCCAAAAGCTATGAACGAAAACCGTGATGCCCACGACCCTTGAAAGAGGGTGGATGATCCCTAGGATCACAGCGAGGCACCACAAAGCAAGAACGAGCCACACGCCAAAAGCACCGGCACAAGTTCGACCCTCAAAAGCCAAGTCCCGAGCGTAGATAGGCGGCTACATCGAGAGATCCCCAAATACCTATGCTAACAAGTAGCAAAGATACCTAGAGAGGTTCCTTGATCAACTCTAGGGCCAAATGAGAAGTCCGGAAACCAAGTTGAGAAGCCGGGAGAGCAAACGCACTAAACCGCAACAAGCAGCCGAATCCCGGACTGTCCGGCCCTGGGGTCCCGGACTGTCCGCGTCTACTGTGGACTGTCCGCCAGCCGATCCCGATCTGTCCGCCGGCTAAAAACACAAAATAGCAGTGTTGCTGCAAGTCCCCTGGACAGTCTCGGACTATCTGCGGTTTATACCGGCGGACTGTTCACCGGTCAACCGAGACCCAAACAGCAGAGACTTGCGGCCACTGCTCTGGCCAAGTCCCCGACGCGCAGACTGTCCGCGGGAGGAACGGCGGACTGTCCGCGGGAGGAACAGCGGACTGTCCGCGACCTCCCAGTGAGGGCAATTTCGGTCGCCCCTCACACAACTCTTCCCAAATCCGAATCAAAACTCAATCCCATGTTCCCAAACTTGGAGAAGATGATCACGAGGTAGTTAGGAGACTATCCCCAAGAAATTATCCGCTCAAATCAACTCAAACACCGGGAAATCGAAAGGGAAGGAGTATGAACGAAAAAGTGCCACGAAAACGAAATCAACCTGATCTACTTGTTCGTGAGGAGTTAGATAAATTCCTTCGGTGGAAATGATCTCCTCAATATAAAGAACAAGTTGTTTCAAACGAATTTCGCAAAGACGCAGTAGAGAGGGAGATCGAGTGACGGGAATATCGCGGAGAAACGAAGAACACGAAGAACACGAACCAAAACGCGAATCAAGTCATCGATCTGCAACCGTGTGGCTACCACACGCTACAACAGTGAGATTACAGTCTCACTTCCTCAAAATCTCCAGTACACAGAGGTATGGTTCTCTGCGGATCTCAGTAGCTACAGCAGGGGATTGGGAGAGCAGGAAACCCTAGAAGCAAAGAGCAAATGACTAAGATAGATGGGGAGGTGGGTGTCTCCCCCTACTTATCCTAATTCTAATTCCCACTCTACCCGTAACTAATTACAGAGCATACCAGCTAAAACCTAGGGTTATTCTGGAAACCGTCCTCAGCCCAAGTTTTGTGGCCCAAACTCAGCAAACCCGTAGCACCTAGGTGTTGAGGCCCAAACCTGGAAACCGTCCTCAGCCCGAGTTTTGTGGCCCAAACTCGAAAACCATCAGCGCCCAGGTTTTGAGGCCCAAACCTGGAAACCGTCCACTCGTTGGTTTTTCTGTGGCTCAACCACCAAACCGAGCCGTAGCAGGGATGCACCGCCCGTGCACCCTGTCCACCCGCAAGTCTTTGCTCGTCGCTGTCCCAGGCTGTCAGCCACCACAGCTGATCCTCAGGCCACCGGTCCCTCAGTCCAAGGCTCACGTCCGCCCTTCGCCACTCTCGGTCCATCGGCACGGCACGTCTCTACTTGACCTTCACCTTGCCTTTGATCACTGTATTCGTGCTCGACACCTGCACAACACAAGCCAAAGAACATGTGCATTATCCCAGTTGACAATCACTCATCACTCAGAGACTCGGCATACACCCATGTATCTGCACCACTTACCCGTGTGTAGGCTCGGTAGGATTATATATTTGCATAAAAGAATCATACTCTATTTGTGACCTTTTATGGCAATTTCCCCACTAAGAATAATATAAGCGATACCATTCCATCACAAATGAAAGTGCCAAAAATCCACCAAACATGAGTTTTGGGTCAAATGGAGATGATTGGGTGCCTCTGTTGTGAAAAATTCAACTACGAGTTTTCGGTGCACCAGTGGAAAAACGGCCATCCCGCGCGAGTTTTGCGGCACCGTTTTGTGCGAAATGAAAGTGCTAAAAACACACCAAACATGAGTTTTTGGTCAAACAGATATGGTTGGGTGAGTCCATAGCGAAAAATTCAACTACGAGTTTTTTGGTGCATCTGTGGGAAAAACGGCCATGCCATGCGAGTTTTGCGCAACCGTTTCGTCGAAAATGAAAGTGCCAAAAACCCACCAAACACGAGTTTTGGGTCAAACAAAAATGATTGGTTGCGTCCATTTTGAAGAATTCAACTACGAGTTTTTCGGTGCATCAGTGGGTAAA
Source organism: Coix lacryma-jobi var. lacryma-jobi (assembly GCA_009763385.1). NCBI lineage: Eukaryota > Viridiplantae > Streptophyta > Magnoliopsida > Poales > Poaceae > Coix > Coix lacryma-jobi. The sequence continues at coordinate 103,145,978 of CM019825.1, forward strand.
ATGGCCATCCCGCGAGTTGGCCCCCTCGCACGGGTTTTGCGGCACCATTCTATCGGAAATGAAAGTGCCAAAAACCTACCAAACAAGAGTTTTGGGTCAAACGGAGATGATTCGGTGCGTCCGTTGTGAAAAATTCAACAACGAGTTTTTCGGTGCATCAGTGGAAAAACCGACCATCCCACACGAGTTTTGCAACACTGATCTGTCGGAAATGAATGTGCTAAAAACACACCAAACATGAGTTTTTGGTCAAACGGATATGGTTGGGTGAGTCCATAGTGAAAAATTCAACTCCGAGTTTTTTGGTGCATGAGTTGGAAAAATGGCCATCCCACGCGAGTTTTGCGCAACCGTTTCGTCGGAAATGAAAGTGCCAAAAACCCACCAAACATGAGTTTTGGGTCAAACAAAAATGATTGGTTGCGTCCATTGTGAAAAATTCAACTACGAGTTTTTCGGCGCATCAGTAGGTAAAACGGCCCTCTCGTACGAGTTTTGCGGCACCATTTCGCCAGAAATGAAAATGCCAAAAACCAACTAAACATGAGTTTTGGGTCAAACCGAGATGATTGGGTTCGTCCATTGCGACGGTGCATCAATGGGAAAAATGGCCATCCTGCGTGAGTTGGCCCCCTCGTACGGGTTTTGCGGCACCATTCTATCAGAAATGAAAGTGCCGAAAACCCAACAAACATGAGTTTAGGGTCAAACGGAGTTGATTGGGTGCGTCCGTTGCGAAAAATTCAACTACGAGTTTTTTGGTGCATCAGTGGAAAAAAACGACCATCCCGCACGAGTTTTGCAGCACTGATCTGTCGGAAATGAATGTGCTAAAAACACACCAAACATGAGTTTTTGGTCAATGGATATGGTTGCGTTAGTCCGTAGTGAAAAATTCAACTCCGAGTTTTTTGGTGCATCAGTGGGGAAAATAGCCATCCCAAGCGAGTTTTGCGTAACCGTTTCGTCGGAAATGAAAGTGCCAAAAACCCACCAAACATGAGTTTTGGGTCAAATGAAAATGATTGGTTGCGTCCATTGTGAAAAATTCAACTACGAGTTTTTCGGTGCATCAGCGCGTAAAATGGCCCTCTCGCACGAGTTTTGCGGCACCATTTCGCCATAAATGAAAGTGCCAAAAACCCACGAAACATGAGTTTTGGGTCAAACCGAGATGATTGGGTGCGTCCATTGCGACGGTGCATCAATTGGAAAACGGACATCCCACGTGAGTTCGCCCTATCGCATGAGTTTTGCGATACCATTCCATCAGAATTGAAAGTGCCAAAAATCCACCAAACATGAGTTTTGGGTCAAATGGAGATGATTGGGTGCGTCCGTTGTGAAAAATTCAACTACGAGTCTTTCGGTGCATCAGTGGAAAAAAACGACCATCCCGCACGAGTTTTGCGGCACTGATCTGTCAGAAATGAATGTGCTAAAAACACACCAAACATGAGTTTTTGGTCACACAGATATGGTTGGGTGAGTACGTAGCAAAAAAATCAACTACGAGTTTTTGTTTGCATCTATGGGAAAACGGTCATCCCACGCGAGTTTTGCGCAACCGTTTCGTCGGAAATGAAAGTGCCAAAAACCCACCAAACATGAGTTTTGGTTCAAACGAAAATGATTGGTTGCGTCCATTGTGAAAAATTCAACTACGAGTTTTTCTGCGCATCAGTGGGTAAAACGGCCCTCTCGCACGAGTTTTGCGGCACCATTTTGCCAGAAATGAAAATGCCAAAACCCACCAAACATGAGTTTTGGGTCAAACCAAGATGATTGGGTGCGTCCATTGTGACGTTGCATCAATGGGGAAAATGGCCATCCTGCGTGAGTTGGCCCCCTCGCACGGGTTTTGCGGCACCATTCTATCATAAATGAAAGTGCCAAAAACCTACCAAACATGAGTTGTGGGTCAAACGGAGATGATTGGGTGCGTCTGTTGCGAAAAATTCAACTACGAGTTTTTCGGTGCATCAGTGGAAAAAAACGACCATCCCGCACGAGTTTTTCGGAAATGAATGTGCTAAAAACACACCAAACATGAGTTTTTGGTCAAACGGATATGGTTGGGTGAGTCTGTACTGACTGAAAAATTCAACTCCGAGTTTTTTGGTGCATCAATGGGAAAAACAGCCATCCCAAGCGAGTTTTGCGCAACCGTTTTGTCGAAAATGAAAGTGCCAGAAACCCACCAAACATGAGTTTTGGGACAAACAAAAATGATTGGTTGCGTCCATTTTGAAGAATTCAACTATGAGTTTTTCGGTGCATCAGTGGGGAAAATGGCCATCCCACGTGAGTTGGCCCCCTCGCACGGGTTTTGCGGCACCATTCTATCGGAAATGAAAGTGCCAAAAACCCACCAAACATGAGTTTTGGGTCAAACGAAAACGATTGGTTGCGTCCATTGTGAAAAATTGAACTACGAGTTTTTCGGTGTAGCAGTGGGTAAAATGGCCCTCTCGCACGAGTTTTGCGGCACCATTTTGCCATAAATGAAAATGCCAAAAACCCACGAAACATGAGTTTTGGGTCAAACCGAGATGATTGGGTGCGTCCATTGCGATGGTGCATCAATTGGAAAACGGCCATCCCACGTGAGTTCGCCCCATCGCACGAGTTTTGCGATACCATTCCATCAGAAATAAAAGTGCCAAAAATCCACCAAACATGAGTTTTGGGTCAAATGGAGATGATTGGGTGCGTCCGTTGTGAAAAATTCAACTACGAGTTTTCAGTGCACCAGTGGAAAAATAACCATCCCGCGCGAGTTTTGCGGCACCGTTCTGTCCAAAATGAAAGTGCTAAAAACACACCAGACATGAGTTTTTGGTCAAATAGATATGGTTGGGTGAGTACGTAGCGAAAAAATCAACTACGAGTTTTTGTTTGCATCTATGGGAAAAACGGTCATCCCACGCGAGTTTTGCGCAACCGTTTCGTCGGAAATGAAAGTGCCAAAAACCCACCAAACATGAGTTTTGGGTCAAACGAAAATGATTGGTTGCGTCCATTGTGAAAAATTCAACTACGAGTTTTTCTGCGCATCAGTGGGTAAAACGGCCCTCTCGCACGAGTTTTGCGGCACCATTTTGCCAGAAATGAAAATGCCAAAACCCACCAAACATGAGTTTTGGGTCAAACCAAGATGATTGGGTGCGTCCATTGTGACGTTGCATCAATGGGGAAAATGGCCGTCCTGCGTGAGTTGGCCCCCTCGCACGGGTTTTGCAGCACCATTCTATCATAAATGAAAGTGCCAAAAACCTACCAAACATGAGTTGTGGGTCAAACGGAGATGATTGGGTGCGTCTGTTGCGAAAAATTCAACTACGAGTTTTTCGGTGCATCAGTGGAAAAAAACGACCATCCCGCACGAGTTTTTCGGAAATGAATGTGCTAAAAACACACCAAACATGAGTTTTTGGTCAAACGGATATGGTTGGGTGAGCCTGTACTGACTGAAAAATTCAACTCCGAGTTTTTTGGTGCATCAATGGGAAAAACAGTCATCCCAAGCGAGTTTTGCGCAACCGTTTTGTCGAAAATGAAAGTGCCAGAAACCCACCAAACATGAGTTTTGGGACAAACAAAAATGATTGGTTGCGTCCATTTTGAAGAATTCAACTATGAGTTTTTCGGTGCATCAGTGGGGAAAATGGCCATCCCACGTGAGTTGGCCCCCTCGCACGGGTTTTGCGGCACCATTCTATCAGAAATGAAAGTGCCAAAAACCCACCAAACATGAGTTTTGGGTCAAACGAAGATGATTGGATGCGTCCGTTGCGAAAAATTAAACTACGAGTTTTTCGGTGCATCAGTGGAAAAAACGACCATCCCGCACGAGTTTTGCGGCATTGATCTGTCAGAAATGAATGTGCTAAAAACACACCAAACATGAGTTTTTGGTCAAATGGATATGGTTGGGTGAGTCCGTAGTGAAAAATTCAACTCCGAGTTTTTTGGTGCATCAGTGGAAAAAATGGCCATCCCACGCGAGTTTTGCGCAACCGTTTCGTCGGAAATGAAAGTGCCAAGAACCCACCAAACATGAGTTTTGGGTCAAACGAAAACGATTGCTTGCGTCCATTGTGAAAAAATCAACTACGAGTTTTTCGGTGCAGTAGTGGGTAAAACGGCCCTCTGGCACGAGTTTTGCGGCACCATTTCGCCAGAAATGAAAATGCCAAAAACCCACCAAACATGAGTTTTGGGTCAAACTGAGATGATTGGGTGCATCCATTGCGACAGTGCATCAATGGGAAAAATGGCCACCCCGCATGAGTTGGCCCCCTCGTACGGGTTTTGCGGCACCATTCTATCGGCAATGAAAGTGTCAAAAACCCACCAAACATGAGTTTAGGGTCAAACAGAAATGATTGGGTGCGTCCGTTGCGAAAAATTCAACTACGAATTTTTCGGTGCATCAGTGGAAAAAAACGACCATCCCGCACGAGTTTTGCGGCACTGATCTGTCGGAAATGAATGTGCTAAAAACACAACAAACATGAGTTTTTGGTCAACAGATATGGTTGCGTTAGTCCATGGTGAAAAATTCAACTCTGAGTTTTTTGGTGCATCAGTGGGAAAAACAGCCATCCCAAGCGAGTTTTGCGCAACCATTTCGTCGGAAATGAAAGTGCCAAAACCCCACCAAACATGAGTTTTGGGTCAAACGAAGATGATTGGATGCGTCCGTTGCGAAAAATTAAACTACGAGTTTTTCGGTGCATCAGTGGAAAAAACGACCATCCCGCACGAGTTTTGCGGCATTGATCTGTCAGAAATGAATGTGCTAAAAACACACCAAACATGAGTTTTTGGTCAAATGGATATGGTTGGGTGAGTCCGTAGTGAAAAATTCAACTCCGAGTTTTTTGGTGCATCAGTGGAAAAAATGGCCATCCCACGCGAGTTTTGCGCAACCGTTTCGTCGGAAATGAAAGTGCCAAGAACCCACCAAACATGAGTTTTGGGTCAAACGAAAACGATTACTTGCGTCCATTGTGAAAAAATCAACTACGAGTTTTTCGGTGCAGTAGTGGGTAAAACGGCCCTCTGGCACGAGTTTTGCGGCACCATTTCGCCAGAAATGAAAATGCCAAAAACCCACCAAACATGAGTTTTGGGTCAAACTGAGATGATTGGGTGCGTCCATTGCGACAGTGCATCAATGGGAAAAATGGCCACCCCGCATGAGTTGGCCCCCTCGTACGGGTTTTGCGGCACCATTCTATCGGCAATGAAAGTGTCAAAAACCCACCAAACATGAGTTTAGGGTCAAACAGAGATGATTGGGTGCGTCCGTTGCGAAAAATTGAACTACGAGTTTTTCGGTGCATCAGTGGAAAAAAACGACCATCCCGCACGAGTTTTGCGGCACTGATCTGTCAGAAATGAATGTGCTAAAAACACAACAAACATGAGTTTTTGGTCAACAGATATGGTTGCGTTAGTCCGTAGTGAAAAATTCAACTCTGAGTTTTTTGGTGCATCAGTGGGAAAAACAGCCATCCCAAGCGAGTTTTGCGCAACCATTTCGTCGGAAATAAAAGTGCCAAAACCCCACCAAACATGAGTTTTGGGTCAAACGAAAATGATTGGTTGCGTCCATTGTGAAAAATTCAACTACGAGTTTTTCGGTGCATCAGCGGGTAAAATGGCCCTCTCGCACTAGTTTTGCGGCACCATTTTGCCATAAATGAAAGTGCCAAAAACCCACGAAACATGAGTTTTGGGTCAAACCGAGATGATTGGGTGCGTCCATTGCGACGGTGCATCAATTGGAAAACGGACATCCCACGTGAGTTCGCCCTATCGCATGAGTTTTGCGATACCATTCCATCAGAATTGAAAGTGCCAAAAATCCACCAAACATGAGTTTTGGGTCAAATGGAGATGATTGGGTGCGTCCGTTGTGAAAAATTCAACTACGAGTCTTTCGGTGCATCAGTGGAAAAAAACGACCATCCCGCACGAGTTTTGCGGCACTGATCTGTCAGAAATGAATGTGCTAAAAACACACCAAACATGAGTTTTTGGTCACACAGATATGGTTGGGTGAGTACGTAGCAAAAAAATCAACTACGAGTTTTTGTTTGCATCTATGGGAAAACGGTCATCCCACGCGAGTTTTGCGCAACCGTTTCGTCGGAAATGAAAGTGCCAAAAACCCACCAAACATGAGTTTTGGTTCAAACGAAAATGATTGGTTGCGTCCATTGTGAAAAATTCAACTACGAGTTTTTCTGCGCATCAGTGGGTAAAACGGCCCTCTCGCACGAGTTTTGCGGCACCATTTTGCCAGAAATGAAAATGCCAAAACCCACCAAACATGAGTTTTGGGTCAAACCAAGATGATTGGGTGCGTCCATTGTGACGTTGCATCAATGGGGAAAATGGCCATCCTGCGTGAGTTGGCCCCCTCGCACGGGTTTTGCGGCACCATTCTATCATAAATGAAAGTGCCAAAAACCTACCAAACATGAGTTGTGGGTCAAACGGAGATGATTGGGTGCGTCTGTTGCGAAAAATTCAACTACGAGTTTTTCGGTGCATCAGTGGAAAAAAACGACCATCCCGCACGAGTTTTTCGGAAATGAATGTGCTAAAAACACACCAAACATGAGTTTTTGGTCAAACGGATATGGTTGGGTGAGTCTGTACTGACTGAAAAATTCAACTCCGAGTTTTTTGGTGCATCAATGGGAAAAACAGCCATCCCAAGCGAGTTTTGCGCAACCGTTTTGTCGAAAATGAAAGTGCCAGAAACCCACCAAACATGAGTTTTGGGACAAACAAAAATGATTGGTTGCGTCCATTTTGAAGAATTCAACTATGAGTTTTTCGGTGCATCAGTGGGGAAAATGGCCATCCCACGTGAGTTGGCCCCCTCGCACGGGTTTTGCGGCACCATTCTATCGGAAATGAAAGTGCCAAAAACCCACCAAACATGAGTTTTGGGTCAAACGAAAACGATTGGTTGCGTCCATTGTGAAAAATTGAACTACGAGTTTTTCGGTGTAGCAGTGGGTAAAATGGCCCTCTCGCACGAGTTTTGCGGCACCATTTTGCCATAAATGAAAATGCCAAAAACCCACGAAACATGAGTTTTGGGTCAAACCGAGATGATTGGGTGCGTCCATTGCGATGGTGCATCAATTGGAAAACGGCCATCCCACGTGAGTTCGCCCCATCGCACGAGTTTTGCGATACCATTCCATCAGAAATAAAAGTGCCAAAAATCCACCAAACATGAGTTTTGGGTCAAATGGAGATGATTGGGTGCGTCCGTTGTGAAAAATTCAACTACGAGTTTTCAGTGCACCAGTGGAAAAATAACCATCCCGCGCGAGTTTTGCGGCACCGTTCTGTCCAAAATGAAAGTGCTAAAAACACACCAGACATGAGTTTTTGGTCAAATAGATATGGTTGGGTGAGTACGTAGCGAAAAAATCAACTACGAGTTTTTGTTTGCATCTATGGGAAAAACGGTCATCCCACGCGAGTTTTGCGCAACCGTTTCGTCGGAAATGAAAGTGCCAAAAACCCACCAAACATGAGTTTTGGGTCAAACGAAAATGATTGGTTGCGTCCATTGTGAAAAATTCAACTACGAGTTTTTCTGCGCATCAGTGGGTAAAACGGCCCTCTCGCACGAGTTTTGCGGCACCATTTTGCCAGAAATGAAAATGCCAAAACCCACCAAACATGAGTTTTGGGTCAAACCAAGATGATTGGGTGCGTCCATTGTGACGTTGCATCAATGGGGAAAATGGCCGTCCTGCGTGAGTTGGCCCCCTCGCACGGGTTTTGCAGCACCATTCTATCATAAATGAAAGTGCCAAAAACCTACCAAACATGAGTTGTGGGTCAAACGGAGATGATTGGGTGCGTCTGTTGCGAAAAATTCAACTACGAGTTTTTCGGTGCATCAGTGGAAAAAAACGACCATCCCGCACGAGTTTTTCGGAAATGAATGTGCTAAAAAACACACCAAACATGAGTTTTTGGTCAAACGGATATGGTTGGGTGAGCCTGTACTGACTGAAAAATTCAACTCCGAGTTTTTTGGTGCATCAATGGGAAAAACAGTCATCCCAAGCGAGTTTTGCGCAACCGTTTTGTCGAAAATGAAAGTGCCAGAAACCCACCAAACATGAGTTTTGGGACAAACAAAAATGATTGGTTGCGTCCATTTTGAAGAATTCAACTATGAGTTTTTCGGTGCATCAGTGGGGAAAATGGCCATCCCACGTGAGTTGGCCCCCTCGCACGGGTTTTGCGGCACCATTCTATCAGAAATGAAAGTGCCAAAAACCCACCAAACATGAGTTTTGGGTCAAACGAAGATGATTGGATGCGTCCGTTGCGAAAAATTAAACTACGAGTTTTTCGGTGCATCAGTGGAAAAAACGACCATCCCGCACGAGTTTTGCGGCATTGATCTGTCAGAAATGAATGTGCTAAAAACACACCAAACATGAGTTTTTGGTCAAATGGATATGGTTGGGTGAGTCCGTAGTGAAAAATTCAACTCCGAGTTTTTTGGTGCATCAGTGGAAAAAATGGCCATCCCACGCGAGTTTTGCGCAACCGTTTCGTCGGAAATGAAAGTGCCAAGAACCCACCAAACATGAGTTTTGGGTCAAACGAAAACGATTGCTTGCGTCCATTGTGAAAAAATCAACTACGAGTTTTTCGGTGCAGTAGTGGGTAAAACGGCCCTCTGGCACGAGTTTTGCGGCACCATTTCGCCAGAAATGAAAATGCCAAAAACCCACCAAACATGAGTTTTGGGTCAAACTGAGATGATTGGGTGCATCCATTGCGACAGTGCATCAATGGGAAAAATGGCCACCCCGCATGAGTTGGCCCCCTCGTACGGGTTTTGCGGCACCATTCTATCGGCAATGAAAGTGTCAAAAACCCACCAAACATGAGTTTAGGGTCAAACAGAAATGATTGGGTGCGTCCGTTGCGAAAAATTCAACTACGAATTTTTCGGTGCATCAGTGGAAAAAAACGACCATCCCGCACGAGTTTTGCGGCACTGATCTGTCGGAAATGAATGTGCTAAAAACACAACAAACATGAGTTTTTGGTCAACAGATATGGTTGCGTTAGTCCATGGTGAAAAATTCAACTCTGAGTTTTTTGGTGCATCAGTGGGAAAAACAGCCATCCCAAGCGAGTTTTGCGCAACCATTTCGTCGGAAATGAAAGTGCCAAAACCCCACCAAACATGAGTTTTGGGTCAAACGAAGATGATTGGATGCGTCCGTTGCGAAAAATTAAACTACGAGTTTTTCGGTGCATCAGTGGAAAAAACGACCATCCCGCACGAGTTTTGCGGCATTGATCTGTCAGAAATGAATGTGCTAAAAACACACCAAACATGAGTTTTTGGTCAAATGGATATGGTTGGGTGAGTCCGTAGTGAAAAATTCAACTCCGAGTTTTTTGGTGCATCAGTGGAAAAAATGGCCATCCCACGCGAGTTTTGCGCAACCGTTTCGTCGGAAATGAAAGTGCCAAGAACCCACCAAACATGAGTTTTGGGTCAAACGAAAACGATTACTTGCGTCCATTGTGAAAAAATCAACTACGAGTTTTTCGGTGCAGTAGTGGGTAAAACGGCCCTCTGGCACGAGTTTTGCGGCACCATTTCGCCAGAAATGAAAATGCCAAAAACCCACCAAACATGAGTTTTGGGTCAAACTGAGATGATTGGGTGCGTCCATTGCGACAGTGCATCAATGGGAAAAATGGCCACCCCGCATGAGTTGGCCCCCTCGTACGGGTTTTGCGGCACCATTCTATCGGCAATGAAAGTGTCAAAAACCCACCAAACATGAGTTTAGGGTCAAACAGAGATGATTGGGTGCGTCCGTTGCGAAAAATTGAACTACGAGTTTTTCGGTGCATCAGTGGAAAAAAACGACCATCCCGCACGAGTTTTGCGGCACTGATCTGTCAGAAATGAATGTGCTAAAAACACAACAAACATGAGTTTTTGGTCAACAGATATGGTTGCGTTAGTCCGTAGTGAAAAATTCAACTCTGAGTTTTTTGGTGCATCAGTGGGAAAAACAGCCATCCCAAGCGAGTTTTGCGCAACCATTTCGTCGGAAATAAAAGTGCCAAAACCCCACCAAACATGAGTTTTGGGTCAAACGAAAATGATTGGTTGCGTCCATTGTGAAAAATTCAACTACGAGTTTTTCGGTGCATCAGCGGGTAAAATGGCCCTCTCGCACTAGTTTTGCGGCACCATTTTGCCATAAATGAAAATGCCAAAAACCCACGAAACATGAGTTTTGGGTCAAACCGAGATGATTGGGTGCGTCCATTGCGATGGTGCATCAATTGGAAAACGGCCATCCCACGTGAGTTCGCCCCATCGCACGAGTTTTGCGATACCATTCCATCAGAAATAAAAGTGCCAAAAATCCACCAAACATGAGTTTTGGGTCAAATGGAGATGATTGGGTGCGTCCGTTGTGAAAAATTCAACTACGAGTTTTCAGTGCACTAGTGGAAAAATAACCATCCCGCGCGAGTTTTGCGGCACCGTTCTGTCCAAAATGAAAGTGCTAAAAACACACCAGACATGAGTTTTTGGTCAAATAGATATGGTTGGGTGAGTACGTAGCAAAAAATTCAACTACGAGTTTTTGTTTGCATCTATGGGAAAAACGGTCATCCCACGCGAGTTTTGCGCAACCGTTTCGTCGGAAATGAAAGTGCCAAAAACCCACCAAACATGAGTTTTGGGTCAAACGAAAATGATTGGTTGCGTCCATTGTGAAAAATTCAACTACGAGTTTTTCTGCGCATCAGTGGGTAAAACGGCCCTCTCGCACGAGTTTTGCGGCACCATTTCCCCAGAAATGAAAATGCCAAAAACCCACCAAACATGAGTTTTGGGTCAAATGGAGATGATCGGGTGCGTTCGTTGTGAAAAATTCAACTACGAGTTTTCGGTGCACCAGTGGAAACATGGCCATCCCGCGCGAGTTTTGCGGCACCGTTCTGTCCGAAACGAAAGTGCTAAAAACACACCAAACATGAGTTTTTGGTCAAACAGATATGGTTGGGTGAGTCTGTAGCGAAAAATTCAACTGCGAGTTTTTTGGTGCATCTGTGAGAAAAACGAAAATCCCACGCGAGTTTTGCGCAACCGTTTCGTCGGAAATGAAAGTGCCAAAAACCCACCAAACATGAGTTTTGGGTCAAACAAAAATGATTGGTTGCGTCCATTTTGAAGAATTGAACTATGAGTTTTTCGGTGCATCAGAGGGGAAAATGGCCATCCCGCGTGAGTTGGCCCCCTCGCACGGGTTTTGCGGCACCATTCTATCGGAAATGAAAGTGCCAAAAACCCACCAAACATGAGTTTTGGGTCAAACGAAGATGATTGGATGCGTCCGTTGCAAAAAATTAAACTACGAGTTTCTCGGTGCATCAGTGGAAAAAACGACCATCCCGCACGAGTTTTGCGGCACTGATCTGTCGGAAATGAATTTGCTAAAAACACACCAAATATGAGTTTTTGGTCAAACGGATATGGTTGGGTGAGTCCGTAGCAAAAAATTCAGCTATGATTTTTTTGTTGCATTAGTTGGAAAAATAGCCATCCCGTGCGAGTTTTGCAGAACCGTTTCGTCGGAAATGAAAGTGCCAAAAACCCACCAGACATGAGTTTTGGGTCAAACGAAAACGATTGGTTGCGTCCATTGTGAAAAATTGAACTACGAGTTTTTCGGTGTAGCAGTGGGTAAAATGGCCCTCTCGCACGAGTTTTGCGGCACCATTTTGCCAGAAATGAAAATGGCAAAAACCCACCAAACATGAGTTTTGTTTCAAGCCAAGATGATTGGGTGCGTCCATTGCGACGGTGCATCAATGGGGAAAATGGCCATCCCGCGTGAGTTGGCCCCCTCGCACGGGTTTTGCCGCACCATTCTATCGGAAATGGAAGTGCCAAAAACCGACCAAACATGAGTTTTGTGTCAAACCGAGATGATTGGGTGCGTCCATTGTGACGTTGCATCAATGGGGAAAATGGCCATCCCGCGTGAGTTGGCCCCCTCGCACGGATTTTGCGGCACCATTCTATCGGAAATGAAAGTGCCAAAAACCTACCAAACATGAGTTGTGGGTCAAACGGAGATGATTGGGTGCGCCCGTTGCGAAAAATTCAACTACGAGTTTTTTGGTGCATCAGTGGAAAAAAACGACCATCCCGCATAAGTTTTGCGAAACTGATCTATCGGAAATGAATGTGCTAAAAACACACCAAACATGAGCTTTTGGTCAAATGGATATGGTTGGGTGAGTCTGTACTGAAAAATTCAACTCCGAGTTTTTTGGTGTATTAGTTGGAAAAACAGCCATCCCAAGCGAGTTTTGCGCAACCGTTTTGTCGGAAATGAAAGTGCTAAAAACCCACCAAACATGAGTTTTGGGTCAAACTGAGATGATTCGGTGCATTCGTTCCGAAAAATAAAACTACGAGTTTTTCGGCGGATCAGTGGGTAAAACGGCCCACTCGCATGAGTTTTGCGGCACCATTTCGCCAGAAATAAAAATGCCAAAAACCCACCAAACATGAGTTTTGGGTCAAATGGAGATGATCGGGTGCGTTCGTTGTGAAAAATTCAACTACGAGTTTTCGGTGCACCAGTGCAAAAATGGTCATCCCGCGCGAGTTTTGCGGCACCGTTCTGTCCGAAACGAAAGTGCTAAAAACACACCAAACATGAGTTTTTGGTCAAACAGATATGGTTGGGTGAGTCCGTAGCGAAAAATTCAACTGCGAGTTTTTTGGTGCATCTGTGAGAAAAACGAAAATCCCACGCGAGTTTTGCGCAACCGTTTCGTCAGAAATGAAAGTGTCAAAAACCCACCAAACATGAGTTTTGGGTCAAACAAAAATGATTGGTTGCGTCCATTTTGAAGAATTCAACTATGAGTTTTTCGGTGCATCAGAGGGGAAAATGGCCATCCCGCGTGAGTTGGCCCCCTCGCACGGGTTTTGCGGCACCATTCTATCGGAAATGAAAGTGCCAAAAATCCACCAAACATGAGTTTTGGGTCAAATGAAGATGATTGGATGCGTCCGTTGCGAAAAATTAAACTACGAGTTTTTCGGTGCATCAGTGAAAAAAACGACCATCCCGCGCGAGTTTTGCGGCATTGATCTGTCGGAAATGAATTTGCTAAAAACACACCAAATATGAGTTTTTGGTCAAACGGATATGGTTGGGTGAGTCCGTAGCAAAAAATTCAACTACGATTTTTTTGTTGCATTAGTTGCAAAAATAGTCATCCCGTGCGAGTTTTGCGCAACCGTTTCGTCAGAAATGAAAGTGCCAAAAACCCACCAGACATGAGTTTTGGGTCAAACGAAAATGATTGGTTGCGCCCATTGTGAAAAATTGAACTACGAGTTTTTCGGTGCAGCAGTGGGTAAAATGGCCCTCTCGCACGAGTTTTGCGGCACCATTTCGCCAGAAATGAAAATGCCAAAAACCCACCAAACATGAGTTTTGTTTCAAACCAAGATGATTGGGTGCGTCCATTGCGACGGTGCATCAATGGGAAAAATGGCCATCCCGCATGAGTTGGCCCCCCTGGCATGGGTTTTGCGGCACCATTCTATCGGAAATGAAAGTACCAAAAACCCACCAAACTTGAGTTTAGGGTCAAACGGAGATGATTGGGTGCGTCCGTTGCGAAAAATTCAACTACGAGTTTTTCGGTGCATCAGTGGAAAAAAACGACCATCCCGCACGAGTTTTGCGGCACTGATCTGTCAGAAATGAATGTACTAAAAACACACCAAACATGAGTTTTTGGTCAACGGATATGGTTCGTTAGTCCGTAGTGAAAAATTCAACCCAGAGTTTTTTGGTGCATCAGTGGGTAAAACAGCCATCCCAAGCGAGTTTTGCGCAACCATTTCGTCGGAAATGAATGTGCCAAAAACCCACCAAACATGAGTTTTGGGTCAAACGAAAATGATTGGTTGCGTCGATTGTGAAAAATTCAACTACGAGTTTTTCGGTGCATCAGCGGGTAAAATGGCCCTCTCGAACGAGTTTTGCGGCACCATTTCGCCATAAATGAAAGTGCCAAAAACCCACGAAACATGAGTTTTGGGTCAAACCGAGATGATTGGGTGCGTCCATTGCGACGGTGCATGAATTGGAAAACGGCCATCCCGCGTGAGTTCGCCCTCTCGCACGAGTTTTGCGATACCATTCCACCAAAAATCCACCAAACATGAGTTTTGGGTCAAATGGAGATGATTGGGTGCGTCCGTTGTGAAAAATTCAACTACGAGTTTTCGGTGCACCAGTGGAAAAATTGCCATCCCACGCGAGTTTTGCGGCACCGTTCGGTCCAAAATGAAAGTGCTAAAAACACACCACACATGAGTTTTTGGTCTAACAGATATGGTTGGGTGAGTACGTAGCGAAAAATTCAACTACGAGTTTTTGTTTGCATCTATGGGAAAAACGGCCATCCCACGCGAGTTTTGCGCAACCGTTTCGTCGGAAATGAAAGTGCCAAAAACCCACCAAACATGAGTTTTGGGTCAAACGAAAATGATTGGTTGCGTCCATTGTGAAAATATCAACTACGAGTTTTTTGGCGTATCAGTGGGTAAAACGGCCCTCTCGCACGAGTTTTGTGGCACCATTTCGCTAGAAATGAAAATGCCAAAAACCCACCAAACATGAGTTTTGGGTCAAACCGAGATGATTGGGTGCGTCCATTGTGACATTGCATCAATGGGGAAAATGGCCATCCCGCGTGAGTTGGCCCCCTCGCACGGGTTTTGCGGCACCATTCTATCGGAAATGAAAGTGCCAAAAACCTACCAAACATGAGTTGTGGGTCAAACGGAGATGATTGGGTGCGTTCGTTGCGAAAAATTCAACTACGAGTTTTTCGGTGCATCAGTGGAAAAAAACGACCATCCCGCACGAGTTTTGCGGCACTAATCTATCGGAAATGAATGTGCTAAAAACACACCAAACATAAGTTTTTGGTCAAACGGATATGGTTGGGTGAGTCTGTACTGAAAAATTCAACTCCAAGTGTTTTGGTGCATCAGTGGGAAAAACAACCATCCCAAGCAAGTTTTGCGCAACCGTTTTGTCAGAAATGAAAGTGCCAAAAACCCACCAAACATGAGTTTTGGGTTAAACTGAGATGATTCGGTGCATTCGTTCCGAAAAATTAAACTACGAGTTTTTCGGCGCATCAGTGGGTAAAACGGCTCTCTCGCACGAGTTTTGCGGCACCATTTCGCTAGAAATGAAAATGCCAAAAACCCACCAAACATGAGTTTTGGGTCAAATGGAGATGATCGGGTGCGTCTGTTGTGAAAAATTCAACTACTTGTTTTCGGTGCACCAGTGGAAAAACGGCCATCCCATGCGAGTTTTGCGGCACCGTTCTGTCCGAAACGAAAGTGCTAAAAACACAACAAATTGGAGGACCGAAAATGCAAAAGCAAGGCGACCAGAGGGGGGGTGAATGGGAGCCTAAAAATTTCTTTCGAAATTGCGGCCTCTGTCCCAACAAAATCAACCCCAAAAGCTTCGGACTCAAACGTGATGGCCACAACCCTCGGAAGGAGGATGGATGATCTCTAGGATCACAGCGAGGCACCACACAAGAGAGCAAACCAAAACTCTCAAAACCCCGAGTCAAGTTCGTGCCTATAAGACCCACTCCCAAACGTAGATAGAGGGCTACGTTGGGATTCCTCCAAATACCGATGCTAACACGTAGCAAAGATATGTAGAGAGGTTCCTAGGTGAACTCTAGAAGCAAACGAGAAGTCCGGAAACGAAACGGAAAAGCCGGGAGAGCAAACGCACTAAACCGCAGCCTACAGCCGATTCCCGGACTGTCCGGGCTGCAGGTGCCGGACTGTCCGCGCCTGGGGCGGACTGTCCGCCGGCCAAGTATCAAAAACAGCAACGCTGCTGGAAAGTCCCTACGCGAGTCGCGGACTGTCCGCGCCTTATACGGCGCACTGTCCGCCGGTCAAAATGATCGTGAGGAGTGCGCGCTGTGCTGTTCTGGTCTGGCCAAAACCCGATGGCCGGACAGTCCATGACCAAAAGGGCGGACAGTCCGCCATTGCCCAGAACGCCCAAAAACGCCACGGGACAAAACCAAAATCGATTGGATCTTCACCAAATCGAATGGGGCTGCAACCAAACTTCTCCCAAGCGTTCTTCTACGTGTTGGGAAGCTAATCCTAGGATATCATCGCACCAAACCAACTAATCCATGAGAAATCCGAAGAACACTAGAAAAGGGGAAGAAACAAAGAATGAATGCGATTTCGACCCGATCTATGTGCTCGTGAGGTTAGAGTGGAAATCCTTCGGTGGAAAGAAGGATCTCACGGCAACAAACAATCTGATTCAAACGGAATCGCAAATCGTTGCTCGGAGAGGGAGAACGAGGCAAATCTCCGAGAAGGGAAAAACGAAAACGCGAAGAACAAAAACGCGATTCGATCCAAATTGCAGCCAACAAAGAGGAGGGGCGAAATTGATCCTTGGATTTGGGAAGATTATGATTTGTATTATCACTCGGTGTCGGGTTGCAAGCCGCTCCTCGCAATACAAAACACGGATGGCGAAAAGCTCAAGAACAAGAGCCGGTCTCTCCTCTCACCCTAGCCTCCTCTCACCTAAACAAAATGAGAGTGACACCTCCAAGGACGGGCTGCCCTAACCAGCCGCCTTCATATACATAGGCACACGTCCGAAGACCAAAACGCCCTCACATGATGAACTCAACCCAAATACCCCCAGGGGTAAAACTGTCCAACCCTAGCAGTTTTCATTCGATGGCCACGCGCCTTCTCATCCTTCGCTTCGCCTTGACGTGCTCTGGCATCGGTACTGTAACTCGGGGTGTGCGAACCACATCCCGCCTACGGCAGGGGTTCGGTAGCTGAGCCTCGAAAACCTACCCTCGATGGTTTCCGAGTTTGGGCCTCAAAACTCGGGATGGACGGTTTCCGAGTTTGGGCCTCAAAACTCGGGGTGGCCGGTTTCCGAGTTTGGGCCTCAAATCTTGGCGTGGACGGTTTCCAGGTTTGGGCCACAAAACCTGGGCACACGGGTTTCTGAGTTTGGGCCACAAAACTCAGCCTGAGGACAGGTTTCCCGGTTTCGGCCTCAAAACCGGGGGAAGGCCCAGGTTTCCCGGTTTCGGCCTCAAAACCGGGGGGAGGTCCGCAAAAAGGACGGTCGACACGTGGCGGCGTGGAGAGGCTGGTGCGGAGGCGAGGCTATCCACGAGGTAGGCGCGGCGGTCGACTGGGCGTCTCATGGCAGCATCCTGAGGCTTACGTCGAGGCGAAGCTAAGGATGAGGAAGGCGCGTGGCCATCAGATCAACTATCAGTAGAGTTGGATCGGGATACCCCTAGGGTTGGCCGCTTCGCTCGTGTATCTAGGGGTAGTAAGGGGATTATTGTTTTAGGCTATAAATAAGACAGGCACCCCTCCTCTCCCTCTATCCTTGCAGTCATTTGTTCCTGAGCTCTCTCTCTCTCTGCAAGCGATCCGCAGAGACCGGAATCATACCTCTGTGTATTTGGATCTTTTGAGGAAACAAGACCGTATTCTCGTTGTCTCCTCGTGTGGAGGAATTTCGGCTGAAATCAAATCGTGTTCTGTGTTCTTCATGTTTTGGTTTTTCATGTCTTGGAAATTTGCCTCGTTCTCCCTCTTCGCGAGATGATTTTCGATTCCACTTGAATCAATTTGTTCTTGGTCGTGAGCCCCTTCTTTCTACCGAAGGAATTCTCTCCTAACCTCACAAATCCATAGATCGGGTTGATTTGGTGTTTGTGCTTCGTTCTTTCCCCTTTTATGGTGGTCCACGAATCTCTCGTGATTGACTTGGTTTGGTGCAATGATTTCCAAGGATTAGCATCCCAATACATAGAGGATCACCTGGGGGAAGTTTGATCGAAGCCTCTTTTGATTTGGTGAAGTTTCGATTGATTTGCCTTTTGTCCCGAGCAGTTTTTCTGCTCTCTGTTCATCCGCGGACAGTCCGCGCCCCCAGCGGCAGACAGTCCGGGGATCGGGGTTGGTCCGGTCAGTCAGGCGCAGTCCCCTGATTGTTCACTGTCAAGTGAACTGCGGATAGGCCGCGGTACAAACCCGTGGACAGTCCGGGACGTGTCCAGCGGACTTGCAGCGCTGTTGAGTTTCTGCGTTTTTGCCGGTGGACAGTCCGGCTCCCAGTCACGGACAGTCCGGGACTTAACGGCGGACAGTCCGGGACTCTGACCGCGAACAGTCCGTGAATCTGCTGATTGTGCTGTTTTGCTCCGTGGCTTTGGCAGTTGGTTTTGGGGTTTCTCCAGAAGTTCCGTTGTACCACTAGGACATCTCCTAGGGTATCCACCTACTCGTAGGTCATGAACTCTCCGGTCGTTTCGAGTCTTGGCTTTTGGGTGACTTTCTGGGACAAGGGCCATACTATTCACGAGTTGAATTTGAGGCTCCCATTCACCCCCCCTCTGGTCGCTAATCTGGTCCTTCAATTGGTATCGGAGCCGGTTAAGGATCTCTCCTACCTTAATCGGTTTCGGATCCTAAGGGCGACATGGAACGAGGGAACAACAAGGCTCCTTGGTTCGATGGAACGAACTATCCCTATTGGAAGATTCGGATGCGTGCTTATCTCAACAACATCGGATCTTCTGTCTGGGAGATATGTGAGAACGCTGAGTACGTAGTCCTTGCGGCTCGTGTGGGTCAGATCCAGATTGACCAACACTAGGCCAACTCCAAGGCTCGTAATGCTCTTCTGGCCAGCCTCTCCCTTCCTAAGTTCGAACGTATCTCTGAGCTTGAGACAGCACGAGAGATCTGGGTGAAGCTTCAAAGCTATCACGAGGGGACCGCTCAGGTCAAGACCAGACTCTTCGAGACCTACAAGCGAGAGTACAAGAACTTTATTCAGTTGGAGGGAGAGATGATTGACACTATGTTCGCTCGTTTCCAGACGATCGTGAACAAGATGCGTGCCAATCTGGCCAACCTACCCTATGACGATCATGAGAGGGCTCTCAAGTTGCTATATGCCCTGGATCGGAGGGTATGGGAGGTGAAGTTGTCGACCATCATTGAGTCTCCTGCTTACGACACCCTCACCGTGGACGAGCTGTTCAGCAAGCTCAAGTCCACCGAGATCGATCACCTGACTCAGGCCAAGCTGAAGAACCCATCTTCACACACCATGGCTTTGGTCTCAGGCACAGGTGGATCGACTTTCTCTGCTGACGCTTCACCTCCTCTTGTTGCTTTATCTTCTTTGCATACAGCCACGAAGAGCAGTTGGAGGCGCTTGGAGACGACGAGCTCGCCCTCGCCATCACTCGGTTCTCGCGGTTTCACAACAACTGCCTGAATCGTCGGCGTGGTGGCGCACGTGAGGGCTGCTACAAGTGTGGTGATCTAGACCACTTCATGGCGAACTGCCCCAAGAATGACAAGAACTTCCCCGGCAAGAACTGCAACTTCAGGCGCAAGGGCAAGCCGGAGAACAAGGCTAGGAAGAAGAAGAAGAATGGCTTCTACCGCCAGGAGGACATGGAGAAGGCTTTCAACGCTGGCAAGCGTGCCTTCCTCGCCACTATCGGCGATGGCGAGAAGACCTCCGACGGCGACTCCAGCGACGACGAGTCCGAGCACAAGATGGAGGATCGCTTCAACGGACTCTGCTTCTTCGACAAATCCTCCAAGGGCTTATGCACCATGGCCTTGGATGAAGAGGACTGCAAGCACCAGGCAGAGGACGCCGATGACGCCCACAGCGACAACGACGACGACAACGCTTCCGAGGTATCAAACTCTTCTGAAGTCGATCGTCTCATTGATGAGCGGGATAGGTTTGCGGATTTAGTCCTTGTCCTGGAGAAGAGGCTTACGCAAGTTTTCCAAGAGCGTGGTGAGTTTAAGGCTAAAATGAAAGAGGCGCGTAAGGAGCTTGAGTTCGCCAAGTCCGAGGTGAAGGTAGCCGATGTGGAGGAGTGTGAGGAGTGCACGATGCATATGACAAACTTTGCCACCCTGCAAACCAAGTAAGCCTCTTTGATTGAGGTGTATGATGAGCTGAAGAGTAGGCTAGACTTGGTGGGTGATTGCAAAGAGTGTCCCTCCCTGAAGGAAGAGCTGGAGGAAGTGAAGGCTAGGTCTTCTTTGCTTGGTGCGTGCAAGCTTTGCCCTAGCTTGCGAACTGAGTTGGCAGCAGTTAATGCCAAGCTTGCTGAAGCCTTGAAGGCCAGCTCAGTTAGCACCTTGTCCGCTCCATGTGATCGATGCATGGGGATGGAGCTTGAGATTGCCAACTGTCGGCATGACAGGATGCAAACCGAGGAGGAAAACACATACCTTCGGTCCATCCTGAGTTGGGTGTCATGCAGTGAGCCGCAGTTGGGCATGATGATCAGTCAGTTCAAGAGGGGAACTGATTGCTCGGGAGTAGGCTTTACTTCAGGTGGGAAGGGCGCTAGTACCTTTGGTAAGATCGGTGAGTTTAGCGGAGTGAACCCGAGTGAGAAACCATCCACTATCCCTAAGCTTACCAAGATCACCCCACCTGAGCCTCCAAAGCCTATCACCAAGGATGGCATCCTTGATGAACCTCCCAAGGCTCCACCTCACAAGCAAGTGTGGGTTCCCAAACCTAACCATCTTAGGAACACACTTGACACCCTTCCTGACGTCTCTAGTGATCCCCTTCCGAAGGGCAAGCAGCCAGCCAGAATGAACAACCCTCGCAACTGTAGGAACCAACAACCCAAGAGAGTGGTGAGGTTTGAGTGCGAGTACTGTCACCGTGAGGGTCACCTAGCTGAGTTTTGCTTTCGGAGGAAGAGAGACGCTAGGAAGGAGTTGGAGCTGAACAACCAGGCCAGGCACCACCCTCTCCATGGTGTGCAAGGTCGGGGAGTTCAGAGGCAAGGCGCTGGACCTGGAGGTGCAACCCCTCAGGTTGCTAGGCCCCAGGCAGCTAGACCACAGGGTGGTGGTCGTGCCCGTCGCGATTCTGGTCGTCCTCAACACGATCGGGAGCCGAGTGTAAGAGGCTTTGCTGCTCAGTCCCATAGCAGACCACCTTTTCAGTATGGTGGTGATCGCTTTGCTCAGATGGGACAGGTAGGTTAGTTTGGAGATTTTCCGTTCCATAGCGGACCACCCTTTCAGGTTGGTGGTGATCGCTATCCACCCATGGGACGAGGACAGTTTGGTGTTGCTACTAACACTTTTTCTGGGCCTATGACACAGCACTGGTATCCTTCTCAGTATACTAACCCCAGTGTTGTGCCATATGCTCACTTCCTGCCTTTCTATTGATGCAGGAACTTCGGTTGGAGAACATGTGGCTCATGGATTCCGGGTGTTCGCGCCATATGACCGGAAAGAAGGAATGGTTCTCCAGCCTAAGCCCCGTGATGCACAAGGAGTACATCACTTTCGGGGATAACAGTAGAGGTAAGGTTGTTTCTCAGGGAGCTATCCGGCTCAATGAGAACTTTGTCCTGAAGAATGTTGCCTTGGTTTCTAATTTGCATTTCAACTTGCTTTCTGTTTCGCAACTTCTTGAGGATGATTGTGAAGTGCGTTTTAAGAAGGGTTTGAGTCGCGTTTTAGACCCTCAGGGAGATCTTGTTTGTCGGATCGTCCCTTTTGGCCGTGTTTTCAGAGCCGACTTTTCTCATTCTTTCGGCTCTACTAGATGTTTGATGGCTGGTCCTTCTTCTGATTTGTGGAAGTGGCATAGGAGGCCCGGTCACTTGAGTTTTGACTTGCTTGCAAGACTTAGCTCATTTGGCCTAATCCAAGGATTGCCCAAGCTTAAGTTTGAGAAGGACCTTGTTTGCCATCCTTGTCGTCACGGGAAGATGGTTGCTGCTTCTCACCCACCTGTTAATCAGGTGATGACAAAGCAACCCGGCGAGCTTTTACACATGGACACAGTTGGTCCAGATCGGGTTTGCTCAGCGGGTGGGAAGTGGTACGTTCTTGTGATCGTTGACGATTTTTTGAGGTACTCTTGGGTATTTTTCATGGAGGGTAAGGATGAAGCGTTTTCTTTTGCTCGTGATTTGATTTTGAGGTTGAAAACTGAGTTTCCCCTTGATACCATTAGAGCTATTCATAGCGATAATGGTACTGAGTTTGATAACTCTCAGTTTGCTTCCTTCTGTTCTTCTAATGGAATCGAGCATCATTTTTCTTCTCCTTATGTCCCTCAGCAGAACGGTGTTGTTGAGCGCAAGAACCGGACCCTTGTTGAGATGGCCAGGACGATGCTCGATGAGCATAGGACTCCTAGGCGTTTTTGGGCCGAGGCGATCAACACCGCTTGCCATGTTTCAAATCGCATCTTTCTTCGTGCTTTGATGAAAAAGACTTCTTATGAGTTGCGTTTTGGACGGGTACCCAAGGTATCTCATTTTCGGGTGTCTGGGTGCAAGTGCTATATCCTGAAGCAAGGCAATTTGGATAAATTTGAATCTCGCTCTGCTGATGGGGTGTTTCTTGGTTATGCTTCTTATTCACGTGCTTATCGAGTTCTTAATCTTCAAACTAACAGGATAGTGGAGACCTGCGAGGTCACATTCGACGAGACTATGCCCTGTGTTTCTTCGGCTTTTGATGTTGTAGGAGAACAGGAGATGGGAGAGACCATCTTTGTGGAGGAGGAGCAGGAGAATGCCGATTGGTGTGATCCCGAGCCACCATTGGCTGCCCCTGTCGACCCTGCGACGTCTACTTCAGCTCGAGGACCCGATCCCACGACATCTTCTTGGGGTCCTCTAGAGCCACCTCTCCAGCGAGCACCTGCTGCACCTGAAGGATTGACTGCATCTGGCGAGGGGGAGGCGACTTCGGCGAGGCAAGCACCCCGAAGCGTTCAGCAAGTTCACCCCCCGCGACAGATGATCGGCGGCATCGACCAGCGAGTCACACGTTCGCGAGTGTATGAAATCTCTCACTTTGCTCATTCTGCATTCGTTGCTTCTTTTGAGCCCAAAGATGTTGGACACGCACTTTCTAATTCTAACTGGGTCAATGCCATGCATGAGGAGTTAGAAAACTTTGAGCGAAACCAAGTTTGGACCTTAGTTCCACCTCCACCACAATGCCACCCGATAGGTACCAAGTGGGTTTTCAAGAACAAAGAGGGTGAGGATGGGATGGTAGTGAGGAACAAGGCTAGGCTAGTAGCCTAGGGTTTTTGCCAGAAAGAGGGTATCGACTATGAGGAAACCTTTGCTCCTGTAGCCCGTTTAGAAGCCATTAGAATCCTTCTAGCCTTTGCTGCTTCGAAGGGTTTTAAGCTTTAACAGATTGATGTCAAGAGTGCCTTCTTGAATGGGTATATAGAGGAAGAGGTTTATGTTAGGCAACCCCCTGGCTTTGAGGATCCCAGGTTTCCAAACCATGTTTATAAACTTTCAAAAGCTTTGTATGGGTTGAAACAAGCCCCGAGACCATGGTACGATCGTTTGAAAACCATTTTACTCTCGAATGGTTTTAAAATGGGACGGGTCGATAGAACTTTGTTTCTCCTCAAGCAAGGCAACGATACTCTGTTAGTCCAGATTTACGTGGATGACATCATCTTTGGTGGCTCTTCTCATGCGCTTGTTGCCAAGTTTGTAGATACTATGAGCAGGGAGTTCGAGATGAGTATGATGGGCGAGTTGACTTTCTTCCTCGGGTTGCAAATTAAGCAAACCCGAGATGGGACATTTGTGCATCAAGGAAAATACATGAAGGATATCCTGAAGAAATTCGACATGGGCGAGGCCAAGCCTCTTACGACGCCCATGCCGACGACTGCGGCGATGGACGCGGACCAGGACGGAGAGCCGGTTGACCAGAAGGAGTACAGAAGCATGATTGGCTCGCTTCTGTACCTGACGGCAACGAGGCCAGATATACAGTTTTCTGTGTGTCTGTGCGCTCGTTTTCAGGCGTCCCCTCGGACTTCCCACAAGCAAGCGGTCAAGCGCATCATGGGGTACCTCCGATACACTCCTGAGTTCGGACTTTGGTACTCCTCTTCTTCGACTCTTTCGCTCTGTGGTTATTCCGATGCGGATTTTGCCGGCTGTCGGCTTGAGCGCAAGTCTACTTCTGGGACTTGTCAGTTTCTTGGCTCTTCTTTGGTTTCGTGGTCTTCTCGCAAGCAGTCGAACGTAGCCCAGTCTACTACTGAAGCCGAGTATGTTGCCGCTGCTTCTTGTGCTTCGCAGCTTTTATGGATGGTTGCTACATTGCGTGATTTTGGTCTAGATTTCAGTCGGGTCCCTTTGCTTTGAGATAGCACTTCTGCCATTAGTGTAGCAAAGAACCCTATTCTTCACTCCAAGACCAAGCACATCGATGTTCGCTTTCACTTTCTTCGTGATCACTATGAGAAAGGTGACATTGATCTTAGGCATGTAGACACCCATAATCAGGTTGTGGATATTTTCACCAAGCCTTTGGATCTCTCAACTTTTGCTAGGTTGAGAGGCGAGCTTGGTGTGTGTTTCCCCTTTTAGATGGGGGAAGCATTTTGCCTGTTGTATTATAAACTGACTTTCTGATCCTTTTTGTTTTTTTGGGTCTTGAGTCTTTCTGTCTTTGCTTTGGCTCCGATTCTGACTTCATCATGCATACATCTTTTATTTCAAGCTTCATGTCTATATTCCTTAGAATGAATTTATGCTCTGATTAGTGTATGCTTCGATGATATATGATGATTCTTGTAGCTTAGGCTCTCTTTGATCACTGTTACATTTTGTGAGCTAAGCTATTTCTTTCAGAACGCTGAACATGTTTAATGAACTTAAAAACTTGATACATGTTCACCATTGAGTTTGGCAACTAGCATGGGTAGGATGTGTTGAGGTCACTTGAGCTATTACATATATGCTAGGTTGCTATGTGTCGAGTTCTGAGTCTTTCACTTGCTTGGGATGTTTATAATCTGCTTAAAATAAACCAAGTTTTAGTGAATTGAAAAGATCGAGATGGGATTGCTTTGTCAGCACATCACGGTATCGAGACTGTTTCTCATAGCACTTTGAGTTAAACTTGAGCCGTGTAGTGTAAGACCGTAACCGATGCTTTAAGCTCCTGATTGCATATGCATAGGCTTAGCACGGTTGGAAAGTTAGGCAATGACAAGCTTTCAACCTCTCGCAATCACATGTTGAATTTGAACTTGTGTAAAAACCACTTCAAATTCTCCGATAAAACCTGAAAACACAAGTCTATGTTTCATTCTATAGCATGATGGTTGAACCTTGCTAGGGGTAGTTCACCTTCTATACATGTTTAGCACTTGTTTGACTTCCCGTCTATACATGCTTAGTGCTAATTTGATGGTGAAACTCCATTCTAAATGGCTTAAAACTGCTCACTGGACTTATGCATTCATATCTTGTTTTCGGTGATCAGTTTGAGCCTTTGCTAGCACTTGTGTATGTTGCTATGTAGTCGGATCAACACTCATTAGAGCATTCTTTCACTCTTTCGAGTATATACCTGAAGCTGCTAACATGCATTTTTGACTCATGTGCATATGCTTGACTCCGATAGGCATGACCTAGCTCCGTTTGACTTACTTGAGCTCTTTTCCTTCTCTTTTTTGATTGCAAATTGTCCCCAAGGGGGAGAATTGGGGAGAATGTCTTATTGTGGTGACAATTTGAAATTTGTGCTTCACTTGTTGAGGGGGAGTTCTTTGAGTGAGGGGGAGTGTTTCTGCCTGCTCTGAGTTGTTTTTAGCTGATATCGATCTTTTCAGCTAGTTGCGTTGAGCTTCTGTGCCTCTGTCTTGAGGGACTAGCTGTTTTCATCTTGTTTTGGTGGTTCTTGATTGGTATCGAGCTTACTACTAGTTGTGTTGAACCTCTGTGCCTCTATCTTGAGGGACTAGCAGTAGCTGCTTCTTACGCAGTCTTCATTTGGTGTTCGAGCTTTCAGCTAGTGGTGTTGCGCCCTTTCTGCCTCTTCTTGAGGACTAGCCTGCTTCTGACTTGGTTGCGTCGAGCCGTTGCCCATGTCTTTGGGAACCAAGTCTTGTGCTCTCATTTTGATCAAGTTTTGCTTCTTGGTGAGTTGTTGCTCTGATCTTTTGCTTGGTTGTGTCGAACCGTTGCCCATGTATTTGGGGACCAAGCTTTGCTTATCTCGAAATGTTCTTCTTTGGCCTTTTCTCTGGCTTTTGGACATTTTGAGTGAGTTTTTCTCCTTCTATCTAATTCTGCTTTCCTTTATTCTGGTTACGGATACTATGAGTTTATGATGCATTCATCAAGGGGGAGATTGAGAACACAAGGTTGATATGTGCCCTTGTGGTTCATTTCCTGAGTGATGAGTGATCGATCAACGGGCAACATGTCTCTTGGCTGTGTTGATGTGCAGGTGCGGAGCTCAGGCAGTGGTCGAAGGTAAGGTGAAGGTCAAGTAGGGACGTGCCGTGCGGACGGACCGGGAGCGGTGAAGGGCGGACGTGGAGCTTGGACCGACGGACCGGGAGACCTGAGGACCAACTGTGGTAGCTGGCACGTGGCATTGACAAGCAAGAGCACATGGGGATGTGCGGTGCTTCGGCCGAGTCGGAAGGAAGGTGATGGCGTCGTGACACTTGGTAGGAGGCCGAGGAGGATGGAGAATGCACTGTGCCCGGCGTGGAGGCTGGACATGCTCCGGCATCGGTGCTGGAACTCGGGGTGTGCGAACCACATCCCGCCTACGGCACGGGTTCGGTAGCTGAGCCTCGAAAAGCTACCCTCGACGGTTTCCGAGTTTGGGCCTCAAAACTCGGGATGGACGGTTTCCGAGTGTGGGCCTCAAAACTCGGGGTGGCCGGTTTCCGAGTTTGGGCCTCAACACTCGGCGTGGACGGTTTCCAGGTTTGGGCCACAAAACCTGGGCGCGCGGGTTTCTGAGTTTGGGCCACAAAACTCAGCCTGAGGACAGGTTTCCCGGTTTCGGCCTCAAAACCTGGGGAAGGCCCATGTTTCCCAGTTTCGGCCTCAAAACCGGGGGGAGGTCCGCAAAAAGGACGGTCGACGCGTGGCGGCATGGAGAGGCTGGTGCGGTGGCGAGGCTATCCACGAGGTAGGCGCGGCGGTCGACTGGGCGGCACGTGGCGGCATCCTGAGGCTTGCATCGAGGCGAAGCTAAGGATGAGGAAGGCGCGTGGCCGTCAGATCAACTATCAGCAGAGTTGGATCGGGATACCCCTAGGGTTGGCCGCTTCGCTCGTGTATCTAGGGGTAGTAAGGGGATTATTGTTTTAGGCTATAAATAAGAGAGGCACCCCTCCTCTCCCTCTATCCTTGCAGTCATTTGTTCCTAAGCATTCTCTCTCTCTAGCCCTTGCTTAGGTTCTAATCATACCTCGCTGCAAGCGATCCGCAGAGACGGGAATCATACCTCTGTGTATTTGGATCTTTTGTGGAAACAAGACCGTATTCTCGTTGTCTCCTCGTGTGGAGGAATTTCGGCTGAAAACAAATCGTGTTCTGTGTTCTTCACGTTTTGGTTTTTCATCTCTTGGAAATTTGTCTCCTTCTCCCTCTTCGCGAGATGATTTTCGATTCCACTTGAATCAATTTGTTCTTGGTCGTGAGCCCCTTCTTTCTACCGAAGGAATTCTCTCCTAACCTCACGAATCCATAGATCGTGTTGATTTGGTGTTCATTCTTCGTTCTTTCCCCTTTTACGGTGATCCACGAATCTCTAGTGATTGACTTGGTTTGGTGCAATGATTTCCTAGCATTAGCATCCCAATACATAGGGGATCACCTGGGGGAAGTTTGATCGAAGCCTCTTTTGATTTGGTGAAGTTTCGATTGATTTGCCTTTTGTCGCGAGCAGTTTTTCTGCTCTCTGTTCATCCGCGGGCAGTCCGCGCCCCCAGCGGCGGACAGTCCGGGGATCGGGGTTGGTCAGGTCAGTCAGGCGCAGTCCCCTGATTGTTCACTGTCAAGTGAACTGCGGACAGTCCGCGGTTCAAACCCGCGGACAGTCCAGGACCTGTCCAGCAGGCTTGCAGCGCTGTTGAGTTTTTGTGTTTTTGCCGGCGGACAGTCCGGCTCCCAGTCGCGGACAGTCCGGGACTTAACGGTGCACAGTCCAGGACTCTGAACGCAGATAGTCCGCGAATCTGCTGGTTGTGCTGTTTTGCTCCGTGGGTTTGGCAGTTGGTTTTGGGGTTTCTCCAGAAGTTCCGCTGTACCACTAGGATATCTCCTAGGGTATCCACCTACTCGTAGGTCGTGAACTCTCCGGTCGTTTCGATTCTTGGCTTTTTGGTGACTTTCTGGGACAAGGGCCATACTATTCACGAGTTGAATTTGAGGCTCCCATTCACCCCCCTCTGGTCGCTAATCCGGTCCTTCACTCGCCGATGCCACGTGCCAGCTACCACAGCTGGTCCACTAGCCCTCTGGTCCGTTAGTCCAAGCCTCACGTCCGCCCTTCACCGCTCTGGGTACGTCGGTATGGCACGTCCGCCGCACGGCACGCCCATCCTTCACCGCTCCCGGTCCGTCAGCACGGCACGTCTCTACTTGACCTTCACCTCGCCATCGACCACTGTATCCGAGCTCAACACCTGCACATCAACACAGCCAAGAGACACATGTTGCACACGCACACCAACACAGAAACACACCAGAACTCAACGATACTTGTTAGTCATAAACATTAAGCGCATATCAAGATATGGACTAAACCGGGAAAAGCCTCAAACCTTCCTCATCAAAGTCAATCATTCATCATATATGTTCTCAATCTCCCCCTTGATGAATGCATTGACTAAAAATAAACCACAAAGGAAGGGTTTGAAGGCAAGACTCATTCAAGTGCCCAAAAGCCAAGCAAAAGCAAACACAAGGCCACTTGATATGAGGAAGGATCATGAAAACTCCAAATAAAAGCTCTCGGTCCCAAAGGAAATGGGAAAAGTGGGCAAAACCTCCACACAACCGAAGAGTCAAGTGAAAACAAGAGTTTCATAAATCCCAAAAGGTACTCAAAAACCAATCTCAAATAAATTGTCAAACAATCATCACAAAAGAAGCCGAGGTACTTATCCACTTGGGTTCACTTGGGTCAATTTCTCCCCCTTTTTCTCCCCCTTGATGATTGAATTGACAAAAACTAGGCACAAGAGATGGTTTGAGATACCAAAACCGAAAACTTGGTCCCCAGAGACATGGGCAATGACTCAACGCAAGCAAGCAAGGGATCAGAGCAACAACTCATCAAAGAGCAAAACTTGATCACACAGAGCGAAAAACTTGGTTCCCAAAGACATGGGCAACGGCTCGACGCAACCAAGTCAAAAATGAGCTAGCCCTCAAGAAAAGGCAGAAAAGGGCTCAACACCACTAGCTCAAGGGTCGATACCAATTGAGGCTGAAACAATGCATTAGAATGCAACCAATCACAAGCAGCCAAGAATTGGTGAAAACAGCTAGTTCCTCAAGACAGAGGCACATAGGCTCAACGCAACTAGCTGAAGGGTCCATACCAATCGAAAATACCAAGCAAAAACTGCTAGTCCTTCAGAAGAGAGGCAAAAACAGCTCAACACGACTAGCAGGCTCGATACCGACTGAGAAAAACACAAGGAGAAGCTCAAAATCAAATGGAGCACAAACACTCCGAGCACACAGAGAAGCACCAAAGCAAAAGCGACTCCCCCTGAAAGCAAGCCTATACACAAAGGCTATGCACCAAAGCTCACTATGAAGGATACCAATTGAAACACATAAAAGAGCTATACTAATTGAAGAAAAACATAAAAGTGCTAAACTCCCTCTAGCTCAAAGCTCTCCCCAAAATGCATGACTCTCCCCTTTGTGCCAACACTCAAGCTCCCCCTCACAAACAGATTCTCCCCCTTGACAAAAGGGAACATGCTGAGGGGTTTTGACATTTTTCACAAAGTTGACACAAACACAAGATAAGTCATCAACCAAAAGCATATGGTGGTGATCACAAGATGTATCGGAGCTAGGGGTATGAACACTAAGCTAAAATGCATGATATGCACAATGCAACAGCTTCAAGTGTATAGCAATCAGAATGAAAAGATGCTCAAAAGGGTGCTGCACTGAAAGTGTAGCAATCAATACAAATGCTAGCAAAGGCTCAAACTGATCAAGTGAATACAAAATATGAACAATTTAGCATATGAGCAGTTTTAAGCCATTTGAAAAGGAGTTCACCACTAAAATAGCACTTAGCATGAATAGACAGGAAATCGAGCAAGTGCTAACTCAAGTATAAAAGGTGAACTACCCCTAGCAAAGTTCAATCATCATGTCATAGAATGAAGCATAGACTTGTGTCATTATCAAATTTTATCGGAATTTGCAGCGGTATTAACACAAGTTCAAATTAAAAGCATGTGATTGCGAGAGGTTGAAAGCATGGTCATTGCCTAACTTTTCAACCGGGCTAAGCCTATGCAAGAAAAGCAATCAGAAGCTTAAAGCACCGGTTTCGGTCTTACACTACACGGCTCAAGTTTAACTCAAAAGTGCAATGAGAAACAGTCTCGATACTGTGAGGTGCTGACACATGCAATCTCATCTCGATCTTTTCATTTCACTTAGACTTGGTTCAAATTTTAAGCACAAGGTAAACATGAACAATCCAAGCAAGTGAATGACTCAGTGCAAGAGACATAGCAACCTAGCATACAAAAGATAGCACAAGTGATCTCAACATATCCTACCCATGCTAGTTGCCACTCTCAATGGTGAACAAATTAAAAATTTCATAGTTGATTAGTCAAGTTCACCATTTGCAAAAATAGCTTAGCTCATAACATGTATCAAGTGATCAAAAAGAGCCTAAGCTACAAGCATCATCATGAATCAATAGGACATACCAAAAAGAGCATAGTCTCATTCTCATTAATATATACATGAAGCTCTAAAATGCAAGATATACAAGATGAAATGCATGCAAAAGCTAGCGTATAAGGAACGAAGCAAAAGCTAGCCTAAAAGGAAAGTCCCAAAACAAAAGGGTATCGAAGAAGTCAAACTATGAACCAACAAGCAAAATGCTTCCCCAACTAAAAGGGGAAAACACACCAAACTCACAAGAGAAAAGCCAAGAAATGCTCAAGTGAACAGCTAGTAAAATCCACATCGGAAAAACCACAAAGCAAAGGGGTCGAAGAAGAAGAGTACCAAACCCGAACTCAGAAGTGTGTCAGGGGTACCTCATGATGCGCTTGGTCGCCTGCTTGTGTGATACTCGAGGGGACGCCTGAAACTGCTGAAATCTTTGGGGCACCAGCTGTGACAGAACCAACCAATTTATACCAGATTAAGCACTGAATCGCTGCTTGCGCAGAGACTACAAGTACTTAAGCTCGTATAAACCCGGTAGTCCGGAAATCTCGAAGGATTTCAAGTCATTCAACTTTAACCAAGATCGTAATAGATTAGCGTACATGTTCACGATCCACATTCAGTTCGCATATAGTTCAAAATACATCGGAGTTCAACAGTTATTACAAACCATAGTTTGAATTCAAAAGCGGAAGCAACATAGTTTTGGAACACAAGTCCGTAATTCACAATACGGTGCCATATGCCTGATCAGTCCACAAAAGCATCAGGGAAGATAAGGATTGACCATGCCCATGGTCTAGTCACTGCCCTCGGCAGGATACAGACAGTTCTCGCAATAGCCGAAGAAGCATTGCCCATCTGCAACAACAAGGGATAAAACCCTGAGTACGAGAAGGTACTCAGCTAGACTTACCCATCATAAACCAGAAATAATTGACACCAAGGATTATGCAAGGCTGTATCTGGGGTTGGCCACACTTACCTTTTTGCATAAAAGCATTTTATTATTAAATAATCATCATTAGAGTATTAGCAGTCACTTTTATGTAATCAACCTGATTATCTAGATTTGCACCCGATCTAGAGCAAACACTTGACTACTTATTCAAGCAAGAGTGACTATTTCATCAATAGCCTTTCAGATTCACCAACCATAACCATCATTAATTCCATATATTACTACGGTAACACATGCTCAGTCAAGTTACTCACTAACCAGGAGCGATGGCGATTATAATCGATTCCTACGAGCTGGGGACAAAATGTCGCACACTCGCCCGACACACCCTGCCAGGTGGCCGTTGGCGACCACTTCAGGAGGTTCGAGAACCCAAATCACAAGACGGCCATGGACCCTTCTACACCGAGGGTTATCTCAATGCCAGGTCGCTCAAACTATTAACTGCCCACGGTCATGCCAGGTCGATCAGGCCCTGCCTGCCCTCGGATCATGCCAGGTCGATCAGAATAGTTGCCCACGGTACATGTAAGGCCCTGGGTGTTAGGCGTCAATGTCTCCATCACCGGCTCGAAAAACCTTACTCGGCTTCACGGGAGGTACTCCGACCTACTCCGTTAAGTGATTGACGCGTTCAAAATGACTGAGGTGTGCCTTCGTCGGGTCCTAATCGACACAGACGGGAGACTACTAGCAC
Organism: Coix lacryma-jobi var. lacryma-jobi; assembly: GCA_009763385.1. NCBI lineage: Eukaryota > Viridiplantae > Streptophyta > Magnoliopsida > Poales > Poaceae > Coix > Coix lacryma-jobi. Next base: position 103,178,596 of record CM019825.1, read on the forward strand.
ACAGAACCAATGTCCTGCTGCTCCTACATCCCGCCCGGTCTCAGATTAATTATCACATGGTTATAACCCACGATAGCACGAGGCTAGTCATCATCAGTATCCACCTATATGCGGGGGACAGGAAATCACCCGACTTTTACCGGTCTAAGCAGACTAAGCATATACGAGCCTAGACCTAAACAGGGATATCAAGATATATTGCAGGTGGACAAGGATAAGTAATAATGCATCAACGGTAGCAATCAATTCCTATAACCTAATGCAACATCCATCATCAGGTTAAATAGAAAACATTTGCAAACCGTAGGAGTTAGAATGCTCCGGGGCTTGCCTCGCTCGAAGTCGGCGGGGCGGTGATCACGGCACTCCTGCATGATGCGGTACATGAATGAATAACATGAATGCACATGGGATGCATGGTGATGCAACATGGAGTAACCATTTAGGAGATAAGCACATGTCATCTACTGCTACTCACTTACTTAATTTAACATACTACTTACTAAGTCTTGTTGTCACCACATCAAAGTTGCTTAACGGGTTTGTTAACCTCTAGCCAGAGCTAGACTAACTCTAAACAAACCAACCTATAATAGCAACCCATCCTAGACAGCTTCACAAAAATCTATAAAAATTACTGGAGATTAACAACACTTAATCTAATCCTTTGTCCAAATTTCACCCCATTTGGACCTAGACTCTATCCCCTATGAAAAAGACAAATTCTATCATGAAAAGGTGCTTTGAACTACACCCCCTAGCACAAAGTATCAAACAATAGATTTCATAATTTTCTTCTGAACTTCTTAGCACAAGAGCAGTCAGTAAAAATTACCAAGCTCATGCTCTTCATATTTTAATTACTACAAAATAAACAAGAAAACAGCATTTAATCATTTTAATTACTACTGCCAAATTATTTCACAGAGCATCCTCATTTTACATTTTTCCCAGAAACTATTCCTCAACACAAACCTAACAAAACAAGAATCACATTTTTCTGAGATAAATACAAATTACTATGCATTTAACAAGATTTCAGCCTAAACATAAATTAAATATAACTACACAGAAAATCACCACAAACTGGACATATTATATTTTTCATGCATAGACCTCAACATAACAAACCTAACAAAACTTGTTTCACCTTTTTAGCATTTATATTTAGCAAGATATGAATTAAACAAGCATTTCCACAACTTCTGGAAACTATTTAAACAAACCCTGAAAAACATTCAACCTAAACTGCTACGGGTACCCGAACTAGTGCACACAGACAACACCAGACTCGCTGACACGCGGGTCCCCGGGTCAAACTGACCCCACCTGTCATCCCCACCGAGACAGGGAGGAGTTGACCACGGCGGAGCTCACCGACGGCGAACTCCCCGGCGAAACCAACCCACCGGCGACTCCCCTCAACCTTCCGCACCCGACGGTACCCTCGGCTGGCCAGCGCACACGCGGATCGAGCTCGCCGACGGCGATGGCGGACACGGCGGCGCGGGCGAGCTACGCCGGCCGGCTCCGGCCACGACGGGCTCATCCGACCCTCGAGATCTACTCCGGCGACCTTCATAACCCTAGCCCAGGGCTCGGAAGCCAGGGCGCAAGCTCCGAGCACCCATGTCCACGGCGGTGCCACTCCGGCGACCTTGGCAAGCGGCGGACGACGGCGTACTCGCGCTTCCGGACCCTAATCGGCCTAACCGTCACCAACACTAGCTCCAGCATACCGAGGCGATTCAAGAACGCTAGCTAGGGCGGATGGTTGAGCTCGGGAAGAGGGTTGGCCACGGCGGACCGAGCGCGCCGGCCATGGTGGTCATGGCGGACGGCGGCGTTCCGCGGGCTCCTAACCCTAATCGGCTAAACCATCACCCTCTACCTCCTCCTCGGACCTCACTAACCCCTAAACGAGCGCTAGGGTGACGCGGAACCACGGGACGGAGGCCGGCCACGGCGGACCGAGCTCGGCGGTCATGGCGGCCATGGCGGCGGCTCATCCCGAGGCTTACCTAGGGCTTCCTAGGGAACGCTAAGGACAGCACGGGGTGCAGGGGCTCACGGCGAAGCTTGGTGGTTGGATGGATGGTCGGCGCGGCGGCAGGACAGCGGCGAACGGCGGCGGCTTTCCCCTTTTCCACTCGGGCTCCGGCGAGAGGACGAGAGCGAGAGCGGGAGAGGGAAGAGGAGCGCGGCGACAGAATGGAGGGAGGAGTTCGGACAGGAGAGGCGGGGCTGGCTTTGCCGCTTGCCACGCCGCGCGCGGATGCTGGCTTGGCCGGCCGTCGAGCGCCACGCGGCGGCCGAGTCCTGGCGCGGTCGCCACGACGCCGCGCGCCGCCGGCACGGCACGGACCGGCCCGATTCAGCGGCCATCAGGCCGACTGACGGCCAGATTTCGCACGCGATTATCTCCTAAACCGCTCAGTGAAACGCTAAACCACTTGTTTCATTGAGTAGAGCCACATGCAAGCTACAACTTTAGTTACAAGATTGATCTTAGGTTCGGCCTAGATTGCTCCCAAGAAGGCTCCAAAGTTGGGTAGATGAAACTGCTCGGTCAGTTAGGGACTTAGAAATTTTCTAAGTCCAAACTCCCTCAAATCTGCCTTGTGGGTCCCAAAACACCTTGCTAAACCCATTTTCATGGGTTGGGCCTTAAACAACTTTTGTTCCACTCTAAATTCTACACACTTTTGGTTAAGGGCCCACAGCCATGCAAAGCTTTTATCAAGAAGGTCTTAGTTAGTCAAACAAAAGGACTCCTAGGGCTCTATCAAGGCAACTAGGGTTAGAGACTTGGTTAGCCAACATGACCAACATAAACCTAGCTTCATTATGACTCCCCAACAAGGTTCAACTACTTAGAAGACTTAAGCACTCCACTAACAACAAACAAGCATTCCATCAAGCAGAGCATCAAATGAGCACACATGAAAAGACACTTAAAAGAAAGAATGCAACATGAGATGATGATGCTTTATGCTCATGGGATGACAAGTTATGCATTTAGGGTTGCTTAACACCTAGGGTGTTACAGCCCTCCCCTCCTTAAAGGAATCTCGTCCTGAGATTTAAGTTACTAACCATTTCTTAAAGAAGTGGGGATATACTTCTCTTAGATAGTCTTCTGTTTCCCAAGTGGCATCTCGATCATCTTGCTCACTCCAAGATACCTTATACTGCTTCACTATTCTTCCGCGAGTTATCCTTTCTTTTCATCAAGCACTCGGTGCGGTTCTACTGAGTAAGTGAGGTCGGATTGTAACTTGATGTTGGCCGGTTGTACTTCCTCTTCTGGAACTCGAAGACATTTCTTTAATTGTGACACATGGAATATAGGGAATATAGCCTTTAAATGTTCAGGTAACTGTAGTTGATAAGCCACTTCTCCCTTCCTTTCCATTATCCTGTAGGGTCCCACAAACCTTGGCGCTAACTTTCTTTTCACGCCAAAACGTCTAACTCCTTTCATGGGTGATACTTTTAAATACACATAGTCACCCACTTTGAATTCAAGCGGCCTTCTTCGCTTATCGGCATAGTTTTTCTGTCGGGACTGTGCCGCTGCGATATGTTGTTGAATTATTCTAACTTGTTCTTCTGCTTCCCTAACGAAGTCAGTTCCATAGTAGCGACGTTCTCCTGGTTCACCCCAACTCACTGGTGTTCTGCATCTCCTGCCATACAGAGCTTCGAAAGGTGCCATATGAATGCTTTCTTGATAACTGTTGTTGTAAGCAAATGCTGCTAATGGCAACCACTTCTCCCAAGATCCCTTTGCAGATATCACACATGCTCTCAACATATCTTCTAAAACCTGATTTACCCTTTCAGTTTGCCCTGAAGTCTGGGGATGGTAAGCTGAACTATGGATTAACTTAGTGCCTAATTCTTTCTGCAGTTTCTCCCAGAATGGTGCAGTAAATTGTGTTCCACGATCCGAAACTATGACTTTGGGTATACCATGCAATCGGACAATCTGATTGATATAAATCTCTACATAGTCTGGCGCTCGATAGCAAGTTTTAACAGGTATGAAATGAGCGGTCTTGGCGAGACGGTCTACGATTACCCATATGAATCATTTCCCCTCTGAGTAGTAGGCAAACCGGTGATAAAATCCATACTCACTTCTTCCCACTTCCATTCAGGTATTGATAAAGGTTGAAGTGTTCCGGCTCGCTTCAGGTGAATGGCCTTCACTAGACAACACGTGTCGCATCTGGCTACATATGCGGCAATTTCCTTCTTCATTTTGGTCCACCAAAATCTTGGCGCAATCTTGATACATCTTAGTGCTCCCGGGATGGATAGACAATTTAGAAAGATGAGCCTCATCCATAATCTGATTTTTGAGTTCCCTATTCTTGGGTACCACTAAGAGATTATCAAACCATAACACTCCCTTCTCATCAACTCGGAATTGTTTTATGGGTTTCAGTGGCAGCTCTTAGCTTTTCTTGATATAATAGATTCCCTTGTCTGTTTTCTGCCCTTCAGAATCTGATCAACTAAGGTGCTCTGCAGGCTCGATGTGACGCAAGATCACAGGGTGTACGAGACTAAACTCGTCCTCTGGTTGTAACCTCAAGTTATTACAATGCGACTTCCGACTTAGAGCATCATCAACTACATTTGCCTTTCCTGGGTGATAATGTATCTGCAAATTATAATCCTTAATCAACTCAAGCCATCTTCTCTGCCTCATATTCAGTTCAGGTTGAGTAAAGATATACTTGAGACTTTTTGGTTCGTGTACATGTTACAGACGTTACCAAGCAGATAATGTCTCCATATTTTTAGAGCGTGTACCACAGCAGCTAATTCCAAGTCATGCGTAGGATAATTAACTTCATGTTTTCTCAACTGACGTGAAGCATAAGCAATCACTCTGCCTTCTTGCATAAGAACACACCTAAACCAACTTTTGATGCGTCGCAGAAGACATCAAACGGCTTCTCGATATCTGGTTGAGCTAAGACAGGGGCAGTGGTTAATAGTTTCCGCAAGGTACGGAAAGCTATTTCACACTTCTCTGTCCACTCAAACTTCTGATCCTTCTGAAGCAAACTTGTCATGGGCTTGGCAATCTTGAGAAATCGGGAATGAAACGACGATAATACCCTGCTAAACCGAGAAAACTCCGAATCTCCCCAACTGAAGTTGGAGCTTCCCACTCCATCACTTCTTGTACTTTGCTAGGGTCCACAGAGATTCCTTCTTCTGACAGGATGTGACCAAGGAATTGTACTTGCTTCAACCAAAACTCGCATTTACTAAACTTAGCGTAAAGTTTATGTTCCCGGAGTCTTGTCAAGAAGATCCTCAAATGTTCTACATGGTCGTCCGGGTTCTCAGAATAAACCAAAATCATCAATGAACACCACTATAAACTTATCTAGTTCTGGCATGAATACCGAGTTCATCAAACTCATAAAGTATGCTGGACCATTTGTCAGTCCAAAAGACATGACTAAATACTCGTATAGGCCATATCTGGTTGAAAAAGCAGTCTTTGGGATATCTTGTGGTCGGATTCTAATTTGATGATAGCCTGATCTCAGATCGATCTTGGAGAATACTTTGGCTCTGGATAACTGGTCAAACAAAATATCTATCCGTGGCAACGGATATTTGTTCTTAACGATCACGGCATTAAGCGGTCGATAATCCACACACATCCGTAGAGACTTGTCCTTCTTCTTGACAAACAAAGCTGGACATCCCCACTCTGACACACTAGGTTGAATGAAGCCCTTGTCCAAAAGTTCCTTAATCTGAGTTTTGAGTTCGGCTAATTCATTGGGCGGCATACGATAAGGTCTTCTCGAGATCGGTGCAGTCCCTGGTAACAGCTCAATGGTAAACTCTACAGCCCCGCTTGGGCGGTAAACCCGGCAACTCATCTGGAAAGACGTCTGGGAAATCCCGAACAACTGGAATTTTTGACAGGTCCTCTATAGATAAGGTACAAGATAGATCCACAAAATCAGCCCCTCGAGGAAGAGAGATACGTAACTTGTTGTCCATCCTTGGATCAGACAAGGTAAGAGTTCTTCCTGCAGTGTCTAACACCGCTCTCCACATACTCATCCAACTCATTCCTAGGACTACATCCATACTGAGCCCTGGCAAAACTACTAAATTAGCCCCAAACTTATGCCTCCGATGTCGATGGTTGCATCACGGACCATCTGCCTAGACAACACACTACTCCCCACAGAGCTTACGCGAAACCCATAATCCATTTCAGACACCTCTTGATCATGCTTTTGTGCAAATGCTTTACTCATGAACGAATGCGATGATCCAGTATCAAACAAAACAACTGCAGGATGATGGTTAACAAGACACATACCAGCAGTCACGGGTTCTCCAGCACGAGCTTCTTCAGCGGTCATGTTGTGTAGGCGTGCGGGGTAGTTGGCCTGTTGCTTCTTTGGGTAGGGGCAGTATCTTGCGAAGTGCCCCTCTTGGTTGCAGTTGTAGCATGGTCCCCGAACCAACGGTTTGTTCCCTAAGAACTGCCTTGACCTCCACGAGCCTGAGCAGCAGCTATCTTGTATGGCTTCTGATTGCGCTGAGCTTGTGGCTGATTCTTCTTCTGCGGCGGCCTAAAACGTGCCCCCGGCGCTGGTGGTCGATACAGATTTCGCTGAGCTGTGGTCCTCTGGGTTGTGATGATCCTGATTCAAAGGTCCTCTTCCGGGCCTTGCTAGCAGCATGCTTGTTGTTATGATTCTCTTGAATCAGACAGTCACTTATGAAGTCACTAAAATTGGTACGGGACGATGTACCCACTGACTTTCCCATTTTAGTATTCAAGCCTCTCTTGAAACTAGCAATCTTCTTAGCGTCGGTGTCAACGAAGTCTGGGACATAGCGAGCCAGTGAATTGAATATGTGATGGTACTCCGTAACAGATCGAGTCCCCTGTGTCAGGTTCATGAACTCGGCCACCTTCATCTGGGTCAAACCCGGCGGAATGTAATGACCTCGGACAGCGGCAGTAAAACCCTCCAAGTGATGGGAACATTGGCAGGGTAGGTGGTGCGGTGATGTCCCCACCAAATCCCGGCTGGTCCTTGCAACTGGTGCGCGGCATATTCTGCTTTCAGTTCTTCTGTGAGCCTGAGCAAACGAAACTTCTGCTCCAGAGTATGCACCATTCTTCTGCCTCCAATGGTTCTGTAGCTTCCTTGAAGATTGGTGGTTTGGTATCCAGGAAATCCTTGAAAGAACTATATTGGTTCGGCTCAGGGCGTTGATGTCCCTGGGCCAAGTTCTCCCTCAGCAAAGCTTCGATGTTGCGCTGGCTTCCCAGAAATTGAGCAAAAAGTTGCTTAGCCGTCGGGGGTGGAGGAGGTGGTGGATTGCGGTTTTCTCTGGGGTCCTCATTTCCACCACTACCGCCTGCTCCACTACGAGTTGTCGTCATCTGCATATAGGATAGTAAGCGACCATTAGGCGAAGTTGCAACTTGTAGAGAACAATAAATCATACCCACTGAAATTATTCGGAAAAAAAATTCACCAAACAATGACAGAGGTACAATGAATTTCAATCCACATCGCATCAACACATAACAAGATCACTTAACACATCATGCAAAAGATAACATAACATCCATAGCATTGTCCATACATATGGGTCTTTCCAAGGTCTCTCACACATCACATAAGTCTGCTACCCATGCTTACATTCAGCCCAACACACCAAAAGATCGGGCGTGCCAACTTACGCAAAAGACCATCTATCTAGACTACTCTCTAGCGATCTCACCAACGTCACCGTCCTCACTAGACATATCTGAAGAACTACTAGAAGAATTACTCGGCTCTGAATCCTCCTGGGGAAAGATGGGGTTCCTCTCATTTTCCCTGCGATGGATCTCCTCGTGCAAACGGTCGTTGTAGTCCTGCAGGTGATGGAGTTGCAGCTCTAGGTCTCCCACTCGCAACCTCAGCAGCCTGTTCTCCTCTGAAACACGAATGCCCTCAACACAAACTCCTCGAAGCGCCTCCTCAGTCTCCCACATGACCGAGGCAAAAAAGTAGTCGACCCCTGCTGAATGGCAAGCTGATGAGCAGTCTCCTGCTCCCTCTGAAGGGCCTGGTCTCTCTCTACTGTCAACTGAGCTAGCTGTGTAGTGAGGAGGTCTATCTCTGTAGTGTGCTCCTCCTGCCGGCGATGTTGTGCAGCCATCTCCTCGCTAAGAATATGATCCAGATCGTAGCTGCGCGATAGGCACCCATAAGTAGCCATCAGAGCAGCCATCGCACTCCCTGCTGGTCCAGCACAATGCTCCCTCTCAAGAGAGCTAGCCTCAAGTACGGTAACGCCTGGCTGACGCCACACTGCCTGGTAAGGGTCTGTCGTCGGGAAGATACTGGCGGTAGCTTGGGCAACCACCTCTGGATGGTCCTCCATGATGTCCCGGAGAACTGTGTATGCGACCCTGTTGGCTGCATCCCAGGGGGTCCTCCCCTGCAAAGCAAACACTCGACGGCACCAGACGTGATCCTGCTCATCGCGGCTGGGTACGTCCACCTCCACCGTGTGTACACGTGACGATCCTCTGACAACTGCACACGGTGCCAGTCGTACTGCGGCTCCTGGCCCTCCTGATATCCGACCAGGTGCAGAACTCTCCAGAGGATAGTGGGCATCCCAAATTCTCCCAAAAAGTCCTCTGATCCCTCATCGGTCCATGGCCCCAGCATGTAGTTAGGCCTCTTGCCTCCCGTGGACTTGCGAGCAGTGCGCTTGGTGCGTGCCATCTGTAAGAAGTGTACCCACACATAGATTTTTATTAGTTTGAGAACAACTTTTATTAGGAAAACGGGACGGAAACCATAAGGAAGGAAGTAAGATTAATGCAAGATTATATGATCATGATGCATGCACGTTTCATACGTCCTCACTGCCTAACGATCTAACAGCTAGACGGTGGCATACAACGTTCACTCATAACGTTAACTAGCGTACTACACGTTCGCAAGTTAGCGTACCTGCAGAAAGTTCATTCAGCCCTGCCCACAATATGAATATCATGCATTGCTGAAATTTAAATCTAATACTGGCTTAGGTGCACACCCGGTATACACGTAAGCAGTATATGCACCCATCAGAAATATTACTCCCACAATCATACTTTCTTTCACATATACTTGTGTGCAACAGGTATACATGTCAGCATCATTCAAGCACTCCCCTAGATTGGCGGTTGTCCAATCATGCTCTCACAACTCACTTATTACCTTGGCGTAGAGGCGATTGATCCATACATTACTATTCCGAGGAATAGCACCCATACAATTTCACCCTTGCCGTATGGATGACAGAATAAATAGAAAATAAGTATGATGCACGACCCCCGAAGTTAGTACTTAAATAGCCACCTAAGTTCCTATTGGGCATAAGGACTTGATCAATGGCACACCTAAATTTTTATAAGAAGGGTTTGTCAGCACCTACTATAGCTACAAGTTTTGACAATGAAGAAATTTTATTTGAAAATATAGTTTTTCAAATAGAATCATGAACAATAACGCTAACCACGCTCCGATGCCAGCTGTGACAGAACCGACCAATTTATACCAGATTAAGCACGAATCGCTGCTTGCGCAGAGACTACAAGTACTTAAGCTCGTATAAACCCGGTAGTCCGGAAATCTTGAAGGATTTCAAGTCATTCAACTTTAACCAAGATCGTAATAGATTAGCGTACATGTTCACGATCCACATTCAGTTCGCATATAGTTCAAAATACATCGGAGTTCAACAGTTATTACAAACCATAGTTTGAATTCAAAAGCGGAAGCAACATAGTTTTGGAACACAAGTCCGTAATTCACAATACGGTGCCATATGCCTGATCAGTCCACAAAAGCATCAGGGAAGATAAGGATTGACCATGCCCATGGTCTAGTCACTGCCCTCGGCGGGATACAGACAGTTCTCGCAATAGCCGAAGAAGCATTGCCCATCTGCAACAACAAGGGATAAAACCCTGAGTACGAGAAGGTACTCAGCTAGACTTACCCATCATAAACCAGAAATAATTGACACCAAGGATTATGCAAGGCTGTATCTGGGGTTGGCCACACTTACCTTTTTCCATAAAAGCATTTTATTATTAAATAATCATCATTAGAGTATTAGCAGTCACTTTTATGTAATCAGCCTGATTATCTAGATTTGCGCCCGATCTAGAGCAAACACTTGACTACTTATTCAAGCAAGAGTGACTATTTCATCAATAGCCTTTCAGATTCACCAACCATAACCATCATTAATTCCATATATTACTACGGTAACACATGCTCAGTCAAGTTACTCACTAACCAGGAGCGATGGCGATTATAATCGATTCCTACGAGCTGGGGACAAAATGTCGCACACTCCCCGCCGACACACCCTGCCAGGTGGCCGTTGGCGACCACTTCAGGAGGTTCGAGAACCCAAATCGCAAGACGGCCATGGACCCTTCTACACCGAGGGTTATCTCAATGCCAGGTCGCTCAAACTATTAACTGCCCACGGTCATGCCAGGTCGATCAGGCCCTGCCTGCCCTCGGACCATGCCAGGTCGATCAGAATAGTTGCCCACGGTACATGTAAGGCCCTGGGTGTTAGGCGTCAATGTCTCCATCACCGGCTCGAAAACCTTACTCGGCTTCACGGGAGGTACTCCGACCTACTCCGTTAAGTGATTGACGCGTTCAAAATGACTGAGGTGTGCCTTCGTCGGGTCCTAATCGACACAGACGGGAGACTACTAGCACACAGAACCCAATGTCCTGCTGCTCCTACATCCCGCCCGGTCTCAGATTAATTATCACATGGTTATAACCCACGATAGCACGAGGCTAGTCATGATCAGTATCCACCTATATGCGGGGACAGGAAATCACCCGACTTTTACCGGTCTAAGCAGACTAAGCATATACGAGCCTAGACCTAAACAGGGATATCAAGATATATTACAGGTGGACAAGGATAAGTAATAATGCATCAACGGTAGCAATCAATTCCTATAACCTAATGCAACATCATCATCATCAGGTAAATAGAAACATTTGCAAACCGTAGGAGTTAGAATGCTCCGGGGCTTGCCTCGCTCGAAGTCGGCGGGGCGGTGATCACGGCACTCCGGCAGATCCTCCGCGTCTTCTTCCGGAATCCTCTCCTCGGGTGTCTCCTCCTGACGCTGCTCCTCCGGCGTCTCCTGGGCTTCCACTACCGATCCTGCATGATGCGGTACATGAATGAATAACATGAATGCACATGGGATGCATGGTGATGCAACATGGAGTAACCATTTAGGAGATAAGCACATGTCATCTACTGCTACTCACTTACTTAATTTAACATACTACTTACTAAGTCTTGTTGTCACCACATCAAAGTTGCTTAACGGGTTTGTTAACCTCTAGCCAGAGCTAGACTAACTCTAAACAACCAACCTATAATAGCAACCCATCCTAGACAGCTTCACAAAAATCTATAAAAATTACTGGAGATTAACAACACTTAATCTAATCCTTTGTCCAAATTTCACCCCATTTGGACCTAGACTCTATCCCCTATGAAAAAGACAAATTCTATCATGAAAAGGTGCTTTGAACTACACCCCCTAGCACAAAGTATCAAACAATAGATTTCATAATTTTCTTCTGAACTTCTTAGCACAAGAGCAGTCAGTAAAAATTACCAAGCTCATGCTCTTCATATTTTAATTACTACAAAATAAACAAGAAAACAGCATTTAATCATTTTAATTACTACTGCCAAATTATTTCACAGAGCATCCTCATTTTACATTTTTCCCAGAAACTATTCCTCAACACAAACCTAACAAAACAAGAATCACATTTTTCTGAGATAAATACAAATTACTATGCATTTAACAAGATTTCAGCCTAAACATAAATTAAATATAACTACACAGAAAATCACCACAAACTGGACATATTATATTTTTCATGCATATACCTCAACATAACAAACCTAACAAAACTTGTTTCATCTTTTTAGCATTTATATTTAGCAAGATATGAATTAAACAAGCATTTCCACAACTTCTGGAAACTATTTAAACAAACCCTGAAAACATTCAAACCTAAACTGCTACGGGTACCCGAACTAGTGCACACAGACAACACCAGACTCGCTGACACGCGGTCCCCGGGTCAAACTGACCCCACCTGTCATCCCCACCGAGACAGGGGAGGAGTTGACCACGGCGGAGCTCACCGACGGCGAACTCCCCAGCGAAACCAACCCCACCGGCGAACCCCCCTCAACCTTCCGCACCCGACGGTACCCTCGGCTGGCCCAGCGCACGCACATGGATCGAGCTCGCCGACGGCGATGGCGGACACGGCGGCGCGGGCGAGCTACGCCGGCCGGCTCCGGCCACGACGGGCTCATCCGACCCTCGAGATCTACTCCGGCGACCTTCATAACCCTAGCCCAGGGCTCGGAAGCCAGGGCGCAAGCTCCGAGCACCCATGTCCACGGCGGTGCCACTCCGGCGACCTTGGCAAGCGGCGGACGATGGCGTACTCGCGCTTCCGGACCCTAATCGGCCTAACCGTCACCAACACTAGCTCCAGCATACCGAGGCGATTCAAGAACGCTAGCTAGGGCGGATGGTTGAGCTCGGGAAGAGGGTTGGCCACGGCGGACCGAGCGCGCCGGCCATGGCGGTCATAGCGGACGGCGGCGTTCCGCGGGCTCCTAACCCTAACCGGCTAAACTATCACCCTCTACCTCCTCCTCGGACCTCACTAACCCCTAAACGAGCGCTAGGGTGACGCGGAACCATGGGACGGAGGCCGGCCACGGCGGACCGAGCTCGGCGGTCATGGCGGCCATGGCGGCGGCTCATCCCGAGGCTTACCTAGGGCTTCCTAGGGAACGCTAAGGACAGCACGGGGTGCGGGGGCTCACGGCAAAGCTTGGTGGTTGGATGGATGGTCGGCGCGGCGGCAGGACGGCGGTGAACGGCGGCGGCTTTCCCCTTTTCCACTCGGGCTCCGGCGAGAGGACGAGAGCGAGAGCGGGAGAGGGAAGAGGAGCGCGGCGACAGAATGGAGGGAGGAGTTCGGACAGGCGAGGCGGGGCTGGCTTTGCCGCTTGCCACGCCGCGCGCGATGCTGGCTTGGCCGGCCGTCGAGCGCCACGCGGCGGCCGACCTGGCGCGGTCGGCCACGACGCCGCGCGCGCGCCGCCACGGCACGGACCGGCCCGATTCAGCGGCCATCAGGCCGACTGACGGCCAGATTTCGCACGCGATTATCTCCTAAACCGCTCAGTGAAACGCTAAACCACTTGTTTCATTGAGTAGAGCTACACATGCCAGCTACAACTTTGTTACAAGATTGATCTTAGGTTCGGCCTAGATTGCTCCCAAGAAGGCTCCAAAGTTGGTTAGATGAAACTGCTCGGTCAGTTAGGGACTTAGAAATTTTTCTAAGTCCAAACTCCCTCAAATCTGCCTTGTGGGTCCCAAAACACCTTGCTAAACCCATTTTCATGGGTTGGGCCTTAAACAACTTTTGTTCCACTCTAAATTCTACACACTTTTGGTTAAGGGCCCACAGCCATGCAAAGCTTCTATCAAGAAGGTCTTAGTTAGTCAAACAAAAGACTCCTAGGGCTCTATCAAGGCAACTAGGGTTAGAGACTTGGTTAGCCAACATGACCAACAAAACCTAGCTTCATTATGACTCCCCAACAAGGTTCAACTACTTAGAAGACTTAAGCACTCCACTAACAAGACAAACAAGCATTCCATCAAGCAGAGCATCAAATGAGCACACATGAAAAGACACTTAAAAGAAAGAATGCAACATGAGATGATGATGCTTTATGCTCATGGGATGACAAGTTATGCATTTAGGGTTGCTTAACACCTAGGGTGTTACACCAGCCTCGCCGAAATCGTCTCCCCCTCTCCTGACGTTGTCACTCCCACAGGTGCTGTTAGTGCTCACTGGAGAGCTGCTCGAACGAAGCCCCAAGTCATGGAAGAAGTGGGATCGGATCCGTGAGCCGAAATGCTCTCTCCAGGCTCCTGTTCTCCTGCCACTCAAATCAGAAGAAAACAAACACAAGGCATTGTCTCGTCTACTGTGACCTCAAGGTCTCCACGAAAACGGTTAGTCACATAATAAGCATAAGGTGAACTCTCAACAAAAGGAGATCTACCTATGAATGATATCGCAAGGAGATCTTAACTCAAACTAGTCAAGACTACCATGCAACAGGATAAAGCACTGTATAGCAAAATGCAGCCTAAAGACATGATCAACCCAAACATAGCCTAAGCCTCAACACATGCTACAATGCAAGATAATGATAGCAATAGATCCAACATCATGTAAAATGATAAATTGTGGAAAGGCTAGTGCTCAAACTAATCATATCAACATGATACATGTAGCTAACCAAAACTAGCACCTGAAAAGTGATACCTAATGAACATCATACCACTACAAATCAAGCTCATAGAGAAATATGGTAAAACATGGCACAATGTTCATGAGGGTCACAAACTAGCATGAAAAGTGACTAATCCACCAGGCTATACACAAAGCTAGCATGACATATGATACAGAAGATAACACATGCTAGACTAAACAAAACATGATACAAAGAAAATGTACATGCAAGAACTATACAAGTGAGCACATGAAAAACCATCTCATACCACAAGAGATCATGGATGTACAAGGGATGAGTGTATATGAAAGCTCACCAGATAGCAAAAGCCTCTTTGGAGGCAAATCTAAGCGGGATGTAGAGAACCATCAACTCTTGATCACATCTAAAAGATCAAGCTCCATCAGGCGCATGTTCTCCACCCCACGTCCTCATATCTACACACAAGAGGACAAAGTAACCCGAGTCATGGATCCTGAAGGGTTAGCAAGCATATACTTGGGAACCCAAGACTTGGTCACAAATCTCAACTTATCTTGTGGGTTAGCATGATGCAAATGTTGGTTCAAATGCAATTGTGAAAGACCCTTGGAAGCATTCCTCAAAAGGACAACTCGAGGAGAAGAACGAGTCGTACCACGGGAAAAGAGGCAAACATGTTCCAAGGTTTTTGTAGAAGAACCAATAGAAGCACCATGAAAGGCATGACGCGGACCAAGAGAAGAAGCACTAGAGGCAGGTCCACGACCATGACCTATCCCACTAGAAAAGGAGTCATAACACCCATCAACAAAGAGGGGCTTCTTACTAGGAGCACAAGCGTTCATACCATGGGAAGGGCTATGAACCACCATCTTCCTAGAAGAGCGAGCTTGGCGCAAACGATTGGCACGCCGATAGCAAAAGCTTTCTTGATGCCCATCTTTCTCACAAAAACAGCAATGGTACAAAGGCCTACTAGAAGGCACACCATTCTCCGACAAGTGAGAAGTCCCTTGGGACTTAGAACAAGAAGCATCAATGTTCAACTTGGTGCCAGCACTAGGAGCAACGTGCCATGGGATGGAAAGGCTACGCGGCTTCCTAAAAGCCTTAGCTCGAATTCATCGCTCGTGTTTGACACGACGAAAACAAAATCGAATGAGTGTCCATCCTTCTTGCAAAAGGTGCAATGATACCGGATTGGGAGCACGAGTCCCAAAAATATGAGAAGCACCCTTGTCAAGAGAAGTCCCTTGGACACCACTCGAAGACACAGCAAGGTTAGGAGTAGCTATGAAAGAGCTATCCAAAACCTTGACACTAGTGCTAAGGTCAAAAGACTCACGCGCAACACAAGAACTCAACTCCGATTGCAAAGATGCAAACTTAGAAATATCAACATCGGAGTTGCAAGAAATGCGTGACTCAAAAGACTTAGCACAAAGACTCTTGCATCTTTTAGCTAAAACCTCATTCTCAAACATGAGGAGATCACAAGTACCACAAGGAGTATTTTTCAGATTTTCCATCTCCTCTCTAATGCACTCGGCATATGTGGTACGCAAGAGTTCATTTTCTTTTTCAAGGTTGGCACTCGTATCATTGTGCTCAACCAACTTGGCGCTCATATCATCGCGCAAAACCTTCAAAGCCAAAACTTCTTTTTCCAAATTAATGCATGATGTGCACATGACATTAGTGGAAGAAACATCTCCATTCACATCAAGCAAAGAATCATGATCAGCACAAGAAGTAAGGCAAGCATTTTTATTCAAAGAGCACAAGCTACAAGGCCTAAAATTTATCTCATCAATTTCAGCCCTAGCATGCTCAAGTTCATCTACACGTGGTGTGAGTCAATTTTAATTTATTAATTTCAGCAAGTAAAGACACACAAGAAACACATGGTAAGAAAGTATTTGACTTTAGCAAGGTTATTTCAGATTTAGCAGAATCAAGGTCCTTGCGCAAGTCAATGCAAACTAAACATGGTTTGGAAGCATTTGATTTCAATAATTCATTCTCAGATTTTAAGCTAGCAAGAGAAAAGCATAGCTCATCATTCTTCCTAACCATGTCACTACAAGAGGTGCAAGGTAAAGATGCACTAGACTTCCAATGAAAAAGGCCACATTTTAACTTAGCAATAGAGCATTTCAACTTCTTGATCTTCTTATGCAAGGTATCACAAATCTCATCATATCTAACATTATCATCACAACAAGCTTCGTATCGTTGGGACAAAATCCCAAGACTACCGAGAAGTGTACCGTTCTTGGCCTTGCCAAGTTCACGAAATCGACCCTCCGTTGAATGCTCATCATCTCCTAGGAAGTCCAGCAAAGCATCCACCTCACGTTCTGCCTGAAGAGCCGCACTCCTCCTTCTTCCAGAAATGTCATCCTCGATCGCACGTCCATGATTGAAACCTGAGGACAAGGACACGCTGGAAGAAGAACTAGATGCCATTTCTAAAAGCACTGTTAGTGTTAGCCAAACAAAAGCTCAACACCTCGACAAACCACGTAAGAGGACAAACCACTCTAAAAGGCCACCTTCGCGGATCCGAAACCGGTTAAGGTAGAGAGATCCTTAACTGGCTCCGATACCAATTGAAGGACCGAAAATGCTAAACCAAGGCGACCAGAGGGGGGGTGAATGGGAGCCTAAAAATTTCTTTTGAAATTGCGGCCTCTGTCCCAACAAAATCAACCTCAAAAGCTCCGGACTCAAACGTGATGACCATGACCCTCGGAAGGAGGATGGATGATCCCTAGGATCACAGCGAGGCACCACACAAGAGAGCAAACCAAAACTCTCAAAACCCCGAGTCAAGTTCGTGCCTAGAAGACCCACTCCCAAACATAGATAGAGGGCTACGTTGGGATTCCTCCAAATACCGATGCTAACACGTAGCAAAGATATGTAGAGAGGTTCCTAGGTGAACTCTAGAAGCAAACGAGAAGTCCAGAAACGAAACAGAAAAGCCGGGAGAGCAAACGCACTAAACCGCAGCGTACAGCCGATTCCCGGACTGTCCGGGCTGCAGGTGCCGGACTGTCCGCGCCAGGGGCGGACTGTCCGCGAAGCCCTGTCGGACTGTCCGCCGGCCAAGTATCAAAAACAGCAACGCTGCTGCAAAGTCCCTGCGCAACTCGCGGACTGTCCGCGCCTTATACGGCGGACTGTCCGCCGGTCAAAATGACCGTGAGCAGTGCGCGCTGCGCTGTTCTAGTCTGGCCAAAACCCGATGGCCGGACAGTCCACGACCAAAAGGGCGGACAGTCCGCC
This sequence comes from Coix lacryma-jobi var. lacryma-jobi, assembly GCA_009763385.1. Lineage (NCBI taxonomy): Eukaryota > Viridiplantae > Streptophyta > Magnoliopsida > Poales > Poaceae > Coix > Coix lacryma-jobi. The sequence continues at coordinate 103,196,332 of CM019825.1, forward strand.
ACTGCCCAGGACGCCCAAAAACGCCACGGGACAAAACCAAAATCGATTGGATCTTCACCAAATCGAATGGGGCTGCAACCAAACTTCTCCCAAGTGTTATTCTACGTGTTGGGAAGCTAATCCTAGGATATCATAGCCCCAAACCAAACTAATCCATGAGAAATCCGAAGAATACTAGAAAAGGGGAGAAACGAAGAAACGAACGGAACGCGATTTTGACCCGATCTATGTGCGTCGTGAGGTTAGAGGGGAAATCCTTCGGTGGAAAGAAGGATAGCTCACGACAACAAACAATCTGATTCAAACGGAATCGCAAATCGTTGCTCGGAGAGAGGGAGAACGAGGCAAATCTCTGAGAAGGGAAAAACGAAAACGCGAAGAACAAAAACGCGATTCGATCCAAATTGCAGCCAACAAAGAGGAGGGGCGAAATTGATCCTTGGATTTGGGAAGATGATGATTTGTATTATCACTTGGTGTCGGGTTACAAGCCACTCCTCGCAATACAAAATGCAGATGGCGAAAAGCTCAAGAACAAGAGCCAGTCTCTCCTCTCACCCTAGCCTCCTCTCACCTAAACAAAATGAGAGTGACACCTCCAAGGATGGGCTGCCCTAACCAGCCCCCTTCATATATATAGGCGCACGTCCGAAGACCAAAACGCCATCACATGAAGAACTCAACCCAAATACCCCCAGGGGTAAAACTGTCCAACCCTAGCAGTTTTCATCCGACGGCCACGTGCCTTCTCATCCTTCGCTTCGCCTCGACGCAAGCTCCAAGATGCCGCCACGTGCCGTCACCGTCGACCACCGCGCCTTCCTCATGGATAGCATAGCCGCCGCGCCAGCCTCTCCACGCCGCCACGCGTCGAACGTCCTTTTGGACCTTCCCCTGGTTTTGAGGCCCAAACCGGGACACCCGCCAGCCCAGGTTTTGAGGCCCAAACCTGGAAACCGTCCACCCCGAGTTTTGAGGCCCAAACTCGGAAACCCGCAAGCCCAAGTTTTGAGGCCCAAACCTGGAAACCGTCTGTCCCGAGTTTTGAGGCCCGAACTCGGAAACCGGCCACCCCGAGTTTTGAGGCCCAAACTCGGAAACCGTCGATGGTAGCTTTTTGAGGCTCAGCTACCGAACCGGCGCCATAGACGGGATGTGGTCGCACACCCCGACCACCGGCACCGATGCCGATGCATTTCTAGCCTCCACGCCGGGCACAACGCCTTCGCCTTCCTTCTTGACTCGGCCGACGGCACTTGCGCCGCACGCAAGCCCGTGTCCGACCTCCCGCCAAGTGCCACGACGCCATCATCTTCGTCCCGACTCGGCCGATGCACCGTGTTGGTAGTTCTTAGCTTCACCTAGGATAGGGTAGCTAAAGTAGCTATGTACTAATGCCAAGCGGGGTTGGGTAGCTAAAGTAGCTATCTACTAATGCCAAGTGGGGTTGTCAGTCCTGACACTAGTAGGAGCTAACTAGAGAGATTGCAATCTACCAGGAGGAGATTCTGCAAGCGCACAGAACTATCGTAGTAGCACTTCGCCTGGGAGTACCAGGTGTCGATTTATTTGATCCCAAGGGAAGGCTAGGGTGGTGTATGGGTCGGGTCAAGGAGGGGATGAGAGTCGAAGAAATAAGAAGAGAAAAAGGGAAAAGGGAGGAAGAGAAGGGATGGAAGGCTAGAAAGAATATATGGATGGCTAGGTAAGGATGAAGTGGATGGCTAAGGTAAGGTGGATAACTAAGGATAACTAACTAATTACTAACTACTAACTACTAACTACTCCAAGATAACCACAAAGCAAGATAACTACGAAGCGAGATAGTTACGAAGCAAGGCAGGCAAAAGACAATAAAGCAACTAAGTTGAGTAAAGTTTTATTCCTATCTTGTCAAGTATCGAGGCGTACTAGCCTTTACCACTTACTTAGGTTGAACGCTAGCACAACGAGCCTTACTGTTAAACTAGGCCAACTACGTGGTGGAATTCAAGGCGCACAGGGCTGTCACCACCTGCTTGCTACCACAGCTATCCGGGGGTCCAGCCGTATCTGATGGTAAGTCTATAACTAAGCACCACGCTTAACTATATTCTAACTATCTCTACCCTAGCTTTGAATAGAGACACCCTTGCGGACGTCAGAGCAAACACTTGACTTAATAAGATAAACACTAAACTAACTAAGCAACCTATTGGCAAAGATCGAACACTAAGCTCACTAGAGATTAACTACTATGGCTAAGTGAATTGAACTATTGGATAGCTAGGCACTTAAGCAATCAATCAAGTATACCACTCAATACTGATAAGTAGAATAAAGTAATACTTGAAATGATGAACTAGAATATAGTAAATGCTTGAGTAACAAGAGCAAAACCTGAACTGGAGATGAAGGAAGACTCTTCCCAGCTCTAGAGCCGATCACTCGCACGCCTCTACTCTTGAGCTAAGCCTTGAGCAGCGCTACCGCGAGGGCGAAGATGCCTTGCTCTACTAGCTATCTACTTGCCTAAGCTCTCTAAGCTTGTAACCTAACTCTCACTTGCTTCTCTTGCTTTGCTTCTCTTGGAAGTGTGGGATATGAGGGATGTTGGGTATATATGCATGAAGTGATGCCTCAGGGGGGTATTTATAGCCCAAGTGAGTGAGGGGGTTCTTATAGGGGGCAGCCAACCGACCTAGGGTTTGGTCAGGTGGCGGGCGCCACCCCCTACTGGCGGCCGCTAGTCCCCTGGCCGTTGGATGAACCGCCTCTGCTTCAACGGCATCCAGGTGGTTGTCCAAGGCGGTTTGGAGGTCGGTTGCATGTCCTAGCAACCGACATTCAGCCTTGATCCACGCCACTCCTCCCTGAGCCGTCCGATGCCATTGACCTAGTGACCAAGGGCCAAGATTTGGCCCTGGGGAGGTTACACGGATCGGTGACATGGCAGGGAGTGGCACTTGGGCTAACCCAAGTGGCGGGCGCCACTTAGAGGTGGCGGGCGCCACCTAGGGGTGGCGGGCGCCACCCTCCTTAGGCCCTTTTGGGCCCTGCTGAGTGGGCCTGGCCTCTAGTGGGTCCATATGTCCAAATTTGGTTCAAATCCTGCATTCAAATAAAATTCTATGGACATGTGGAATTTAGTTAGTTTGAAACCTATTTGACTACATTTCATGCCTTTTTGGTGGACTTTAGGGTCAAATGTTGATGGTAAAACAGGTGTTTATGGACCGTCAACAAGCTCCCCCAAGCTAACCTGTTGCTCGTCCTCGAGCAACAATGCGGTTTAAGCATTGAGCATGAAATGGATAGCAACTCAAGATGTCTGCAAGTGCATATTGTATAGTGAGAAATAACTTAGCATATATCATTAATCATAGCAATGTGGGGCTTATAGCTTTTCACTTCAAACATGCAAGAGTGAAATAAAGCAGTAGATAGGAAACTTTTATCTTGCTTAGGTTTGACTAGGATTCTGTCTGGAGGTTTTTCAAAGTTTTCAAAAGATAGCAACTTGCTTAAGTCCTCCAAGATTCACTCAATCACTCAATGGTGTTTAAATCCTCACTTAGGCCAAAATGTAGCCTCTCCTATTTCTAAAGAATGATATGTGGAGTTATAGGTAGGCTAAGAACCATGAGCAAATTGCCTGATGTTTATTGCTAAACTAGACACTCAGATCATAAGGAGCAGCAAATCATAAAAATTGATCAAGATGTGCATGTGTGGTTATGTGGAAGTGTATAGAGAGATATTTCATAATCCTTCCTAGTTAATTTCTGGGGTCTAGAGCTAATGATAATTCTCTCTCTCTCTCTTTTGGTTACATAGTGAGTAGACAAAAGATGTGTCCTCATATTTTCTTAGGACATAGTCCTCTTTTGAGCTACTTTGCTCACTTTTTTTTTTCCAGGACATAGTCCTTTCCTTGAGCTACTTTGCTCATTTTTCTCTCTCTCTCTCTTTTTTTAGCTCTAGATTTTCCCTAGACATCTATAGGAAAGGATTTCAGAAATGAGTAGGGAAAGGGAGAGAAATGCTTATTCCCAGTGTAGGAATAGCATAAGGCTAGCAATGGGACGTTTGGTAGGGTATTGCATATCTCCAGTGTAGAGAATAAGCAATTTTATTTGGTGGTTGCAAACTTCCAAAGTGGAAAGTAGGCAATTTATGGTGGGTGTGCGTGAATCTTGATTCAAAAGATATGATAAGCTTCTCTACTAAGATCTATGAGGTCTAACAAAGCTCAACACAAACAAAGCTCTTTGTGGTTTTGACTAATGACTAACAAATATTTGGCTGGTGGTGGGATGGGATAAAAATCTAGGAGGAACTTTTAGCAAGGTTTTCATAATTTTTAAAAGAAATCCTCCAGATTAGGTCCTAATTTCACCTTAACAAGTTTAAAGAATTACTCCATTTCTTACTAACTTTACTCACTAAGCATGATTTCAGTTAAAGCATGTGCAACCCACAAAAGCTACAACTTAGATAAGACTAGTTATTCAAACCATAACAATAGCATTTGCATGACATATTTCAAATCTTATTCAGGTTTCAACTTGTTTAAGCAGATTTTATCAATTTTATTCATGGAGTGGAGGTTATTTAGGCAAGCATGTGACATTCAAAAGATATAAAATTTAAGAACTGAATGTAAAGTGTAGGCTTGAGACATACCTTATTGGAGCAGGAGTCTCCCCCAAGCTGGCTTCTTGCTTGGTGAAGGGCCTTCTTCTTTCTCGGTCGGAGCTCTTGTTCTCATTGTATTAAAAGGGAAACTATCTAATGTTGTAAAAAGGGAAACTATCCTATGATATTTTATTGTTCTAACTAAGTTAACATATTCCTATGCATATAACTAATGATAACTGGTGATTTTTTTTAGTTGCATGCATGACATATGTTATTTATTCGAAAAAGGGAAATTTGAAGGGAAATAAAAATTAAAAGTAAAACCATACCTTAGGTCCATGGAGTTTCATCCTTATCGGGTGGATCTTCTTCCTTGGGCACTTCTTCTCTTAGTACTCCATCCGGTTCTTCTTCTTTTGGCACCTCTCCTCTTGTTATGTGAATCACACAACTCAGGAGGTGGTTCTTTCTTTCTGTTCCACCTTGTTCTTGGGCGCCTCTTCTTGGTACGAACGGGTTTTGCTACCTGCATGTTAGCGGCATATGCGGGACCACGGGAGAAGGAGAATATTTCCTTCTCCCTCCTAATGTCATTTGATTTTACCACTTCCCACATATATGCAAGCATTAACAGTATTCAAGAAGGGTCTACCTAAGATTAAAGGCACATCTTTCCTATTTCCCATATCTAGTATTATGAAATCAGCAGGAACATAGGAGCCTCTAATATGAACAGGTAAATCATTAACTATTCCTTCTACATAGCAAGTGGATTGATAGCTAGCACAACATAGGCAGATATGGATGACATGGGTGGAAAGATTGAGTTTTCATAAAAATATTTAGATAGAATGTTCACACTCGATCCTAAATCACACATGGCATTTTTAAAGACTTCACCAAAGATTGAGCATCTAATTATGGGACTACCAGGATCACCCTTTTTAACGGTCATGGTTTGATCTTCATAATAGTTAAAATGTTTTATTTCAACCATATTAGCAGTTTCCATGCCAGGTTTAGCAGAAATTTTGCCAGGTTCAAAAGATGGTATGATAGCAGCAAGTTGAGCTAATTGGGTTTCTAACATATTATTAAAGCTTAATTGATTTTTCAGAGCAGATGAGAATCTTCCAATTTAGCATTTATATTCTCAAGAGTTTATCATTCGCCATTAATTCTTATTCAAAAAATCAGTAGTTCTACCTTGTGAGTAAACTAAATTTTCAAGAATGAGAGACTATCAGAATTATGAAAATTAGAGCGAGGGAGTGAATTGTTACCTTGAGAATTGGAGCGCTGATTCCATCCTTGATTCTGTTGACGGAAACCGTTACTGTTATTGATGAAGTTCAAATCTTCATGTAGCTCGGGGCAGTGGCTCCCAGAATGTCCGGTTTCTCCACAGACTTCACAAGTCACGTAGGATTCCAGAGATTGAACACTCTCCTGTTGGTTCATCTTCTCACAGCTGTCCAGCTTCTTTGCCAGCAGGTCCATCTTGGCCACGATCATGTCGGCCTCCTTAAGGGAATGCATACCTCGCTTACGGGGCTGCAGTCTCTCGTCATTCCATCCATGGTTCGACACCATCTTCTCTATGAGAGCCTTAGCATTGCACATTCAGAGAAAAGAATGCACCACCGGCGGCGACATCCAAATGGCTTCTAGAGAGAGGGGTTAGGCCATGGTAGAAGTTCTGGATCAATAGTCAGTCCTCCATACCATGGTGTGGACAAGCGGCGACATACTCTTGCAACCTCTCCCAAGCCTCGGGAATAGATTCCTCGGCTTGTTGCGTAAAGCTGGAGATTTTGTTGCGAAGAGCATTCGTCTTGCCCATAGGAAAAAATTTGGTGAGAAAAGCATTGGAACACTTGTCCCATGTGTCTACAGCGTTGCGATCGGTATAGAACCATTGCTTCGCTTTTCCTAGCAAAGAGAAAGGAAAGAGACGAAGACGGATGGCTTTTTGGGTTATCCCCTTAATGGTAAAGGTGCCGCAAATCTCCAAGAATTGTTGGAGGTGAGCATTGGCATCCTCATGAGCCTTGCCATAGAACGGGCTAGCTTGGACCATCGTGATCAGAGCCGGTTTCAACTCAAAATTGAGGTTGGCATCGATCACGTCTGGTCCTATCGCTACATTAGCGGCAGAAGGAGCAGAAAATTCACGAATGGTCTTGTGGCCATCGTGAAGATAGAACGAGATAAGAAAGAAAGAAGTTGAAGAAGATGAAGGAAAAAGATAAGAAGAGTTAAGGAAAGAAAGAATGGGGTAAGATGGGATTCGCTAAGCGGGGAGCTTAAGCGAAGATAAATTCGACACGGACTCAACCGATACACCGATTGCCTTCCCCGGCAACGGCGCCAGAAATGCTTGTTGGTAGTTCTTAGCTTCACCTAGGATAGGGTAGCTAAAGTAGCTATCTACTAATGCCAAGCGGGGTTGTCAGTCCCGACACTAGTAGGAGCTAACTAGAGAGATTGCAATCTACCAGGAGGAGATTCTGCAAGCACACAGAACTATCGTAGTAGCACTTCGCCTGGGAGTACCAGGTGTCGATTTATTTGATCCCAAGGGAAGGCTAGGGTGGTGTATGAGTCGAGTCAAGGAGGGGATGAGAGTCAAAGAAATAAGAAAAGAGAAAAAGGGAAAAGGGAAGAGAAGGGATGGAAGGCTAGAAAGAATATATGGATGGCTAGGTAAGGATGAAGTGGATGGCTAAGGTAAGGTGGATAACTAGATAGATAGAATGGGATAACTAAGGATAACTAACTAATTACTAACTACTAACTACTAACTACTAACTACTCCTAGATAACCACAAAGCAAGATAACTCCGAAGCGAGATAGTTACGAAGCAAGGCAGGCAAAAGACAATAAAGCAACTAAGTTGAGTAAAGTTTATTCCTATCTTGTCAAGTATCGAGGCGTACTAGCCTTTACCACTTACTTAGGTTGAACGGTAGCACAACGAGCCTTACTGTTAAACTAGGCCAACTACGTGGTGGAATTCAAGGCGCACAGGGCTACCACCACCGGCTTGCTACCACAGCTATCCGGGGGTCCAGCCGTATCTGAAGGTAAGTCTATAACTAAGCACACGCTTAACTATATTCTAACTATCTCTACCCTAGCTTTGAATGGAGACACCCTTGAGGACGTCAGAGCAAACACTTGATTTAATAAGATAAACACTAAACTAACTAAGCAACCTATTGGCAAAGATCAAACACTAAGGTCACTAGAGATTAACTACTATGGCTAAGTGAATTGAACTGTAGGATAGCTAGGCATTCAAGCAATCAATCAAGTATACCTGTTGGGGGAAAGGACCCTCGGCAGAAGCGCCGCTCGAACTGGTGCTCGACTTTAGCCCTCGCGCAACGCCTGATGTCCTTGCGAGGTCCCTCTCCCATTGGAGACCGTTACCCTGACTCCCGGACGCGGGGTCAACCCTCGTCGCTTTGTTGTACTTCCGTGCAGGTCTAAGGCGACGGTCGCACTGCAGGAGACCTTCGCTGACTCACGACGCCACCTTCGCTTGGAGCGAAGGTCGAGGCAAGCGGCAAGTACGCGCTGCCCCAGAGAAGCAAGCGAAGCCGAAGATCCGGCGAGCGCGGCCGAAGGTCAGGATCGCCGCGCATCTCCCCAGAGGCGAGTGAAGCCGGAGGTCCGGCAGATGGCGGAGGGGCGCGGGCCCGAGGGCGAGCGCGGCCGAAGGTCAAGACCGCCGCACCTCTCCCGAAGGTGAACAAGGGCCAGGTGGCGGCGCGCTGGAGTGTGGCCGATTAGGGTTTCTGCTTCAGCTGTGTATGTACGCTTTTGCCCTTCCTCCCTGCGCGGAGGCGAGGAATCTTTCCTGTACCCCTTTGTAATTTGGCCCGTGCCCCTTGGCATTCCCTATAAATACCAAGGGGATGAATAGTGTAAGGGCCGACCTTTTGGGGAATTTGAGCACCTTCCACTTCCGTCTTACCTTCGCTACTGCATCCGACACTTGGCCGCCTTCGCCCTTTCCCCTGCACAAGTGCGGAGGTTGGGCAAGCGCGTTCCAACAGTTTGGCGCCGTCCGTGGGGAAGCGAAGCCTGAAATGGTGGGAAACAGGAGAGCACTTTCGACGAGGGACCAGCGCGTTGCTAGAGAGGCGGCGGCGGTGGTCCCGCCAGCTGAGGAAATTGCACAGCCCTCGGGAGGAGAGAATGTCACCCCGGAACACCAATCCCTGGGCCCCCAGGCCCGAGTGGCGACGCAACCGCACCCACACACTTCGGAAGAAGGAGAGGGGGAAGAAGAAGAGGTGGGCCTCGAAGCCCTTGAAAGGCTCGAGGCTGAGCTGCAAGAGAAGAAAAGGCGCCTGGAACAGCTTGAGAGGCATAACCGACTGCGCTCGATCAGACAGAGGGCAGACGAGGCCAGGGAGCAACTTCGCCGTATGGAAGAATCCCTCGCCGCGGCAGAAGCCGAAGCCGAAGGCTGGGATAATGAGGAGATACCCCCGTTGCGAGAGGGGAATGAGGAGCCGAACCAAGATAACCTTCGTCACCATCCACCACCCCCACCACCACAAGTACACCCAGAGCCATATTCTGTGAGACACCCAAATTTCCGCCAACTCTACCAAGATGAGAGAGAACAAAACCTTCGCATTCAGCGAAGGCATCAGCAACACCAAATGCCATACGATCCAAAGTCACCACTCTCCCAAATACTTCAAACCCAGCCCTGGCCACCATGCTATAATCCCAAAAACTACCCCGCTATGATGGACTTTCCGACCCTCGCCAGTTCATCATGAGCTACGAAGCAGCGGTTGCCGCAGCAGGCGGTGACGAATCAACAATGGCAAAATCCTTTGTCATCATTCTGCGAGACATCGCACAAACTTGGTACAGCAACCTTCGCCCCGGAACTGTGGATTCCTGGGCCTCCCTCAGAGACAAGCTGTGCACAAACTTCAAGGGCATCACTCCAGCCCCGTTAAAACCCATCGAGCTATTCAATTGCAAGCAAGAAGAACGCGAGCCGCTCCAAGATTACTAGCGAAGGTTCATTCAAATCAGAGCAAGGACCCCTGGGATATCTGACGAGGCTGTCATCCTCGCTGCAGTCAGTGGCCTGCGCCAAGACCATGCTCCTCAAAATTTGCCAGAAAACCGGCAAACTCAATCGAGGAGTTGCATGAAACAATGGAAAGATACTGTAGAGCCGATATGGATTTCAGAGCGAAGTCCGACGCTCGGAGGTCTCAGCAGAGGCCACAGCCGAGGCCCCAACCGAGAGAAAGCAACCTTCGCCAAGAGCAAAGCAACGTCGGTGCAATCAACAAAGCAACAAACTATGAACATCAAACACGGGACGCTCAACACCCGAGCAGCCAAGTCCCGCAGGTTTTGCCACCTCCGCCGAACCAGCGCTACCAGCAGCGAGATCCTGCCAAAATGTATTGTCACTTCTGTGGAATGGGAAAGGGGCACACAACAAAGCAATGCGAATGCTTCGCCAAGGGAAAAGAATTCCAGGAATCCAGGAAACCTGCTCTGTCAGACCCCCGAACCATAAACCACACAAGGAAAACCAAGCTTCCACCCACCAAATCCAACATACCACTATACCCCCATAAACTACGGCCTACCTTCGCAACAACCCCCCTACACCCACCACCCACTCTACAACCAAACCCATTATCAGCCAACCACCACCCACAACGCCAAAACCCACCTTACACAGTCACATACCCAGCTACTACCCCCAAAACCAAATTCCAACAACCCACCAAGCCACCAGCGCTCTGCCACCACCACCGCCAATCCCCGCGTTACCAGCACCACAACCTATGAAATCCGAAGCCTCGAGCCAAACGACCATCAACAATCCAACATCGACCTTCGGTGTGATTCTAGCTATCACCGGAGGTTCAAATGAAGACCATGGTAACAAACGGCAGAGGAAGGAACATGCCAGACGCGTTCACCACGTGGCCGTCGAAGGACCACATAAATTCGGCCGTTGGTCTCACATCCCATAACCTTCGATTCCAGTGACATGAAGCTAAGAGATTACCCTCACACAGATGCCATGGTGATCGAAACCAACCTCGCTGGGTGGACTGTCACCAAAATACTGGTCGATACAGGTAGCTCCGCTGACATCTTGTTCGCTTCAACCTTCGACAGCATGAAGCTTGACAGAAATCTTCTGCAACCGGCCGACAACCCCTATACGGTTTCGGTGGTCAACAAGTGAGAGCCGTCGGGAAAAATTTCTCTGCCCGTGACCTTCGGCGACCAAATCAACTGCAGGACGGAACATATAACATTTGATGTCGTCGACATGTTCTACCCATACAACGCCATTTTTGGCCGAGGGGTCACAAACGCGTTCAATGCGGTCATCCATCCCGCCTACCTATGCATGAAACTACCCGCTCCAAAGGGTGTGGTCGCGGTATTTGGGGACCAGGACATTGCAAGGACAGCTGAAGGGAACGTAGCCCCGGGGCAACGTAATGTACACAATTTGTCCAAACCTCAAACCCCCGGTATCAGCGTCGAGGGCGAGGTCCGCAATGACAAAGTGAAAGCGGCGCCAAAGGACGAAACCAAACAAGTCCAACTCTTCGAGGGTAATGCCGAAAGAAAGGTGATTATTTCAGCCAATCTAGGCCCTCAATCGGAAGGCAGCCTCGTCACCTTCCTCAGAGAAAATTCTGACACCTTCGCTTGGTCCGCAGAAGACCTAAAAGGAGTCAACAGATCAATGATCGAGCATAGCCTGAACATCAAAACAGGCTACCGCCCAATCAAACAAAAGCTTCGCGCAAGATGTCAGAAGAAAGAAAAGGAGGCAGCGAAGGCTGAAGTAAAAGGCTTCTGGACGCAGGCGTCATTCGCCCAGTCAAATACCCAACTTGGCTCTCAAATGTGGTTCTAGTCAAAAGAAAAACAAAAAATGGCGAATGTGCGTCGATTTCACTTGCTTTAACAAAGCCTGTCCGAAAGATGATTTCCCCCTCCCAAACATAAGCACCCTGGTCGACAGAGCGGCAGGTTGCCAAATGCTATCCCTCCTTGATTGCTTCTCAGGCTATCACCAGATCTGGATGAATGAAGAAGACGAAGAAAAAAAAACAAGCTTATCACACCCTCGGGCACCTTTTGCTTCCGAAGGATGGCAGAAGGTTTGAAAAATACAGGCTAGAACCCCCAAAAAAGCAAAATCTCCAACCCTCTACTCCCAAGCATCGAAAAAGCGGACCTCTTTCAAGAGCGCTACATTCGATGAAAACCTGCTAAGATTGCTTCGAAAAACATTCCTTTTCTTTTCAAAGCAAACTTCACCTCCGCCTAAAACAAGGGAGGAAAGTCGAGCACCCTGGCACAAACGACAGGGGCTCGCAAAAAGCAGACTCACCTCCGCCTAAGATAAGGGGAGGAAAGTCGAGCACCCTGGCACAAACGACAGGGGCTCGCAAAAAGCAAACTCACCTCCGCCTAAGATAAGGGGAGGAAAGTCGAGCACCCTGGCACAAACGATAGGGGCTCGCAAAAAGCAAACTCACCTTCGCCTAAGATAAGGGGAGGAAAAGTCGAGCACCCTGGCACAAACGACAGGGGCTCGCAAAAAGCAGACCCACCTCCGCCTAAGATAAGGGGAGGAAAGTCGAGAGCACCCTGGCACAAACGACAGGGCTCGCAAAAAGCACACTCACCTCCGCCTAAGATAAGGGGAGGAAAGTCGAGCACCCTGGCGCAAACGACAGGGGCTCGCAAAAAGCAAACTCACCTCCGCCTAAGATAAGGGGAGGAAAGTCGAGCACCCTGGCACAAACGACAGGGCCTCGCAAAAAAGCAAACTTCACCTCTGCCTAAAATAAGGGGAGGCGCGAAGTCCCAAAAGAGTCAAGCACCCTGGCACAAACGACAGGGGCTCGCAAAAGAAGCAAACTTCACCTCCGCCAGAAATAAAGGAAGGCCCGAAGTCCAAAAAGTCAAGCATTCTCGAGCAAGCGCGCGAGCCTCGGGCGGGGCTACTCTTTCCGTCTCGCCCGAGCCCTCCAAGCCAGGCCTCGGGCGGGCCCACATTCTCCGTCTCGCCCGAGCCCTCCAAGCAAGGCCTCGGGCGGGCCCACTTTTTCTCCGCCTCGCCCGAGCCTCCAAGCCAGGCCTCGGGCGGGCCCACATTCTCCGTCTCGCCCGAGCCCTCCAAGCCAGGCCTCGGGCGGGCCCACATTCTCCGTCTCGCCCGAGCCCTCCAAGCCAGGCCTCGGGCGGGCCCACTTTTTCTCCGCCTCGCCCGAGCCCTCCAAGCCAGGCCTCGGGCGGGCCCACATTCTCCGTCTCGCCCGAGCCCTCCAAGCCAGGCCTCGGGCGGGCCCACATTCTCCGTCTCGCCCGAGCCCTCCAAGCCAGGCCTCGGGCGGGCCCACTTTTTCCCCTCGCCCGAGCCCTCCAAGCCAGGCCTCGGGCGGGCCCACATTCTCCGTCTGCCCGAGACCTCCAAGCCAGGCCTCGGGCGGGCCCACTTTCTCCGTCTCGCCCGAGCCCTCCAAGCCAGGCCTCGGGCGGGGCCACATCAACGCGATTTTAAAAGCAGTGCGCGAGCCTCGCTAAAGAAAATGGGGGCGTCGCTGTTTTTCAAAACAAGCTCACACGAGCAAGTGCGCGAGCCTCGCTAAAAGAAAAAAGGGGGCATCGCTGTTTTTTCAAAACAAGCTCACACGAGCAAGTGCGCGAGCCTCGCTAAAAGAAAAAAGGGGGCGTCGCTGTTTTTCAAAATAAGCTCACACGAGCAAGTGCGCGAGCCTCGCTAAAAGAAAAAGGGGGCGTCGCTGTTTTTTCAAAACCAGCAAGTACACAAGCAAGTGCGCGAGCCTCGCTAAAAGAAAAAGGGGGCGTCGCTGTTTTTTCAAAACCAGCAAGTACACAAGCAAGTGCGCGAGCCTCGCTAAAAGAAAAAGGGGGCGTCGCTGTTTTTCAAAACCAGCAAGTGCACGAGCAAGTGCGCGAGCCTCGCTAAAAGAAAAAGGGGGCGTCGCTGTTTTTTCAAAACCAGCAAGTACACAAGCAAGTGCGCGAGCCTCGCTAAAAGAAAAAGGGGGCGTCACTGTTTTTCAAAACCAGCAAGTACACAAGCAAGTGCGCGAGCCTCGCTAAAAGAAAAGGGGGCGTCGCTGTTTTTCAAAACCAGCAAGTGCACGAGCAAGCGCGCGAGCCTCGCCAAAAATAAAGCAGGGCGTCGCTGTTAAAACAATGTAACAATATAAGAAACGTCAAGTAGCACTGCAAACATGGCACACAACCCATACGCTTTTTCATACCGTTACAAACAACGTTACAACAACGAACATATCCCAAATAAAAAATCTTTACAAGGAACCACCGCTCCCCTCAATCAACACCAAATCATCCAAACCTTCGCCTCCACCTCAAACCCCCCCTCCACCGGAACCAGGGGTCCCCACAACAAGGAGCTGCAGGGACAATTGGCAGCTCCCCGGATAAAACCCTCGCCCTATACATGTACCTATGCCTCGTCTCTTTAACTTCCGAAGGTTCTTCCTTCGGGATCACAAGCGCCCCATCCGAACCAACTTCAAGCTCCCTTCGCCCGAACAAATATTCCAAAGCTGTGTTCTCGTCAATATCATCATCACCGCCACCTTGCGAGGTCGAAGAAGACCCAAACAAATAACGATCGGCTTGGCGGTCTGTATAGTCTGTTTCGCGCCAAAATCGACTCGACCTACTATTTTTTAAATCATATCTCCGCACCTTCGACCACCAAAAACGTTCAAAGGAAAGCGAAGGATATTTAAACCTAGCGCGAGCCCACGATTCACCAGTTATAAAAACATCTTGGTAGTTCAACATCAGCGGGGTCACGTCGAATACGTCTAGCACGGTTCCGTCAGGAACCTGCATGTTGCACAAAAATACGAGATGTCTCAGCCTCGTCAAGTCTTTACAAACAACCATAGTATCTACAAAAAGGCCTCCCTCGCCCCAACAAACCCAGGCATCACACCTGCCCAGTTTCCCCTCGGTTGATGTCCAAACCCTCGCCAGCGGCGACAGTCGAGGTCCCAGCTGACGCCTCCTCCGCCGTGGGTTCTTCCGCGCAGCAGCCTCGACATTTGTCGTAGTCTCCTCTTCCATCGCCGTCGGCCGCGCAGCATCTCCTTCAACGATCGGCACGCCCCAGTCAACGCCTCGATCTCGGCGAGCGTAACCCCCGCACAGCTTGGCTCAAGGGCGGCTTCGGAGTCACCCCTCGGTGCAGCTTCCGTAGGCGGCGAGGGCATTGCATCTCGTCGAGCCTATAAGCAAAACAAAAGACAAACCTCGCCAAAATTCAACAAACAACCCCCTGAGACCTGCAGGCCCAGACGTAGACCGACATCTTTGTGAAGCAAGAAGGCGTAAGCTGATGAAACCGCAGGTTGAACCTCCGCAGAACCGAAGTCACGAAGGAGTCAGCTGGGAAGCGAAGGCCAGCCGAAAAGAACTCTTCAAACACCACAACTTCATCTGCGTCCGGCTTCGGCACGGTCTCCCATTGCTAACCCTCGCCTTGCCTTCCTCAACCCAGCCCCACCGCACATAAGATGCAATCTCACTTGCGCAAACCCGGCTAAGACCAAACTCGAAGGTAATCCCCTCATCCGCGGCTGTGGGAGAAACAGCGCGAGCAGTTTGCTTCAACCTAGCCATCTCTTCAGCTGCTAACGCTACCGAACAACAAACGCCTGTCTCAACCCTCGCAGACAAGCTAAAACAAACCTTCGCTACAAGCAAATTGCAACAGCCAGGATGGCTATAGCAGCAGAGGGCACAATCAAAACTCCCCACCTACTCGTTCTATTTATAGGCCGGGAGACGAGCCCCTCACCCGACGAAGTCGGCACGACAACCAAAAAACGCAGCGCAAAAAACGAAACAGGCTTCAATAGTATAAACAACACCACAACGGCCCAGCCCAAAGCAGCCGCGGGCGTCGCTGCCGAGGGCCCCTTTTTGTCCCCATTAAAAGGCGCTGCTTGGGCCTAAACACGGTCCTTTAGATCCAAGACAACGAGGGGCTACTGTTGGGGGAAGGACCCTCGGCAGAAGCGCCGCTCGAACTGGTGCTCGACTTTAGCCCTCGCGCAACGCCTGATGTCCTTGCGAGGTCCCCTCCCATTGGAGACCGTTACCCTGACTCCCGGACGCGGGGGTCAACCCTCGTCGCTTTGTTGTACTTCCGTGCAGGTCTAAGGCGACGGTCGCACTGCAGGAGACCTTCGCTGACTCACGACGCCACCTTCGCTTGGAGCGAAGGTCGAGGCAAGCGGCAAGTACGCGCTGCCCCAGAAGCAAGCGAAGCCGAAGATCCAGCGAGCGCGGCCGAAGGTCAGGATCGCCGCGCATCTCCCCCGGAGGCGAGTGAAGCCGGAGGTCCGGCAGATGGCGGAGGGGCGCGGGCTCGAGGGCGAGCGCGGCCGAAGGTCAAGACCGCCGCACCTCTCCCCGAAGGTGAACAAGGGCCAGGTGGCGGCGCGCTGGAGTGTGGCCGATTAGGGTTTTCGCTTCAGCTGTGTATGTACGCTTTTGCCCTTCCTCCCTGCGCGGAGGCGAGGAATCTTTCCTGTACCCCTTTGTAATTTGGCCCATGCCCCTTGGCATTCCCTATAAATACCAAGGGGATGAACAGTGTAAGGGCCGACCTTTTGGGGAATTTGAGCACCTTCCACTTCCGTCTTACCTTCGCTACTGCATCCGACACTTGGCCGCCTTCGCCCTTTCCCCTGCACAAGTGCGGAGGTTGGGCAAGCGCGTTCCAACAATACCACTCAATACTGATAAGTAGAATAAAGTAATACTTGAAATGATGAACTAGAATATAGTAAATGCTTGAGTAACAAGAGCAAAACCTGAACTGGAGATGAAGGAAGACTCTTCCCAGCTCCAGAGCCGATCACTCGCACGCCTCTACTCTTGAGCTAAGCCTTGCGCAGCGCTACCGCGAGGGTGAAGATGCCTTGCTCTACTAGCTACCTACTTGCCTAAGCTCTCTAAGCTTGTAACCTAACTCTCACTTGCTTCTACTTGCTTTGCTTCTCTTGTGTGGGGATGTGAATGAAGTGATGCCTCCGGGGGTATTTATAGCCCAAATGAGTGAGGGGGGTACTTATAGGGGGCAGCCCACCGACCTAGGGTTAGGTCAGGTGGCGGGCGCCACCCCCTACTGGCGGCCGCCAGTCTCCTGGCCGTTGGATGAACCGCCTCTGCTTCAACGGCATCCAGGTGGTTGTCCAAGGCAGTTTGGAGGTCGGTTGCATGTCCTAGCAACCGACATTCAGCCTTGATCCACGCCACTCCTCCCTGAGTCATCCGATGCCACTGACCTAGTGACCAAGGGCCAAGATTTGGCCCTAGGGAGGTCACACGGATCGGTGACATGGCAGGGAGTGGCACTTGGGCCAACCCAAGTGGCGGGCGCCACCCTCCATAGGCCCTTTTGGGCCCTGCTGAGTGGGCTTAGCCTCTAGTGGGTCCATATGTCCAAATTTGGTTCAAATCCTGCATTCAAATAAAATTCTATGGACATGTGGAATTTGGTTAGTTTGAAACCTACTTGACTACATTTCATGCCTTTTTGGTGTACTTTAGGGTCAAATGTTGATGGTAAAACAGGTGTTTAAGGACCGTCAACACACCGCACATCCCCATGTGCTCTCGCTCGCCGATGCCACGTGCCAGCTACCATAGCTCAACCCAGAAACACACCACAACTCAACGCTACGGTTAGTCATAAACATTAAGCGCATATCAAGATATGGACTAAACTAGGAAAAAGCCTCAAACCTTCCTCATCAAAGTCAATCATTCATCATATATGTTCTCACAAATGAGTTTTTGGTCAAACAGATATGGTTGGGTGAGTCCGTAGCGAAAAACTCAACTGCGAGTTTTTTGGTGCATTTGTGAGAAAAACGAAAATCCCACGCGAGTTTTGCACAACCGTTTCGTCGGAAATGAAAGTGCCAAAAACCCACCAAACATGAGTTTTGGGTCAAACAAAAATGATTGGTTGCGTCCATTTTGAAGAATTCAACTATGAGTTTTTCGGTGCATCAGTGGGGAAAATGGCCATCCCGCGTGAGTTGGCCTCCTCGCACGGGTTTTGCGGCACCATTCTATCAGAAATGAAAGTGCCAAAAACCGACCAAACATGAGTTTTGGGTCAAACGAAGATGATTGGATGCGTCCGTTGCGAAAAATTAAACTACGAGTTTTTCGGTGCATCAGTGGAAAAAACGACCATCCCGCACGAGTTTTTCGGCATTGATTTGTCAGAAATGAATGTGCTAAAAACACACCAAAGATGAGTTTTTGGTCAAACGGATATGGTTGGGTGAGTCCGTAGTGAAATATTCAATTCTGAGTTTTTTGGTGCATCAGTGGAAAAAATGGCCATCCCACGCGAGTTTTGCGCAACCGTTTTGTCGGAAATGAAAGTGCCAAGAACCCACCATACATGAGTTTTGGGTCAAACGAAAATGATTGGTTGCGTCCATTGTGAAAAATTCAACTACGAGTTTTTCGGTGCAGTAGTGGGTAAAACGGCCCTCTCGCACGAGTTTTGCGGCACCATTTTGCCAGAAATGAAAATGCCAAAAACCCACCAGACATGAGTTTTGGGTCAAACCGAGATGATTGGGTGCGTCCATTGCGACGGTGCATCAATGGGAAAAATGGCCATCCCGCATGAGTTGGCCCCATCGTACGGGTTTTGCGGCACCATTCTATCGGCAATGAAAGTGTCAAAAACCCACCAAACATGAGTTTAGGGGCAAACGGAGATGATTGGGTGCGTCCGTTGCGAAATATTCAACTACGAGTTTTTCGGTGCATCAGTGGAAAAAAACGACCATCCTGCACGAGTTTTGCGGCACTGATCTGTCGGAAATGAATGTGCTAAAAACACGCCAAACATGAGTTTTTGGTCAACGGATATGGTTGCGTTAGTCTGTAGTGAAAAATTAAACTCCGGGTTTTTTGGTGCATCAGTGGGAAAGACAGCCATCCCAAGCGAGTTTTGCGCAACCGTTTCGTCGAAAATGAAAGTGCCAAAAACCCACCAAACATGAGTTTTGGGTCAAACGAAAATGATTGGTTGCGTCCATTGTGAAAAATTCAACTATGAGTTTTTCGGTGCATCAGCGGTTAAAATGGCCCTCTCGCACGAGTTTTGCGACACCATTTCGCCAGAAATTAATGTGCCAAAAACCCACGAAACATGAGTTTTGGGTCAAACCGAGATGATTAGGTGCGTCCATTGCGACGGTGCATCAATGGGAAAACGGCCATCCCGCGTGAGTTCGCCCCCTCGCACGAGTTTTGCAATACCATTCCATCAGAAATGAAAGTGCCAAAAATCCACCAAACATGAGTTTTGGGTCAAATGGAGATGATTGGGTGCGTCCGTTGTGAAAAATTCAACTACGTGTTTTCGGTGCACCGGTGGAAAAATGGTCATCCCGCGCGAGTTTTGCGGCACCGTTCTGTATAAAACGAAAGTGCTAAAAACAAACAAACATGAGTTTTTGGTCAAACAGATATGGTTGGGTGAGTCCGTAGCGAAAAATTCAACTGCGAGTTTTTTGGTGCATCTGTGAGAAAAACAGCCATCCCACGCGAGTTTTGCGCAACCGTTTCGTCGGAAATGAAAGTGCCAAAACCCCACCAAACATGAGTTTTGGGTCAAACAAAAATGATTGGTTGCATCCATTTTGAAGAATTCAACTATGAGTTTTTCGATGCATCAGTGGGTAAAATGGGCATCCAGCGTGAGTTGGCCCCCTCGAAGGGTTTTGCGGCACCATTCTATCGGAAATGAAAGTGCCAAAAACCCACCAAACATGAGTTTTGGGTCAAACGGAGATGATTGGGTGTGTCCATTTCGAAAAATTCAATTACGAGTTTTTCGGTGCATCAGTGGAAAAAACGACCATCCCGCACGAGTTTTGCGGCACTGATATGTCGGAAATGAATGTGCCAAAAACACAACAAACTTGAGTTTTTGGTCAAACGGATATGGTTGGGTAAGTCCATAGTGAAAAATTCAACATTGAGTTTTTTGGTGCATCAGTGGGAAAAATTGCCATCCCACGCGAGTTTTGCGCAACCGTTTGGTCGGAAATGAAAGTGCCAAGAACCCACCAAACATGAGTTTTGGGTCAAACGAAAATGATTGGTTGCGTCCGTTGTGAAAAATTCAACTACGTGTTTTTTGGTGCATCAGTGGGCAAAACGGCCCTCTCGCACGAGTTTTGCGGCACCATTTCGCCAGAAATGAAAGTGCCAAAAACCCACCAAACATGAATTTTGGTTCACACCGAGATGATTCGGTGCATCCATTGCGACGGTGCGTCAATTGGAAAACGGCCATCCCGCATGAGTTCGCCCCCTCGCATGAGTTTTGCGATACCATTCCATCAGAAATAAAAGTGCCAAAAACCCACCAAACATGAGTTTTGGGTCAAATGGAGATGATTGGGTGCGTCCGGTGCGACAAATTCATCTATGAGTTTTCGGTGCACCAGTGGAAAAACGGCCATCCCACGCGAGTTTTGCGGCACCGTTCTGTCCGAATTGAAAGTTCTAAAAACACACCAAACATTAGTTTTTGTCAAACGGATATGGTTGGGTGAGTCCGTAGCGAAAAATTGAACTGCGAGTTTTGGGTGCATCAGTGCGAAAAATGGCCATCCCACGCGAGTTTTGCGCAACCGTTTCGTCAGAAATAAATGTGCCAAAAACCCACCAAACATGAGTTTTGGGTCAAACAAAAATGATAGGTTGCGTCCATTTTGAAGAATTCAACTACGAGTTTTTCGGTGCATCAGTGGGAAAAATGGCCATCCCGTGTGAGTTGGGCCCCTCACACGGGTTTTGTGGCACCATTCTATCAGAAATGAAAGTGCCAAAAACACACGAAACATGAGTTTTGGGTCAAACGGAGATGATTGAGTGCGTCCATTGCGAAAAATTCAACTATGAGTTTTTTGGTGCATCAGTGGAAAAAACGACCATCCCGCACGAGTTTTGCGACACTGATCTGTTAGAAATGGATGTGCTAATAACACACCAAACATGAGTTTTTGGTCAAACGGATATGGTTGGGTGAGTCCGTAGTGAAAAATTCAACTCCGAGTTTTTTGGTGCATCAGTGGGAAAAATGGCCTTCCCACGCTAGTTTTGCGCAACCGTTTCATCGGAAATGAAAGTGCCAAGAACCTACCAAACATGAGTTTTGGGTCAAACAAAAATGATTGGTTGCGTCCATTGTAAAAAATTCAACTACGAGTTTTTTGGTGCATCAGTGGGCAAAACGGCCCTCTGGCACGAGTTTTGCGGCACTATTTCACCAGAAATGAAAGTGCCAAAACCCACTAAACATGAACTTTGGGTAAAAAAAATGATTGGTTTCGTCCATTTTGAACAATTCAACTACGAGTTTTTTGGTGCATCAGTGGGTGAAATGGCCATCCCGCGTGAGTTGGCCCCCTCGCACGGGTTTTGTGGCACCATTCTATCGGAAATGAAAGTGTCAAAAACCCCACCAAACATGAGTTTTGGGTCAAACGGAGATGATTGGGTGCGTCCGTTGCGAAAAATTCAACTACGAGTTTTTCGATGCATCAGTTGAAAAAAACGACCATACCGCACAAGTTTTGCGGCACTGATCTGTCAGAAATGAATGTGCTAAAAACACACCAAACATGAGTTTTTTGTGAAACGGATATGTTTGGGTGAGACCCTAGTGAAAAATTCAACTCCGAGTTTTTTGGTGCATCAGTGGGAAAAACAGCTATCCCAAGCGAGTTTTGCGCAACCGTATCGTCGGAAATGAAAGTGCCAAAAACCCACCAAACATGAGTTTTGGGTCAAACGAAAATGATTGGTTGGGTCCATTGTGAAAAATTCAACTACGAGTTTTTCGGTGCATGAGTGGGTAAAATGGCCCTCTCGCATGAGTTTTGCGGCCCCATTTCGCCACAAACCCACTATCCTGAGTTTTGGGTCAAACCGAGATGATTGGGTGCGTGCATTGCGACGGTGCGTCAATGGGAAAACGGCCATCCCGCGTGAGTTCGCCCCCTCGCACGAGTTTTGCGGTAGCATTCCATCAGAAATGAAAGTGCCAAAAACCCACCAAACATGAGTATTGGGTCAAATGGAGATGATTGAGTGCGTCCGTTGCCACGAATTCAACTACGAGTTTTCGGTGCACCAGTGGAAAAACGACCATCCCGCGCGAGTTTTGCGGCACCGTTCTGTCCGAAATGAAAGTGCTAAAAACACACCAAACATGAGTTTTTTGTCAAACAGATATGGTTGGGTGAGTCCGCAGCGAAAAATTCAACTGCGAGTTTTTGGTGCATCAGTGGGAAAAACGGCCATCCCACGCGAGTTTTGCGCAATCGTTTCGTCGGAAATGAATGTGCCAAAAACCCACCAAACATGAGTTTTAGGTCAAACAAAAATGATTGGTTGCGTCCATTTTGAAGAATTCAACTACGAGTTTTTCGGTGCATCAGTGGGTAAAATGGCCATCCCGCGTGAGTTGGCCCCCTCGCAAGGGTTTTGTGGCACCATTCTATCAGAAATGAACATGCCAAAAACCCACAAAACATGAGTTTTGGGTCAAACAGAGATGATTGGGTGCGTCCGTTGCGAAAAATTCAACTACGAGTTTTTTGGTGCATCAGTGGAAAAAACGACCATCATGCACGAGTTTTGCGGCACTGATCTGTCGGAAATGGATGTGCTAAAAACACACCAAACATGAGTTTTTGGTCAAACGGATATGGTTTGGTGAGTCCGTAGTGAAAAATTCAGCTCCGAGTTTTTTGGTGCATCAGTGGGAAAAATGGCCTTCCCACGAGAGTTTTGCGCAACCGTTTCGTCGGAAATGAAAGTGCAAAGAACCCACCAAACATTAGTTTTGGGTGAAACAAAAACGATTGGTTGCGTCCATTGTGAACAATTCAACTACTAGTTTTTCGGTGCATCAGTGGGCAAAATGGCCCTCTCGCACGAGTTTTGTGGCACCATTTCGCCAAAAATGAAAGTGCCAAAAACCCACCAAACATGAGTTTTGGGTCAAACCGAGATGATTGGGTGCGTCCATTGCGACGGTGCATCAATGGGAAAAATGGCCATCCCGTGTGAGTTGGCCCCCTCGCATGGGTTTTGCGGCACCATTCTATCGGAAATGAATGTGCCAAAAACCCACCAAACATGAGTTTTGGGTCAAACGGAGATGATTGGGTGTGTCCGTTGCGAAAAATTCAACTACGAGTTTGTCGATGCATCAGTGGAAAAAACGACCATCCCGCACGAGTTTTGCGGCAGAGATCTGTCGGAAATGAATGCGCTAAAAACACACCAAACATGAGTTTTTGGTCAAACGGAGATGGTTGGGTGAGTCCGTAGTGAAAAATTCAACTCCGACCATTTTTGGTGCATCAGTGGGAAAAACAGCCATCCCAAGCGAGTTTTGCACAACCGTTTCGTCGGAAATGAAAGTGCCAAAAACCCATCAAACATGAGTTTTGGGTCAAACCGAGATGATTGGGTGAGTCCATTGCGACGGTGCATCAATGGGAAAAATGGCCATCCCGCGTGAGTTGGCCCCCTCGCACGGGTTTTGCGGCACCATTCTATAGGAAATGAAAGTGCCAAAAAACCACCAAACATGAGGTTTGAGTCAAACGGAGATGATTGGGTGCGTCCGTTGCAAAAAATTCAACTACGAGTTTTTCGGTGCATCAGTGGAAAAAAACGACTATCCCACACGAGTTTTGCGGCACTGATATATCGGAAATGAATGTGCTAAAAACACACCAAACATGAGTTTTTGGTCAAACGGATATGGTTGGGTGAGTCCATAGTGAAAAATTCAACTCCGAGTTTTTTGGTGCATCAGTGGGATTAATAGCCATCCCAAGCGAGTTTTGCGCAACCGTATCGTCGGAAATGAAACTGCCAAAAACCCACCAAACATGAGTTTTGGGTCAAACGAAAATGATTGGTTGCGTCCAATGTGAAAAATTCAACTACGAGTTTTTCGGTGCATGAGTGGGTAAAATGGCCCTCTCGCATGAGTTTTGCGGCACCATTTTGCCACAAATGAAAGTGCCAAAAACCCACCATCCTGAGTTTTGGGTCAAACCGAGATGATTGGGTGCGTGCATTGCGACGGTGCGTCAATGGGAAAACGACCATCGCGCGTGAGTTCGCCGCCTCGCACGAGTTTTGCGGTAGCATTCCATCAGAAATGAAAGTGCCAAAAACCACCAAACATGAGTATTGGGTCAAATGGAGATGATTGGGTGCGTCCGTTGCCACAAATACAACTACGAGTTTTCGGTGCACCAGTGGAAAAACGACCATCCCACGCGAGTTTTGCGGCACTGATCTATCGGAAATGAATGTGCTAAAACACACCAAACATGAGTTTTGGTCAAACGGATAAGGTTGGGTGAGTCCGCAGCGAAAAAAATTCAACTGCGAGTTTTTCGTGCTTCTGTGGGAAAACGGCCATCCCACGCTAGTTTTGCGCAACCGTTTCATCGGAAATGAAGTGCCAAAACCCACCAAACATGAGTTTGGGTCAAACAAAAAGATTGTTTGCGTCCATTTGAAGAATTCAACTACGAGTTTTTCGGTGCATCAGTGGGTAAAATGGCCATCCCGCGTGAGTTGGCTGTGACGTAACGACCCTAATCCCATGGCCCACTGATCACTATCAACCACTGACAGTCGATCCGTACAGCCAAGAGATTAAGACCGGGTTCGCCACTGGGCTACATCAGTGCCCGATGTCCGCAGGATCAGCTCACAATTCAGTTACAATCTCTTGAACATTTTGACAAATAACATCGGAGTAAATAGCGGAAGACTTAAATAACAATAGTTTTACAACCAGTGTTCAACATAAACTTAAAGTGAAATTATTACAGACCATAGTTCAAATAGAGTTGGCAGGGTAGCAGATGACAACAACTAAAAGATAAAGATACATCACCCAGCCCGAGGGTGAATAATCACTCATCGGCCTCATCGGCCTCTTCCTGAACAACAGTCACACAGCAGGGTCCGAGGCATACTGAGGAGTCTGCCATACCTGCAACATGGGTAAAAGAACCCTGAGTACAAAGGTACTCAACAAGACTTACCCGACTAAAGAAAAGGGAGAAGACTCAGGAATGCAGGCTTAGGGTAGTCAAGGTAAGGCTTAAGCAAGTTCAAGTATTTTGCAGAAAAGCATTTTTGGTAAACCTTATTTTATTTTGAAAGATTCGGTATTCCTTGTTCCATCATAATCCTTGATTCATTTTACTTTCCAAAACAGACCTAGTTGAGAACCACTCCCTGTTGACAGTCAGTGACTAAGTCTCCATAACCGAGGAGCAGCGTAATCCGGATAAATAATACTCAGCTGAGGGTCCCTATCCACACTGCATATGTAGCACCCAAGCTTGCATATGCCAACTCGTCTACCACGATTCCTCCAAGATTGGCCCGGTCCTACGCCACCCGGAAGTACAGTACACCACTCCAATCCGGGCCTCTAACCCACGTGGGTACATGCTACTTCCGCCATCTCTCCACTCCCAGTGCGCGGTTGTCGGTCCAATCAAGGATTCCTCGGAGCCGAAGCTTTCCGTAGTATGTGAATAGTTGCAAGTCTTAGTCAATCAGGCCCCCATACAGGTGGTCCCTAAATTTTCCAGCCAGCGACAAGCACCTCGGGACTCTAACCCAAGAGTACAGGTCCTGTCAGTTTTTCAACCCTGTCCCGGTCGGTGTCAACTGTTGAGTCCCGGACTACAACATGATGGCACCGTACGCAAGGACAACCTCTCCTTCCCATTGACTAGGTACGGATCAGATACTTAGCCAATGGTGGGAGTAAACCAGAAATTCCCATAAATATTCTTAAAGTGATCACACCTTTGAAATTGGCATTTTTATTGCAAATCTATCATATAGCATTGCTAAGCATTTTGCAACTAGTTTTTGAAACGCAGGTATCGGGTGTATCATTGGTCAAGGTAGATAATGCATCAGATAGGATTTCACTCAACTCCTATCAACCTAATGCAATAATTTAACTCAAAATATTTAAAGAAAACATTTATAAAAGCAAGGTAGGGTTAAATGCACCGGGGCTTGCCTTGGACGGCAAAAGAGTAGACTCGGGGTAGGTATAGGTGTCGGAGCTCGGGGTTGCCTCGGGGACAGATCCTTCGGTGGCTACCTCGACTTCAGGGCCTTCTTCGTCAACTATACGGATGCAATGATGAATGCTCATGAGAATGATGATATGGACTTAAGGTGCAGGACAGTACCACAGATTCAAGATTACTCTTAGGCAAGGCATAATCGAAATCTAGGTTGAGCATAAAAGGTAACCATTTCTTCCTTAAGCAAAATTGATTAAACTAGACTTTATCATAACTATCCTAAGCATCAACCAACATAGCATCACAAACATCATAGACCAAAGGGTAGGGGTCTATGAACATCAAGCAATCCCAAAAGTCACTTCACAGGGCATTCAACGCTAACTCTAATCACCTTTTCTATTTTCTTAATTATTTAAAAAGGTCATTTTATGAAGGTGCTCCAAAAATTACCAAATTAATCACACAAGTTCATTAGAGTACAACTATATGGCAAAACAAATTTCATAATTTTTGGAGGTCATTAAGGTGCTCAATTAAATCTAGACATTTAATTAACAAAAGGCACTATTCCTTAATTAAAATAAAGCTCAAAAATCAACTTGTTTCAAAGACTTCAAAATTTCACCAGAGACTTGTCATGGCATAACTAGCTCACAAAAAGTGATCTCATAAATTTTGAGTTATAAATCATTTCTAAAAATCCAAAACCATCATTTATTAATTAAAAGGGAGACTTTTCATTTTCAAATTTTTGCAGAAAAGTCAAGTTTTATATTTTTATAAAATACTTCAGAGCATAAAGAGTCTACCACAAAAATTTCAGAATTTATGGATCAACACAGAAAATCACACAAAAAGATGAAATCTGAACACTATTCACATGTATGAAAAATTGAAAAACGACACTGTTCTTCTCCTCCGTTCGCCGGCGGCCGGCCGACGGCGGCGGCGCTGCTGCGCCGGCCACGCGGGCACTCCGCGGCGAAACCGAGGGCATGGAGAGGTTCAGGAGCTCACCGTGAGTCGATTAAGCGGCTCGGCGAGGGAAGGGATGAACGGAGGGAGGTGGTCGACGGTGGCCGGCGGAAAGCTCACGGCGGCGATCGTCGTCCCGATGATCCTGAGCACCAAACAAGTCCACAGGGGCGGGGTTAGAGTCGCACGGGAGTAAGGAAGGTGATGCGGTGGTCGGAGGGAGATGATCAAGGCCGGAGAGGGAGTATTTCACGATCCCGACCTCGACGGGCTTCTCGCCGGAGATGGGAACGGCGAGTTACGCCGGGCAACCAGGGACGGTAGAGACCAAATTGAGGAGTGGGGAAGCTGCACGGGCTCAAGGCGGAGCTGTTGAGCTAGTGGTTGAGCGGGGAGGGTTCGGACTGGGCTGCCCACGGTGGCGGAGGCGGTGAGAGCTTCGGCTCACGGCGGGGAGGTTTTATAGGGCGCTCGGGGGCGGAGAGGTGTCACGGGCAGGCGGGTAAGCTTCACGGAGGCGTGCGCACTCGATTGTGCTCTGGCAGCAGGGTTGACGCGCGCTCGGGGCCTGGGCGTGAGCTCGCCGGCGATGGCCACGCGGCGGCGACGATCTGGGAGCTGTAGGGGACGGCGCAGGGTCAACTTGGCGCGGTGCGGGAGCGGGTATGATGTCGCGGTTGCGGGCGACAGGTCGGGGGCGGGCGTGCGGCTGCCAGGCGCGTGGTGCACGCGGGACCGGCGGCGGGGCGCCATGGCCGGGTCCCCCCCCTACCGGAGAAGATGAAACAGGGTAGGGTGTAGGGTTTGACTTTTGGCTAGTTTCTGAAATTTGCAAATTACTTCCAAAATTTGAACTGTGCGACAAAAACTCAAAACACCAAGTTGTTCAGAAAAATGAGATCTACAACTTTGTCAATATGAACATTTTCAAATTCCAAATAGTTTTTGAACAAATTTGAAAACAGTAAAGGGGACACTTTTCAAACTTGATTCAAATCAAAATTACTCTGGATTTCAAACTGAAACTTGAAAATCTGTAAACATGAAAGTTTTTCTTTTATCAAAACCTACAACTTTGCTATTATACACTTTTCCAGAAACTCATTAGTTTTTGAACTCATTTTGAAAACTGAAAAGGGGACAAAAACTGGAGTTTGATTGAATTTGAAATAACTCAAAACTTTGTACTGCAACTTGAAAATTTGTAAATACCAAAGTTGTTTCTTTGACAGATCTACAACTTTGCTTTTTGGGCAATCCCAAATTTTGAATAATTTTTAAATACAAAAAGAGGGATAAAATCCAGGGTTTGGGAATCAGGGTTTTGCAAAAGGGATTTGAAATCAAATTCTGATTTTTGAACTTTGACCAACACAACAACACTTCAAGGCACTAAAGGAACAAGAATTACACAAAGCTAGGCACAGAGGTGAAATTACCATTTTGCCCTAGTAGAGAGAAGTGGGCTAATTAGGGTTTTTGAAATAGAGGTAATTCACATAAAATGATACACTTAGCAAAATGCATACACATGAAATCATGATTAAGATGCTTAATGATGATAATGAGGTATGTCAAGTTAATTACATGCTAAACACCAGAGGTGTTACAGCCTCCCCCC
Source organism: Coix lacryma-jobi var. lacryma-jobi (assembly GCA_009763385.1). Classification (NCBI taxonomy): domain Eukaryota; kingdom Viridiplantae; phylum Streptophyta; class Magnoliopsida; order Poales; family Poaceae; genus Coix; species Coix lacryma-jobi. The sequence continues at coordinate 103,224,794 of CM019825.1, forward strand.
CTAAAAGAAATCTCGCCCCGAGATTCTGCGTCTTAAGGAAGGACAAAGAGGGGATAAAGACAAAACCTTACATAGACAGGGATTCGAGAAAGTCGGGGTAGTTCTTTGCTAAGAAGTCTTCGGATTCCCAGGTGGCTTCTTCTTCAGAGTGCTGGTTCCACTGTATTTTGTACCATCTCGTGGTAGTTCTTCGGTAACGCGATCCTTGTGGTCCAACACGCGAACTGGATATTCTGAGTAGGACAGATCAGGCTCTAGCTCAACACCTTCAACTTCCACGACATGTTCTGGTACTCTGAGACACTTCTTGAGTTGGGAGACATGGAAAACATTGTGGACAGCGGAGAGATGATCGGGCAACTTCAGCTTGTAAGCTACCTTGCCACAACATTCCAAAATCTCAAACGGACCAATGTAACGGGGTGCTAACTTTCCTTTGACTCCAAAACGAGTGACTCCTTTGGTTGGTGAGACCTTGAGATATACATAATCTCCAACTTGAAACTTCAGAGGTCGACGTCTCTTGTCAGCGTAACTCTTCTGTCGAGATTGGGCAATCTTCATATTCTCTTGTATCTGCTTGACTTTCTCTTCCATATCTTTAACCAGGTCAACTCCAAAGAATTCTCTTTCTCCGGGCTCAGACCAACTGAGGGGTGTACGACAACGACGACCGTACAGTGCTTCAAAGGGTGCCATTTTGATGCTCTCTTGGTAACTGTTATTATAAGAGAACTCTGCCAAAGGCAAACAGTCATCCCAAGTATCTGCGAAGGTAAGAACACAGGCTCTCAACATGTCCTCCAGCACTTGGTTGACTCGCTCAGTTTGTCCATCTGTTTGCGGATGATATGCCGTACTATGTAAGAGCTTGGTTCCAAGTGAGGTATGGAACGCTTTCCAAAACTTAGCGACAAACTGGGTACCACGGTCAGAGACAATGGTCTTGGGTATGCCATGAAGCTTCACTATGTTGTTCTTGTACAAGGTGGCATACATGGGGACGGAGTGTAACTGGTCTTCACTGGCAGAAAGTGAGCTTGCTTAGTGAGTCGGTCCACAATACCCAATGGAATCAAAACCTTTCTGGGTCTTGGGTAGTCCATTGACAAAATCCATACTAATGTCGTCCCATTTCCAAGCGGGTACTGACAAAGGTTGCAATTCTCCAGGCTTCATGTGTACTGCCTTGACTCTTTGGCAGGTATCACACTGAGCGACATACCGGGCAATCTCAACCTTCATTTTAGTCCACCAGAATCTCTGCTTTAAGTCTTGGTACATCTTGTTGCTGCCGGGGTGAATAGAGAATCTGGTCAAGTGTGCTTCATCAAGGATTAACTGTCTCAATTCAGGCACCTTGGGAACTACTAGACGGTTCTTGAACCAAACAACTCCTACATCATCGATCCTGAAACAATCAGTCTTTCAGTCTGGACCTTCGATGATGTGCTTGATTCCAGGGTATCCTTCTGAGCAGCAATGACTTGATCCTTGATGGTTGTTTCTATGCTGACATTGTTCAGGCTTCCTTGCGACATTATTTCGATACCCATCCTTTCGAGATCATGGCACAAGGAAAGATCATAGGGCTTCGTCATCAGACAGTTGCAGTGTGACTTGCGACTGAGGGCATCGGCAACTACATTTGCCTTACCTGGATGGTAATGTACTTTGAGATCATAATCTTTAATCAGCTCAAGCCATCTTCTCTGCCTCATATTCAATTCTTCTGAGTGAAGATATACTTTAGGCTCTTGTGATCCGTATACATATTGCAGGTACTGCCTAACAGATAGTGACGCCAAATCTTCAAGGCATGCACGACTGCTGCTAGCTCAAGATCATGGGTGGGGTAGTTTTCCTCATGTCGCTTAAGCTGTCGTGAGGCATAAGCAATTACTCGTCCTTCTTGCATCAAAACACAGCCCAAACCAGTACCAGATGCATCACAGTATACATCAAAGGGTTTCTCGATATCTGGTTGAGCTAGGACTGGTGAGGTAGTTAGCAGTTTCTTCAAGGCTTGAAAGGCTTGCTCACAGGCTGGTGACCAAACGAAATCCACGGAATTCTTCAACAACTCTGTGATAGGCTTGGCGACTCTGGAGAAATCTGGGATGAAACGACGATAGTATCCAGCCATTCCCATGAAGCTGCGAACTTCGACGGACAGTGGTAGGTGGCTTCCAATCCAAGATATCTGCCACTTTTTCAGGGTCAACTGACACCCTTCAGCGGACAGGACATGACCAAGGAATTGAATTCGATCTAGCCAGAATTCACATTTACTGAACTTGGCATACAGCTGGTGATCTCTGAGACAAGAGAGAACGATTCGAAGATGCTTGGCGTGATCTTCAGGAGTTCTTGAATAGACAAGGATGTCGTCATGAACACGACTACAAATTTATCGAGCTCTGGCATGAACACAGAGTTCATGAGATACATGAAATGAGCGGGGGCATTGGTCAAGCCAAAGGACATGACCAAATACTCATAGAGGCCGTATCTGGTGGTGTGAAAGCTGTTTTAGGAATGTCTTCTGGACGGATTTTTATCTGGTGGTAGCCAGATCTGAGATCAATTTTGGAGAACACTCTGGCTCCAGATAACTGGTCAAAAAGAGGTCAATGCGGGGCAAGGGATATTTATTTTTGATGGTGACCTCGGTTGAGCGGGCGATAGTCAACGCACAGACGAAGACTTTTGTCCTTCTTCTTCACAAAAATAGCAGGACAGCCCCAAGGAGATGAACTTGGGCGAATGAGACCCTTGCCAAAGCTCTTGCAATTGGATCTTCAGCTCTGCCAACTCTCTGGGAGGCATTCGATAAGCTCTAGGGATATAGGAGCAGTCCCGGGCTTTAGCTCTATGGCAAACTCAACATCACGGAGGAGGCAGACCGGGTAGATCTTCTGGAAAAACATCAGGGAACTCACAGACCACGGGAATATCCCTGACTTCCGGAAACAGGCGGGGTATTCAACTGGGTGGTTGCTGGTTTTTGAGGCATAGGAAGTTGGAGAAGAGAGTTTGGAAGTGCTGTTAGGAATATCACTCTCACAACTCTATTCAAGATGTCTATCATGGTTTATACTGACACATCCAATTCATGCCTAAGATGACATCTATCTCTTGATGCGCAGTACTATCATGGTGGTAGGAAAAGACATGTTCCCCCAACATTACTGGTATACTGCGGACCACTTCCTTAGTATTTATCCGCCCTCCAGGCGAAAGTATACAAAACTTTCTTTTAACTCCCCATGGGTGGTAACTCATGCTTGATGACAAAAGTGCGACTGATGAAGGAATGCGATGCACAGAATCGAACAAGACGACTGCAGGATGATTGGCAAACAGGGAACCTACCGAGCATGACGGGCTCTCCTTCTGGGATGTTACTGACGGTGGTGAAGTAGACTTGCCCGTGCTTCTTGACAAACTTGCCCTTCTGGACGTGCTGCTGCGGTGCACGGTGCTGCTGCTGTGATCCTCCAGGGCCTTCTGTGCATGCTGGGCATTCTTCTTGGGTTTTGGGCAATCGCGAGACCAGTGACCAACTTGGCCACAGTTGTAGCATGGATGGTTGTAAGCTGTTTGTGGGGTGGTGATACGAACACCTGGGGCGTTCGGCTGAGTGGCACTTTGCTGGTTGGCATTATGGGTAGTGGCCGCGGTACGAACGACCACTTGCTGATGGGGATATGGGGCACGGTTTTGGTGGTGGCTGGGGTGGTAGATGATTCTTGGGCGCTTATGGTTGCTGGAGAAGCTGCTAGACCCAGCCTTCTTCTTCTTCTTCTCCTCCTGATACTGGCGGTTACTTTCCTCGAAAGCGACAGCACGGTCAACGACATCATGATAAGATCCGTTGAGGTTGTTGGATAGACCTCTGCGAATCTTAGGGTGCAGACCCCTAAGGAAACAATCTCTTTTCTTCTCATCCGTGTTGACATAGTCGGAGGCATACTGGCTCAGGTGGTTGAACTGACCCACATACTGCATCACTGTGGATTCCTTCTGCTGCAGGGCTAGGAACTGATCAAGCTTCATCTTCATCAGACCTGATGGGATGTGGTGTGCACGAAAAGCGGTGCGGAACTCTTCCCAGGTCAGCTGGTGTCCTTCAGGCTGGGCAGCCAAGAGGTTGGCATACCAAGCACTTGCTGGACCACGGAGCTGCTGAGAAGCAAACCGGGGCTTCTGGATTTCAGTGCATCGGATGAGACCAAACTTCTGCTCTATGGTGCGGAGCCAATCATCAGCTTCGAGGGGTTCATCGGCTCTGGTGAAAACCGGTGGACGGGTTTCAGTGAACTCCACGTAGGTGGTCTCTTGGTTGTGACGACCACGGTGACCAACATTCTGCTGTCCTTGGTTCTGAGCCATTAGGTTGGCAGCGGCGGCCAAGGCTGCAATGGCATCTGCCAGGGTAGCAGGAACTGGTGGAGGGTTTGGAAGGTTGGCACCTCCGGAACTTCCGGCTCCAGTGCGGGTGTTCACAGGCATCTGTTAAGAATTTGGGAACTTAGCATCCAAAGATTGCTTTTGAACGAAACTGACTGATAAGATTCATTGATGCAAGGGTAGATAACTGATACAGAAGTTCGATAGATAGCTACTAACTGACAAAGGAAAGGTACAAGACATGATACAGACTCGACTAGACAGAAGACCAACTAACGTCCCAAACCTAGACTAAGGCTTTAGGTGAGCAGATGGTACAGACACAAGGAATCTAGTCGTCATCGATGATGATCATCTCTTCATCGTCATCTTCATCTTCGATGATGAGCTCAGGCTCTTCCTCCTCATCTTCATCTTCAACGTGAACATCTCCAGCAGGTTCCATTTCTACATTCTGGACTGGCTCATGTTCTTCTTCAGGTTCCTCCACGACTCCATCTTCTGGATCCTCAGCAACAGGTGGAGCCACGGGGTGAAGTTGGTTGTACAATTGATGTACCTCCTCATGAAGTATATCATTGTACTGCTCAATCTGGGCAGTGTATTGCTGCAGTCCATGGAGTTGGGCTCTGGTGACATCTTCGCGGGTCCAAGCATCGTTGCGCTGCTCGATAGCGCGAACTGTGTTCCGATTGGCCTGCTCCAGGGAAGCTCGTGCCTCATAAAACTCCATGCGAGAAAGATAGAAGTCATGCTCCATGTTCTCCATTTCAGCCTTTAGATTCTTGATCTCCTCCTTCAGCTGCTTGCGGTTGCGGCGGGACGAGCGACGTCCGTTGGAGGATTCTCCAGTCTCTTCTCCGGTGCGTGGCGCCAGCTGGTGACGCGGCACACCATGCGGTCCAGTCGACTTGCGAGCAGTCCGCTTGAGGATGACCATATCTGGACAAGAGGTTATAGGTGAGAAAGGCTAGCAAGAAAAGGTAAAGGCATACTAACCCAACCGACTTAGAGAGGAAGTTAACTTAAGTGATAATGACATGATGCATGATCCGTTCCTACGGAACAAGGCAATGCAACTACTAAGGTAAGGTACATAGGGCTTATACAAGTTGTCTTGCTACTAGTTGCCAAAGACAAGATGAGATGAGAGAAGCAATTTGGACTCAAAATAGTCAAGTTTAGTTTTGAACTTAAAAACCTTTTGAAATTTTCGCAAAAAGATTGCAACGTCGTAGTGAGATGCTCCGATACCACTCTGTGACGTAACGACCCTAATCCCATGGCCCACTGATCACTATCAACCACTGACAGTCGATCCGTACAGCCAAGAGATTAAGACCGGGTTCGCCACTGGGCTACATCAGTGCCCGATGTCCGCAGGATCAGCTCACAATTCAGTTACAATCTCTTGAACATTTTGACAAATAACATCGGAGTAAATAGCGGAAGACTTAAATAACAATAGTTTTACAAACCAGTGTTCAACATAAACTTAAAGTGAAATTATTACAGACCATAGTTCAAATAGAGTTGGCAGGGTAGCAGATGACAACAACTAAAAGATAAAGATACATCACCCAGCCCGAGGGTGAATAATCACTCATCGGCCTCATCGGCCTCTTCCTGAACAACAGTCACACAGCAGGGTCCGAGGCATACTGAGGAGTCTGCCATACCTGCAACATGGGTAAAAGAACCCTGAGTACAAAGGTACTCAACAAGACTTACCCGACTAAAGAAAAGGGAGAAGACTCAGGAATGCAGGCTTAGGGTAGTCAAGGTAAGGCTTAAGCAAGTTCAAGTATTTTGCAGAAAAGCATTTTTGGTAAACCTTATTTTAATTTTGAAAGATTCGGTATTCCTTGTTCCATCATAATCCTTGATTCATTTTACTTTCCAAAACAGACCTAGTTGAGAACCACTCCCTGTTGACAGTCAGTGACTAAGTCTCCATAACCGAGGAGCAGCGTTAATCCGGATAAATAATACTCAGCTGAGGGTCCCTATCCACACCGCATATGTAGCACCCAAGCTTGCATATGCCAACTCGTCTACCACGATTCCTCCAAGATTGGGCCCGGTCCTACGCCACCCGGAAGTACAGTACACCACTCCAATCCGGGCCTCTAACCCACGTGGGTACATGCTACTTCCGCCATCTCTCCACTCCCAGTGCGCGGTTGTCGGTCCAATCAAGGATTCCTCGGAGCCGAAGCTTTCCGTAGTATGTGAATAGTTGCAAGTCTTAGTCAATCAGGCCCCCATACAGGTGGTCCCTAAATTTTCCAGCCAGCGACAAGCACCTCGGGACTCTAACCCAAGAGTACAGGTCCTGTCAGTTTTTCAACCCTGTCCCGGTCGGTGTCAACTGTTGAGTCCCGGACTACAACATGACGGCACCGTACGCAAGGACAACCTCTCCTTCCCATTGACTAGGTACGGATCAGATACTTAGCCAATGGTGGGAGTAAACCAGAAATTCCCATAAATATTCTTAAAGTGATCACACCTTTGAAATTGGCATTTTTATTGCAAATCTATCATATAGCATTGCTAAGCATTTTTGCAACTAGTTTTTGAAACGCAGGTATCGGGTGTATCATTGGTCAAGGTAGATAATGCATCAGATAGGATTTCACTCAACTCCTATCAACCTAATGCAATAATTTAACTCAAAATATTTAAAGAAAACATTTATAAAAGCAAGGTAGGGTTAAATGCACCGGGGCTTGCCTTGGACGGCAAAAAGAGTAGACTCGGGGTAGGTATAGGTGTCGGAGCTCGGGGTTGCCTCGGGGACAGATCCTTCGGTGGCTACCTCGACTTCAGGGCCTTCTTCGTCAACTATACGGATGCAATGATGAATGCTCATGAGAATGATGATATGGACTTAAGGTGCAGGACAGTACCACAGATTCAAGATTACTCTTAGGCAAGGCATAATCGAAATCTAGGTTGAGCATAAAAGGTAACCATTTCTTCCTTAAGCAAAATTGATTAAACTAGACTTTATCATAACTATCCTAAGCATCAACCAACATAGCATCACAAACATCATAGACCAAAGGGTAGGGGTCTATGAACATCAAGCAATCCCAAAAGTCACTTCACAGGGCATTCAACGCTAACTCTAATCACCTTTTCTATTTTCTTAATTATTTAAAAAGGTCATTTTATGAAGGTGCTCCAAAAATTACCAAATTAATCACACAAGTTCATTAGAGTACAACTATATGGCAAAACAAATTTCATAATTTTTGGAGGTCATTAAGGTGCTCAATTAAATCTAGACATTTAATTAACAAAAGGCACTATTCCTTAATTAAAATAAAGCTCAAAAATCAACTTGTTTCAAAAGACTTCAAAATTTCACCAGAGACTTGTCATGGCATAACTAGCTCACAAAAAGTGATCTCATAAATTTTGGAGTTATAAATCATTTTCTAAAAATCCAAAACCATCATTTATTAATTAAAAGGGAGATTTTTCATTTTCAAATTTTTGCAGAAAAGTCAAGTTTTATATTTTTATAAAATACTTCAGAGCATAAAGAGTCTACCACAAAAATTTCAGAATTTATGGATCAACACAGAAAATCACACAAAAAGATGAAATCTGAACACTATTCACATGTATGAGAAAATTGAAAAACGACACTGTTCTTCTCCTCCGTTCGCCGGCGGCCGGCCGACGGCGGCGGCGCTGCTGCGCCGGCCACTGCGGGCACTCCGCGGCGAAACCGAGGGCATGGAGAGGTTCAGGAGCTCACCGTGAGTCGATTAAGCGGCTCGGCGAGGGAAGGGGATGAACGGAGGGAGGTGGTCGACGGTGGCCGGCGGAAAGCTCACGGCGGCGATCGTCGTCCCGATGATCCTGAGCACCAAACAAGTCCACAGGGGCGGGGTTAGAGTCGCACGGGAGTAAGGAAGGTGATGCGGTGGTCGGAGGGAGATGATCAAGGCCGGAGAGGGAGTATTTCACGATCCCGACCTCGACGGGCTTCTCGCCGGAGATGGGAACGGCGAGTTACGCCGGGCAACCAGGGACGGTAGAGACCAAATTGAGGAGTGGGGAAGCTGCACGGGCTCAAGGCGGAGCTGTTGAGCTAGTTGGTTGAGCGGCGGAGGGTTCGGACTGGGCTGGCCACGGTGGCGGAGGCGGTGAGAGCTTCGGCTCACCGGCGGGGAGGTTTTATAGGCGCGCTCGGGGGCGGAGAGGTGTCACGGGCAGGCGGGTAAGCTTCACGGAGGCGTGCGCACTCGATTGTGCTCTGGCAGCAGGGTTGACGCGCGCTCGGGGCCTGGGCGTGAGCTCGCCGGCGATGGCCACGCGGCGGCGACGATCTGGGAGCTGTAGGGGACGGCGCACGGGTCAACTTTGGCGCGTGCGGGAGCGGTATGATGTCGCGGTTGCGGGCGACAGGTCGGGGGCGGGCGTGCGGCTGCCAGGCGCGTGGTGCACGCGGCACCGGCGGGGCGCCATGGCCGGGTCCCCCCCCCCTACCGGAGAAGATGAACAGGGTAGGGTGTAGGGTTTGACTTTTGGCTAGTTTCTGAAATTTGCAAATTACTTCCAAAATTTGAACTGTGCGACAAAAACTCAAAACACCAAAGTTGTTCAGAAAAATGAGATCTACAACTTTGTCAATATGAACATTTTCAAATTCCAAATAGTTTTTGAACAAATTTGAAAACAGTAAAGGGGACACTTTTTCAAACTTGATTCAAATCAAAATTACTCTGGATTTCAAACTGAAACTTGAAAATCTGTAAACATGAAAGTTTTTCCTTTTATCAAAACCTACAACTTTGCTATTATACACTTTTCCAGAAACTCATTAGTTTTTGAACTCATTTTGAAAACTGAAAAGGGGACAAAAACTGGAGTTTGATTGAATTTGAAATAACTCAAAACTTTGTACTGCAACTTGAAAATTTGTAAATACCAAAGTTGTTTCTCTTTGACAGATCTACAACTTTGCTTTTTGGGCCAATCCCAAATTTTGAATAATTTTTAAATTACAAAAAGAGGGATAAAATCCAGGGTTTGGGAATCAGGGTTTTGCAAAAGGGATTTGAAATCAAATTCTGATTTTTGAACTTTGACCAACACAACAACACTTCGAGGCACTAAAGGAACAAGAATTACACAAAGCTAGGCACAGAGGTGAAATTACCATTTTGCCCTAGTAGAGAGAAGTGGGCTAATTAGGGTTTTTGAAATAGAGGTAATTCACATAAAATGATACACTTAGCAAAATGCATACACATGAAATCATGATTAAGATGCTTAATGATGATAATGAAGGTATGTCAAGTTAATTACATGCTAAACACCAGAGGTGTTACATTGGCCCCCTCGCACGGGTTTTGTGGCACCATTCTATCGGAAATGAAAGCACCAAAAACCCACCAAACATGAGTTTTGGGTGAAACGGAGATGATTGGGTGCGTGCATTGCGACGGTGCGTCAATGGGAAAACGGCCATCGCGCGTGAGTTCGCCGCCTCGCACGAGTTTTGCGGTAGCATTCCATCAGAAATGAAAGTGCCAAAAACCCACCAAACATGAGTATTGGGTCAAATGGAGATGATTGGGTGCGTCCGTTGCCACAAATACAACTACGAGTTTTCTGTGCACCAGTGGAAAAACAACCATCCCGCGCGAGTTTTGCGGCACTGATCTATCGGAAATGAATGTGCTAAAAACACACCAAACATGAGTTTTTGGTCAAACGGATAAGGTTGGGTGAGTCCGCAGCGAAAAATTCAACTGCGAGTTTTTTCGTGCTTCTGTGGGAAAACAGCCATCCCACGCTAGTTTTGCGCAACCGTTTCATCGGAAATGAAAGTGCCAAAAACCCACCAAACATGAGTTTTGGGTCAAACAAAAATGATTGTTTGCGTCCATTTTGAAGAATTCAACTACGAGTTTTTCGGTGCATCAGTGGGTAAAATGGCCATCCCGCGTGAGTTGGCCCCCTCGCACGGGTTTTGTGGCACCATTCTATCGGAAATGAAAGCACCAAAAACCCACCAAACATGAGTTTTGGGTGAAACGGAGATGATTGGGTGCGTGCATTGCGACGGTGCGTCAATGGGAAAACGGCCATCGCGCGTGAGTTCGCCGCCTCGCACGAGTTTTGCGGTAGCATTCCATCAGAAATGAAAGTGCCAAAAACCCACCAAACATGAGTATTGGGTCAAATGGAGATGATTGGGTGCGTCCGTTGCCACAAATACAACTACGAGTTTTCTGTGCACCAGTGGAAAAACAACCATCCCGCGCGAGTTTTGCGGCACTGATCTATCGGAAATGAATGTGCTAAAAACACACCAAACATGAGTTTTTGGTCAAACGGATAAGGTTGGGTGAGTCCGCAGCGAAAAATTCAACTGCGAGTTTTTTCGTGCTTCTGTGGGAAAACAACCATCCCACGCTAGTTTTGCGCAACCGTTTCATCGGAAATGAAAGTGCCAAAAACCCACCAAACATGAGTTTTGGGTCAAACAAAAATGATTGTTTGCGTCCATTTTGAAGAATTCAACTACGAGTTTTTCGGTGCATCAGTGGGTAAAATGGCCATCCCGCGTGAGTTGGCCCCCTCGCACGGGTTTTGTGGCACCATTCTATCGGAAATGAAAGCACCAAAAACCCACCAAACATGAGTTTTGGGTGAAACGGAGATGGTTGGGTGCGTCCATTGCGAAAAATTCAACTACGAGTATTTCGGTGCATTAGTGGAAAAAACGACCATCCCGCACGAGTTTTGCGGCACTGATCTGTCGGAAATGAATGTGCTAAAAACACACCAAACATGAGTTTTTGGTCAAACGGATATGGTTGGGTGAGTCCATACTGAAAAATTCAACGCCGAGTTTTTTGATGCATCAGTGGGAAAAATGGCCATCCCACGCGAGTTTTGCGCAACCGTTTTGTCGGAAATGAAAGTTCCAAGAACCCACCAAACATGAGTTTTGGGTCAAACCGAGATGATTGGTTGCGTCCATTGTGAAAAATTCAACTACGAGTTTTTCGGTGCATCAGCGGGTAAAATGGCCCTCTCTTACGAGTTTTGCGGCACCATTTCGCCAGAAATGAAAGTGCCAAAAACCCACCAAACATGAGTTTTCGGTCAAACCGAGATGATTGGTTGCGTCCATTGCGACGGTGCATCAATGGGAAAATGGCCATCCCATGTGAGTTCGCCCCCTCGCACGAGTTTTGCGGTACCATTCCATCAGAAATGAAAGTGCCAAAAATCCACCAAACATGAGTTTTTGGTCAAACGGATATGGTTGGGTGAGTCTGTAGTGAGAAAATCAACTCCGAGTTTTTTGGTGCATCAGTGGGAAAAATGGCCATCCCACGTGAGTTTTGCGCAACCGTTTTGTCGGAAATGAAAGTGCCAAGAACCCACCAAACATGTGTTTTGGGTCAAACGAAAATGATTGGTTGCGTCCATTGTGAAAAATTCAACTACGAGTTTTTTGGTGCATTATTGGGTAAAATGGCCCTCTCGCACGAGTTTTGCAGCACCATTTCGCCAGAAATGAATGTGCCAAAAACCCACCAAACATAAGTTTTGGGTCAAACCGAGATGATTGGGTGCGTCCAATGCGACGGTGCATCAATGGGAAAAATGGCCATCCCGCATGAGTTGGCCCCCTCGCACAGGTTTTGCGGCACCATTCTATCGGAAATGAAAGTGCCAAAAACCCACCAAACATGAGTTTTGGGTCAAACGGAGATGATTGGGTGCGTCCGTTGCAAAAAAATCAACTACGAGTTTTTCGGTGCATCAGTGGAAAAAAACGACCATCCCGCACGAGTTTTGCGGCACTGATCTGTTGGAAATGAAAACACACCAAACATGAGTTTTTGGTCAACGGATATGGTTGGCTGAGTCCGTTGTGAAAAATTCAACTCCGAGTTTTTTGGTGCATCAGTGGTAAAAATAGCCATCCCAAGCGAGTTTTGCGCAACCGTTTCGTCGGAAATGAAAGTTCCAAAAACCCACCAAACATGAGTTTTGGGTCAAACGAAAATGATTGGTTGCGTCCATTGTGAAAAATTCAACTACGAGTTTTTCGGTGCATCAGCGGGTAAAATGTCCCTCTCACACGAGTTTTGCGGCACCATTTCGCTAGAAATGAAAGTGCCAAAAACCCAACAAACATGAGTTTTGGGTCAAACCGAGATGATTGGGTGCGTCCATTGCGACAGTGCATCAATGGGAAAATGGCCATCCTGTGTGAGTTCGCCCCCTCGCACGAGTTTTGCGGTACCATTCCATCAGAAATGAAAGTGCCAAAAATCCACCAAACATGAGTTTTTGGTCAAACGGATATGGTTGGGTGAGTCTGTAGTGAAAAAATCAACTCTGAGTTTTTTGGTGCATCAGTGGGAAAAATGGCCATCCCACGCGAGTTTTGCGCAACCGTTTTGTCGGAAATGAAAGTGCCAAGAACCCACCAAACATGTGTTTTGGGTCAAACGAAAATGATTGGTTGCGTCCATTGTGAAAAATTCAACTACGAGTTTTTCGGTGCATTAGTGGGTAAAATGGCCCTCTCGCACGAGTTTTGCAGCACCATTTCGCCAGAAATGAATGTGCCAAAAACCCACCAAACATAAGTTTTGGGTCAAACCGAGATGATTGGGTGCGTCCAATGCGACGGTGCATCAATGGGAAAAATGGCCATCCCGCATGAGTTGGCCCCCTCGCACGGGTTTTGCGGCACCATTCTATCGGAAATGAAAGTGCCAAAAACCCACCAAACATGAGTTTTGGGTCAAACGGAGATGATTGGGTGCGTCCGTTGCAAAAAATTCAACTACGAGTTTTTCGGTGCATCAGTGGAAAAAAACGACCATCTCGCACGAGTTTTGCGGCACTGATCTGTTGGAAATGAAAACACACCAAACATGAGTTTTTGGTCAACGGATATGGTTGGCTGAGTCCGTTGTGAAAAATTCAACTCCGAGTTTTTTGGTGCATCAGTGGTAAAGATAGCCATCCCAAGCGAGTTTTGCGCAACCGTTCCGTCGGAAATGAAAGTTCCAAAAACCCACCAAACATGAGTTTTGGGTCAAACGAAAATGATTGGTTGCGTCCATTGTGAAAAATTCAACTACGAGTTTTTCGGTGCATCAGCGGGTAAAATGGCTCTCTCGCACGAGTTTTGCGGCACCATTTCGCTAGAAATGAAAGTGCCAAAAACCCAACAAACATGAGTTTTGGGTCAAACCGAGATGATTGGGTGCGTCCATTGCGACAGTGCATCAATGGGAAAATGGCCATCCCGTGTGAGTTCGCCCCCTCGCACGAGTTTTGCGGTACCATTCCATCAGAAATGAAAGTGCCAAAAATCCACCAAACATGAGTTTTTGGTCAAACGGATATGGTTGGGTGGGACTGTAGTGAAAAAATCAACTCCGAGTTTTTTGGTGCATCAGTGGAAAAAATGGCCATCCCACGCGAGTTTTGCGCAACCGTTTTGTCGGAAATGAAAGTGCCAAGAACCCACCAAACATGTGTTTTGGGTCAAACGAAAATGATTGGTTGCGTCCATTGTGAAAAATTCAACTACGAGTTTTTCGGTGCATTAGTGGGTAAAATGGCCCTCTCGCACGAGTTTTGCGGCACCATTTCGCCAGAAATGAATGTGCCAAAAACCCACCAAACATAGGTTTTGGGTCAAACCGAGATGATTGGGTGCGTCCAATGCGACGATGCATCAATGGGAAAAATGGCCATCCCGCATGAGTTGGCCCCCTCGCACGGGTTTTGCGGCACCATTCTATCGGAAATGAAAGTGCCAAAAACCCACCAAACATGAGTTTTGGGTCAAACGGAGATGATTGGGTGCGTCCGTTGCAAAAAATTCAACTACGAGTTTTTCGGTGCATCAGTGGAAAAAAATGACCATCCCGCACGAGTTTTGGGGCACTGATCTGTTGGAAATGAATGTGCTAAAAACACACCAAACATGAGTTTTTGGTCAACGGATATGGTTGGTTGAGTCCGTAGTGAAAAATTCAACTCCGAGTTTTTTGGTGCATCAGTGGGAAAAATAGCCATCCCAAGCGAGTTTTGCGCAACCGTTTCGTCGGAAATGAAAGTGCCAAAAACCCACCAAACATGAGTTTTGGGTCAAACCGAGATGATTGGTTGCGTCCATTGTGAAAAATTCAACTATGAGTTTTTCGGTGCATCAGCGGGTAAAATGGCCCTCTCTTACGTGTTTTGCGGCACCATTTCGCCAGAAATGAAAGTGCCAAAAACCCACCAAACATGAGTTTTCGGTCAAACCGAGATGATTGGGTGCGTCCATTGCGACGGTGCATCAATGGGAAAATGGCCATCCCATGTGAGTTCGCCCCCTCGCACGAGTTTTGCGGTACCATTCCATCAGAAATGAAAGTGCCAAAAATCCACCAAACATGAGTTTTTGGTCAAACGGATATGGTTGGGTGAGTCTGTAGTGAAAAAAATCAACTTCGAGTTTTTTGGTGCATCAGTGGGAAAAATGGCCATCCCACGCGAGTTTTCCGCAACCGTTTTGTCGGAAATGAAAGTGCCAAGAACCCACCAAACATGAGTTTTGGGTCAAACGAATATGATTGGTTGCGTCCATTGTGAAAAATTCAACTATGAGTTTTTCGGTGCATTAGTGGGTAAAATGGACCTCTCGCACGAGTATTGCGGCACCATTTCGCCAGAAATGAATGTGCCAAAAACCCACCAAACATGTGTTTTGGGTCAAACTGAGATGATTGGTGTTGACACCAGAAGTGGCAAACGGATATACCGCAAGCGTACGGTAGTCAATTGTAGCCTTTCACCGGGAGTATTCCAGGTATCGTATTTCCACAGGGAACGTGAAGTGGATTAACTAGAAGTAGGGTCGTCAAAGGATGATCAAAGGGTATATGATAACTGGGATAGAGAGGTCTTCCTAATATCAATATCTGGTACTGGTTTTCTAAGAGTACTGAGGTTTACCACCTCATTCCTTACTGGGGGCGAAGGACGAAACAGTAGTTGATTAAAAGGTTTTCCACCTAACAACTACTAAGGCGGCAATGCTGCTACCCAACTATTATTTTCAACTTGCCTACAACACTTGAGAGGAACTCCAAGCACTGGCTGTGTCTGTCACCCTACCACCAGGCGTCTACACAAGTGCGACAAGAAGTCCACACTGGCAAGATATAGCCTAGACACCACGTCTACACTAATCTTACTACTCTAAAGCTAAGCTTATTTGGCCTAGAGCACATCAACAAAGTAAAGCAATGTACCAAGTAAAAGAACTGTAAACTTAAATTACCAGATCAGAATATTAAATACTAGAAGGACTCAGATGTAACACTTACAAGAAGAATCGCATCCGCTGAGGCGCACCTTGGAGAAGACTCCGGACAGGCTCGGACTCCTCCGTGGAACTCCTCACTCTCTTCCCTCTCTTCTAACACTAAAGCTATTAAGTAGACTCTCTCCTTGGATGCATACAAATGAAGAGCTTTAGGGGGGTATTTATAGCTTGGAGGTGGAGTAGCGGCTACTCCGGTGCCACGTCAGTGATCCACGTGCTCTCCTTCCTTGGCCATTGGATCAAAACCGTCATAGAAACCGACCTTGATGAATGGCTAGGATATTGTTCACGTCTGAAACATGTGCTTTGCCACCGACTTGGATGAAGCTCACCATGGGGTCGTCCGACCCCACTCTATGACATGTGGGCCCGGGGTACATCTTCTAGAAGGTGGTGATGTTATCCTGATGAACAGTGCAGAGGGACCCCACCAAGGGGGGGGGTCGGCCGACCCCCCTATGACAGGGCTGGCCCACCTTCTTCTCTCCCTTGGTGACCCCACATGTCATGGAGCAAGTCTTGTGATGATGGTTGCATTTGGTTTCGGTGTGGACCCATGAATCCATGTGCTTCTCATCTTGCACCATTGAGTAAAAGCACATGTCTGATGCAAGGGTTGATATTGGCTTGAACATGCTTCTCTTGGATCATGCCATGTCACCCTAGCCGAGGTGGCCCCAAGGTGGGGTCGGCCGACCCTCTTGGTGGGCCCACCTGGCCTCATTTTGTTCATTTTGCTACCTCCTACAAGTTCACAAGCTAAGAGTACAAGTGGAACTTATTAGTGATAAATATGCTCATGATATGCTATACTTCCTTGAAACCGAGGCCTGTTGACGATATTTTGATAAGGTAAAACATGCTATAACTTCCGTCAACAAGATCCCCCACACTTGAATCTTTGCTCGTCCTCGAGTAATGGTTAGAGAAAGTGAACAAGTGATTATTACATACTTAAAATGATAATGATCATAAAGCATCATTCCTAACATAGTTTATACAAATGGGTTATGTGGTACTGTCTATCATATATCCTTTAGATGTTGAGAAAAGGAACAAATCTCAAAGCAAAGTCATCTCCCTGAATTCTTGTTCTTGGTACTTAGCGTTTTTAGGACAGTTTGAAAGGAAAACACATAGTTCATGCTTACTCCTCATATAGTACTCTCAAGACACTCTTATAGGTGTTTGGTTCCTCACCAAAGGCATAGCATGTGATTGCCTTATTCTTGTTTTATCCTAATCTATTAGGCTTATGTGGAGCTTGGTAGGGATAAACAAAGTCGCATACTTGTTTTGCATATATTGTAAAGTCAAAACAAGGATCCAAGGAGAAGAATGTCATAATCCTAGATCAAGATGTGCATGTGTGTGGAAAGTATGTGGACTAGAATGCTCCTTTAACAAATGCTCCTTTAAGTATGTGGACTAGAATCTCTCTACTTTATTTTTCCTTGAGACATGGCTAGCATTTTTCAACAATTGACCTTCATGTGTCCATATTTTTTTAGTGGACCTTCATGTGTCCACAATTTTTTTTTTGCTTAGCCTTAATGTCTCTTTTTATTAACCAGAGTTAGAGAGAGAGATATTGTAGAACTTTAATGTACGGAGCATCTATAGAGTGGAAATGAATGGCATGTGCAGGCATACTTCCAGTGTAGAAGTTGCATATATAGATGGTGTGTACGTGATCTTGATCTTGGGATTATGACAAAATTCTCGACTAGGGTCAACAAGGTTTGACCAAACTCAAGACAAAAACAAGTAGCATGTGTGTAAAAGGTTTTGATCATGTATGCATATGTATGGTTTTGGTATGTATTTCTCACTATAGAGGAGTAAATGATACTATGGTTTTGAGATATTTTCAAAAACAAATCTCTAAGCACCTTAAACAAAAACAGGTTTGAGTCTTAAGCCAAGATTTATCTCACTTTTAGGAACAACTTAGTCAATACGATTTCCTAATTTAGTTTACCCATGAGTATAAACATATGTAAGAACATGGTTTTATGTCATTAACATTCTTAGCATATCATAACACAAGTTACTATGTACCTTTTTATTTTATTTTATTCAGAATATGGAATGAGTGTGAAACTACTTGAACCAAGAGGAGAAAGGGGAAACGAACCAGATAGCAGTGTTGAGCTTACTGTGCAGAGGTGAGCTGGTGGGCCCAGGTCACCATGGTGGGGTCGGCCGACCCCACCAAATGGTGGTTTTCGTTGCCATTTGCTTTTTCCTCCATTCAGTTTTACATCTGCAAAAACACTTTTCAAAAATTCAAGAAATCGGGGGTCGCCCGACCCATTGCTTACCTCTATTTTGTGCACTGCAGCGTGTCAGCCTGTGCTCAGCAGTTCAGTGTGGTTCAGTGATGAAATTTGGGGGTGGTCCGACCCCCTCACACTTGTATTTTTTCCATAAATGAACTCTAAACATAACGCAAAGGTAAAATACAAGGTGCTCTACTGGTGGCAAACACACCAGTAGAGACGAAATATATTTTATTTATTCTCTAAGAAGGGAAACACATTGGAAATTTAAAAGGGAAATTCAATAGAAATAAATCTAAGATGAAACTTGGAAATTCAAAATAAATCTACAATGGAACTTTATTCTAACCTAAGCTAAACTATTTATGGTGACGGGGGGTCTAGGAGGTCATCCCGCCCCATAGCCCTAGCGAAGCATTTGAGCTTCGCAGAGGTGCTAATCCTAAGATGGCGAAAGTCATCTTCTAAGTCTTTATTCACCATCTTCAACTCTGACACCGTCTCCTCCAACACCCTATTCCTTGCTTGCAGGGTGGAGGTGACGTGCATAAGCCTCTCCAGATCCGTCTTCTCGTCTTCCTCCTCGAATCGTCCCGGCGGCCCCTTGATCGACAGAGGGTCCATCCTCCGCCGAATAGGAGCCTGGGACTCCAGGGACTCCTGCAGCTCGCCCTTCTCTTCCGTGTTGAGAGAAGGGACGAGCACCTTCCCTCGGCCATGCCCACCGGCCATGATCCGATGGGTCTTCCAGAACGTGGGCATCAACGGGGAGTACGACGAAGTGTACTCCATACTCCCCATTGTCGTGGTGATCGCGAGGGGGTTCTCCTCCAGTGGGGCCTTCCCTTCAGTGCGAGTTGGCCCGTGGTCTGCCTAGTCGGCGTGACGGAGCGGCCGGGGGATTTCCTGATCCCCCTTCTTGGAGTCAGCGAGCGGGACGATGCCGCCGCGTGAGGAGATGGACGGGGGGTGGTCGGCCGACCCCTGGTGGGATCGGGTGGCCCCGCCACCAGCCCGACCAGCCCCCCTAGTGGAGGTACCATGGCCAACGGCACCGCATCGATCACGTTGATCGCGAGGGCCTGCTCTAGATCTTAGGCTAGAGCCCGTCATGGCGTGGATGTTGCAGGGCGCGTAGGCTTGCTAGTGGGTGCCATGGCTATTGCTTTAGGTCACGGTGGAGAGTGCAGGGAAGGCTAGGAGGCTTTGGCTTTGCGTGGAATTGCGAGTAGGAGGAAGAATTAGAGGGGTGCAAGGCTAAATAGCGGCTGCGGGCGACTACGACGCCGATTTTCACCGGATCGCCGCGGAAAGCTCGTAACTTCACAGAGCCCGTTGCGTCGCCATTCCAATCCCGCAAGGCGGGGATCGCCTGACCCCCTAGTTGGGTCCTCAGAACGAACACTTCCCAATTCCGTGCTTCCCCTAACTTGTGTGCATTGAGGGTTGCAGGTGGGTGGATCGACCGACCCCATTGGTAGGTGTCCGGCGCGGTCACGTCCCCAGCTCGAGCCCCTCTACGTGATTGTGCAACCCTTGTTGCAGGTGGGCCCCATATAGGGATCGCCCGACCCCCTAACTGGGGTCTATGGGCCCCACATCAAAGCCTAAGGTAAGTCTAGCCTATAACTTCTTGAACCATGACATGAAATCGAGGACATGTAGCTTTTAGGATTTGGTTCAAGCAATGAAGAGGAGAGACTTGTAGGTTTTAGGTTGTGTGTAGTTTGAACTCTACCATGTCTACTTCATTTTATACGAGATCATGTTCATGAAAAACTTTAAGACGGTGGCCATTTACCTTAAAGATGTTTTCGTCGGTGTCGTGAAGCGTGACAGCTCCATGCGTTGCGGTGTCGATCACGATGAATGGTCCTTCCCATTTGCTTTTTAGGTTTCCATGGCCAAAGAGCTTGACTCTTGAGTTGAACATAAGAACCTTGTCTCTCGGATGGAACTCCTTTTGCTTGATCCTCTTGTCATGCCATTTCTTGGTTCTCTCTTTATAGATCCTAGCGTTATGATAGGCTTTCTCTCTCCATTCTTCTAGTTCAGAGATCTGCATTCTCCTATTTCTTCCTGCTGCGGGCAAATCCATATTCCGTCTCTTTATTGCCCAGTGTGCTCTATGCTCCAATTCCACGGGCAGATGGCATGTCTTGCCGTATACAAGTTGGTATGGGATCATACCAATTGGAGTCTTGTATGCGGTCATGTATGCCCACAGTGCATCTGATAGCATGCTGTCCCCATTTCATTGATAGTCTTTTGCAGAATATTCTTGATTTGCTTATTCGATGTTTCTGTTTGTCCGCTTGTTTGTGGGTGATAAGGTGTTCCAATATTGTGCCTTATCCCTCTTTCTGTTAAGTAGCGTCAGAACTTTCTGTCAATGAAGTGGCTTCCTCCATCGCTGATTACTAACCTTGGGGTGCTAAACCGTGGGAATATTATTTCCTTGAACATCTTCGTTGCGTGCAACGAATCCGCTGACTTGCACGGCATGGCTTCAACCCATTTGGATACGTAGTTTACTGCCACTAGAATGTACTCACAACCTTGAGACGGGGGGAAAGGACCCATGTAGTCAATTCCCCAGGCGTCGAACAGCTCTACTTGTAGGTTGTTTGTGAGTGGCATTGCATCACGAGCATTGATGCTTCCATGTTTCTGACACCTTGAACACTTCTTCATGAAGTCCTTGGTGTCTTCATACATGGTAGGCCAATAGAATCCACTTTGCCAAATCTTGGCATGGGTTCGGAATGTTCCATAATGGCCTCCATACTCTGCTCCATGACACTCTTCCATGATCTTGACTGCTTCGTTCATGGGCACACAACTTCTTAGTATGTCGTCTTGGCATACTCTATAGAGATACGGGTCATCCCAGAGATGCACCGAGCTCTCCTTGATAAGCTTCTTTTTGTCTACTCCAGGTGGTACGTAGCCTGAGACTATCTAGTTGACGATGTTTGCATACCATGGATATGTGCCTTAAACTTTGAGGAGTGTGTCGTCCCAAAGATAGTCGTTGATGGGCAGGTCCTGTTTATCCTCAGTTTGCATTCTAGACAAGTGGTCGGCTACAGAGTTCTCTACTCCCTTTTTATCTTTAATTTCTAGATCAAATTCTTGGAGGAGTAGGATCCATCTTATTAGCCGAGGTTTAGCATCTTTCTTAGTAAGTAGGTATTTCAGAGTTGTGTGATCGGTGTAGACGATCACCATGGCTCCTAACATGTAAGTTCTAAACTTGTTTATAGCTAATACCACAGCTAAAAGTTCTTTTTCTGTTGTTGCATAGTTTAGCTATGGTCCGGTTAGTGTTTTACTGGCATAGGAAATGGCATAGTGTTTCTTATCCTGGGTCTGTCCTAGGACAGCTCCTACAACATAGTCACTAGCATCACACATTATCTCAAAAGGTAGCGACCAGTCAGGGGGTTGAATGACTGGTGCAGAGAAAAGTGCTTTCTTGAGATGGTAAAAAGAGTCTAATCATCTGTCGTCAAAGTCAAAGGGTTCGTCTTTAGCTAGCAGGTTTGTTAAAGGTCTAGCAATTTGAGAAAAATCTTTTATAAACCTTCTATAAAAACCGGCGTGGCCAAGGAAACTGCGAATGCCTTTAACATTCATGGGAGGTGGGAGCTGTTCTATAACTTCTATTTTAGCTCTATCTACCTCTATTCCACGTTCAGATACTCTATGTCCTAGCACTATCCCTTCTTGAACCTTGAAGTGGCATTTCTCCCAGTTCAAGATCATGTGCTTTTCTTGACAGCGTTGTAAGACACGGTCCAGATTCTCTAAGCTGTGATCAAAGGTTGTTCCATAGACTGAAAAGTCATCCATGAAAACTTCCATGATTTCTTCTATCATATCCGAGAAGATGGACATCATGCACCTCTGAAATGAAGCAGGGGCATTGCACAGGCCAAATGACATGCGCCTGTATGCATATGTCCCGTAGGGGCATGTGAACGTGGTCTTACTTTGGTCGTCGAGATGGATTGGAATTTGATGGTACCCCGAATACCCATCAAGTAAACAAAAGAAGGAATGTTTGGCTAGCCGTTCCAACATCTCATCGATGAATGGCAACGGAAAGGTGGTCTTTCTTTGTGGCCTTGTTATGTTTTTGGTAGTCTATGCACATTCTCCATCCCGTGACGGTTCGTTGTGGAATCAATTCATTGTTTTGATTTTTAACGACCGTCATTCCTCTTTTCTTAGGAACTACTTGGACGGGCTGACCCACTCGCTGTTTGGAACTGGGTAGATTATGCCCGCGTGCAAGAGCTTCAAGAACTCCTTCTTTACTACTTCTCTCATCGCATTGTTGAGCCTCCTTTTTTGCTCTCCAGAAGGTGTAGCATCGGGTTCGATCGGAATGCGATGTGTGCAAAGAGCGGGACTAATTCCCTTGAGATCTTGCAACGAATATCCTAAGACGGATCGGTGTTTTTCTAGGACGGTGATGAGTTTAGAAACTTCTTCTGTTGTAAGTCGATCACTAATGATCACGGGAGTCTCTCTATCACCATTAAGGAAAGCATACTTAATCTAAGAAGGAAGTGTCTTAAGCTCTATAGAGGGTTTTGGTGGAGGTTCAGACTCATCCAAGTCTAACGGTTCATCTAAATCAGTGTCTTCTTCTTGGATAAAGTCATGGGCGTCTTCTTATAGATTGGGTTGTGAAGTTTGTAGTGAAGATACCGACATCACCTCCTCTATTGAATCAGGCTCGGGTTTTGGTTCGGCTATCGAATTAACGGAGCCGGCAGAAGGAACTGAAAGATCTAGATCATTCCCAAGGTGACCCTTAAGGCTCCCTTCACGAAATCCCTCAATGAATCTCATGAGTCGGTGCCCAATTAACAAGTCGACCTCGTCTACGTCAAAGACAGAGAAGTTTGCGAGGAAGCTAACCTTGTTAATTGTGATAGAAATATTCTGTGCAATCCCACAACTCTCGACCAATTTTCCAGAAGGAAGCTTAAGGAATTTATTGGTCGGGTTTAGCGGTTCCTCACCTAGGAGTGTTAACATAAACGATTTAGACATTAAATTTACTCCTATAGCGGGATCATAGAGGGAATCTACAGCCGTCTTGTTTATGGCACACGGTATGGATGTGAAACAAGACAGAAGCTTAACGACATCTAATGATGCTTCAGCATCCCTGAACCATTCGTTGCTCATAATAGACATGAGCTCTTGAGCATTCGCCATAAGGTAACTTGCCTCAAACTGGGTTGGCATGTGGTTATTAGGAGCTCTACGGGCTATGGATCTCTTCTGCACAGGTTATTTTGAGACATTGCCATAATCGGCGAAAAGATCTGTCTCAATATTTAGAGGATAATCCAAAGGATGAATTACTACTTCCTTTGGAGGAGTAGGTGGTTGTGGTTCAGGTTTGACAGCTTGGGGTATAGGTAAAGGAGTTTCGACTGTCGTGGGTTCGTCCCAAGGATTTTGATCTTCCTCTAGAGTTTCACCATGGTCATCGGTGTAGGGGGTGTTCTTGAGAATGGTCGCAAGGACTTCCTTACCTTCACTAATGGGTTAATGGAGGAAAGCTCCTTTAGAGACTAAATCAAGGAATTGTGCGGAGTTTTGGCTAAGACCAAGATAGAAATGTTGTATAAGGGTTGGCTCGGTTATTGCTAAATCTGGGCCAAAGGATGCTAAGTCTGTAAGTCGTGCCCAGGCCGCACCTTGAGATTCCTTCTCGTCTTGTTTGAAGTTTAGCACATCTCTACGAAGACGAGCTACGCGGGATATGGGAAAGTACGTTAAGCAGAACATGGCTTGCAGTTTCTCCCATTCTTCGTTCACACTACCAACATAGCGAGTATACCAGCGTCTAGCTTTTCCCGTTAACGAGAACAGAAATAGCTTCCATGTAAGAGTGACTCGCCTCATCCCTTGGATGTGAATACACGAACAAAGTTGTTCGAAATCACGTAGGTGGGTATAAGGATTCTCATCTACTTCTCCCGAAAAGGGATTCTCCTGAACCATCGCTATAAGGCTAGGGCGAAGCTCATAGCGAATTGCCAAAATGGCATGAGATGAACTAGGCGGCTCCAACTCAGCGCCCGATGGAGCAGCGTAGTCAAAAAGGGTTGTTTGATCCATATTGATTTATGAAATAAAAGTTCTAATCAAACTATGATAACTTTAACGACTTTGTTCTAGCTAACACAGCTACCGCTCCCCGGCGACGGCGCCAGAAAAGCTTGTTGACACCAGAAGTGGCAAACGGATATACCGCAAGCGTACGGTAGTCAATTGTAGCCTTTCACCGGGAGTATTCCAGGTATCGTATTTCCACAGGGAACATGAAGTGGATTAACTAGAAGTAGGGTCGTCAAAGGATGATCAAAGGGTATATGATAACTAGGATAGAGAGGTCTTCCTAATATCAATATCTGGTACTGGTTTTCTAAGAGTACTGAGGTTTACCACCTCATTCCTTACTGGGGGCGAAGGACAAAACATTAGTTGATTAAAAGGTTTTCCACCTAACAACTACTAAGGCGGCAATGCTGCTACCCAACTATTATTTTCAACTTGCCTACAACACTTGAGAGGAACTCCAAGCACTGGCTGTGTCTGTCACCCTACCACCAGGCGTCTACACAAGTGCAACAAGAAGTCCACACTGGCAAGATATAGTCTAGACACCACATCTACACTAATCTTACTACTCTAAAGCTAAGCTTATTAGGTCTAGAGCACTTCAACAAAGTAAAGCAATGTGCCAAGTAAAAGAACTGTAAACTTAAATTACCAGACCAGAATATTAAATACTAGAAGGACTCAGATGTAACACTTACAAGAAGAATCGCATCCGCTGAGGCGCACCTTGGAGAAGACTCCCGACAGGTCGGGACTCCTCCGTGGAACTCCTCACTCCCTTCCATCTCTTCTAACACTAAAGCTACTAAGTATACTTTCTCTCCTTGGATGCATACAAATGAAGAGCTCTAGGGGGTATTTATAGCTTGGAGGTGGAGTAGCGGCTCCTCCGGTGCCACGTCAGCGATCCACCTGCTCTCCTTCCTTGGCCATTGGATCAAAACCATCATAGCAACCGTCCTTGATGAATGGCTAGGATATTGTTCACGTGTGAAACATGTGCTTTGCCACCGACTTGGATGAAGCTCACCATGGGGTTGACCGACCCCACTCTATGACTTGTGGGCCCGGGGTACATCTTCTAAAAGGTGGTGATGTTATCCTGATTAACTGTGCAAAGGGCCCCACCAAGGGGGGGTCGGCCGACCCCCCTATGACAGGGCTGGCCCACCTTCTTCTCTCCCTTGGTGACCCCACATGTCATGGAGCAAGTCTTGTGATGATGGTTGCATTTGGTTTCGGTGTGGACCCATGAATCCATGTTCTTCTCATCTTGCACCATTGAGTAAAAGCACATGTTTGATCCAAGGGTTGATATTGGCTTGAACATGCTTCTCTTGGATCATGCCATGTCACCCTGGCCGAGGTGGCCCCAAGGTGGCGTCGGCAGACCACCTTGGTGGGCCCACCTGGCCTCATTTTGTTCATTTTGCCATCTCCTACAAGTTCACAAGCTAAGAGTACAAGTGGAACTTATTAGTGATAAATATGCTCATGATATGCTATACTTCCTTGAAACCGAGGCATGTTGACGGTATTTTGATAATGTAAAACATGCTATAACTTCCTTCAACAATTAGGTGCGTCCATTGCGACGGTGCGTCAATGGGAAAACGGCCATCCCACGTGAGTTCGCCCCCTCACACGAGTTTTGCGGTACCATTCCATCAGAAATGAAAGTGCCAAAAACCCACCAAACATGAGTTTTGGGTCAAATGGAGATGATTGGGTACGTCTGTTGTGCAAAATTCAACTACGAGTTTTCCGTGCACCAGTGCAAAAACGGCCATCCCGCGCGGGTTTTGCGGCACCGTTCTGTCCGAAATGAAAGTGCTAAAAACACACCAGACATGAGTTTTTGGTCAAACAGATATGGTTGGGTGAGTCTGTAGCAAAAAATTCAACTGCGAGTTTTTTGGTGCATCTGTGGGAAAACGGCCATCCCACGCGAGTTTTGCGCAACCGGTTCGTGAAAAATGAAAGTGCCAAAAATCCACCAAACATGTACTTTGGGTAAAAAAAAAGATTGGTTGCATCCATTTTGATGAATTCAACTACGAGTTTTTCGGTGCATCAATGGGTAAAATGGCCATCCCGCATGAGTTGGCCCCCTCGCACGGGTTTTGCAGCACCATTCTATCGGAAATGAAAGTGCCAAAACCCCACCAAACATGAGTTTTGAGTCAAACGGAGATTATTGGGTGCGTCCGTTGCGAAAAAATCAACTACGAGTTTTTCGGTGCATTAGTGCAAAAAACGACCATCCGGCACGAGTTTTGCGGCACTGATCTATCGGAAATGAATGTGCTAAAAACACACTGAACATGAGTTTTTGGTCAAACGGATATGGTTGGGTGAGTCCGTAGTAAAAAATTCAACACCGAGTTTTTTGGTGCATCAGTGGGAAAAGTGGTCATCCCACGCGAGTTTTGCGCAACCGTTTTGTCAGAAATGAAAGTGCCAAGAACCCACCGAACATGAGTTTTGGGTCAAACAAAAATGATTGGTTGCGTCCATTGTGAAAAATTCAACTACGAGTTTTTCAGTGCATCAGTGGGTAAAATGGCCCTCTCGCACGAGTTTTGTGGCACCATTTCACCAGAAATGAAAGTGCCAAAAACCCACCAAACATGAGTTTTGGGTCAAACCGAGATGATTGGGTGCATCCATTGCGACGGTGCGTCAATGGGAAAACGGTCATCCCGCGTGAGTTCGCCCCCTCGCACGAGTTTTGCGGTACCATTCCATCAGAAATGAAAGTGCCAAAAACCCACCAAACATGAGTTTTCGGTCAAATGGAGATGATTGGGTGCGTCCGTTGTGAAAAATTCAACTACGAGTTTTCAGTGCACCAGTGGAAAAACAGCCATCCCGCGCGAGTTTTGCAGCACCGTTCTATCCGAAATGAAAGTGCTAAAAACACACCAAACATGAGTTTTTGGTCAAACAGATATGGTTGGGTTAGTCCGTAGCGAAAAATTCAACTGCGAGTTTTTTAGTGCATCTGTGGGAAAACGGCCATCCCACGCGAGTTTTGCGCAACCGTTTCGTCGGAAATGAAAGTGCCAAAAACCCACCAAACATGAGTTTTGGGTCAAACAAAAATGATTTGTTGCGTCCATTTTGAAGAATTCAACTATGAGTTTTTCGGTGCATCAGTGGGTAAAATGGCCATCCCGCGTGAGTTGGCCCCCTCGCACGGGTTTTGCGGCACCATTCTATCGGAAATGAAAGTGCCAAAAACCCACCAAACGTGAGTTTTAGGTCAAACAGAGATGATTGGGTGCATCCGTTGCGAAAAATTCAACTACGAGTTTTTCCGTGCATCAGTGGAAAAAACGACCATCCCGCACGAGTTTTGCGGCACTGATCTGTCGGAAATGAATGTGCTAAAAACAAACCAAACATGGGTTTTTGGTCAAACGAATATGGTTGGGTGAGTCCGTAGTGAAAAATTCAACTCCGAGTTTTTTGGTGCATCAGTGGGAAAAATGGCCATCCCACGCGTGTTTTGCGCAACCATTTTGTCAGAAATGAAAGTGCCAAGAACCCACCAAACATGAGTTTTGGGTCAAACAAAAATTATTGGTTCCGTACATTGTGAAAAATTCAACTACGAGTTTTTTGGTGCATCAGTGGGTAAAATGGCCCTCTCGCACGAGTTTTGCGGCACCATTTCGCCAGAAATGAAAGTGCCAAAAACCCACCAAACATGAGTTTTGGGTCAAACCGAGATGATTGGGTGCGTCAATTGCGACGGTGCGTCAATGGGAAAACGGCCATCCCGCGTGAGTTCGCCCCCTTGCACGAGTTTTGCGGTACCATTCCATCAGAAATGAAAGTGCCTAAAACCCTCCAAACATGAGTTTTGGGTCAAATGGAGATGATTGGGTGCGTCCTTTGCGAAAATATCAACTACGAGTTTTTGGTGCATCAGTGGAAAAAAACCACCATCCCGCACAAGTTTTGCGGCACTAATCTGTCCGAAATGAAAGAGCTAAAAACACATTAGACATGTGTTTTTGGTCAAACCGATATGGTTGGGTGAGTCCGTAGCGAAAAATTCAACTGCGAGTTTTTTGGTGCATCTGTGGGAAAACGGCCATCCCACGCGAGTTTTGCGCAACCGTTTCGTCGGAAATGAAAGTGCCAAAAACCCACCAAACATGAGTTTTGGGCCAAACAAAAATGATTGGTTGCGTCCATTTTGAAGAATTCAACTACGAGTTTTTCGGTGCATCAGTGGGTAAAATGCCCATCCCGCGTGAGTTGGCCCCCTCGCACGGGTTTTGCGGCACCATTCTATCAGAAATGAAAGTGCCAAAACCCCACCAAACATGAGTTTTGGGTCAAACGAAGATGATTGGGTGCGTCCGTTGCGAAAAAATCAACTACGAGTTTTTCGGTGCATCAGTGCAAAAAATGACCATCCGACACGAGTTTTGCGGCACTGATCTATCGGAAATGAATGTGCTAAAAACACACCAAACATGAGTTTTTGGTCAAACGGATATGGTTGGGTAAATCCGTAGTGAAAAATTCAACGCCAAGTTTTTTGGTGCATCAGTGGGAAAAATGGCCATCCCACGCGAGTTTTGTGCAACCGTTTTGTCGGAAATGAAAGTGCCAAGAACCCACCAAACATGAGTTTTGGGTCAAACGAAAATGATTGGTTGCGTCCATTGTGAAAAATTCAACTACGAGTTTTTCGGTGCATCAGTGGGTAAAACGGCCCTCTCGCACGAGTTTTGCGGCACCATTTCGCTAGAAATGAAAATGCCAAAAACCCACCAAACATGAGTTTTGAGTCAAACCGAGATGATTGGGTGCGTCAATTGCGACGGTGCGTCAATGGGAAAACGCCCATCCCACGTGAGTTCGCCCCTTCGCACGAGTTTTGCGGTACCATTCCATCAGAAATGAAAGTGTCAAAACCCACCAAACATGAGTTTTGGGTCAAATGGAGATGAGTGGGTGCGTCCGTTGCGAAAATATCAACTACGAGTTTTCGGTGCACCAGTGGAAAAACGGCAATCCCACATGACTTTTGCGGCACCGTTCTGTCCGAAATAAAAGTGCTAAAAACACACCAAACATGAGTTTTTTGTCAAACGAATATGGTTGGGTGAGTCCATAGCGAAAAATTCAACTACGAGTTTTTTCGTGCATCTGTAGGAAAACGGCCATCCCACGCGAGTTTTGCGCAACCGTTTCGTCGGAATTGAAAGTGCCAAAAACCCACCAAACATGAGTTTTGGGTCAAACGGATATGGTTGGGTGAGTCCGTAGTGAAAAATTCAACTCCGAGTTTTTTGGTGCATCAGTGGGAAAAACAGCCATCCCAAGCGAGTTTTGCGCAACCGTTTCGTCGGAAATGAAAGTGCCAAAAACCCACCAAACATGAGTTTTGGGTCAAACGAAAATGATTGATTGCGTCCATTGTGAAAAATTCAACTACAAGTTTTTCGGTGCATTAGTGGGGAAAACGGCCCTCTCGCACGAGTTTTGCGGCACCATTTCTCCAGAAATGAAACTGCCAAAAACCCACCAAACATGAATTTTGGGTCAAACCGAGATGATTGGGAGGGTCCGTTGCGACGGTGCACCAATGGGAAAACGGCCATGCCGCGTGAGTTCGCCCCCTCGCACGAGTTTTGCGGTACCATTCCATCAGAAATGAAAGTGCCAAAAACCCACCAAACATGAGTTTTGTGTCAAATGGAGATGATTGGGTGCGTCCGTTGTGAAAAATTCAACTACGAGTTTTCGGTGCACCAGTGGAAAAACGGCCATCCCGCGTGAGTTCGCCCCCTCGCACGAGTTCGCGGTACCATTCCATCAGAAATGAAAGTGCCAAAAATCCACCAAACATGAGTTTTGGGTCAAATGGAGATGATTGGGTGCGTCTGTTGTGAAAAATTCAACTACGAGTTTTCGGTGCACCAGTGGAAAAACGGCCATCCCGCGCGAGTTTTGCGGCACCGTTCTGTCCGAAATGAAAGTGCTAAAAACACACCAGACATTAGTTTTTGGTCAAACAGATATGGTTGGGTGAGTCCGTAGCGAAAAATTCAACTGCGAGTTTTTTGGTGCATCAGTGGGAAAAACGGCTATCCCACGCGAGTTTTGCGCAACCGTTTCATCGGAAATGAAAGTGCCAAAAAACCAACAAACATGAGTTTTGGGTCAAACAAAAATAATTGGTTGCGTCCATTTTGAAGAATTCAACTACGAGTTTTTCGATGCATCAGTGGGTAAAATGGCCATCCCCCATGAGTTGGCCCCCTCGCAAGTGTTTTGCGGCACGATTCTATCGAAAATGAAAGTGCCAAAAACCCACCAAACATGAGTTTTGGGTCAAACGGAGATGATTGGGTGCGTCCGTTGCGAAAAATTCAACTACGAGTTTTTCGGTGCATCAGTGGAAAAAACGACCATCCCGCACGAGTTTTGCGGCACTGATCTGTCGGAAATGGATGTGCTAAAAACACACCAAACATGAGTTTTTGGTCAAACGGATATGGTAGGGTGAGTCGGTAGTGAAAAATTCAAATCCGAGTTTTTTGGTGCATCAGTGGGAAAAATGGCCTTCCCACGCGAGTTTTGCGCAACCGTTTTGTCGAAAATGAAAGTGCCAAGAACCCCCCAAACATGAGTTTTGGGTCAAACGAAAATGATTGGTTGCGTCCATTGTGAAAAATTCAACTACGAGTTTTTCGGTGCATCAGTGGGCAAAACGGCCCTCTAGCACGAGTTTTGCGAAACCATTTCGCCAGAAATTAAAATGCCAAAAACCTACCAAACATGAGATTTGGGTCAAAACGAGAAGATTCGGTGCGTCCGTTGCGACGCTGCATCAATGGGAAAAATGGCCATCCCGCGTTAGTTGGCCCCCTCACACGGGTTTTGCGGCCCCATTCTATCGGAAATGAAAGTGCCAAAAACCCACCAAACATGAGTTTTGGGTCAAACGGAGATGATAGGGTGCGTCTGTTGCGAAAAATTCAACTACGAGTTTTTGGGTGCATCAGTGGAAAAAAATGACCATCTCGCACGAGTTTTGCGGCAGTGATCTGTCCAAAATGAATGTGCTAAAAACACACCAAACATGAGTTTTTGGTCGAATGGATATGGTTGGGTGAGTCTGTAGTGAAAATTCAACTCCGAGTTTTTTGGTGCATCAGTGGGAAAAATGGCCATCCCACGCGAGTTTTGCGCAACCGTTTCGTCGGAAAGAAAGTGCCAAGAACCCACCAGACATGAGTTTTGGGTCAAATGAAAATGATTGGTTGCGTCCATTGTGAAAAATTCAACTAGGAGTTTTTCGGTGAATCAGTGGGTGAAATGGCCCTCTCGCACGAGTTTTGCGACACCATTTCTCCAGAAATGAAAGTGCCAAAAACCCACCAAACATGAATTTTGGGTCAAACCGAGATGATTGGGTGTGTCCATTGCGACGGTGCCTCAATGGGAAAACGGCCATCCCGCGTGAGTTCGCCCCCTCGCACGAGTTCGCGGTACCATTCCATCAGAAATGAAAGTGCCAAAAATCCACCAAACATGAGGTTTGGGTCAAATGGAGAAGATTGGGTGCGTCCGTTGTGAAAAATTCAACTACGAGTTTTCGGTGCACCAGTGGAAAAACGGCCATCCCGCGCGAGTTTTGCGGCACCGTTCTGTCCGAAATGAAAGTGATAAAAACACACCATGAAGGACCGAGAAAGCACTAGCAAGGCGACCAGAGGGGGGGTGAATGGGAGCTCAAAAATTTCTCTAAAAACTTTGGCCAAATGTCCCAAAATCAACCCCGAGAAACGGCGACCGAAACCGTGATGCCCACGACACTTGGAAGAGGGTGGATGATCCCTAGGATCACAGCGAGGCACCACAAGAAGATAGCGAACCAAATGCCAAAAGCTCCGGCTCGAACACAACCCCGAAAACCAAGTCCCAAACGTAGATTGTCGGCTACGTCGAGAAACTCCTAAATACCTATGCTAACAAGTAGCAAAGATACCTAGAGAGGTTCCTTGGTCAACTCTAGGGCCAAACGAGAAGTCCGGAAACCAAGCAAACAAGCCGGGAGAGCAAACGCACTAAACCGGAAGACACAGCAGGTTCCCGGACTGTCCGGCCCTGGGGTCTCGGACTGTCCGCCCCTACCGCGGACTGTCCGCGCTCTGGTGTCGGACTGTCCGCCAGTCAAGTGAGCAAAAACGCACTGCTGCTGAAAACCCACTGCTCGGTCCCGGACTGTCCGCACTTTAGCACGGCGGACTGTCCGCCGGTGACCTGAGCCAGAAACAGCAGAGACTGGCCGCGGCTGGACTGGACCAGCCCCGATGTGCGGACTGTCCGCGCCCTGAGTGGCGGACTGTCCGCGGTCACTCAGGGAGGGCAATTTTGTTCGCCCTTCACCCAAAACAATCCCAAATCGAATCAACTCACAATCCCACATTCCCAAACTTGGAGAGGATGATCACGGAGTAGTTAGGAGACTATCCCCAAGAAATCATCCGCTCAAATCAACTCAAACATCGGGAAATCGAAAGGGGAGGAGTATGAACGAAAAAGCGCTACGAAAACAAAATCAACCCGATCTACTTGTTCGTAAGGAGTTAGATGAATTCCTTCGGTGGAAATGATCTCCTTTCAAATACGAACAAGTTGATTCAAACAGATTTCGCAAAGACGCATGGGAGAGGAAGATTGAGTGACGGGAAAATCGCGGAGAAACGAAGAACGCGAAGAACACGAGCAAAACGCGAATCAACACATCGATCTGCAACCGTGTGGCTAGCACATGCTACAACAGTGAGGATACGGCCTCACTTCCTCAAAATCTCCAGTACACAGAGGTATGGTCTGCGGATCTCAGCTAGCTACAGCAGGAGATTGGGAGAGCAGGAAACCCTAGAAGCAAAGAGCAAATGAACTGAGATATTTGGGGAGGAGAGTGTCTCCCCCTACTTAACCTATTCCTAATTCCTACTGTATTCCTATTCTACCCCACACTACTTACAGAGCGAACCAGCTAAACCCTAAGGTTATTCTGGACCAACTCGGTGGTAGGTAGATCCGACGGCCACGCCCGCACAACTCGTAGCGTTGCCTCGACGCAACCTCCCGATTGCCGCCACGTGCCGCCACTGCTCCGCGTCCCTTTCCTGGACGTCGCACCCCCGGTTTTGAGGCCCAAACCGGGAAACCAGCCTTCACGGCCAACCCCCGGTTTTGTGGCCCAAACCGGGAAACCAGCCCACCAGCATCTGAGTTTTGAGGCCAAACTCAGCAAACCCTCAGCACCTAGGTTTTGAGGCCCAAACCTGGAAACCGTCCTCAGCCTGAGTTTTGAGGCCAAACTCGGAAACCCTCAGCCCGAGTTTTGTGGCCAAACTCGGAAACCGTCCACACCCAGGTTTTGAGCCCAAACCTGGAAACCGTCCACACGATGGTTTTTCTCTGGCTCTACCACCAAACCGACATCGTATATGGGATGCACCTCCCGTGCACCCCGTCCGCCGACACGTCTTCACTTGTAGCTGCCACAGGCTGTCAGCCACCACAGCTGATCCTCGGGCCTCTGGTCTCTCAGTCCAAGCCTCACGTCCGCCCTTCACCACTCCCGGTCCATCGGCACGGCACGTCTCTACTTGACCTTCACCTCGCCTTTGATCACTGCATCCGTGCTCGACACCTGCACAACACAAGCCAAAGAACATGCGCATCATCACAGTTGACAATCAATCATCACTCAGAGACCCGGCATACACCCATGTATCCGCAATCTCCCCCTTGATGAGTGCATTGTCAACTACCAACACAAATCATAATAGAAAGAGAAGAAGGAAGAAGGAGAGGAGAGAACTCGACCAAATGACCCAAAAGCATAGCAAAGCCGAAGAAGGTCAAGTGGAAAGAGCGAAAGAACTTGGTCCCCAAAGACTTGGGCAACGGCTCGACGCAACCAAGCAAAGCAAAGCTAGCCCTCAAGAAGAGGTAGAACAGACTCAACACCGCTAGCAAAAACCAATCGAAAATATCGAAGCAAAATGCTAGTCCCTCAAGATAGAGGCACAGAGGTTCAACACAACTAGCAAAGAAAGCTCGATACTGACTGTTACCAAAAAGAGTTCGACACCAATTGAAAATCTGAAAAGCAAATGCTAGTCCCTCAAGAAAGAGGCTAAGGCTCAACACAACTAGCAAACCGCTCCAAATCAATTGAAAATGTCAAAGACTCAATCGGAAACAAACTCCAAACTCCCCCTTGAATAGTGCAAACAACTAGGAAGACTCCCCCTTAGCTGAAACAGAGGGTAATGATTTGCAATTTCTCCCCCTTAGTTGAAAATGCACTTATCAAGAAATAAGGCTCCCCCTAAGAAAATGCACCAACAAAAAGTGCCAACACGCAGATTTCTCCCCTTTCAAAATGCAAATGAGGCAAAATGCAAGTTAGGAGCTTCAGGAGTATACTCAAAAGAGTGCAAGGATGCTCTATAGAGTTCAAATCCGATGACTCAGAAAAATGCACAGAATGCTAGCAAAGGCTCAAACTGATCACTAAGAATGAAATATGAACATGTGAGCATTTTTAAGCCGAAAAAGGTATTCATCATCAAAATAGCACAAGACATGTATGGACAGGAAATCAAATGTGCTAAGCATGTATACCAAGTGAACTACCCCTAGCACAGTTCAATCATCATGCTGATACCAATTTAGGCATTTACTTGTGATTTAAAATTTTAATCGGAGTTGCAGCGGTGAAATTACACAAGTTCAGAAAACAGCATGTGACTGCGAGAGGTTGAATGCTTGTTATTGCCTAACTTTCCAACTGTGTGAAGCCTATGCATAAGCAATCAGAAGCTTAAAGCAACAATTTCGGTCATACACTACACAACTCAAGTTCAACTCAAAGTGCAATGAGAAACAGTCTCGAAACTGTGAGGTGCTAACAAGCAAACCCATCTCGATCTTTCCAATTCACTTAACTTGGTTCAGATTTTAAACAGAATATGACATACCAAGCAAGTGAATGACTCAACACTAGAGACATAGCAACCTAGCATATATGAAAAGCATATGTGACTTCGACACATCCTACACATGCTAGTTGCATATCTCAATGGTGAACATTTTCAAGTTTTAAGTTCATTGTCAAATTCACCATTCAAAAATAGCTCAGCTCATAGTGTGCACTAGTGATCAGAAAGAGCATAAGCTACAGCATCAACATAAAGCATCGGAGCAAAAACTACACAGAGCATAGTTACATTCTTCAGTTTATACACATGAAGCTCAGAATGTAAAAGCGTATGCTAAAATGCAAAAGATGCACGAAGAAATCAAAAAGAAGCAAAAACAACTGAAATCAAAAAGTCAGTGTATTATACAAAATCCAACATGTTTCCCCCATCTAAAAGGGGAAACACACACCAAGCTCACCTCTCAACCGATTAAAGGTTGATTGGTCCAAAGGCTTGGTAAAAATATTAGCAAGCTGATGATGAGTATCGACATGGCGAAGGTCGATATCACCCTTCTCATAGTGGTCTCACAGAAAACGAAAGCGCACATCAATGTGTTTGGTCTTCGAGTGAAGCACGGGGTTCTTAGCAACGCTAATAGCACTCGTGCTGTCACAAAGCAATGGAACACGAGAAAAGCTCAGACCAAAATCATGCAAAGTGGCCATCATCCAGAGTAACTGGGAACAGCAGCTAGCCGCAGCAACATACTCAGCCTCCGTGGTAGACTGGGCGACGCTAGACTGCTTGCGAGAAGACCACGAAACAAGAGAAGAAACAATAAACTGGGAAGTCCCAGAAGTGGACTTGCGATCAATACGGCAACCAGCAAAATCGGCATCGGAATAACCGCAAAGGGAAAGGGAGGAGGAAGCAGAATACCAAATACCGAATTCTGGAGAGAAGGATAAGTACCTCATAATGCGCTTGACCGCCTGACGGTGAGAGGTGCGCGGCAACGCCTGAAAGCGCGCGCAGAAGCACACCGCGAACTGGATGTCCGAGCGTGTCGCCGTCAGGTACAGCAGCGACCCGATCATACTCCGGTACTCCTTCTGGTCCACTGCTTCTCCCTCCTTGTCCGCATCCAGTGCCGTCGTGGTCGCCATGGGTGTTGGAAGAGTCTTGGCCTCACCCATGTCGAACTTCTTCAGGATATCTCTGGTATACTTGCCCTGGTGCACAAACGTTCCTTCCCGGGTTTGCTTGATTTGCAACCCGAGGAAAAAGTCAACTCGCCCATCATGCTCATCTCGAACTCCCTGCTCATAAAGTCTGCAAACTTGGCAACCAAAGCGTGAGAAGAACCACCGAAAATGATATCATCCACATAAATTTGGACCAAGAGAGTATCACTGCCTTGCTTGAGGAGAAAGAGCGTTTTATCTACATATCCCATTTTAAAACCCTTAGCAAGCAAAAAGGTTTTCAACCTATCATACCAGGCTCTAGGGGCTTGTTTCAAACCATACAAAGCTTTGTGGACTTTAAAGACATGGTTTGGAAACTTGGGATTTTCGAAACCGGGGGGTTATCTAACATACACCTCCTCTTCTATGTAGCCGTTTAAGAAGGCACTCTTGACATCCATTTGAAAAAGTTTGAAACCTTTGGATGCAGCAAAAGCCAAGAGTATCGTAATAGCCTCCAAACGTGCTACAGGAGCAAATGTCTCCTCATAGTCTATCCCCTCCTTCTGACTATATCCCTGGGCTACGAGTCTGGCCTTGTTTCTCACAACATGGCCATCTTCTCCCTGTTTGTTTTTGAAAACCCATTTTGTCGCAATTGGATGACACTCAGAAGGTGGAGACACTAGAACCCAAACCCGATTTCTCTCAAAGTTCTCAAGCTCTTCATGCATGGCATTGACCCAATCCGGATCCGTTAAAGCGTGTCCAACATCCCGGGGTTCAAAATCAGCAACAAATGCAGAATGAGCAAAGTGAGAGATTTGCCTTGACCGGGTGATGCGTTCGTCGATGCTGCCGATCATCTGTTGAGGCGGGTGCTGGCGCTGAATGTGTCGTGGCGCCTCCCTTGCCAAAGTGGCCTCCTCCTCAATAGCAGCTGGTGCCTCCTCGGGTACAAAGGGTACCGCTCAAGGTGGCGGATCCCACGGCCCCCAGGAAGAAGAGGTGTAGGGGTCGTGAGTCGTAGTAGAAGCCGCTCTTTGCGGCACAGCAGGTGGAGGAGGTGCTGGGTCATCTATCCCTTCAACACCTTCTTCTTCATCATCGAAAAGAGGTTCGCCAACCTCATGATCACCTGCACGCTCAAAACGAGAAGAAGGACAAACCAAGGTCTCGTCGAAGGTGACATCTGATGTCTCCATGATTCAGTTAGTGTCAAGGTTAAGTACACGATAAGCTCGAGTGTGAGTGCCATAACCCAAAAACACACCGTCAGAAGAACGAGACTCAAACTTGTCCAAGTTGCCCTTTTTGAGTATAAAACAATGGCAACCAAAAACTCGAAAATAACTACCTTGGGTAGTTTTCCAAAACGCAACTCATAAGAGGTCTTTTTCGAGAAGGCTCGAAGAAAAATGCGATTGGAAATATAGCATGTTGTGTTCATAGCTTCAGCCCAATATCGCCTAGGAGTCCTATGCTCATCAAGCATCATCCTGGCCATCTCTACAAGGGTCCGATTCTTCCTCTCTACAACACCATTTTGAGGGGGTGTGTAGGGGGAAGAAAACTGATGCTCTAAACCCAAAGAGTTACAAAACTTCTCAAAATCCGAATTCTTGAATTCAGAACCATTATCACTCCGAATTGCTCGCATAGAGTTCAAAGGGAACTCATTCTGAAGACGCAAAATCAGATTGCGAGCAAAGGAGAAAGTCTCGGTTTTCTCAGCTAAAAAGAAAACCCACGAATATCTCAAAAAGTCGTCGACAACAACAAGTACATACCACTTCCGCCCAACCGAGCTCACCCGAGCCGGACCAACAAGGTCCATGTGCAAAAGCTCTCCAGGGCGCTTGGTCATGACCTGAGTCACTGGATGGTGGGGAGCGGCAACCATCTTCTCATGTCTACAAGAATGGCAAACAAGATCCTTCTCCATGGATAACTTGGGCAATCCTCGGATTAAGCCAAGTGAACTAAGTCTTGCAAGCAAGTCGAAGCTCAGATGACCTAGTCTCCTATGCCACTTCCAAAGATCAGAGGAGGAAGGTCCAGCCAAAAGACAATGAGAAATTCCGAACAACTTCGAGAAATCCGCACGAAAGACTTTTCCAAAGGGCGAAATCACACATACAAGATTGCCCTGAGGATCCAAAATGCGACTGAGATTCGGTTTAAAACGAATCTCATAGTCATCATCAAAGAGTTGCGAAACAGAAAGAAGGTTAAAATGCAAGTTAGAAACAAGAGCAACATCGCGCAACACAAAGTGCTCATTAACTCGCACAACCCCACGAGACAGCACCTTACCTTTGCTGTTGTCGCCGAAGGTTATATACTCCTTTTCGGCGACCGGACTAAGACTGGAGAACCACTTGGCGTTTCCGGTCATGTGCCTCGAGCAACCGGAATCCACCAACCAAACGTTCTCCAATCGTTTTACCTACTTCAATAAAAAGACATAGGGTGAGCATACGGGCCAACACTGGGGTTAGTGAAGTAAGGGGAATACCAGTGTTGGGCCGACTGCTCAAAAGAACGGTTAGCAAAAAAACCATTCCTAGCACGCCTACGGGAGGAGCGATCACCACGTTGAGGAAAACGTGGTTCGCTAAGGGAGGAGCGTCCATCGCGATACTCAAAACGCGGTGGGGGAAAACGCTCAACTGCAAAGCCACCGTCACGGGGTCCATAGCCTACAAATGCAGGCTCCCGCCGGGCACGCTCTCTACGAGGCCTACGCCTAGGGACTTGAGGCTCAACACCTCTAGGCCTAGCGTCTCTCCTCGGAGCTCTCTGCTGCCTAGGCCTGGGAATTTGAGGTTCTGGACCTCTGGGCCTAGCAATACGTCTCTGTGCTCTCCTCTGAACATTCGGCGCATGTACATCATGGAAAGGATGGTACATGTCCGGGTTGTTCATCTCCCTAGCACGGCGCGCCTCTCTCTTGCGCCTAAAATAGAACTCGCTCAAGTGTCCATCTCTCCCACAGTGCTCACAGTGGTACCTCACCGCTCTCAAAGGGGGTTGTTGGTACTCACAGTTGTGGGTGTGGATCACCTTGCCCTTCTGTGGCAACTCCTCCTGGATAGGTGGCATAGTGTCCAGCTTGTTCTTTAGGTGGTTAGGTTTGGGATGCCACATTTGGTTCTTGGGTGGAGCTCTCGGAGGTTCCTCAAACACCCCATCCTTGGTGTTAGGCTTGAGAGGCTCTTTGGGTGGAAGCTTGGTCAGTTTCGGAGTAGTGGTGGAGTTGGGCTTCTCACTCGGGTTCAAACCACTCGACTCTCCAATCTTCCCAAAAGTAGAAAGATCAACACCCAGAGCAAAGCCTACACCGGGACCTCCAGCAGCTCTTTTGAATTGGGAGATCATCATCCCGAGCTGTGGCTCACTACAAGAGACCCATGACAAGATGGTCCGAAGGTATGTGTTTTCTTCCTCGGTTTGCATCTTGTCTGTAACACCCTAGGTGTTAAGCAACCCTAAGTGCATAACTTGACATCTCATGAGCATAAAGCATCATCATTTCATGTTGCATTCTTTCTTTGTTATGTGTCATTTCATGTGAGCTCTTGTAATGCTATGCTTGTTTGAATGCTTGTGTGTCGTGTTTGTGGAGTGCTTAAGTCTCCCTAGTAGTTGAACCTTGTTGGGGAGTCAAAATGAAGCTAGGTTTATGTTGATCCTGTTGGCTAACTAAGTCTCTAACCCTAGTTGCCTTAATAGAGCCTTAGGAGTCCTTTTGTTTGACTAACTAAGACCTTCTTGATAGAAGCTTCGCATGGCTGTGGGCCCTTAACCAAAAGTGTGTAGAATTTAGAGTAGAACAAAAGTTGTTTAAGGCCCAACTCATGAAAATGAGTTTAACAAGGTGTTTTGGGACCCACAAGGCAGATTAGAGGGAGTTTAGACTTAGAAAATTTCTCTAAGTCCTAACTGCCCAAAACAGTTTCATCTAGCCATCTTTGGAGCTTTTCCTGGAGCAATCTAGACCGAACCAAAGATCAATCTTGTAACCAAAGTTGTAGATGGTATGTAGCCCTAAGTAGTGGAGCAAGTAGTTTAGCTTTTCTTCAAGTGGTTTAGGAGTTAATCGTGACCAAAATCCGGCCGTCAGTCGGCCACCGTCGCCTGAACCCGGCTGATTCAGTTTGAATCGGGCCGTGCCGT
This sequence comes from Coix lacryma-jobi var. lacryma-jobi, assembly GCA_009763385.1. Taxonomy (NCBI): domain Eukaryota; kingdom Viridiplantae; phylum Streptophyta; class Magnoliopsida; order Poales; family Poaceae; genus Coix; species Coix lacryma-jobi. The sequence continues at coordinate 103,265,367 of CM019825.1, forward strand.
GCCGACCGCGCGCAGAGCTCGGCCGCCGCGTGGCGCGAGCAGGCCGGGGTCGCAGCGTCCGCGCGTGGCGTGGCAAGCATGGCCTCGCCCTCGCCCTGTCCGAACCCACTCGTCCCTCCATTCTGTTCCCCGCGCTCGCGCCTCTCTCTCGCTCTCTGCTCTCGCCGGCGCTCGAGCGGGAAAGGGGAGAAAGCAAGGCGCCGCCGCCGTTCGCCGCCGTCCCGCCGCCGCACCGTCCACCCAACCAGCTGCCAAGCTTCGCCGTGAGCCCCCACACCCCGTGCTGTCCTTAGCGCTCTATGAGAGACCGTAGGCAAGCCCCGGGATGAGCCGCCGCCATGGCCGTCATGACCGCCGAGCTCGGTCCGCCGTGGCCGGCCTTCGTCTCGTGGTTGCGTGTTGCCCTAGTGCGTGTTTAGGGGTCAGTGAGGTCCAAGGAGGAGTTGGAGGGTGATGGTTTAGTCGATTAGGGTTAAGAGCCCGCGGAACGCCGCCGTCCGCCATGACCGCCATGGCCGGCGCGCTCGGTCCGCCGTGGCCAACCCTCTTCCCGAGCTCAACCATCCGCCCTAGCTAGCGTTCTTGAATCGCCTCGGTATGCTGGAGCTCGTGGTGGTGTTGGTTAGGCCGATTAGGGTTTGGAAGCTCGAGTATGCCGTCGTCCGCCGCTCGCCATGGTCGCCGGAGTGGCGTGGCCGGGGTCGCGGGTGCTCGGAGCTTGCGCCCTGGCTTCCGAGCCTTGGCTAGGGTTATGAAGGTCGCCGGAGTAGATCTCGAGGGTCGGATGAGCCCGTCGTGGCCGGAGCCGGCCGGCGTAGCTAGGGCCGCGCCGCCGTGTCCGCCATCGTCGACGGCGAGCTCTATCCGAGCAAACGCCGGGCTAGGTAAGGGCACCGTTGGGTGCGGAAGGAGAAGGGGAGTCCTTCGGTAGGGTTAGCTTCGCCGGAAAGTTCGCCGCCGGCGAGCTACGGCATGGTCAACCTCCTCCCCTGTTCTGTGTGTATGACGAGTGGGGTCGGTTTGACCCGAGGGCCCGCGTGTCAGCGAGTTCAGTTCTGTCTGTGTACGCTGGTTCGGGTACCCTTAGCAGTTTCAGTTTGAATGTTTTCAGGGTTTTGTTTAAATAGTTTCAGAATTATTGTATTGCTTGTTTAATTCACATCTTGTAAAATATAAATGCTAAAAAGTTGAAACCAGTTTTGTTAGGTTTGTTATGTTGAGGCCTATGCATGAAAAATATAATATGTCCAGTTTGTGGTAATTTTCTGTGTAGTTATATTTAATTTATGTTTAGGCTGAAATCTTGTTTAATGCATAGTAATTTGTGGTTATCTCAGAAAAATGTGATTCTTGTTTTGTTAGGTTTGTGTTGATTAGTAGTTCCTGGGAAAAATGTAAAATGAGGATGCTCTGTGAAATAATTTGGCAGTAGTAATTAAAATGATTAAATGATGTTTTCTTGTTTATTTTGTAGTAATTAAAATATGAAGAGTATAGACTTGGTAATTTTTACTGACTGCTCTTATGCTAAGAAGTTCAGAACAAAATTATGGGATTTGTTGTTTGACACTTTGTATTAGGGGGTGTAGTTCAAGGCACCTTTTCATGATAGAATTTGTCTTTTTTGTAGGGGGTAGAGTCTAAGTCCAAATGGGGTGAAATTTGGACAGAGGATTAGATTAAGTGTTCTTAATCTCTAGTAATTTTTATAGATTTTTATGAAGCTGTCTAGAATGGGTTACTGTTATAGGCCTGTTTAACTAGATTTAATTCTACAAATAATTAGAGGGTAATGAACCCGTTAAGCAAACTTTGATGTGGTGACAACAAGACTTAGTAAGTAGCATGTTAGATTAAGTAAGTGAGTAGCAGTAGATGACATGTGCTTATCTCCTGAATTGTTACTTCGTGTTGCATCACCATGCATTCCATGTGCATTCATGTTATTCATTCATGTACCGCATCATGCAGGGTCGGTAGTGGAAGCCCAAGACACGCCGGAGGAGCATCGTCGGGAGGAGACACCCGAGGAGAGGATCCCGGAAGAAGACGCTGAAGACCTGCCGGAGTGCCGTGATCACCGCCCCGCCGACTTCGAGCGAGGCAAGCCCCGGAGCATTTTCTCCTACGGTTTGCAAATTACCGTTTACAAGTAACCTGATATGATTGTTGCATTAGGTTATAGGAGTTGTGTGATACCGTTGCTGCATTGATTAATTATCCTTGTCCACCTGCAAATATTATCTTGTGATCCCTGTTAGGTCTAGGCTCGATTACATGCTTAGCCCTGCTTAGACCGGTAAAAGTCGGGTGATTTCCTGTCTCCCGCAGATAGGTGGATACTAAACATGTTTAGCCTCGTGCTATCGTGGAATATAACCATGTGATAATTAATTTGAGACCGGGCGGGATGTAGGAGCAGCAGGACATGGGTTCTGTGTGCTAGTAGTCTCCCGTCTGTGTCGATTAGGAACCGACGAAGGCACACCTCAGTCATTTTGAACGCGTCAATCACTTAACAGAGCAGGTGCGGGTACCTCCCGTGAAGCCGAGTAAGGTGTTTCGAGCCGGTGACGGAGACGTTGACGCCTAACACCCAGGGCCTTATATGTACCGTGGGCAACTATTCTGATCGACCTGGCATGGTCCGAGGGCAGGCAGGGCCTGATCGACCTGGCATGACCGTGGGCAGTTAATAGCTTGAGCGACCTGGCATTGAGATAACCCCCGGTGTAGAAGGGTCCATGGCCGTCCCGCGATTTGGGTTCTCGAACCTCCTGAGTGGTCGCCAACGGCCACCTGGCAGGGTGTGTCGGGCGAGTGTGCGACATTTTATCCCCAGCTGGTAGGAATCGATTATAATCGCCATCGCTCCTGGTTAGTGAGTAACTTGACTGAGCATGTGTTACCGTAGTAATATATGGAATTAATGATGGTTATGGTTGGTGAATCTGAAAGGCTATTGATGAAATAGTCACTCTTGCTTGAATAAGTAGTCAAGTGTTTGCTCTAGATCAGGTGCAAATCTAGATAATCAGGCTGATTACATAAAAGTGACTGCCAATACTCTAACGATGATTATTTAATAATGAAATGCTTTTATGCAAAAAGGTAAGTGTGGCCAACCCAGATACAGCCTTGCATAATCCTTGGTGTCGGTTATTTCTGGTTTATGACGGGTAAGTCTAGCTGAGTACCTTCTCGTACTCAGGGTTTTATCCCTTGTTGTTGCAGATGGGCAATGCTTCTTCGGCTATTGCGAGAACTGTCTGTATCCCGTCGAGGGCAGTGACTAGACCATGGGCATGGTCAATCCTTATCTTCCCTGATGCTTTTGCGGATGGATCAGGCATATGGCACTGTATTGTGAACTAAGGACTTGTGTTTCGAAAACTATGTTGCTTCCGCTTTGAATTCAAAACTATGGTTTGTAATAACTATCGAACTCCGATGTATTTGAACTATGTGCGAACTGAATGTACCTTGTGGGCATGTACGCTAATCTATTACGATCTTGGTTAAAGTTGAATGACTTGAAATCCTTCGAGATTTCCGGACTACCGGGTTTGTACGAGCTTAAGTACTTGTAATCTCTGTGAAAGCAGCGATTCGGTGCTTAATCTGGTGCAAATTGGTCGGTTCTGTCACATTGTCATGCTTCACATTGGCAATCTCCATCTCCAAACCCTCACACAAAGCGCACCTAGTCACACCAGTGCTACCCAAGCTGGCCTCTTCAAGAGACACAATCTTGGCATTCTTCTCTGCCAACTCGGATTGCAAGACAGGACAAGTCTTGCACGCACCCAACAGCATGGGCCTAGCCCAGAGCTTATCCACCTCTCCTACCAATGCAACATACTTGCTTCTCAAAGTGAGAAGATCAGTCATGTGCGTGGTGCATGCCTCGCACTCCTCCTCATCTGTGACAACTACAGTGGACTAGACAGAGTCAAGTTCCTTCACCGTATCCTCCCACTTCTGCCTAAACTCTTTGCGCTCTCTAGCGGCATGCCTAAGCAGCTTATCCTGACTAAGCAAGGCGACAGTAAGCTTCTCTACCTCAGCTGAAAGCTCATCGTGGGTAAGAGATACCTGGGAGGTGTCGTCGTCGTCGTTCCGAGGGGAGTTCACCAGCTCGCCATCGAGGGCCATGGTGCAGAGGTCATCGTCGTCAGCGAAGAAGCAGAGACCGTTCAGCTTTTCCTCGATCCTCTTCTTCTTCTCGGACTCCTCGTCGCTTGAGCAAGCGGAGTCGTCATCCGAGCCGTCGACGTCGCTGAGCGTGGCAAAGAACGCACGCTGCTCAGCCTGGGCCTTCTCCAAGTACTTCTTCTTGATGTACTCCTTGTTGAAGCCGCCCCTCCGTTTGTGCCTCGCGGGGATGTACTTCTCCTTGCGCTTGCCGGAGTCGTACTTGTGCCCATGATCGCCCTTCCCACATGAATGCTTCTTCTTGGGACAGTTGGCGATGAAGTGGTCGGGGTCGCCGCACTCGTAGCATCTCGAGCGTCCTCCTCCGCGGCGACGGTTCATGCGGTTGTTGTGAAACCGCGAGAACCGGTTGGCGAGCATTGCCAACTCGTCATCCCCCAAAGACTCGAGCTGGTCCTCTGTGACAGAAAAGAGAGACGAAAGAGCAAAACCTCCAGAGGGGTTAGAAGAGCCAGAAACCAAAGCCATAGTCGGGCCACAAGGATTCTCATAAGAAGCCCTCGCCATGGCATCAATCTCACAGGACTTGAGCTTACTAAAGAGCTCGTCGCACGTGAGGGTCTCATAGTTAGGTGATTCGATGATCGCCTGAACTTTGGAGTCCCACACCGAACGATCAAGAGTATGCAAAAGCTTCAAAGCTCTCTCATGATCGTCGAAAGGCAACTGCTCCTTGTTAGCCCTCATCCTGTTGACAATCACCTGAAAGCGAGCGAATAAACTTTCTATGCTCTCGCCAGGCATATGTCGAAAGTTCTCATACTCTCGCTTGAACGACTCGTAGAATCGGGTTTTGACTTGAGAGGTTCCCTCATGGAAACGCATGAGGGTGGCCCAAATCTCCTGAGCCGTAGCGAGGTGAGAAACGCGATCAAACTCACTCATGCTCAAACATGAGAAAAGAGCATTACGGGCTCGGCTATTGGCATCGTGCTCATCGATCTGAAGCTGAGTGACATGAGCAGCCAAGACCACGTAATCGGCAGAGTTGCAAATATCCCAGATGGAAGCACCCAAACTCTGCAGATAGGCCGACATGCGTATCTTCCAATACGCATAGTTCGTCCCAACAAAAAACGGCTTTTTGCCCACGCCGCGATCCATGTCGCCTTCTGTGGATCTGGAACCGGCTAAGGTGGAAGATCCTTAACCCGCTCATATACCAATTGAAGGACCAAGAAAGCACTAGCAAGGCGACCAGAGGGGGCGGTGAATGGAAAAATTTATCTCGAAACTTTGGAAAAATGTCCCAAAATCAACCCCGAGAAACTGCGACCGAAACCGTGATGCCCATGACCCTTGGAAGAGGGTGGATGATCCCTAGGATCACAGCGAGGCACCACAAGAAGATAGCGAACCAAATGCCAAAAGCTCCGGCTTGAACACAACCCCGAAAACCAAGTCCCAAACGTAGATTGTCGGCTATGTCGAGAAACTCATAAATACCTATGCTAACAAGTAGCAAAGATACCTAGAGAGGTTCCTTAGTCAACTCTAGGGCCAAACGAGAAGTCCGAAAACCAAGCGAACAAGCCGGGAGAGCAAACGCACTAAACCGGAAGACACAGCAGGTTCCCGGACTGTCCGGCCCTGGGGTCTCGGACTGTCCGCCCCTACCGCGGACTGTCCGCGCTCTGGTGTCGGACTGTCCGCCGGTCAAGTGAGCAAAAACGCACTGCTACTGAAAACCCACTGCTCGGTCCCGGACTGTCCGCACTTTAGCACGGCGGACTGTCCGCTAGTGACCTGAGCCAGAAACAGCAGAGACTGGCCGCGGCTGGACTGGACCAGCCTTGACGCGCGGACTGTCCGCGCCCTGAGTGGCGGACTGTCCGCGGTCACTCAGGGAGGGCGATTTTGTTCGCCCTTCACCCAAAACAATCCCAAATCAAATCAACTCACAATCCCACGTTCCCAAACTTGGAGAGGATGATCACGGAGTAGTTAGGAGACTATCCCCAAGAAATCATCCGCTCAAATCAACTCAAACACTGGGAAATCGAAAGGGGAGGAGTATGAACGAAAAAGCGCTACGAAAACGAAATCAACTCGATCTACTTGTTCGTAAGGAGTTAGATGAATTCCTTCGGGGGAAATGATCTCCTTTCAAATACGAACAATTTGATTCAAACGGATTTCGCAAAGACGCAAGAGAGAGGGAGATCGAGTGACGGGAAAATCGCGGAGAAACAAAGAACGCGAAGAACACGAGCAAAACGCGAATCTACACATCGATCTGCAACCGTGTGGCTAGCACATGCTACAACAGTGAGGATATGGCCTCACTTCCTCAAAATCTCCAGTACACAGAGGTATGGTCTGCGGATCTCAGCTAGCTACAGCAGGAGATTGGGAGAGCAGGAAACCCTAAAAGCAAAGAGCAAATGAACTGAGATATTTGTGGAGGAGGGTGTCTCCCCCTACTTAACCTATTCCTAATTCCTACTCTATTCCTATTCTACCCCTCACTACTTATAGAGCAAACCAGCTAAACCCTAAGGTTATTCTGAACCAACTCGGTGGTAGGTAGATCCGACGGCCACGCCCGCACAACTCATAGCGTTGCCTCGACGCAACCTCCCGATTGCCGCCACGTGCCGCCACTGCTCCGCGTCCTTTTCTGGGACGTCGCACCCCCGGTTTTGAGGCCCAAACCGGGAAGCCAGCCTTCACAGCCCACCCCCGGTTTTGTGGCCCAAACCGGGAAACAAGCCCACCAGCATCTGAGTTTTGAGGCCAAACTCAGCAAACCCTCAGCACCCAGGTTTTGAGGCCCAAACCTAGAAACCGTCCTCATCCCGAGTTTTGAGGCCAAACTCGGAAACCCTCAGCTCGAGTTTTGTGGCCAAACTCGGAAACCGTCCACACCCAGGTTTTGAGGCCCAAACCTGGAAACCGTCCACACGATGGTTTTTTTTCTGGCTCTACCACCAAACCGACGTCGTAGATGGGATGCACCTCCCGTGCACCCCGTCCACCGACACGTGTCTCCAAGTCCATGACTCAGGCAACACATGACCGCAAGTCTTCAGTTGTAGCTGCCACAGGCTGTCAGCCACCACAGCTGATCCTTGGGCCTCTTGTCCCTCAGTCCAAGCCTCACGTCCGCCCTTCACCACTCCCGGTCCATCGGCACGGCACGTCTCTACTTGACCTTCACCTCGCCTTTGATCACTGCATCCGTGCTTGACACCTGCACAACACAAGCCAAAGAACATGCGCATCATCACAGTTGACAATCACTCATCACTCAGAGACCCGGCATACACCCATGTATCCGCACACCAGACATGAGTTTTTGGTCGAACAGATATGGTTGGGTGAGTCCGTAGCGAAAAATTCAACTGCGAGTTTTTTGGTGCATTAGTGGGAAAAACGGCCATCCCACGCGAGTTTTGCGCAACCATTTCGTCGGAAATGAAAGTGCAAAAAACCCAACAAACATGAGTTTTGGGTCAAACAAAAATAATTGGTTGCATCCATTTTGAAGAATTCAACTACGAGTTTTTCGATGCATCAGTGGGTAAAATGGCCATCCCACGTGAGTTGGCCCCCTTGCACGGGTTTTGCGGCACCATTCTATCGGAAATGAAAGTACCAAAAACCCACCAAACATGAGTTTTGGGTCAAAAGGAGATGATTGGGTGTGTTCAAATACGAGTTTTTCGATGCATCAGTAGAAAAAACGACCATCCCGCACGAGTTTTGCGGCACTGATCTGTTGGAAATGGATGTGCTAAAAACACACCAAACATGAGTTTTTGGTCAAACGGATAAGGTTGGGTGAGTCGGTAGTGAAAAATTCAACTCTGAGTTTTTTGGTGCATCAGTGGGAAAAACAGCCATCCCAAGCGAGTTTTGCTCAACTGTTTTGTCGGAAATGAAAGTGCCAAGAACCTGCCAAACATGAGTTTTGGGTCAAACCGAGATGATTGGGTGCCTCCATTGTGACGGTGCATCAATGGGAAAAATGGTCATCCCGCGTGAGTTGGCCCCCTCGCATGGGTTTTGCGGCACCATTCTATCAGAAATGAAAGTGCCAAAAACCCACCAAACATGAGTTTTGGGTCAAACGGAGATGATTGGGTGCATCCATTGCGAAAAATTCAACTACAAGTTTTTCGGTGCATCAGTGGAAAAAACGACCATCCTGCACAAGTTTTGCGACACTGATCTGTCAGAAATGAATGTGCTAAAAACAAACCAAACATGAGTTTTTGGTCAAACGGATATGGTTGGGTGAGTCTGTAGTGAAAAATTCAACTCCGAGTTTTTTGGTGCATCAGTGGGAAAAACAGCCATCCCAAGCGAGTTTTGCGCAACCGTTTCGTCGAAATTGAAAGTGCCAAAAACCCACCAAACATGAGTTTTGGGTCAAACGAAAATGATTGGTTGCGTACATTGTGAAAAATTCAACTACAAGTTTTTCGGTGCATCAGTGGGTAAAATGGCCCTCTCGCACGAGTTTTGCGGCACCATTTCGCCAGAAATGAAAGTGCCAAAAACCCACCAAACATGAGTTTTGGGTCAAACCGAGATGATTGGGTGTGTCCATTGCGATGGTGCGTCAATGGTAAAACGGCCATCCCGCGTGAGTTCGCCCCCTCGCACGAGTTTTGCGGTACCATTCCATCATAAATGAAAGTGCCAATAACCCACCAAACATGAGTTTTGGGTCAAATGGAGATGATTGGGTGCGTCCGTTGCGAAAAATTCAACTACGAGTTTTCGGTGCACTAGTGGAAAAACGGCCATCCCGCGCGAGTTTTGCGGCACCTTTCTGTCCGAAATGAATGTGCCAAAAACCCACCAAATTTGAGTTTTGGGTCAAACGGAGATGATTGGGTGCGTCCGTTGCGAAAAATTGAACTGCGAGTTTTTCGTTGCATCAATGGAAAAAGGCTACCCCGCGCGAGTTTTACGCAACCGTTTTGTCGAAAATGAAAGTGCCAAGAACCCACCAAACATGAGTTTTGGGTCAAACGAAAATGATTGGTTGCGTCCATTGTGAAAAATTCAACTATGAGTTTTTCGGTGCATCAGTGGGCAAAACGGCCCTCTCGCACGAGTTTTGCGGAACCATTTCGCCAGAAATGAAAATGCCAAAAACCCACCAAACATGATATTTGGGTCAAAACGAGAAGATTGGGTGCGTCCGTTGCGATGGTGCATCAATGGAAAAAATGGCCATCCCGCGTTAGTTGGCCCCCTCACACGGGTTTTGCGGCCCCATTCTATCGGAAATGAAAGTGCCAAAAACCCACCAAACATGAATTTTGGGTCAAACGGAGATGATTGGGTGCATCCGTTGCGAAAAATTCAACTACGAGTTTTTCGGTGCATCAGTGGAAAAAAAACGACCATCTCGCACGAGTTTTGCGGAAGTGATCTGTCGGAAATGAATGTGTTAAAAACACACCAAACATGAGTTTTTGGTCGAACGGATATGGTTGGGTGAGTCCGTAGTGAAAAATTCAACTCCGAGTTTTTTGGTGCATCAGTGGGAAAACAACCATCCCAAGCGAGTTTTGCGCAACCATTTCGTCGGGAATGAAAGTGTCAAAAACCCATCAAACATGAGTTTTGGGTCAAACGAAAATGATTGGTTGCGTCCATTCTGAAAAATTCAACTACATGTTTTTCGGTGCATCAGTGGGTAAAATGGCCCTCTCGCACGAGTTTTGCGGCACCGTTTCACCAGAAATGAAAGTACCAAAAACCCACTAAACATGAGTTTTGGGTCAACCAGAGATGATTGGGTGCGTCCATTGCGACGGTGCGTCAATGGGAAAATGGCCATCCCGCGTGAGTTCGCCGCCTCGCACGAGTTTTGCGGTACCATTCCATCAGAAATGAAAGTGCCAAAAAACAACCAAACATGAGTTTTTGGTCAAATGGAGATGATTGGGTGCGTCCGTTGTGAAAAAATTCAACTACGAGTTTTCGGTGCACCAGTGGAAAAACGTCCATCCCGCGCCAGTTCTGCGGCACCGTTCTGTCCGAAAGGAAAGTGCTAAAAACACACCAAACATGAGTTTTTGGTCAAACAAATATGGTTGGGTGAGTCCGTAGTGAAAAATTCAAATGCGAGTTTTTTGGTGCATCTGTGGGAAAAACGGCGATCCCACGCGAGTTTTGCACAACCATTTTATCAGAAATGAAAGTGCCAAAAACCCACGAAACATGAGTTTTGTGTCAAAGAAAAATGATTGGTTGCGTCCATTTTGAAGAATTCAACAACGATTTTTTCGGGGCATCCGTGGGTAAAATGGCCATCCCGCGTGAGTTGGCCCCCTCGCACGGGTTTGGCGGCACCGTTTTATCGGAAATGAAAGTGCCAAAAACTCACCAAACATGAGTTTTGGGTCAAACAGAGATAATTGGGTGCGTCCGTTGCGAAAAATTCTACTACGAGTTTTTCGGTGCATCAGTGGAAAAAACGACCATCCCGCACGAGTTTTGCGGCACTGATCTGTCGGAAATGAATGTGCTAAAAACAGACCAAACATGAGTTTTTGGTCAAACGGATATGGTTGGGTGAGTCCTTAGTGAAAAATTCAACTCTGAGTTTTTTGGTGCATAAGTCGGAAAAACAGCCATCTCAAGCGAGTTTTGCGCAACCGTTTCGTCAGAAATGAAAGTGCCAAAAACCCACCAAAAATGAGTTTTGGGTCAAACGAAAATGATTGGTTGCGTCTATTGTGAAAAATTCAACTACGAGTTTTTTGGTGCATCAGTGGATAAAATGGCCCTCTCGCACGAGTTTTGTGACACCATTTTGCCAGAAATGAAAGTGCCAAAAACCCACCAAACATGAGTTTTGGGTCAAACCGAGATGATTGGGTGCGTCCATTGCGACGGTGCATCAATGGGAAAATAGCCATCCCGCGTGAGTTTGCCCCCTCGCACGAGTTTTGCGGTACCATTCCATCAGAAATGAAAGCGCCAAAAACCCACCAAACATGAGTTTTGGCTCAAATGGAGATGATTGGGTGCGTCCGTTGCGAAAAATTCAACTACGAGTTTTCGGTGCACTAGTGGAAAAACGGCCATCCCGCGCGAGTTTTGCGGCACCTTTCTGTACGAAATGAAAGTGCTAAAAACACACCAAACATGAGTTTTTTGTCAAACAGATATGGTTGGGTGAGTCCGTAGCGAAAAACTCAACTGCTATTTTTTGGTGCATCAGTGCGAAAAATGGCCATCCCACGCGAGTTTTGCGCAACCGTTTCGTCGGAAATGAATGTGCCAAAAACCAACCAAACATGAGTTTTGGGTCAAACAAAAATGATTGGTTACGTCCATTATGAAGAATTCAACTACGAGTTTTTTGGTGCATCAGTGGGTAAAACGGCCGTCCCGCGTGAGTTGGGCCCCTCGCACGGGTTTGTCGCACCATTATATCGGAAATGAAAGTGCCAAAAACCCGCGAAACATGAGTTTTGGGCCAAACGAAGATGATTGGGTGCGTCCGTTGAGAAAAATTATACTACGAGTTTTTTGGTGCATCAGTGGAAAAAACGACCATCCCGCACGAGTTTTGCGGCACTGATCTGTTGGAAATGGATGTGCTAAAAACACACCAAACATGAGTTTTTGGTCAAACGGATATGGTTGGGTGAGTCCTTAGTGAAAAATTCAACTCCGAGTTTTTTGGTGCATAAGTGGGAATAACAGCCATCTCAAGCGAGTTTTGCGCAACCGTTTCGTCGGAAATGAAAGTGCCAAAAACCCACCAAAAATGAGTTTTGGGTCAAACGAAAATGATTGGTTGCGTCCATTGTGAAAAATTCAACTACGAGTTTTTTGGTGCATCAATGGATAAAATGGCCCTCTCGCACGAGTTTTGCGACACCATTTCGCCAGAAATGAAAGTGCCAAAAACCCACCAAACATGAGTTCTGGGTCAAACCGAGATGATTGGGTGCGTCCATTGCGACGGTGCATCAATGGGAAAACGGCCATCCCGCGTGAGTTCGCCCCCTCGCACGAGTTTTGCGGTACCATTCCATCAGAAATGAAAGCGCCAAAAACCCACCAAACATGAGTTTTGGGTCAAATGGAGATGATTGGGTGCGTCCGTTGCGAAAAATTCAACTACGAGTTTTCGGTGCACCAGTGGAAAAACGGCCATCCCGCGCGAGTTTTGCGGCACCTTTCTGTCCGAAATGAAAGTGCTAAAAACACACCAAACATGAGTTTTTTGTCAAACAGATATGGTTGGGTGAGTCCGTAGCGAAAAATTGAACTGCGATTTTTTGGTGCATCTGTGCGAAAAACGGCCATCCCACGCGAGTTTTGCACAACCGTTTCGTCGGAAATGAATGTGCCAAAAACCAACCAAACATGAGTTTTAGGTCAAACAAAAATGATTGGTTGCGTCCATTATGAAGATTTCAACTACGAGTTTTTTGGTGCATCAGTGGGTAAAACGGCCATCCCGCGTGAGTTGGGCCCCTCGCACGGGTTTTGTGGCACCATTCTATCGGAAATGAAAGTGCCAAAAACCCGCGAAACATGAGTTTTGGGCCAAACGAAGATGATTGGGTGCGTGCGTTGAGAAAAATTTAACTACGAGTTTTTTGTGCATTAGTGGAAAAAACGACCATCCCGCACGAGTTTTGCGGCACTGATCTGTCGGAAATGGATGTGCTAAAAACACACCAAACATGAGTTTTTGGTCAAACGGATATGGTTGGGTGAGTCCGTAGTGAAAAATTCAACTCCGAGTATTTTGGTGCATCAGTGGGAAAAATAGCCATCCCAAGCGAGTTTTGCGCAACCGTTTCGTCGGAAATGAAAGTGCCAAAAACCCACCAAACATGAGTTTTGGGACAAACGTAAATGATTGGTTGCGTCCATTGTGAATAATTCAACTATGAGTTTTCGGTGCATCAGTGGGTCAAATGGCCCTCTCGCACGAGTTTTGTGGCACCATTTCGCCAAAAATGAAAGTGCCAAAAACCCACCAAACATGAGTTTTGGGTCAAACCGAGACGATTGGGTGCGTCCATTGCGACGGTGCGTCAATGGGAAAACGGCCATCCCGCGTGAGTTCGCCCCCTCGCACGAGTTTTGCGGTACCATTCCATCAGAAATGAAAGTGCCAGAAACCCACCAAACATGAGTTTTGGGTCAAATGGAGATGATTGGGTGTGTCCGTTTTGAAAAATTCAACTCCGAGTTTTCGGTGCACCAGTGGAAAAACGGCCATCCCGCACGAGTTTTGCGGCACCGTTCTGTCCGAAATGAAAGTGCTAAAAACACACCAAACATGAGTTTTTGGTCAGACAGATATGGTTGGGTGAGTCCGTAGCAAAAAATTCAACTATGAGTTTTTTGGTGCATCAGTGGAAAAAACGGTCATCCCACGCGAGTTTTGCGCAAACCGTTTCGTCGGAAATGAAAGTGCCAAAAACCCACCAAACATGAGTTTTGGGTCAAACAAAAATAATTGGTTGCATCCATTATGAAGAATTCAACTACGAGTTTTTCGGTGCATCAGTGGGTAAAACGGCCCTCTCGCACGAGTTTTGCGGCACCATTTGTCCAGAAATCGAAGTGCCAAAAACCCACCAAACATGACTTTTGTGTCAAACCGATATGATTGGGTGCATCCATTGCGACGGTGCATCAATGGGAAAAATGGCCTTCCCGCGTGAGTTGGCCCCCTCGCACGGGTTATGCGGCACCATTCCATCGGAAACGAAAGTGCCCAAAACCCACCAAACATGAGCTTTGGGTCAAACAAAAATAAATGGTTGCGTCCATTGTGAAGAATTCAACTACGAGTTTTTCGGTGCATCAGTGGGTAAAACGGCCCTCTCGCACGAGTTTTGCGGCACCATTTGTCCAGAAATCGAAGTGCCAAAAACCCACCAAACATGACTTTTGTGTCAAACCGAGATGATTGGGTGCGTCCATTGCGACGGTGCATCAATGGGAAAAATGGCCATCCCGCGTGAGTTAGCCCACTCGCACGGGTTTTGCGGCACCATTCCATCTGAAATGAAAGTGCCAAAAACCCACCAAACATGAGTTTTGGGTCAAATCAAGATGATTGGGTGCGACCGTTGCGAAAAATTCAACTATGAGTTTTTCGGTGCATCAGTGGAAAGAAACGACCACCCCGCACGAGTTTTGCGACACTGATCTGTCGGAAATGAATGTGCTAAAAACAGACCAAACATGAGTTTTTGGTCAAACGGATATGGTTGGGTGAGTCCGTAGTGAAAAATTCAACTCTGAGTTTTTTCGTGCATCAGTGGGAAAAACAGCCATCCCAAGCGAGTTTTGCGCAACTGTTTTGTCGGAAATGAAAGTGCCAAGAACCCGCCAAACATGAGTTTTGGGTCAAACCGAGATGATTGGGTGCGTCCATTGCGACAGTGCATCAATGGGAAAAATGGCCATCCCGCGTGAGTTGGCCCCCTCGCACGGGTTTTGCGGCACCATTCTATCAGAAATGAAAGTGCTTAAAACCCACGAAACATGAGTTTTGGGTCAAACAAAAATGATTGGTTGCGTTCATTTTGAAGAATTCAACTACGAGTTTTTTGGGGCATCAGTGGGTAAAATGGCCATCTCGCGTGAGTTGGCCCCCTCGCACGGGTTTTGCGGCACCGTTGTATCGGAAATGAAAGTGCCCAAAACCCACCAAACATGAGTTTTGGGTCAAACGGACATGATTGGGTGCGTCCATTGCGAAAAATTCAACTGCGAGTTTTCGGTGCACCAGTGGAAAAACAGCCATCCCGCGCGAGTTTTGCGGCACCGATCTGTCTGAAATAAAAGTGCTAAAAACACACCAAACTTCAGTTTTTGGTCAAATGGATATGGTTGGTTGAGTCCGTAGCGAAAAATTCAACTACGAGTTTTTGGTGCATCAGTGGGAAAAACGGTCATCCCGTGCGAGTTTTGCGCAACCGTTTCGTCGGAAATGAAAGTGCCAAAAACCCACCAAACATGAGTTTTTGGTCAAACAAAAATGATTGGTTGCGTCCATTGTGAAGAATTCAACTACGAGTTTTTCGGTGCATCAGTGGGTAAAATGGCCATCCCGCGTGAGTTGGCCCCCTTGCACGGGTTTTGCGGCACCATTCTATCAGAAATGAAAGTGCCAAAAACCCACCAAACATGAGTTTTGGGTCAAACGAAGATGATTGGGTGCATCCGTTGCGAAAAATTCAACTACGAGTATTTCGGTGCTTCAGTAGAAAAAACGACCATCCCGCACGAGTTTTGCGGCACTGATCTGTCGAAAATGAATGTGCTAAAAACACACCAAACATAAGTTTTTGGTCAAACGGATAAGGTTGGGTGAGTCGGTAGTGAAAAATTCAACTCCGAGTTTTTTGGTGCATCAGTGGGAAAAACAGCCATCCCAAGTGAGTTTTGCGCAACTGTTTCGTCGGAAATGAAAGTGCCAAGAATCCGCCAAACATGAGTTTTGGGTCAAACCGAGATGATTGGGTGCGTCCATTGCGACAGTGCATCAATGGGAAAAATGGCCATCCCGCGTGAGTTGGCCCCCTCGCACGGGTTTGGCGGCACCGTTTTATCGGAAATGAAAGTGCCAAAAACCCACCGAACATCAGTTTTGGGTCAAACGGAAATGATTGGGTGCGTCCGTTGCGAAAAATTCAACTACGAGTTTTTCGCTGTATCAGTGGAAAAAACGACCATCCCGCACGAGTTTTGCGGCACTGATCTGTCGGAAATGAATGTGCTAAAAACACACCAAACATGAGTTTTTGGTCAAACGGATATGGTTGGGTGAGTCCTTAGTGAAAAATTCAACTCCGAGTTTTTTGGTGCATAAGTGGGAAAAACAGCCATCCCAAGCGAGTTTTGCGCAATCGTTTCGTCGGAAATGAATGTGCCAAAAACCCACCAAAAATGAGTTTTGGGTCAAACGAAAATGATTGGTTGCGTCCATTGTGAAAAATTCAACTACGAGTTTTCGGTGCATCATTGGATAAAATGGCCCTCTCGCACGAGTTTTGCGACACCATTTCGCCAGAAATGAAAGTGCCAAAAACCCACCAAACATGAGTTTTGGGTCAAACTGAGACGATTGGGTGCGTCCATTGCGACGGTGCATCAATGGGAAAACGGCCATCCCGCGTGAGTTCGCCCCCTCGCACGAGTTTTACGGTACCATTCCATCAAAAATGAAAGTGCCAAAAATCCACCAAACATGAGTTTTTGGTCAAACGGATATGGTTGGGTGAGTCCGTAGTGAAAAATTCAACTCCGAGTTTTTTGGTGCATCAGTGGGAAAAATGGCCATCCCACGTGAGTTTTGCGCAACCGTTTTGTCGGAAATGAAAGTGCCAAGAACCCACCAAACATGAGTTTTGGGACAAACGTAAATGATTGGTTGCGTCCATTGTGAATAATTCAACTATGAGTTTTTCGGTGCATCAGTGGGTCAAATGGCCCTCTCGCACGAGTTTTGTGGCACCATTTCACCAAAAATGAAAGTGCCAAAAACCCACCAAACATGAGTTTTGGGTCAAACCGAGATGATTGGGTGCGTCCATTGCGACGGTGCGTCAATGGGAAAACGGCCATCCCGCGTGAGTTCGCCCCCTCGCACGAGTTTTGCGGTACCATTCCATCAGAAATGAAAGTGCCAGAAACCCACCAAACATGAGTTTTGGGTCAAATGGAGATGATTGGGTGTGTCCGTTTTGAAAAATTCAACTCCGAGTTTTCGGTGCACCAGTGGAAAAACGGCCATCCCGCACGAGTTTTGCGGCACCGTTCTGTCCGAAATGAAAGTGCTAAAAACACACCAAACATGAGTTTTTGGTCAGACAGATATGGTTGGGTGAGTCCGTAGCAAAAAATTCAACTATGAGTTTTTTGGTGCATCAGTGGAAAAAACGGTCATCCCACGCGAGTTTTGCGCAACCGTTTCGTCGGAAATGAAAGTGCCAAAAACCCACCAAACATGAGTTTTGGGTCAAACAAAAATAAATGGTTGCATCCATTATGAAGAATTCAACTACGAGTTTTTTGGTGCATCAGTGGGTAAAACGGCCCTCTCGCACGAGTTTTGCGGCACCATTTGTCCAGAAATCGAAGTGCCAAAAACCCACCAAACATGACTTTTGTGTCAAACCGATATGATTGGGTGCGTCCATTGCGACGGTGCATCAATGGGAAAAATGGCCTTCCCGCGTGAGTTGGCACCCTCGCACGGGTTTTGCGGCACCATTCCATCGGAAACAAAAGTGCCCAAAACCCACCAAACATGAGCTTTGGGTTAAACAAAAATAAATGGTTGCGTCCATTGTGAAGAATTCAACTACGAGTTTTTCGGTGCATCAGTGGGTAAAACGGCCCTCTCGCACAAGTTTTGCGGCACCATTTGTCCAGAAATCGAAGTGCCAAAAACCCACCAAACATGACTTTTGTGTCAAACCGAGATGATTGGGTGCGTCCATTGCGACGGTGCATCAATGGGAAAAATGGCCATCCCGCGTGAGTTAGCCCACTCGCACGGGTTTTGCAGCACCATTTCATCTGAAATGAAAGTGCCAAAAACCCACCAAACATGAGTTTTGGGTCAAATCAAGATGATTGGGTGCGACCGTTGCGAAAAATTCAACTATGAGTTTTTCGGTGCATCAGTGGAAAGAAACGACCACCCCGCACGAGTTTTGCGGCACTGATCTGTCGGAAATGAATGTGCTAAAAACAGACCAAACATGAGTTTTTGGTCGAACGGATATGGTTGGGTGAGTCCGTAGTGAAAAATTCAACTCTGAGTTTTTTGGTGCATCAGTGGGAAAAACAGCCATCCCAAGCGAGTTTTGCGCAACTGTTTTGTCGGAAATGAAAGTGCCAAGAACCCGCCAAACATGAGTTTTGGGTCAAACCGAGATGATTGCGTGCGTCCATTGCGACAGTGCATCAATGGGAAAAATGGCCATCCCGCGTGAGTTGGCCCCCTCGCACGGGTTTTGCGGCACCATTCTATCAGAAATGAAAGTGCTTAAAACCCACGAAACATGAGTTTGGGTCAAACAAAAATGATTGGTTGCGTTCATTTTGAAGAATTCAACTACGAGTTTTTCGGGGCATCAGTGGGTAAAATGGCCATCTCGCGTGAGTTGGCCCCCTCGCACGGGTTTTGCGGCACCGTTGTATCGGAAATGAAAGTGCCCAAAACCCACCAAACATGAGTTTTGGGTCAAACGGACATGATTGGGTGCGTCCATTGCGAAAAATTCAACTGCGAGTTTTCGGTGCACCAGTGGAAAAACAGCCATCCCGCGCAAGTTTTGCGGCACCGATCTGTCCGAAATAAAAGTGCTAAAAACACACCAAACTTCAGTTTTTGGTCAAATGGATATGGTTGGTTGAGTCCGTAGCGAAAAATTCAACTACGAGTTTTTGGTGCATCAGTGGGAAAAACGGCCATCCCGTGCGAGTTTTGCGCAACCGTTTCGTCGGAAATGAAAGTGCCAAAAACCCACCAAACATGAGTTTTTGGTCAAACAAAAATGATTGGTTGCGTCCATTGTGAAGAATTCAACTACGAGTTTTTCGGTGCATCAGTGGGTAAAATGGCCATCCCGCGTGAGTTGGCCCCCTTGCACGGGTTTTGCGGCACCATTCTATCAGAAATGAAAGTGCCAAAAACCCACCAAACATGAGTTTTGGGTCAAACGAAGATGATTGGGTGCGTCCGTTGCGAAAAATTCAACTACGAGTATTTCGGTGCTTCAGTAGAAAAAACGACCATCCCGCACGAGTTTTGCGGCACTGATCTGTCGAAAATGAATGTGCTAAAAACACACCAAACATAAGTTTTTGGTCAAACGGATAAGGTTGGGTGAGTCGGTAGTGAAAAATTCAACTCCGAGTTTTTTGGTGCATCAGTGGGAAAAACAGCCATCCCAAGTGAGTTTTGCGCAACTGTTTCGTCAGAAATGAAAGTGCCAAGAATCCGCCAAACATGAGTTTTGGGTCAAACCGAGATGATTGGGTGCGTCCATTGCGACAGTGCATCAATGGGAAAAATGGCCATCCCGCGTGAGTTGGCCCCCTCGCACGGGTTTGGCGGCACCGTTTTATCGGAAATGAAAGTGCCAAAAACCCACCAAACATCAGTTTTGGGTCAAACGGAAATGATTGGGTGCGTCCGTTGCGAAAAATTCAACTACGAGTTTTTCGCTGCATCAGTGGAAAAAACGACCATCCCGCACGAGTTTTGCGGCACTGATCTGTCGGAAATGAATGTGCTAAAAACACACCAAACATGTGTTTTTGGTCAAACGGATATGGTTGGGTGAGTCCTTAGTGAAAAATTCAACTCCGAGTTTTTTGGTGCATAAGTGGGAAAAACAGCCATCCCAAGCGAGTTTTGCGCAACCGTTTCGTCGGAAATGAAAGTGCGAAAAACCCACCAAAAATGAGTTTTGGGTCAAACGAAAATGATTGGTTGCGTCCATTGTGAAAAATTCAACTACGAGTTTTCGGTGCATGAATGGATAAAATGGCCCTCTCGCACGAGTTTTGCGACACCATTTCGCCAGAAATGAAAGTGCCAAAAACCCACCAAACATGAGTTTTGGGTCAAACTGAGACGATTGGGTGCGTCCATTGCGACGGTGCATCAATGGGAAAACGGCCATCCCGCGTGAGTTCGCCCCCTCGCACGAGTTTTGCGGTACCATTCCATCAAAAATGAAAGCGCCAAAAACCCACCAAACATGAGTTTTGGGTCAAATGGAGATGATTGGGTGCGTCCGTTCCGAAAAATTCAACTACGAGTTTTCGGTGCACCAGTGGAAAAACGGCCATCCCGCGCGAGTTTTGCGGCACCTTTCTGTCCGAAATGAAAGTGCTAAAAACACACCAAACATGATTTTTTTGTCAAACGGATATGGTTGGGTGAGTCCGTAGCGAAAAATTCAACTGCGATTTTTTGGTGCATCAGTGCGAAAAACGGCCATCCCAACCGAGTTTTGCGCAACTGTTTCATCAGAAATGAATGTGCCAAAAACCAACCAAACATGAGTTTTGGGTCAAACAAAAATGATTGGTCAGTCCGTAGTGAAAAATTCAACTCCGAGTTTTTTGGTGCATCAGTGGGGAAAACACCCATCCCAAGCGAGTTTTGCGCAACCGTTTCGTCGGAAATGAAAGTGTCCAAAACCCACCAAACATGAGTTTTGGGTCAAACGAAAATGATTGGTTGCATCCATTGCGAAAAATTCAAGTACGAGTTTTTCAGTGCATCAGTGGGTAAAACGGCCATCCCACGCGAGTTTTGCGCAACCGTTTCATCAGAAATGAAAGTGCCAAAAACCCACCAAACATGAGTTTTGGGTCAAACGAAAATGATTGGTTGCGTCCATTGTGAAAAATTCAACTACGAGTTTTTCGGTGCATCAATGGATAAAATGGCCCTCTCGCACGAGTTTTGTGACACCATTTCGCCAGAAATGAAAGTGCCAAAAACCCACCAAATATGAGTTTTGGGTCAAACTGAGACGATTGGGTGCGTCCATTGCGACGGTGCATCAATGGAAAAACGGCCATCCCGCGTGAGTTCGCCCCCTCGCACGAGTTTTGCAGTACCATTCCATCAGAAATGAAAGCGCCAAAAACCCACCAAACATGAGTTTTGGGTCAAATGGAGACGATTGGTTGCGTCCGTTGCGAAAAATTCAACTACGAGTTTTCGGTGCACCAGTGGAAAAACGGCCATCCCGCGCGAGTTTTGCGGCACCTTTCTGTGCGAAAAGAAAGTGCTAAAAACACACCAAACATGAGTTTTTTTGTCAAACGGATATGGTTGGGTGAGTCCGTAGCGAAAAATTCAACTGCGATTTTTTGGTGCATCAGTGTGAAAACGGCCATCCCAAGCGAGTTTTGCGCAACAGTTTCGTCGGAAATGAAAGTGCCAAGAACCCACCAAAAATGAGTTTTGGGTCAAACGAAAATGATTGGTTGCGTCCATTGTGAAAAATTCAACAACGAGTTTTTCGGTGCATCAGTGGGTAAAAAGGCCCTCTCGCACGAGATTTGCACAACCGTTTCGTCAGAAATGAATGTGCCAAAAACCAACCAAACATGAGTTTTGGGTCAAACAAAAATGATTGGTTGCGTCCTTTTTGAAGAATTCAACTACGAGTTTTTTGGTGCATCAGTGGGTAAAACGGCCATCCCACGCGAGTTTTGCGCAACCGTTTCATCAGAAATGAAAGTGCCAAAAACCCACCAAACATGAGTTTTGGGTCAAACGAAAATGATTGGTTGCGTCCATTGTGAAAAATTCAACTACGAGTTTTTCGGTGCATCAGTGGGCAAAACAGCCCTCTCGCACGAGTTTTGTGGAACCATTTCGCCAGAAATGAAAATGCCAAAAACCCACCAAACATGAGATTTGGGTCAAAACGAGAAGATTGGGTGCGTCTGTTGCGATGGTGCATCAATGGGAAAAATGGCCATCCCGCGTTAGTTGGCCCCCTCACACAGGTTTTGCGGCCCCATTCTATCGGAAATGAAAGTACCAAAAACCCACCAAACATGAGTTTTGGGTCCAACGGAGATGATTGGGTGCGTCCGTTGCGAAAAATTCAACTACGAGCTTTTCGGTGCATTAGTGGAAAAAAACGGCCATCTCGCACGAGTTTTGCGGCAGTGATCTGTCGGAAATGAATGTGCTAAAAACACACCAAACATGAGTTTTTGGTCGTACGGATATGGTTGGGTGAGTCCGTAGTGAAAAATTCAACTCCGAGTTTTTTGGTGCATCAGTGGGAAAACAGCCATCCCAAGCGAGTTTTGCGCAACCATTTCGTCGGAAATGAAAGTGTCAAAAACCCACCAAACATGAGTTTTGGGTCAAACGAAAATGATTGGTTGCGTCGATTCTGAAAAATTCAACTACGAGTTTTTCGGTGCATCAGTGGGTAAAATGGCCCTCTCGCACGAGGTTTGCGGCACCGTTTCACCAGAAATGAAAGTACCAAAAACCCACTAAACATGAGTTTTGGGTCAAATAGAGATGATTGAGTGCGTCCATTGCGAGGTGCGTCAATGGGAAAACGGCCATCCCGCGTGAGTTCGCCCCCTCGCACGAGTTTTGCGGTACCATTCCATCAGAAATGAAAGTGCCAAAAACCAACCAAACATGAGTTTTTGGTCAAATGGAGATGATTGGGTGCGTCCGTTGTGAAAAAATTCAACTACGAGTTTTCGGTGCACCAGTGGAAAAACGTCCATCTCGCGCCAGTTCTGCGGCACCGTTCTGTCTGAAAGGAAAGTGCTAAAAACACACCAAACATGAGTTTTTGGTCAAACAAATAAGGTTGGGTGAGTCCGTAGCGAAAAATTCAAATGCGAGTTTTTTGGTGCATCTGTGGGAAAAACGGCGATCCCACGCGAGTTTTGCACAACCGTTTTGTCAGAAATGAAAGTGCCAAAAAGCCACGAAACATTAGTTTTGGGTCAAACAAAAATGATTGGTTGCGTCCATTTTGAAGAATTCAACTACGATTTTTTCGGGGCATCCGTGGGTAAAATGGCCATCCCGCGTGAGTTGGCCCCCTCGCACGGGTTTGGCGGCACCGTTTTATCGGAAATGAAAGTGCCAAAAACCCACCAAACATGAGTTTTGGGTCAAACGGAGATGATCGGGTGCGTCCGTTGCGAAAAATTCAACTACGAGTTTTTCGGTGCTTCAGGGGAAAAAACGACCATCCCGCACGAGTTTTGCGGCACCTTTCTGTCCGAAATGAAAGTGCTAAAAACACACCAAACATGAGTTTTTTGTCAAACAGATATGGTTGGGTGAGTCCGTAGCGAAAAATTCAACTGCGATTTTTTGGTGCATCAGTGCGAAAAACGGCCATCCCACGCGAGTTTTGCGCAACCGTTTCGTCGGAAATGAATGTGCCAAAAACCAACCAAACATGAGTTTTGGGTCAAACAAAAATGATTGGTTGCGTCCATTTTGAAGAATTCAACTACGAGTTTTTTGGTGCATCAGTGGGTAAAACGGCCATCCCGCGTGAGTTGGGCCCCTCGCACGGGTTTTGTGGCACCATTCTATCGGAAATGAAAGTGCCAAAAACCCGCGAAACATGAGTTTTGGGCCAAACGAAGATGATTGGGTGCGTCCGTTGAGAAAAATTAAACTACGAGTTTTTTGGTGCATCAGTGGAAAAAACGACCATCCCGCACGAGTTTTGCGGCAATGATCTGTCGGAAATGGATGTGCTAAAAACACACCAAACATGAGTTTTTGGTCAAACGGATATGGTTGGGTGAGTCCGTAGTGAAAAATTCAACTCCGAGTTTTTTGGTGCATAAGTGGGAAAAACAGCCATCCCAAGCGAGTTTTGCGCAACCGTTTTGTCGGAAATGAAAGTGCCAAAAACCGACCAAAAATGAGTTTTGGGTCAAACGAAAATGATTGGTTGCGTCCATTGTGAAAAATTCAACTACGAGTTTTTCGGTGCATCAGTGGATAAAATGGCCCTCTCGCACGAGTTTTGCGACACCATTTCGCCAGAAATGAAAGTGCCAAAAACCCACCAAACATGAGTTTTGGGTCAAACTGAGACGATTGGGTGCGTCCATTGCGACGGTGCATCAATTGGAAAACGGTCATCCCACGTGAGTTCGCCCCCTCGCACGAGTTTTGCGGTACCATTCCATCAGAAATGAAAGTGCCAAAAACCCACCAAACATGAGTTTTGGGTCAAATGGAGATGATTGGGTGCGTCCGTTGCGAAAAATTCAACTACGAGTTTTCGGTGCACCAGTGGAAAAACGTCCATCCCACGCGAGTTTTGCGGCACCTTTCTGTCCGAAATGAAATTGCTAAAAACACACCAAACATGAGTTTTTTGTCAAACAGATATGGTTGGGTGAGTCCGTAGCGAAAAATTCAACTGTGATTTTTTGGTGCATCAGTGCGAAAAACGGCCATCCCACACGAGTTTTGCGCAACCGTTTCGTCGGAAATGAATGTGCCAAAAACCAACCAAACATGAGTTTTTGGTCAAACAAAAATGATTGGTTGTGTCCATTTTGAAGAATTGAACTACGATTTTTTTGGTGCATCAGTGGGTAAAACGGCCATCCCGCGTGAGTTGGGCCCCTCGCACGGGTTTTGTGGCACCATTCTATCGGAAATGAAAGTGCCAAAAACCCGCGAAACATGAGTTTTGGGCCAAACGAAGATGATTGGGTGCGTCCGTTGAGAAAAATTAAACTATGAGTTTTTTGGTGCATAAGTGGAAAAAACGACCATCCCGCACGAGTTTTGCGGCAATGATCTGTCAGAAATGGATGTGCTAAAAACACACCAAACATGAGTTTTTGGTCAAACGGATATGGTTGGGTGAGTCCGTAGTGAAAAATTCAACTCCGAGTTTTTTGGTGCATCAGTGGGAAAAACAGCCATCCCAAGCGACTTTTGCGCAACCGTTTCGTCGGAAATGAAAGTGCCAAAAACCCACCAAACATGAGTTTTGGGTCAAACGAAAATAATTGGTTGCGTCCATTGTGAATAATTCAACTACGAGTTTTTCAGTGCATCAGTGGGTAAAATGGCCCTCTCGCACGAGTTTTGTGGCACCATTTCGCCAAAAATGAAAGTGCCAAAAACCCACCAAACATGAGTTTTGGGCCAAACTGAGATGATTGGGTGCGTCCATTGCGACGGTGCGTCAATGGGAAAACGGCCATCCCGCGTGAGTTCGCCCCCTCGCACGAGTTTTGCGGTACCATTCCATCAGAAATGAAAGTGCCAAAAACCCACCAAACATGAGTTTTGGGTCAAATGGAGGTGATTGGGTGTGTCCGTTTTGAAAAATTCAACTGCGAGTTTTCGGTGCACCAGTGGAAAACGGCCATCCCGCGCGTGTTTTGCGGCACCGTTCTGTCCGAAATGAAAGTGCTAAAAACACACCAAATATGAGTTTTTCGTCACACAGATATGGTTGGGTGAGTCCGTAGCGAAAAATTCAAATGTGAGTTTTTTGGTGCATCAGTGGAAAAAATGGCCATCCCACGCGAGTTTTGCGCAACCGTTTCGTCGGAAATGCAAGTGCCAAAAACCCACCAAACATGAGTTTTGGGTCAAACAAAAATAAATGGTTGCGTCCATTATGAAGAATTGAACTAGGAGTTTTTCGGTGCATCAGTGGGTCAAACGGCCCTCTCGCACGAGTTTTGCGGCACTGATCTGTCGGAAATGAATGTGCTAAAAACAGACCAAACAAGAGTTTTTGGTCAAACGGATATGGTTGGGTGAGTCCGTAGTGAAATATTCAACTCTGAGTTTTTTGGTGCATCAGTGGGAAAAACAGCCATCCCAAGCGAGTTTTCCGCAACTGTTTTGTCGGAAATGAAATTGCCAAGAACCCGCCAAACATGAGTTTTGGGTCAAACCGAGATGATTGGGTGCGTCCATTGCGACAGTGCATCAATGGGAAAAATGGCCATCCCGCGTGAGTTGGCCCCCTCGCACGGGTTTTGCGGCACCATTCTATAAGAAATGAAAGTGCCAAAAACCCACCATACATGAGTTTTGGGTCAAACAAAAATGATTGGTTGCGTCCATTTTGAAGAATTCAACTACGAGTTTTTCGGGGCATCAGTGGGTAAAATGGCCATCCCGTGTGAGTTGGCCCCCTCGCACGGGTTTTGCGGCACTGTTGTATCGGAAATGAAAGTGCCCAAAACCCACCAAACATGAGTTTTGGGTCAAACGGACATGATTGGGTGCGTCCGTTGCGAAAAATTCAACTGCGAGTTTTTGGTGCACCAGTGGAAAAACAGCCATCCCGCGCGAGTTTTGCGGCACCGTTCTGTCCGAAATAAAAGTGCTAAAAACATACCAAACATAAGTTTTTGGTCAAACGGATATGGTTGGGTGAGTCCGTAGCGAAAAATTCAACTGCGAGTTTTTGGTGCATCAGTGGGAAAAACGGCCATCCCGTGCGAGTTTTGCGCAACCGTTTTGTCGGAAATGAAAGTGCCAAAAACCCACCAAACATGAGTTTTGGGTCAAACAAGAATGATTGGTTGCATCCATTTTGAAGAATTCAACTACGAGTTTTTCGGTGCATCAGCGGGTAAAATGGCCATCCCGCGTGAGTTGGCCCCCATGCATGGGTTTGGCGGCACTATTCTATCAGAAATGAAAGTGCCAAAAACCCACCAAACATGAGTTTTAGGTCAAACGAAGATGATTGGGTGCGTCCGTTGCGAAAAATTCAACTATAAATTTTTCGGTGCATCAGTGGAAAAAATGACCATCCCACACGAGTTTTGCGGCACTGATCTATCGGAAATGAATGTGCTAAAAACACACCAAACATGAGTTTTAGGTCAAACGGATATGGTTGGGTGAGTCGGTAGTGAAAAATTCAACTCCGAGTTTTTTGGTGCATCAGTGGGAAAAACAGTCATCCCAAGCGAGTTTTGCGCAACTGTTTCGTCGGAAATGAAAGTGCCAAGAATCCGCCAAACATAAGTTTTGGGTCAAACCGAGATGATTGGGTGCGTCCATTGCGACAATGCATCAATGGGAAAAATGGCCATCCCGCGTGAGTTGGCCCCCTCGCACGGGTTTTGCGGCACCATTCCATCGGAAATGAAAGTGCCAAAAACCCACCAAACATGAGCTTTGGGTCAAACAAATATAAATGGTTGCGTCCATTGTGAAGAATTCAACTACGAGTTTTTCGGTGCATTAGTGGGTAAAACGGCCCTCTCACATGTGTTTTGGGGTACCATTTCTCCTGAAATGAAAGTGCCAAAAACCCACCAAACATGACTTTTGTGTCAAACCGAGATGATTGGGTGCGTCCATTGCGACGGTGCATCAATTGGAAAAATGGCCATCCCGCGTGAGTTGGCCCACTCGCACGGGTTTTGCGGCACCATTCCATCGGAAATGAAAGTGCCAAAAACCCACCAAACATGAGTTTTGGATCAAACTGAGATGATTGGTTGTGTCCGTTGTGAAAAATTCAACTGCGAATTTTCAGTGCACCATTAGAAAAAATGGCCATCCCGCGCGAGTTTTGCGGCACCGTTCTGTCGAAAATGAAAGTGCCAAAAACACACCAAACATGAGTTTTTGGTCAAACGGATAAGGTTGGGTAAGTCCGTAGCAAAAAATTCAACTGTGAGTTTTTTGGTGCATCAGTGGGAAAAACGGCCATCCCATGCGAGTTTTGAGCAACCGTTTCGTCAGAAACGAAAGTGCCAAAAACCTACCAAACATGAGTTTTGGGTCAAACAAAAATGATTGGTTGGATCCATTGCGAAAAAATCAACTACGAGTTTTTCATTGCATCAGTGGGTAAAACGGCCCTCTGGCACAAGTTTTGTGGCACCATTCAATCGTAAATGAAAGTGCGAAAACCCACCAAACATGAGTTTTGGGTCAAACAAAGATGATTGGGTGCGTCCGTTGCGAAAAATTGAACTGCGAGTTTTTCGGAGCATCAGTGGAAAAAATGACCATCTCGCGCGAGTTTTGCGGCACTGATCTGTCGGAAATGAATGTCTTAAAAACACACCAAGCATGAGTTTTTGGTCAAACGGATATGGTTGGGTGAGTCCGTAGTGAAAAATTCAACTACGAGTTTTTCAGTGCATCAGTGGGAAAACAACCATCCCAAGCGAGATTTGCGCAACCGTTTCGTCAGAAATGAAATTGCCAAAAACCACCAAACATGAGTTTTGGGTCAAACGAAAATGATTGGTTGTGTCCATTGTGAAAAATTCAACTACGAGTTTTTCGGTGCATCAGTGGTTAAAATGGTCCTCTCGCACGAGTTTTGCGGCACCATTTCGCCAGAAATGAAAGTGCCAAAAACCCACCAAACATGAGTTTTGGGTCAAACCGAGATGATTGGGTGCGTCCATTGCGACGGTGCGTCAATGGGAAAACGGCCATCCCGCGTGAGTTCGCCCCCTCGCACGAGTTTTGCGGTACCATTCCATCAAAAATGGAAGTGCCAAAAACCCACCAAACATGAGTTTTGGGTCAAACGGAGATGATTGGGTGCGTCCGTTTTGAAATATTCAACTGCGAGTTTTCGGTGCACCAGTGAAAAAACGGCCATCCCACGCGAGTTTTGCGGCACCGTTCTGTCCGAAATGAAAGTGCTAAAAACACACCAAACATGAGTTTTTGGTCAAACAGATATGGTTGGGTGAGTCCGTTGCGAAAAATTCAACTGTGAGTTTTTTGGTGCATCAGTTGGAAAAATGACCATCCCACGCGAGTTTTGCGCAACCGTTTCGTCAGAAATGAAAGTGCCAAAAACCCACCAAACTTGAGTTTTGGGTCAAACAAAAATGAATGGTTGCATCCATTGTGAAAAATTCAATTATGAGTTTTTCGGTGCTTGAGTGGGTAAAACAGCCCTCATGCACGAGTTTTGCGGCACCATTCCATCAAAAATGAAAGTGCCAAAAACAAACCAAACATGAGTTTTTGGTCAAACGGATATGGTTGGGTGAGTCCGTAGCAAAAAATTCAACTGTGAGTTTTTTGGTGCATTAGTGGGAAAAACGGTCGTCCCACGCGAGTTTTGAGCAACCGTTTTGTCAGAAACGAAAGTGCCAAAAACCCACCAAACATGAGTTTTGGGTCAAACGAAAATGATTTGTTGCATCCATTGCGAAAAATTCAACTACGAGTTTTTCAGTGCAAAAGTGGGTAAAACAGCCCTCTCGCACGAGTTTTGCGGCTCCATTCAATCCCAAATGAAAGTGCCAAAACCCACCGAACATGAGTTTTGGGTCAAACAAAGATGATTGGGTGCGTCCGTTGTGAAAAATTCAACTGCGAGTTTTTCGGAGCATCAGTGGAAAAAATGACCATCTCGCGCGAGTTTTACGGCACTGATCTGTCGGAAATGAATGTCTTAAAAACACACCAAACATGAGTTTTTGGTCAAACGGATATGGTTGGGTGAGTCCGTGATGAAAAATTCAACTGCGAATTTTTCGGTGCATCAGTGGGAAAAACAGCCATCCCAAGTGAGTTATGCGCAACCGTTTCGTCGGAAATGGAAGTGCGAAAAACGCACCAATCATGAGTTTTGGGTCAAACGAAAATGATTGGTTGCGTCCATTGTGAAAAATTCAACTACGAGTTTTTCGGTGCATCAGTGGGTAAAATGGTCCTCTCGCACGAGTTTTGCGGCGCCATTTCGCCAGAAATGAAAGTGCCAAAAACCCACGAAACATGAGTTTAGGGTCAAACCAAGATGATTGGATGCGTCCATTGCGACAGTGCGTTAATGGGAAAACGGCCATCCCGCATGACTTCGCCGCCTCGCACGAGTTCTGCGGTACCATTCCATCAGAAATGAAAGTGCCAAAAACCCACTAAACATGAGTTTTGGGTCAAATGGAGATGATTGGGTGCGTCCGTTGTGAAAAATTCAACTGCGAGTTTTCGGTGCACCAGTGGAAAAACGGTCATCTCGCGCGAGTTTTGCGGCACCGTTCTGTCCGAAATGAAAGTGCTAAAAACACACCAAACATGAGTTTTTGGTCAAACAAATATGGTTGGGTGAGTTCGTAGCGAAAAATTCAACTGTGAGTTTTTTGGTGCATCAGTAGGAAAAACGGCCATCCCACGCGAGTTTTGCGCAACTGTTTCGTCGGAAATGAAAGTGCCAAAAACCCACCAAAAATGAGTTTTGGGTCAAACAAAAATAAATGGTTACATCCATTGTGAAGAATTCAACTACGAGTTTTTCGGTGCATCAGTGGGTAAAATGGCCCTCTCGCACAACTTTTGCGGCACCATTTCTCCAGAAATGAAAGTGCCAAAAACCCACCAAACATGACTTTTATGTCAAACCGAGATGATTGGGTGCGTCCAATGCGACGGTGCATCAATGGGAAAATGGCCATCCCGCGTGAGTTGGCCCACTCGCACGGGTTTTGCGGCACTATTCCATCGGAAATGAAAGTGCCAAAAACCCACCAGACATGAGTTTTGGGTCAAATCGAGATGATTGGGTCCATCCGTTGCAAAAAATTCGACTACTAGTTTTCGGTGCATCAGTGGAAAAATGGCCATCCCGCGCGTGTTTTGCGGCACCATTCTATCCGAAATGAAAGTGCTTAAAACACACCAAACATGAGTTTTTGGTCAAACAGATATGGTTGGGTGAGTCTGTAGCGAAAAAATCAAATGCGAGTTTTTTTGTGCATCAGTGGGAAAAATGGCCACCCCACGCGAGTTTTACGCAACCGTTTCGTCGGAAATGCAAGTGTCAAAAACCCACCAAACATGAGTTTTGGGTCAAACAAAAATAAACGGTTGCGTCCAATGTCAAGAATTCAACTACAAGTTTTTCGGTGCATCAGTGGGTAAAACGGCCCTCTCACACGAGTTTTGCGGTACCATTTATCCAGAAATGAAAGTGCCAAAAACCCACCAAACATGACTTTTGTGTCAAACCGAGATGATTCGGTGTGTCCATTGCGACGGTGCATCAATGGGAAAAATGGCCATCCCACGTGAGCTGGTCCACTCGCACGGGTTTTGCGGCACCATTCCATCGGAAATGAAAGTGCCAAAAACCCACCAAACATGAGTTTTGGGTCAAACGAAGATGATTGGTTGTGTCCGTTGCGAAAAATTCAACTGCGAATATTTGGTGCACTAGTAGAAAAAATGGCCATCCAACGCGAGTTTTGAGCAACCGTTTCGTCAGAAACGAAAGTGCCAAAAACCCACAAAACATGCGTTTTGGGTCAAACGAAAATGATTGGTTGCATCCATTGCGAAAAATTCAACTACGAGTTTTTCAGTGCATCAGTGGGTAAAACGGCCATCCCACGCGAGTTTTGCGCAACCGTTTCATCAGAAATGAAAGTGCCAAAAACCCACCAAACATGAGTTTTGGGTCAAACAAAAATGATAGGTTGCGTCCATTGTGAAAAATTCAACTACGAGTTTGTCGGTGCATCAGTGGGTAAAATGGTCCTCTCGCACGAGTTTTGCGGCACCATTTCGCCAGAAATGAAAGTGACAAAAACCCACCAAACATGAGTTTTGGGTCAAATGGATATGATTGGGTGCGTCCGTTGTGAAAAATTCAACTGCGAGTTTTCTGTGCACCAGTGGAAAAACGGCCATCCCGCGCGAGTTTTGCGGCACCGTTCTGTCCGAAATGAAAGTGCTAAAAACACACCAAACATGAGTTTTTGGTCAAACAGATATGGTTGGGTGAGTCCGTAGCGAAAAATTCAACTGCGACTTTTTGGTGAATCAGTGGGAAAAACGGCCACCCCACGCGAGTTTTGCACAACCGTTTTGTCAGAAATGAAAGTGTCAAAAACCCACCAAACATGAGTTTTGGGTCAAACAAAAATAAATGGTTGCGTCCATTGTCAATAATTCAACTACGAGTTTTTCGGTGCATCAGTGGGTAAAACGGCCCTCTCGCACGAGTTTTGCGGTACAATTTATCCAGAAATGAAAGTGCGAAAAACCCACCAAACATGACTTTTGTGTCAAACCGAGATGATTGGGTGCGTCCAATGCGACGGTGCATCAATGGGAAAATGGCCATCCCGCGTGAGTTGGCCCACTCGCACGGGTTTTGCGGCACTATTCCATCGGAAATGAAAGTGCCAAAAACCCACCAGACATGAGTTTTGGGTCAAATCGAGATGATTGGGTCCGTCCGTTGCAAAAAATTCGACTACTAGTTTTCGGTGCATCAGTGGAAAAATGGCCATCCCGCGCGTGTTTTGCGGCACCATTCTATCCGAAATGAAAGTGCTTAAAACACACCAAACATGAGTTTTTGGTCAAACAGATATGGTTGGGTGAGTCTGTAGCGAAAAAATCAAATGCGAGTTTTTTTGTGCATCAGTGGGAAAAATGGCCACCCCACGCGAGTTTTACGCAACCGTTTCGTCGGAAATGCAAGTGTCAAAAACCCACCAAACATGAGTTTTGGGTCAAACAAAAATAAACGGTTGCGTCCAATGTCAAGAATTCAACTACAAGTTTTTCGGTGCATCAGTGGGTAAAACGGCCCTCTCACACGAGTTTTGCGGTACCATTTATCCAGAAATGAAAGTGCCAAAAACCCACCAAACATGACTTTTGTGTCAAACCGAGATGATTCGGTGTGTCCATTGCGACGGTGCATCAATGGGAAAAATGGCCATCCCACGTGAGCTGGTCCACTCGCACGGGTTTTGCGGCACCATTCCATCGGAAATGAAAGTGCCAAAAACCCACCAAACATGAGTTTTGGGTCAAACGAAGATGATTGGTTGTGTCCGTTGCGAAAAATTCAACTGCGAATATTTGGTGCACTAGTAGAAAAAATGGCCATCCAACGTGAGTTTTGAGCAACCGTTTCGTCAGAAACGAAAGTGCCAAAAACCCACAAAACATGAGTTTTGGGTCAAACGAAAATGATTGGTTGCATCCATTGCGAAAAATTCAACTACGAGTTTTTCAGTGCATCA
This sequence comes from Coix lacryma-jobi var. lacryma-jobi, assembly GCA_009763385.1. Classification (NCBI taxonomy): domain Eukaryota; kingdom Viridiplantae; phylum Streptophyta; class Magnoliopsida; order Poales; family Poaceae; genus Coix; species Coix lacryma-jobi. The sequence goes on from CM019825.1 coordinate 103,298,088, forward strand.
GTGGGTAAAACGGCCATCCCACGCGAGTTTTGCGCAACCGTTTCATCAGAAATGAAAGTGCCAAAAACCCACCAAACATGAGTTTTGGGTCAAACAAAAATGATAGGTTGCGTCCATTGTGAAAAATTCAAATACGAGTTTGTCGGTGCATCAGTGGGTAAAATGGTCCTCTCGCACGATTTTTGCGGCACCATTTCGCCAGAAATGAAAGTGCCAAACACCCACCAAACATGAGTTTTGGGTCAAATGGATATGATTGGGTGCGTCCGTTGTGAAAAATTCAACTGCGAGTTTTCGGTGCACCAGTGGAAAAACGGCCATCCCGCGCGAGTTTTGCGGCACCGTTCTGTCCGAAATGAAAGTGCTAAAAACACACCAAACATGAGTTTTTGGTCAAACAGATATGGTTGGGTGAGTCCGTAGCGAAAAATTCAACTGCGACTTTTTGGTGAATCAGTGGGAAAAACGGCCACCCCACGCGAGTTTTGCACAACCGTTTTGTCAGAAATGAAAGTGTCAAAAACCCACCAAACATGAGTTTTGGGTCAAACAAAAATAAATGGTTGCGTCCATTGTCAATAATTCAACTACGAGTTTTTCGGTGCATCAGTGGGTAAAACGGCCCTCTCGCACGAGTTTTGCGGTACAATTTATCCAGAAATGAAAGTGCCAAAAACCCACCAAACATGACTTTTGTGTCAAACCGAGATGATTGGGTGCGTCCATTGCGACGGTGCATCAATGGTAAAATGGCCATCCTGCGTGAGTTGGCCCACTCGCACGGGTTTTGCGGCACCATTCCATCGGAAATGAAAGTGCCAAAAACCCACCAAACATGAGTTTTGGGTCAAACGAAGATGATTGGTTGTGTCCGTTGCGAAAAATTCAACTGCGAATATTTGGTGCACTAGTAGAAAAAATGGCCATCCCGCGCGAGTTTTGCGGCACCGTTCTGTCCGAAATAAAAGTGCTAAAGCCACACCAAACATGAGTTTTTGGTCAAACGGATATGGTTGGGTGAGTCCGTAGAGAAAAATTCAACTGCGAGTTTTTGGTGCATCAGTGGGAAAAACAACCATCCCACGCGAGTTTTGCGCAACCGTTTCGTCGGAAATGAAAGTGCCAAAAACCCACCAAACATGAGTTTTGGGTCAAACAAAAATGATTGGTTGCGTCCAATTTGAAGAATTCAAATATGAGTTTTTCAGTGCATCAGTGGGTAAAATGGCCATCCCGCCTGAGTTGGCCCACTCGCACGGGTTTTGCGGCACCATTCCATCGGAAATGAAAGTGCCAAAAACCCACCAAACATGAGTTTTGGGTCAAACAAGGTGATTGGGTGCGTCCGTTGCGAAAAATTCAACTGCGAATATTGTGTAAACCAGTAGAAAAAATAGCCAACGCGCGCGGGTTTTGCGGCACCGTTCTGTCGGAAATGAAAGTGCTAAAAACATACCAAACATGAGTTTTTGCTCAAACGGATATGGTTGGGTGAGTCCGTAGCGAAAAATTCAACCGCGAGTTTTTTGGTGCATCAGTGGAAAAACAGCAATCCCACGCGAGTTTTGCACAACCGTTTCATCAGAAATGAAAGTGCCAAAAACCCACCAAACTTGAGTTTTGGGTCAAACGAAAATGATTGGTTGCGTCCATTGTGAAAAATTCAACTACGAGTTTTTCGGTGCATGAGTGGGTAAAACGGCCCTCTCGTACGAGTTTTGCGGCACCATTCCATCGGAAATGAAAGTGCCAAAACCCACCAAACATGAGTTTTGGATCAAACAGAGATGATTGGGTGCGTCCGTTGTGAAAAATTCAACTGCGAGTTTTTCGGTGCATCAGTGGAAAAAACGACCATCCCGCACGAGTTTTGCGGCACTGATCTGTCAGAAATGAATGTGTTAAAAACACACCAAAAATGAGTTTTTGGTCAAACGAATATGGTTGGGTCAGTCCATAGTGAAAAATTCAACTCTGAGTTTTTTGGTGCATCAGTGGGAAAAACAGTCATCCCAAGCGAGTTTTGTGCAACCATTTCGTCGGAAATGAAAGTGCCAAAAACCCACAAAACATGAGTTTTGGGTCAAACAAAAATAAATGGTTGCGTCCATTTTTAAGAATTCAACTACGAGTTTTTCGGTGCATCAGTGGGTAAAACGGCCCTCTCGCACGAGTTTTGCGGCACCATTTCTCCAGAAATGAAAGTGCCAAAACCCCACCAAACATGACTTTTGTGTCAAACCGAGATGATTGGGTGCGTCCATTGCGACGGTGCATCAATGGGAAAAATGGCCATCCCGCGTGAGTTGGCCCACTCGCACGGGTTTTGCGGCACCATTCCATCAGAAATGAAAGTGCCAAAAACCCACCAAACATGAGTTTTGGGTCAAATGGAGATGATTGGGTGCGTCCATTGCGAAAAAATCAACTGCGAGTTTTCGGTGCACCAGTGGAAAAACGGCCATCCCGCGAGAGTTTTGCGGCTCCGTTCTGTCCGAAATAAAAGTGCTAAAGCCACACCAAACATGAGTTTTTGGTCAAACGGATATGGTTGGGTGAGTCCGTAGAGAAAAAATCAACTGCGAGTTTTTGGTGCATCAGTGGGAAAAACAACCATCCCACGCGAGTTTTGCGCAACCGTTTCGTCGGAAATGATAGTGCCAAAAACCCACCAAACATGAGTTTTGGGTCAAACAAAAATGATTGGTTGCGTCCATTTTGAAGAATTAAACTATGAGTTTTTCGGTGCATCAGTGGGTAAAATAGCCATCCCGCGTGAGTTGGCCCACTCGCATGGGTTTTGCGGCACCATTCCATCGGAAATGAAAGTGCCAAAAACCCACCAAACATGAGTTTTGGGTCAAACAAGATGATTGGGTGCGTCCGTTGTGAAAAATTCAACTGCGAATATTCGGTGCACCAGTAGAAAAAATAGCCATCCCGCGCGGGTTTTGCGGCACCGTTCTGTCGGAAAAGAAAGTGCTAAAAACATACCAAACATGAGTTTTTGGTCAAACGGATATGGTTGGGTGAGTCCATAGCGAAAAATTCAACCGCGAGTTTTTTGGTGCATCAGTGGGAAAAATAGCCATCCCACGCGAGTTTTGCGCAACCGTTTCATCAGAAATGAAAGTGCCAAAAACCCACCAAACTTGAGTTTTGGGTCAAACGAAAATGATTGGTTGCGTCCTTTGTGAAAAATTCAACTACGAGTTCTTCGGTGCATGAGAAGGTAAAACGGCCCTCTCGTACGAGTTTTGCGGCACCATTCCATCGGAAATGAAAGTGCCAAAACCCACCAAACATGAGTTTTGGATCAAACAGAGATGATTGGGTGCGTCCGTTGTGAAAAATTCAACTGCGAGTTTTTCGGTGCATCAGTGGAAAAAACGACCATCCCGCACGAGTTTTGCGGCACTGATCTGTCGGAAATGAATGTGTTAAAAACACACCAAAAATGAGTTTTTGGTCAAACGAATATGGTTGGGTCAGTCCATAGTGAAAAAATCAACTCTGAGTTTTTTGGTGCATCAGTGGGAAAAACAGTCATCCCAAGCGAGTTTTGTGCAACCATTTCGTCGGAAATGAAAGTGCCAAAAACCCACAAAACATGAGTTTTGGGTCAAACAAAAATAAATGGTTGCGTCCATTTTTAAGAATTCAACTACGAGTTTTTCGGTGCATCAGTGGGTAAAACAGCCCTCTCGCACGAGTTTTGCGGCACCATTTCTCCAGAAATGAAAGTGCCAAAACCCCACCAAACATGACTTTTGTGTCAAACCGAGATGATTGGGTGCGTCCATTGCGACGGTGCATCAATGGGAAAAATGGCCATCGCGCGTGAGTTGGCCCACTCGCACGGGTTTTGCGGCACCATTCCATCAGAAATGAAAGTGCCAAAAACCCACCAAACATGAGTTTTGGGTCAAATGGAGATGATTGGGTGCGTCCGTTGCGAAAAAATCAACTGCGAGTTTTCGGTGCACCAGTGGAAAAACGGCCATCCCGCGCGAGTTTTGCGGCTCCGTTCTGTCCGAAATAAAAGTGCTAAAGCCACACCAAACATGAGTTTTTGGTCAAACGGATATGGTTGGGTGAGTCCGTAGAGAAAAAATCAACTGCGAGTTTTTGGTGCATCAGTGGGAAAAACAACCATCCCACGCGAGTTTTGCGCAAACCGTTTCGTCGGAAATGATAGTGCCAAAAACCCACCAAACATGAGTTTTGGGTCAAACAAAAATGATTGGTTGCGTCCATTTTGAAGAATTCAACTATGAGTTTTTCGGTGCATCAGTGGGTAAAATAGCCATCCCGCGTGAGTTGGCCCACTCGCATAGGTTTTGCGGCACCATTCCATCGGAAATGAAAGTGCCAAAAACCCACCAAACATGAGTTTTGGGTCAAACAAGATGATTGGGTGCGTCCGTTGTGAAAAATTCAACTGCGAATATTCGGTGCACCAGTAGAAAAAATAGCCATCCCGCGCGGGTTTTGCGGCACCGTTCTGTCGGAAAAGAAAGTGCTAAAAACATACCAAACATGAGTTTTTGGTCAAACGGATATGGTTGGGTGAGTCCATAGCGAAAAATTCAACCGCGAGTTTTTTGGTGCATCAGTGGGAAAAATAGCCATCCCACGCGAGTTTTGCGCAACCGTTTCATCAGAAATGAAAGTGCCAAAAACCCACCAAACTTGAGTTTTGGGTCAAACGAAAATGATTGGTTGCGTCCTTTGTGAAAAATTCAACTACGAGTTTTTCGGTGCATGAGTGGGTAAAACGGGCCTCTCATACGAGTTTTGTGGCAGCATTCCATTGAAAATGAAAGTGCCAAAAACACACCAAACATGAGTTTTAGGTCAAACGGATACGGTTGGGTGCATCCATTGCGACGGTACATCAATGGGAAAACGGCCATCCCGCGTGAGTTCGCCCCCTCGCACGAGTTTTGCGGTTCCATTCCATCAGAAATGAAAGTGTCAAAAACCCACCAAACATGTGTTTTGGGTCAAATGGAGATGATTGGGTGCGTCCGTTGCGAAAAAATCAACTGCGAGTTTTCGGTGCACCAGTGGAAAAACGGCCATCCCGCGCGAGTTTTGCGGCACGGTTCTATCCGAAATGAAAGTGCTTAAAACACACCAAACGTGAGTTTTTGGTCAAACAGATATGGTTGGGTGAGTCCGTAGCGAAAAATTCAACTGCGAGTTTTTTGGTGAATCAGTGGGAAAAATGGCCACCCCACGCGAGTTTTGCACAACCGTTTCGTCGGAAATGAAAGTGCCAAAAACCCACCAAGCATGAGTTTTGGGTCAAACCGAGATGGTTGGGTGCGTCCATGGCGACGGTGCGTCAATGGGAAAACGGCCATTCCGCGTGAGTTCGCCCCCTCGCACGAGTTTTGCTGTACCATTCCATCAGAAATGGAAGTGCCAAAAACCCACCAAACATGAGTTTTGGGTCAAATGGAGATGATTGGGTGCGTCCGTTGCGAAAAATTCAACTGCGAGTTTTCGGTGCACCAGTGGAAAAACAGCCATCCCGCGCGAGTTTTGCGGCACGGTTCTGTCTGAAATAAAAGTGCTAAAGCCACACCAAACATGAGTTTTTGGTCAAACAGATATGATTGGGTGAGTCCGTAGCGAAAAATTCAACTGCGAGTTTTTGGTGCATCACTGGGGAAAACAGCCATCCCACGCGAGTTTTGCGCAACCGTTTCGTCGGAACTGAAAGTGCCAAAAACTCACCAAACATGAGTTTTGGGTCAAACAAAATTGATTGGTTGCGTCCATTTTTAAGAATTCAACTATGAGTTTTTCGGTGCATCAGTGGGTAAAATGGCCATCCCGCATGAGTTGGCCCCCTCGCACGGGTTTTGCGGCACCATTCTATCGGAAATGAAAGTGCCAAAAACCCACCAAACATGAGTTTTGGGTCAAACGAAGATGATTGGGTGCGTCCATTGCGAAAAATTCAACTACGAGTTTTTTGGTGCATCAGTGGAAAAAACGACCATCCCGCACGAGTTTTGCGGCACTGATCTGTCGGAAATGAATGTGCTAAAAACACAGCAAACATGAGTTTTTGGTCAAACGGATACGGTTGGGTGAGTCCGTAGTGAAAAATTCAACTCCGAGTTTTTTGGTGCATCACTGGGAAAAACAGTCATCCCAAGCGAGTTTTGCGCAACTGTTTCGTCGGAAATGAAAGTGCCAAGAACCCGCCAAAAATGAGTTTTGGGTCAAATGGATATGATTGGGTGCGTCCGTTGTGAAAAATTCAACTGCGAGTTTTCGGTGCACCAGTGGAAAAACGGCCATCCCGCGCGAGTTTTGCGGCACCGTTCTGTCCGAAATGAAAGTGCTAAAAACTCACCAAACATGAGTTTTTCGTCAAACAGATATGGTTGGGTGAGTCCGTAGCGAAAAATTCAACTGCGAGTTTTTTGGTGAATCAGTGGGAAAAATGGCCACCCCACGCGAGTTTTGCACAACCGTTTTGTCAGAAATGAAAGTGTCAAAAACCCACCAAACATGAGTTTTGGGTCAAACAAAAATAAATGGTTGCGTCCATTGTCAATAATTCAACTATGAGTTTTTCGGTGCATCAGTGGGTAAAATGGCCCTCTCGCACGAGTTTTGCGGTACAATTTATCCAGAAATGAAAGTGCCAAAAACCCACCAAACATGACTTTTGTGTCAAACCGAGATGATTGGGTGCGTCCATTGCGACGGTGCATCAATGGTAAAATGGCCATCCTGCGTGAGTTGGCCCACTCGCACGGGTTTTGCGGCACCATTCCATCGGAAATGAAAGTGCCAAAAACCCACCAAACATGAGTTTTGGGTCAAACGAAGATGATTGGTTGTGTCCGTTGCGAAAAATTCAACTGCGAATATTTGGTGCACTAGTAGAAAAAATGGCCATCCCGCGCGAGTTTTGCGGCACCGTTCTGTCCGAAATAAAAGTGCTAAAGCCACACCAAACATGAGTTTTTGGTCAAACGGATATGGTTGGGTGAGTCCATAGAGAAAAATTCAACTGCGAGTTTTTGGTGCAACAGTGGGAAAAACAACCATCCCACGCGAGTTTTGCGCAACCGTTTCGTCGGAAATGAAAGTGCCAAAAACCCACCAAACATGAGTTTTGGGTCAAACAAAAATGATTGGTTGCGTCCATTTTGAAGAATTCAACTATGAGTTTTTCGGTGCATCAGTGGGTAAAATGGCCATCCCGCCTGAGTTGGCCCACTCGCACGGGTTTTGCGGCACCATTCCATCGGAAATGAAAGTGCCAAAAACCCACCAAACATGAGTTTTGGGTCAAACAAGGTGATTGGGTGCGTCCGTTGCGAAAAATTCAACTGCGAATATTGTGTAAACCAGTAGAAAAAATAGCCAACGCGCGCGGGTTTTGCGGCACCGTTCTGTCGGAAATGAAAGTGCTAAAAACATACCAAACATGAGTTTTTGCTCAAACGGATATGGTTGGGTGAGTCCGTAGCGAAAAATTCAACCGCGAGTTTTTTGGTGCATCAGTGGGAAAAACAGCAATCCCACGCGAGTTTTGCACAACCGTTTCATCAGAAATGAAAGTGCCAAAAACCCACCAAACTTGAGTTTTGGGTCAAACGAAAATGATTGGTTGCGTCCATTGTGAAAAGTTCAACTACGAGTTTTTCGGTGCATGAGTGGGTAAAACGGCCCTCTCGTACGAGTTTTGCGGCACCATTCCATCGAAAACGAAAGTGCCAAAAACACACCAAACATGAGTTCTAGGTCAAACGGATACGGTTGGGTGAGTCCGTAGCGAAAAATTCAACTGCAAGATTTTTGGTGCATCAGTGGTGAAAACGGCCATCCCACGCGAGTTTTGAGCAACCATTTCGTCACAAACAAAAGTGCCAAAAACCCACCAAACATGAGTTTTGGGTCAAACGAAAATGATTGGTTGCATCCATTGCGAAAAATTCAACTACGTGTTTTTCAGTGCAAAAGTGGGTAAAACGTCCTTCTCGCACGAGTTTTGCGGCACCATTCAATCGGAAATGAAAGTGCCAAAACCCACCAAACATGAGTTTTGGGTCAAACAGAGATGATTGGGTGCGTCCGTTGCGAAAAATTCAACTGCGAGTTTTTTGGTGCATCAGTGGAAAAAACGACCATCCCGCACGAGTTTTGCGGCACTGATCTATCGGAAATGAATGTGTTAAAAACACACCAAAAATGAGTTTTTGGTCAAACGGATATGGTTGGGTCAGTCCATAGTGAAAAATTCAACTCTGAGTTTTTTGGTGCTTCAGTGGGAAAAACAGTCATCCCAAGCGAGTTTTGTGCAACCATTTCGTCGGAAATGAAAGTGCCAAAAACCCACAAAACATGAGTTTTGGGTCAAACAAAAATAAATGGTTGCGTCCATTTTTAAGAATTCAACTACGAGTTTTTCGGTGCATCAGTGGGTAAAAAGGCCCTCTCGCACGAGTTTTGCGGCACCATTTCTCCAGAAATGAAAGTGCCAAAACCCCACCAAACATGACTTTTGTGTCAAACCGAGATGATTGGGTGCGTCCATTGCGACGGTGCATCAATGGGAAAAATGGCCATCCCGCGTATGTTGGCCCACTCGCACGGGTTTTGCGGCACCATTCCATCAGAAATGAAAGTGCCAAAAACCCACCAAACATGAGTTTTGGGTCAAATGGAGATGATTGGGTGCGTCCGTTGCGAAAAAATCAACTGCGAGTTTTCGGTGCACCAGTGGAAAAACGACCATCCCGCGCGAGTTTTGCGGCTCCGTTCTGTCCGAAATAAAAGTGCTAAAGCCACACCAAACATGAGTTTTTGGTCAAACGGATATGGTTGGGTGAGTCCGTAGAGAAAAATTCAACTGCGAGTTTTTGGTGCATCAGTGGGAAAAACAACCATCCCACGCAAGTTTTGCGCAACCGTTTCGTCGGAAATGAAAGTGCCAAAAACCCACCAAACATGAGTTTTGGGTCAAACAAAAATGATTGGTTGCGTCCATTTTGAAGAATTCAACTATGAGTTTTTCGGTGCATCAGTGGGTGAAATGGCCATCCCGCGTGAGTTGGCCCACTCGCATGGGTTTTGCGGCACCATTCCATCGGAAATGAAAGTGCCAAAAACCCACCAAACATGAGTTTTGGGTCAAACAAGATGATTGGGTGCGTCCGTTGTGAAAAATTCAACTGCGAATATTCGGTGCACCAGTAAAAAAATAGCCATCTCGCGCGGGTTTTGCGGCACCGTTCTGTCGGAAAAGAAAGTGCTAAAAACATACCAAACATGAGTTTTTGGTCAAACGGATATGGTTGGGTGAGTCCATAGCGAAAAATTCAACCGCGAGTTTTTTGGTGCATCAGTGGGAAAAATAGCCATCCCACGCGAGTTTTGCGCAACCGTTTCATCAGAAATGAAAGTGCCAAAAACCCACCAAACTTGAGTTTTGGGTCAAACGAAAATGATTGGTTGCGTCCTTTGTGAAAAATTCAACTACGAGTTTTTCGGTGCATGAGTGGGTAAAACGGCCCTCTCGTACGAGTTTTGCGGCACCATTCCATCGAAAACGAAAGTGCCAAAAACACACCAAACATGAGTTCTAGGTCAAACGGATACGGTTGGGTGAGTCCGTAGCGAAAAATTCAACTGTGAGATTTTTGGTGCATCAGTGGGGAAAACGGCCATCCCACGCGAGTTTTGAGCAACCATTTCGTCAGAAACAAAAGTGCCAAAAACCCACCAAACATGAGTTTTGGGTCAAACAAAAATGATTGGTTGCATCCATTGCGAAAAATTCAACTACGTGTTTTTCAGTGCAAAAGTGGGTAAAACGTCCCTCTCGCACGAGTTTTGCGGCACCATTCAATCGGAAATGAAAGTGCCAAAACCCACCAAACATGAGTTTTGGGTCAAACAGAGATGATTGGGTGCGTCCGTTGCGAAAAATTCAACTGCGAGTTTTTCGGTGCATCAGTGGAAAAAACGACCATCCCGCACGAGTTTTGCGGCACTGATCTGTCGGAAATGAATGTGTTAAAAACACACCAAAAATGAGTTTTTGGTCAAACAGATATGGTTGGGTCAGTCCATAGTGAAAATTTCAACTCTGAGTTTTTTGGTGCATCAGTGGGAAAAACAGTCATCCCAAGCGAGTTTTGTGCAACCATTTCGTCGGAAATGAAAGTGCCAAAAACCCACCAAACATGAGTTTTGGGTCAAACAAAAATAAATGGTTGCGTCCATTTTTAAGAATTCAACTACGAGTTTTTCGGTGCATCAGTGGGTAAAACGGCCCTCTCGCACGAGTTTTGCGGCACCATTTCTCCAGAAATGAAAGTGCCAAAACCCCACCAAACATGACTTTTGTGTCAAACCGAGATGATTGGGTGCGTCCATTGCGACGGTGCATCAATGAGAAAAATGGCCATCCCGCGTGAGTTGGCCCACTCGCACGGGTTTTGTGGCACCATTCCATCAGAAATGAAAGTGCCAAAAACCCACCAAACATGAGTTTTGGGTCAAATGGAGATGATTGGGTGCGTCCGTTGCGAAAAAATCAACTGCGAGTTTTCGGTGCTCCAGTGGAAAAACGACCATCCCACGCGAGTTTTGCGGCTCCGTTCTGTCCGAAATAAAAGTGCTAAAGCCACACCAAACATGAGTTTTTGGTCAAACGGATATGGTTGGGTGAGTCCGTAGAGAAAAATTCAACTGCGAGTTTTTGGTGCATCAGTGGGAAAAACAACCATCCCACGCAAGTTTTGCGCAACCGTTTCGTCGGAAATGATAGTGCCAAAAACCCACCAAACATGAGTTTTGGGTCAAACAAAAATGATTGGTTGCGTCCATTTTGAAAAATTCAACTATGAGTTTTTCGGTGCATCAGTGGGTAAAATAGCAATCCCGCGTGAGTTGGCCCACTCGCATGGGTTTTGCGGCACCATTCCATCGGAAATGAAAGTGCCAAAAACCCACCAAACATGAGTTTTGGGTCAAACAAGATGATTGGGTGCGTCCGTTGTGAAAAATTCAACTGCGAATATTCGGTGCACTAGTAGAAAAAATAGCCATCCCGCGCGGGTTTTGCGGCACCGTTCTGTCGGAAAAGAAAGTGCTAAAAACATACCAAACATGAGTCCGTAGCGAAAAATTCAACCGCGAGTTTTTTGGTGCATCAGTGGGAAAAATAGCCATCCCACGCGAGTTTTCCGCAACCGTTTCATCAGAAATGAAAGTGCCAAAAACCCACCAAACTTGAGTTTTGGGTCAAACGAAAATGATTGGTTGCGTCCATTGTGAAAAATTCAACTACGAGTTTTTCGGTGCATGAGTGGGCAAAACGGCCCTCTCATACGAGTTTTGTGGCAGCATTCCATTGAAAATGAAAGTGCCAAAAACACACCAAACATGAGTTTTAGGTCAAACGGATACGGTTGGGTGCATCCATTGCGACGTTGCATCAATGGGAAAACGGCCATCCCGCGTGAGTTCGCCCCCTCGCACGAGTTTTGCGGTTCCATTCCATCAGAAATGAAAGTGTCAAAAACCCACCAAACATGAGTTTTGGGTCAAATAGAGATGATTGGGTGCGTCCGTTGCGAAAAATTCAACTGCGAGTTTTCGGTGCACCAGTGGAAAAACGGCCATCCCGCGCGAGTTTTGCGGCACGGTTCTATCCGAAATGAAAGTGCTTAAAACACACCAAACATGAGTTTTTGGTCAAACAGATATGGTTGGGTGAGTCCGTAGCCAAAAATTCAACTGCGAGTTTTTTGGTGAACCAGTGGGAAAAACGGCCACCCACGCGAGTTTTGCACAACCGTTTAGTCGGAAATGAAAGTGCCAAAAACCCACCAAGCATGAGTTTTGGGTCAAACCGAGATGGTTGGGTGCGTCCATGGCGATGGTGCGTCAATGGGAAAACGGCCATTCCGCGTGAGTTCGCCCCCTCGCACGAGTTTTGCTGTACCATTCCATCAGAAATGGAAGTGCCAAAAACCCACCAAACATGAGTTTTGGGTCAAATGGAGATGATTGGGTGTGTCCGTTGCGAAAAATTCAACTGCGAGTTTTCGGTGCACCAGTGGAAAAACGGCCATCCCGCGCGAGTTTTGTGGCACGGTTCTGTCTGAAATAAAAGTGCTAAAGCCACACCAAACATGAGTTTTTGGTCAAACAGATATGATTGGGTGAGTCCGTAGCGAAAAATTCAACTGCGAGTTTTTGGTGCATCACTGGGGAAAATAGCCATCCCACGCGAGTTTTGCGCAACCGTTTCGTCGGAACTGAAAGTGCCAAAAACCCACCAAACATGAGTTTTGGGTCAAACAAAAATGATTGGTTGCGTCCATTTTTAGGAATTCAACTATGAGTTTTTCGGTGCATCAGTGGGTAAAATGGACATCCCGCATGAGTTGGCCCCCTCGCACGGGTTTTGTGGCACCATTCTATCGGAAATGAAAGTGCCAAAAACCCACCAAACATGAGTTTTGGGTCAAACGAAGATGATTGGGTGCGTCCATTGCGAAAAATTCAACTACGAGTTTTTTGGTGCATCAGTGGAAAAAACGACCATCCCGCACGAGTTTTGCGGCACTGATCTGTCGGAAATGAATGTGCTAAAAACACGCCAAACATAAGTTTTTGGTCAAACGGATATGGTTGGGTGAGTCCGTAGTGAAAAATTCAACTCCGAGTTTTTTGGTGCATCACTGGGAAAAACAGCCATCCCAAGCGAGTTTTGCGCAACTGTTTCGTCGGAAATGAAAGTGCCAAGAACCCGCCAAACATGAGTTTTGGGTCAAACTGAGATAATTGGGTGCGTCCATTGGAACGGTGCATCAATGTGAAAAATGGCCATCCCGCGTGAGTTGGCCCCCTCGCACGGGTTTTGCGGCACCATTCTATCGGAAATGAAAGTGCCAAAACCCCACCAAACATGAGTTTTGGGTCAAACGGAGATGATTGGGTGCGTCCGTTGCAAAAAATACAACTACGAGTTTTTCGGTGCATCAGTGGAAAAAAACGACCATCCCACACGAGTTTTGCGGCACTGATCTGTTGGAAATGAATGTGCTAAAAACACACGAAACTTGAGTTTTTGGTCAAACGGATATGGTTGGGTGAGTCCGTAGTGAAAAATTCAACTCCGAGTTTTTTGGTGCATCAGTGGGGAAAACAGCCATCCAAGCGAGTTTTGCGCAACTGTTTCGTCAGAAATGAAAGTGCCAAGAACCCGCCAAACACGAGTTTTGGGTCAAACAGAGATGATTGGGTGCGTCCATTGCGACGGTGCATCAATGGGAAAAATGGCCATCCCGCGTGAGTTGGCCCCCTCGCACGGGTTTTGCGGCACCATTATATCGGAAATGAAAGTGCCAAAAACCCACCAAACATGAGTTTTGGGTCAAACGGAGATGATTGGGTCCGTCCGTTGCAAAAAATACAACTACGAGTTTTTCAGTGCATCAGTGGAAAAAAAACGACCATCCCACACGAGTTTTGCGGCACTAATCTGTCGGAAATGAATGTGCTAAAAACACACCAAACATGAGTTTTTGGTCAAACGGATATGGTTGGGTGAGTCCGTAGTGAAAGATTCAACTCCGAGTTTTTTGGTGCATCAATGGGAAAAACAGCCATCCCAAGCGAGTTTTGCGCAACCGTTTCGTCGGAAATGAAAGTGCCAAAAACCCACCAAACATGAGTTTTGGATCAAACGAAAATGATTAGTTGCGTCCATTGTGATAAATTTAACTACGAGTTTTTCGTGCATCGGTGGGTAAAATGGCCTTCTCGCACGAGTTTTGCGGCACCATTTCGCCAGAAATGAAAGTGCCAAAAACCCACCAAACAAGAGTTTTGGGTCAAACCGAGATGATTGGGTGCGTCCATTGTGATGGTGCGTCAATGGGAAAACGACCATCCCGCGTGAGTTCGCCCCCTCGCACGAGTTTTGCGGTACCATTCCATCAGAAATGAAAGTGGCAAAAACCCACCAAACATGAGTTTTGGGTCAAATGGAGATGACTGGGTGCGTCAGTTGTGACAAATTCAACTGCGAGTTTTCGGTGCACCAGTGGAAAAACGGCCGTCCCGCGCGAGTTTTGCGGCACCGTTCTGTATGAAATGAAAGTGCTAAAAAAACACCAAACATGAGTTTTTGGTCAAACAGATATGGTTGGGTGAGTCCGTAGCAAAAAATTCAACTGCGAGTTTTTTGGTGCATCAGTGGGAAAAACGGCCATCCCACGCGACTTTTGCGCAACCGTTTCTTCGGAAATGAAAGTGCCAAAAACCCACCAAACAAGAGTTTTGGGTCAAACAAAAAAAAATGGTTGCGTCCATTTTTAAGAATTCAACTACGAGTTTTTCGGTGCATCAGTGGGTAAAACGACCCTCTCGCATGAGTTTTGCGGCAGCATTTCTCCAGAAATGAAAGTGCCAAAAACCCGCCAAACATGACTTTTGTGTCAAACCGAGATGATTGGGTGCGTCCATTGCGACGGTGCGTCAATAGGAAAACGGCCATCCCGCGTGAGTTCGCCCCCTCGCACGAGTTTTGCGGTACCATTCCATCAGAAATGAAAGTGCCAAAAACCCACCAAACATGAGTTTTGGGTCAAATGGAGATGATTGGGTGCGTCCGTTGTGAAAAATTCAACTGCGAGTTTTCGGTGCACCAGTGGAAAAACGGCCATCCCACGCGAGTTTTGCGGCACTGTTCCGTACGAAATGAAACTGCTAAAAACACACCAAACATGAGTTTTTGGTCAAACAGATATGGTTGGGTGAGTCCGTAGCGAAAAATTCAACTGCGAGTTTTTTGGTGCATCAGTGGAAAAAACGGCCATCCCACGCGAGTTTTGCGCAACCGTTTCATCGAAAATGAAAGTGCCAAAAACCCACCAAACATGACTTTTGGGTCAAACAAAAATAAATGGTTGCGTCCATTTTTTAAATTCAACTATGAGTTTTTCGGTGCATCAGTGGGTAAAACGACTCTCTCGCACGAGTTTTGCGGCACCATTTCTCCAGAAATGAAAGTGCCAAAAACGCACCAAACATGACTTTTGTGTCAAACCGAGATGATAGGGTGCGTCCATTGCGACGGTGCGTCAATGGGAAAAATGGCCATCCCGCGTGAGTTGGCCCACTCGCACGGGTTTCGCGGCCCCATTCCATCGGAAATGAAAGTGCCAAAAACCCACCAAACATGAGTTTTGGGTCAAACGAAGATGATTGGGTGCATCCATTGCAAAAAATTCAACTACGAGTTTTTTTGTGCATTAGTGGAAAAAATGACCATCCCGCACGAGTTTTGCGGCACTGATCTGTCAGAAATGAATGTGCTAAAAACAAACCAAACATGAGTTTTTGGTCAAACGGATATGGTGGGGTGAGTCCATAGTGAAAAATTCAACTCCGAGTTTTTTGGTGCATCACTGGGAAAAACAGCCATCCCAAGCGAGTTTTGCGCAACCGTTTCGTCGGTAATGAAAGTGTCAAAAACCCACCAAACATGAGGTTTGGGTCAAACGAAAATGATTGGTTGCGTCCATTGTGAAAAATTCAACTACGAGTTTTTCGGTGCATCAGTGGGTAAAATGGCCCTCTCGCACGAGTTTTGCGGCACCATTTCGCCAGAAATGAATGTGCCAAAAACCCACCAAACATGAGTTTTGGGTCAAACCGAGATGATTGGGTGCGTCCATTGCGACGGTGCGTCAATGGGAAAACGACCATCCCGCATGAGTTCGCCCCCTCGAACGAGTTTTGCGGTTCCATTCCATCAGAAATGAAAGTGGCAAAAACCCACCAAACATGAGTTTTGGGTCAAATGGAGATGACTGGGTGCGTCAGTTGTGACAAATTCAACTGCAAGTTTTTGGTGCACCAGTGGAAAAACGGTCATCCCGCGCGAGTTTTGTTGCACCGTTCTGTACGAAATGAAAGTGCTAAAAACACACCAAACATGAGTTTTTGGTCAAACAGATATGGTTGGGTGAGTCCGTAGCGAAAAATTCAACTGCGAGTTTTTTGGTGCATCAGTGGGAAAAACGGCCATCCCAAGCGAGTTTTGCGCAACCGTTTCGTCGGAAATGAAAGTGCCAAAAACCCACCAAACAAGAGTTTTGGGTCAAACAAAAATAAATGGTTGCGTCCATTTTTAAGAATTCAACTACGAGTTTTTCGGTGCATCAGTGGGTAAAACGACCCTCTCGCATGAGTTTTGCGGCACCAGTTCTCCAAAAATGAAAGTGCCAAAAACCCACCAAACATGACTTTTGTGTCAAACCGAGCTAATTGGGTGCGTCCATTGCGACGGTGCGTCAATAGGAAAACGGCCATCCCGCGTGAGTTCGCCCCCTCGCACGAGTTTTGCGGTACCATTCCATCAGAAATGAAAGTGCCAAAAACCCACCAAACATGAGTTTTGGGTCAAATGGAGATGATTGGGTACGTCCGTTGTGAAAAATTCAACTGCGAGTTTTCGGTGCACCAGTGGAAAAACGGCCATATCGCGCGAGTTTTGCGGCACCGTTCCGTACGAATTGAAACTGCTAAAAACACACCAAACATGAGTTTTTGGTCAAACTGATATGGTTGGGTGAGTCCGTAGCGAAAAATTCAACTGCGAGTTTTTTGGTGCATCAGTGGAAAAAACGGCCATCCCGCGCGAGTTTTGCGGCACCGTTCCGTACGAAATGAAAGTGCTAAAAACACACCAAACATGAGTTTTTGGTCAAACAGATATGGTTGGGTGAGTCCGTAGCGAAAAATTCAACTGCGAGTTTTTTGGTGCGTCAGTGGAAAAAACGGCCATCCCACGCGAGTTTTGTGCATCCGTTTCGTCGAAAATGAAAGTGCCAAAAACCCACCAAACATGAGTTTTGGGTCAAACGAAAATGATTGGTTGCGTCCATTGTGAAAAATTCAACTACGAGTTTTTCGGTGCATCAGTGGGTAAAATGGCCATCCCACGCGAGTTTTGCGGCACCATTTCATCAGAAATGAAAGTGCCAAAAATCCACCAAACATGAGTTTTGGGTCAAACGAATCTGATTGGTTGCGTCCATTGTGAAAAATTCAACTATGAGTTTTTCGGTGCATGAGTGGTTAAAACAGCTCTCTCGTACGAGTTTTGCGGCACCATTCCATCGAAAATGAAAGTGCCAAAAACACACCAAACATGAGTTTTTGGTCAAACGGATATGGTTGGGTGAGTCCGTAGCGAAAAATTCAACCGTGAGTTTTTTGGTGCATCATTGGGAAAAATGGTCATCCCACGCGAGTTTTGCGCAACCGTTTCATCAGAAAAAACCACCAAACTTGAGTTTTGGGTCAAACAAAAATGATTGGTTGCGTCCATTGTGAAAAATTCAACCATGAGTTTTTCGGTGCATTAGTGGGTAAAACGGCCCTCTCGTACGAGTTTTGCGGCACCATTTCATCGAAAATGAAAGTGCCAAAAACACACCAAACATGAGTTTTAGGTCAAACGGATAGGGTTGGGTGAGTCCGTAGCGAAAAATTCAACTGCGAGTTTTTTGGTGCATTAGTGGAAAAAACGGCCATCCCACACGAGTTTTGAGCAACCGTTTCGTCAGAAACGAAAGTGCCAAAACCCACCAAACATGAGTTTTGGGTCAAACAGAGATGATTGGGTGCGTCCGTTGCGAAAAATTCAACTGCGAGTTTTTCGGTGCATCAGTGGAAAAAATGACCATCCCGCACGAGTTTTGCGGCACTTATCGTCAGAAATGAATGTGTTAAAAACACACCAAAAATGAGTTTTTGGTCAAACGGATACGGTTGGGTGAGTCCGTAGTGAAAAATTCAACTCCGAGTTTTTTGGTGCATCAGTGGGAAAAACAGCCATCCCAAGCGAGTTTTGTGCAACCGTTTCGTCGGTAATGAAAGTGCTAAAAACCCACCAAACATGAGTTTTGGGTCAAACGAAAATGATTGGTTGCGTCCATTGTGAAGAATTCAAATACGAGTTTTTCGGTGCATTAGTGGGTAAAATGGTCCCCTCGCACGAGTTTTGCGGCACCATTTCGCCAGAAATGAAAGTGCCAAAAACCCGCCAAACATGAGTTTTGGGTCAAACCGAGATGATTGGGTGCGTCCATAGCGACGGTGCGTCAATAGGAAAACGGCCATCCCGCGTGAGTTCGCCCCCAAGCAACGAGTTTTGCGGTACCATTCCATCAGAAATGAAAGTGCCAAAAACCCACCAAACATGAGTTTTGGGTCAAATGGAGTTGATTGGGTGCTTCCGTTGTGAAAAATTCAACTGCGAGTTTTCGGTGCACCAGTGGAAAAACGGCCATCCCGCGCGAGTTTTGCGGCACCGTTCTATACGAAATGAAAGTGCTAAAAACACACCAAACATGAGTTTTTGGTCAAACAGATATGGTTGGGTGAGTCCGTAGCGAAAAATTCAACTCCAAGTTTTTTGGTGCATCATTGGGAAAAACGGCCATCCCACGCGAGTTTTGCGCAACCGTTTCGTCGGAAATGAAAGTGCCAAAAACCCACCAAACATGAGTTTTGGGTCAAACCAAAATAAATGGTTGCGTCCATTTTTAAGAATTCAACCACGAGTTTTTCGGTGCATCAGTGGGTAAAACGGCCCTCTCGCACGAGTTTTGCGGCACCATTTCTCCAGAAATGAAAGTGCGAAAAACCCACCAAACATGACTTTTGTGTCAAACCGAGATGATTGGGTGCGTCCATTGCGACGGTGCATTAATGGGAAAAATGGCCATCCCGCGTGAATTGGCCCACTCGCACGGGTTTTGCGGCACCATTCCATCGGAATTGAAAGTGCCAAAAACCCACCAAACATGAGTTTTCGATCAAATGGAGATGATTGGGTGCGTTCGTTGCGAAAAATTCAACTACGAGTTTTTTGGTGCATCAGTGGAAAAAATGACCATCTCGCGTGAGTTTTGCGGCACAGATCTGTCCGAAATGAAAGTGCTAAAAACATATCAAACATGAGTTTTTGGTCAAACGGATATGGTTGGGTGACTCCATAGCGAAAAATTCAACTACGAGTTTTTTGGTGCATTAATGGGAAAAATGGCCATCCGAAGCGAGTTTTGCGCAACCGTTTCGTCAGAAATGAAAGTGCCAAAAACCAACCAAACTTGAGTTTTGGGTCAAACGAAAATGATTGGTTGCGTCCATTTTGAAGAATTCAACTACGAGTTTTTAAGTGCATCAGTGGGTAAAATGGTCATCCTGCGTGAGTTGGCCCCCTCGCACGGGTTTTGCGGCACCATTCTATCGGAAATGAAAGTGCCAAAAACCCACCAAACATGAGTTTTGGGTCAAACGAAGATGATTGGGTGCGTCCGTTGCGAAAAATTCAACTACAAGTTTTTCGGTGCATCAGTGGAAAAAACGACCATCCCGCACGAGTTTTGCGGCACTGATTTGTCGGAAATGAATGTGCTAAAAACACACCAAACATGAGTTTTTGGTCAAACGGATATGGTTGGGTGAGTCCCTAGTGAAAAATTCCACTCCGAGTTTTTTGGTGCATCAGTGGGAAAAATGGCCATCCCACGCGAGTTTTGCGCAACTGTTTCGTCGGAAATGAAAGTGCTTAGAACCCACCAAACATGAGTTTTGGGTCAAATGAAAATGATTGGTTGCGTCCATTGTGAAAAATTGATATACGAGTTTTTTGGTGCATCAGTGGGTAAAACGGCCCTCTCGCACAAGTTTTGTGGCACCATTTCGCCACAAATGAAAATGCCAAAAACCCGCCAAACATGAGTTTTGGGTCAAACCGAGATGATTGGGTGCGTCCATTGCGACGGTGCATCAATGGGAAAAATGGCCATCCCGCGTGAGTTGGCCCTCTCGCACGGGTTTTGCGGCACCATTCTATCGGAAATGAAAGTGCCAAAAACCCAACAAACATGAGTTTTGGGTCAAACAGAGATGGTTGGGTGCGTCCGTTGCAAAAAAGTTCAACTACGAGTTTTTCGGTGCATCAGTGGAAAAAACGACCATCCCGTACGAGTTTTGTGGCACTGATCTGTTGGAAATGAATGTGCTAAAAACACACCAAACATGAGTTTTTGGTCAAACGTATATGGTTGGGTGAGTCCATAGTGAAAAATTCAACTCCAAGTTTTTTGGTGCATCAGTGGGAAAAACGGCCATCCCACGCGAGTTTTGCGCAACCGTTTCGTCGGAAATGAAAGTGCCAAAAACCCACCAAACATGAGTTTTGGGTCAAACCAAACAAAATGGTTGCGTCCATTGTGAAGAATTCAACGACGAGTTTTTCGTTGCATTAGTGGGTGAAACGGCCCTCTCGCACGAGTTTTGCGACACCATTTCTCCAGAAATGAAAGTGTCAAAAACCCACCAAACATGACTTTTGTGTCAAACCGAGATGATTGGGTGCGTCCATTGCGACGGTGCATCAATGGGAAAAACGGCCATCCAGCGTGAGTTGGCCCACTCGCACGGGTTTTGCGGCACCATTCCATCGGAAATGAAAGTGGCAAAACCCACAAAACATGAGTTTTCGATCAAATGGAGATGATTGGGTGCGTTCATTGCGAAAAATTAAAATGCGAATATTCGGTGCACCAGTAGAAAAAATGGCCATCCCGCGCGAGTTTTGCGGCACCGTTCTGTCGGAAATGAAAGTGCTAAAAACATACCAAACATGAGTTTTTGGTCAAACGGATATGGTTGGGTGACTCCATAGCGAAAAATTCAACTGCGAGTTTTTTGGTGCATTAGTGGGTAAAACGGCCCTCTCACACGTGTTTTGCGGCACCATTCAATCGGAAATGAAGGTGCCAAAACCCACCAAACATGAGTTTTGGGTCAAACGGAGATGATTGGGGGCGTCCATTGCGAAAAATTCAACTGCGACTTTTTCGGTGCATCAGTGGAAAAAAACGGCCATCCCGCGCGAGTTTTGCGGCACAGTTCCTTCGGAAATAAAAGTGCCAAAAACCAAGCAAACATGAGTTTTGGGACAAACTGAGATGATTGGTTGGGTCCATTGTGAAAAATTCAACTACGAGTTTTTCGGTGCATGAGTGGGTAAAACGGCCCTCTCGCACGAGTTTTGCGGCACCATTCCATCGATAATGAAAGTGCCAAAAACACACCAAACATGAGTTTTTGGTCAAACGGATATGGTTGGGTGAGTCCGTAGCGAAAAATCCAATTGCGAGTTTTTTGGTCCATCAGTGGAAAAACGGTCATCCCACACGAGTTTTGAGCAACCGTTTCATCAGAAATGAAAGTGCCAAAAACCCACCAAACATGAGTTTTGGGTCAAACGAAAATGATTGGTTGCATCCATTGCGAATAATTCAACTTCAAGTTTTTCAGTGCATCTGTGGGTAAAACGGCCCTCTCGCACGAGTTTTGCGGCACCATTCAATCGGAAATGAAAGTGCCAAAACCCACCAAACATGAATTTTGGGTCAAACGAAGATGATTGGGTGCGTCCGTTGCGAAAAATTCAAATGCAAGTTTTTCGGAGCATTTGTGGATAAAACAGCCATCTCGCGCGAGTTTTGCGGCATCGTTCCTTCGGAAATGAAAGTGCCAAAAACACACCAAACATGAGTTTCGGGTCAAACTGAAATGATTGAGTGCGTTCGTTGCATAAAATTCAACTGCGAGTTTTTCGGTGTATCAGTGATAAAACGGCCATCCCGCATGAGTTTTGCGGCATCGATCCTTCGAAAATGAAAGTGCCAAAAACCCACCAAACAAGAGTGCGTTCATTCCGAAAAATTCAACTGCGATTTTATCGTTGCATCAGTGGATGAAACGATCATCCCGGGCGAGTTTTGTGGTACCATTTCTTCGGAAATGAAACATACAAAAACCCACCAAACATGAGTTTTAGGTGAAA
Organism: Coix lacryma-jobi var. lacryma-jobi; assembly: GCA_009763385.1. NCBI lineage: Eukaryota > Viridiplantae > Streptophyta > Magnoliopsida > Poales > Poaceae > Coix > Coix lacryma-jobi. The sequence continues at coordinate 103,320,016 of CM019825.1, forward strand.
CTAAGATGATTCAGTGCGTCCGTTGTGAAAAAATCAACTACTAGTTTTTCGGTCCATGAGCGGAAAAAATGGCCATCCCGCGCGAGTTTTGCGGCACAGTTCCATCAGAAATGAAAGTGCCAAAAACCCACTAAACATGAGTTTTTTGTCAACCTGAGATGATTGGGTGCGTCCATCGCAAAACAATCAACTACAAGTTTTCGGTGGTTCAGTCGAAAAAATGGCCATCCCACGTGAGTTTTGCGGCACCGTTCCTTCCGAAATGAAAGTGCCGAAAACCAACCAAACTTGTGTTTTGGGTCAAACTGAGATGATTCGGTGTGTCTGTTGTAAAAAATTCAACTGCGAGTTTTTCGGTGCATTAGTGGATAAATCAGCCATCCCGCCCGAGTTTTGTGGCACCATTCCTTCGGAAATAAAAGTGTCAAAAACCCTCCAAACATGAGTTTTGGGACAAACTGAGATGATTGGGTGTGTCCATTGTGAAAAATTCAACTGCAAGTTTTTCGGTGCATTAGTGGATAAAACGGCCATCCCGCGCGAGTTCTGTGACACCGTTCCTTTGCAAATGAAAGTGCCAAAAATCCATCAAACATGAGTTTTGGGTTAAACTGAGATTTTTGGGTGCATCCGTTGCGAAAAATTTAACTGCGAGTTTTTCGGTGCATCATTGGATAAAACGGCCATCCCGCACGAGTTTTGCGGCACCGTTCCTTCGGAAATGAAAGTGCCAAAAACCCACCAAACATGAGTTTTGGGTCAAACTGAGATGATTTGGTGCGTCCGTTGCAAAAAAATTGAACTGCAAGTTTTTCGGTGCATTAGTTGATAAAACGGCCACCCCGCCCGAGTTTTCCGGCACCGTTCCTTCGGGAATGAATGTGCCAAAACTCACCAAACATGAGTTTTGTGACAAACTATGATGATTGAGTGTGTCCTTTGTGAAAAAATCAACTATGAGTTTTTAGGTGCATCAGTTGATAAAACGGTCATCCCGCGCGAGTTTTGCGACACCGTTCCTTTGGAAATGAATGTGCCAAAAACCCACCAAACATGAGTTTTGGGACAAACTGAGATGATTTGGTGCGTTCGTTCCGAAAAATTCAACTGAGTTTTTCGGTGGATTAGTTAATAAAACAGCCACCCGCCCGAGTTTTCCGGCACCGTTCCTTCAGAAATGAAAATGTCAAAAACCCACCAAATAAGAGTTTTGGGTCAAACTGATATGATTCGGTGCGTTCGTTCTGAAAAATTCAGCTGCGAGTTTTTCGGTGCATTAATTGATAAAACGGCCACCCCGCCCAAATTTTTCGGCACCTTTCCTTCGGAAATGAAAGTGCCAAAACCCACCAAACATGAGTTTTGGGACAAACTGAGATGATTGGGTGTGTCCGCTGTGAAAAATTCAACTGCGAGTTTTTTGGTGCATTAGTGGATAAAATGGTCACCCCGCGCGAGTTTTGCGGCACAGTTCATTCCGAACTGAAAGTGCCAAAAACCCCGCAAACATGAATTTTGGGACAAACTGAGATGATTGGGTGTGTCCATTCTGAAAAATTCAACTGCGAGTTTTTCGGTGCATCTGTGGATAAAACGGCCATCCCGCGCGAGTTTTGCGGCATCGATCCTTCGGAAATGAAAGTGCCAAAAACCCACCAAAGATGAGTTTTGGGTCAAACTGAGATCATTGGGTGCGTTCGTTGCAAAAAAATTCAACTGTGATTTTATCGGTGCATCAGTGGATAAAACAATCATCCTGGGCGAGTTTTGTGGTACAATTTCTTCAGAAATGAAACATACAAAACCCCACCAAAGATGAGTTTTAGGTGAAACTAAGATGATTCAGTGCGTCCGTTGTGAAAAATTCAACTGCTAGTTTTTCGACCCATGAGTGGAAAAAAAGACCATCCCGCGCGAGTTTTGCGGCACTGTTCCATCGGAAATGAAAGTGCCAAAAAGCCACTAAACATGAGTTTTTGGTCAAACTGAGATGATTGGGTGCGTTCGTCGCAAAAAAATCAACTACACATTTTCAGTGCTTCAGTCAAAAAAATGGTCATCCCACGTGAGTTTTGCGGCACCGTTCCTTCCGAAATGAATGTGCCGAAAACCCACCAAACTTGTGTTTTGGGTAAAACTAAGATGATTCCGTGTGTCCGTTGTGAAAAATTCAATTGCGAGTTTTTCGGTGCAATGGTGGATAAAACAGCCATCCCGCCCGAGTTTTGCGGCACCATTCAATCGGAAATGAAAGTGCCAAAACCCACCAAACATGAGTTTTGGGGTCAAACGGAGATGATTGGGTGCGTCCGTTGCGAAAAATTCAACTGCGAGTTTTTAGGTGCATCTGTGGATAAAACGACCATCTCGCGCGAGTTTTGCGGCATCGTTCATTCGCAAATGAAAGTGCCAAAAACCCACCAAACATGAGTTTTGGGTCAAACTGAGATGATTGGGTGCGTTCATTGCAAAAAATTCAACTACGAGTTTTTCGTTGCATCAGTGATAAAACGGCCATCCCGCGTGAGTTTTGTGGCACCGATCCTTCGGAAATGAAAGAGCCAAAAACCCACCAAACAAGAGTTTTGGTTCAAACTGAGATCATTCGGTGCGTTCGTTCCAAAAAATTCAACTACGATTTTATCGGTGCATCAGTGCATAAAACGATCATCCTAGGCGAGTTTTGTGGTACCATTTCTTCGGAAATGAAACATACAAAAACCCAGGAAACATGAGTTTTAGGTGAATCTAAGATGATTCAGTGCATCCGTTGTGAAAATTTCAACTGCTAGTTTTTCGGTCCATGAGTTGAAAAAACGGCCATCCTGCGCGAGTTTTGTGGTACTGTTCCATCGGAAATGAAAGTGCCAAAAACCCACTAAACATGAGTTTTTAGTCAAACTAAGATGATTTGGTGCGTCCGTCGCAAAAAAATCAACTACAAGTTTTCGGTGGTTCAGTCGAAAAAATGGTCATCCCACGGGAGTTTTGCGGCACCGTTCCTTCCGAAATGAAAGTGTCGAAAACCCACCAAACTTATGTTTTGGGTCAAACTGAGATGATTCGGTGTGTGCGTTGTGAAAAATTCAACTGCGAGTTTTCGGTGCATCAATGGAGAAAATGGTCACCCCGCGCGAGTTTTGCGGAATAGTTCCTTCGGAAATGAAAGTGCCAAAACCCCAGCAAACATGAATTTTGGGACAAACTGAGATGATTGGGTGTGTCCATTCTGAAAAATTCCACTGCGAGTTTTTCGGTGCATCTTTGGATAAAACGGCCATCCCGCACGAGTTTTGCGGCATCGATCCTTCGGAAATGAAAGTGCCAAAAACCCACCAAAGATGAGTTTTGGGTCAAACTGAGATCATTGGGTGCGTTCGTTGCAAAAAAATTCAACTGTGATTTTATCGGTGCATCAGTGGATAAAATGATCATCCTGGGCGAGTTTTGTGGTACCATTTCTTCGGAAGTGAAACATACAAAAACCCACCAAACATGAGTTTTAGGTGAAACTAAGATGATTCAGTGCGTCCGTTGTGAAAAATTCAACTACTAGTTTTTCGACCCATGAGTGGAAAAAACGACCATCCCGCGCTAGTTTTGCGGCACTGTTCCATCGGAAATGAAAGTGCCAAAAACCCACTAAACTTGAGTTTTTGGTCAAACTGAGATGATTGGGTGCGTCCGTTGCGAAAAATTCAACTGCTAGTTTTTTGACCCAAGTGGAAAAAACGACCATCCCGCGCGAGTTTTGCGGCACTGTTCCTTCGGAAATGAAAGTGCCAAAAACCCACCAAACATGAGTTTTTGGTCAAACTGAGATCATTCGGTGCGTTCGTTCCGAAAAATTCAAATACGATTTTATCGGTGCATTAGTGGATAAAACGATCATCCTGGGCGAGTTTTGTGGTACCATTTCTTCGGAAATGAAACATACAAAAACCCACGAAACATGAGTTTTAGGTGAAACTAAGATGATTCTGTGCGCCCGTTGTGAAAAATTCAACTGCTAGTTTTTCGGTCCATGAGTGGAAAAAATGGCCATCCCGCGCGAGTTTTGCGGCACTATACCATCGTAAATGAAAGTGCCAAAAACCCACTAAACATGAGTTTTTGGTCAAACTGAGATGATTGGGTGCGTCCGTCGCAAAAAAATCAACTACAAGTTTTCGGTGGTTCAATCGAAAAAATGGCCATCCCACGTGAGTTTTGCGGCACCGTTCCTTCCGAAATGAAAGTGTCGAAAACCCACCAAACTTGTGTTTTGGGTCAAACTGAGATGATTCGGTGTGTCCGTTGTGAAAAAATCAACTGCGAGTTTTTCGGTGCCTTAGTGGATAAAATGGTCACCCCGCACGAGTTTTGCGGCATAGTTCCTTCGAAAATGAAAGTGCCAAAAACCCAGCAAACATGAATTTTGGGAAAAAACTGAGATGATTGGGTGCGTTCGTTGCAAAAAATTCAACTGCAAGTTTTTCGGTGCATCAGTGATAAAACGGCGATCCCGCGTGAGTTTTGCGGCACCGATCCTTCGGAAATGAAAGTGCCAAAAACCCACCAAACAAGAGTTTTGGGTCAAACTGAGATCATTCGGTGCGTTCGTTCCAAAAAATTCAACTGTGATTTTATCGATGCATCAGTGGATAAAACGATCATCCTGGGCGAGTTTTGTGGTACCATTTCTTCAGAAATGAAACATACAAAAACCCACCAAACATGAGTTTTAGGTGAAACTAAGATGATTCAGTGCGTCCGTTGTGAAAAATTCAACTGCTACTTTTTCGACCCATGAGTGGAAAAAACGACCATCCGGCGCGAGTTTTGCGGCACTGTTCCATCGGAAATGAAAGTGCCAAAAACCCACTAAACATGAGTTTTTGGTCAAACTGAGATGATTGGGTGCGCCGTCGCAAAAAAATCAACTACACGTTTTCAGTGGTTCAGTCAAAAAAAATGGCCATCCCACGTGAGTTTTGCGGCACCGTTCCTTCCGAAATGAAAGTGCCGAAAACCCACCAAACTTGTGTTTTGGGTCAAACTGAGATGATTCGGTGTGTCCATTGTAAAAAATTCAACTGCGAGTTTTTCGGTGCATTGGTGGATAAAACAGCCATCCTGCCCGAGTTTCGCGGCACCATTCAATCGGAAATGAAAGTGCCAAAACCCACCAAACATGAGTTTTGGGTCAAACGGAGATGATTGGGTGTGTCTGTTGTGAAAAATTCAACTGCGAGTTTTTTGGTGCATCTGTGGATAAAACGGCCATCTCGCGCGAGTTTTGCGGCATCGTTCCTTCGGAAATGAAAGTGCCAAAAACCCACCAAACATGAGTTTTGTGTCAAACTGAGATGATTGGGTGCGTTCGTTGCAAAAAATTCAACAGCGAGTTTTTCGGTGCATCAGTGATAAAACGGCCATCCCGCGTGAGTTTTGCGGCACCGATCCATCGGAAATGAAAGTGCCAAAAACCCACCAAACAAGAGTTTTGGGTCAAACTGAGATCATTCGATGTGTTCGTTCCAAGAAAATCAACTGCGATTTTATTGGTGCATCAGTGGATAAAACGATTATCCTGGGCGAGTTTTGTGGTACCATTTCTTCGGAAATGAAACATACAAAAACCCACCAAACATGAGTTTTAGGTGAAAGTGCCAAAACCCACCAAACAAGAGTTTTGGGTCAAACTGAGATCATTCGGTGCGTTCGTTCCGAAAAATTCAACTACGATTTTATCGGTGCATCAGTGGATAAAACGATCATCCTGGGCGAGTTTTGTGGTACCATTTCTTCGGAAATGAAACATACAAAACCCCACGAAACATGAGTTTTAGGTGAAACTAAGATGATTCAGTGCGTCCGTTGTGAAAAATTCAACTGCTAGTTTTTCGACCCATGAGTGGAAAAAACGACCATCCCGCGCGAGTTTTGCGGCACTGTTCCATCGGAAATGAAAGTGCCAAAAACCCACTAAACATGAGTTTTTGGTCAAACTGAGATAATTGGGTGTGTCCGTCGCAAAAAAAATCAACTACACGTTTTTGGTGTTTCAGTCAAAAAAATGGCCATCCCACGTGAGTTTTGCGGCACCGTTCCTTCCGAAATGAAAGTGCCGAAAACCCACCAAACTTGTGTTTTGGGTCAAACTGAGATGATTTGGTGTGTCCGTTGTGAAAAATTCAACTGCGAGTTTTTCGGTGCATTGGTGGATCAAACAGTCATCCCGCCCAAGTTTTGCGGCACCATTCAATCGGAAATGTGTCGACGGTCCTTATAGTCAATATTATACCGTCAACTATTGCAAGAATTATCATGAAATGAAACATAAAGCATAGTTGTAGGGTTTATTCTAACGAGTTCCACGACTTTTTGCGATCTCTGTTGTTTTGCAGGATATTGAATTCTTTACCAAATAAAAGTATCTCAAATGATGTATTAGAGCACACCATTGCGTAGAGCTCGTCGCGCTGATCAAAATGGATATATTATTTGCTATTTTTGGAGCAAGGAATAAAAAGACATAAACTTTCCAAATTAAAAAGGAGTGCTGACGTCATCGCTGACGTCAGCACCCCTGACGTAAGCCGACAGCACGCGCAGGCCACCGGCCTCCCCCAACGAGCGTGCGACGCGTGGCCAGGCGGGGGCGCACACGCGCGCAGACGTTGGGCGGGAGCGCGGGCGCCGTACGGCTCGACCAACCCAATCCCGTGACGACACATGGGCAGGCGGGACAGGCACCGAGCGCTCGCACAGGCGGCTTCGCTCGGCTCGGTTCATTCGGCAGGGACAGGTGGCGACTTCTGGATGGAAGCCAATGGCGGTGGCGCGGTCCGCCCGCCCAGGAAGCAGTTGGGCCGGCCGAACCAGCCGGTTCAGCTGCCCAGATCTCCCAGTTAACGCACACAACGCCTGGTTCAACCGGTTCAGGTCTGGTTCGGGCCCTTAGAGTCCGGTTCTTGCCCGGTTTTCTGCGCAGATTTGTTAAGGAATATTCTCTCGAGATCCCCAAGAGTCCTCACGCCCGTACAAGGTCGGTTTGATCCCATGGTCTACAAAATTCGATGAAAGGATCCGACGGTGGGCGATAAATGTGACGCGGATCGATGATGTGGCAATTCCTTGCCCCCTACTCCATCCAGGACTATATAAGGAGACCCCAGGGGCGCCCCCAAGACCATCTCAATCTTCATTATTTATCTCCACATCAGAAACTAGGGTTTCAATTAGAAGTAGAGGTCCCTCTAGTTGATCGTCTAGTTCTAGTTCTAGTTCTAGTTCATCTCCTAGTTCTAGATCTAGTTCTAGTTCATCATCTAGTTTTAATCTAGAGAGAGAGAAGGAGAGAGCTGAGGAGGAGCCGGATCTGTCGGATCTTCCTCAACATTGTATTGGTGCAGCATCTGGTTCGTCTTCAAGTAATCTCCAGGTTCTTCATTTACTATTTCTAAGTATTATATTTAATTTCAGTTCTTGCTTTATTTTATTTACTGGATCTCCGCTCGTATTGAGTGCTCTAGTTATCTGCAGTAATTAGAGTAGTAAGCGTTAGTGTAGACTTGGTGTCTAGACTAGGGTTTACCTGAGTTTGCGCCCAATCCTCCGGATAGTTGTGGTAGCTACAGGGGTGACAGCTTTGTAGATTGTTATAATCCACCACATTAGGATTGGTGTTTTCGTAGAGCTTTTTGGCAGCCTTCTCCCGATTACCCTTTTCCTAGTCTTTTTCGAGAATCGGAAAGGTACTGTTGCTCCGAAGTAAGTATAGTATAGTGAGCCTTTAATTAAATAGACCCGCCTAGAAAACTCTATATCTCTCTCTACCCATATTATCATTCTTTTCTTGGACGTTCTTAATTCTTCTAGTACACTTCACGTTCCCCGTGAAAATCGATACCCTGGAATACTCTCGGGTGAAAGCTACATCGGTATCCGTGCGCTTGCGGATTTTTCTATGTGCGTTTAAAATACCCAACAAGCTTTCTGGCGCCGTTGCCGGGGAACGGTAGTTGTTCTAGAATCGAACCAGGATCATCCGTGTTTCTTTTCTTTTACCACCTTTTCCTTTTTCCACTACCTTTACCTCACCACCACACTTCTTACCACATGGATTTCACTCCTATCTTAAAATTCTTTGCTCGAAAGGGCGACTTGTTGGAGCCTCCACCATCATCACACCCCATTCTTATAGATGGCTATGAGCTTCGCCCTGCTCTTATAGCCATGGTTCGGGAGAAATCCTTCTCTGGGTCAGAAGACGAAGATCCATACACCCACCTTAGGTAATTTGAGCAGTTGTGTTCTTGTCAGACTATTGCTGGCATGACACAAGAGACCATTAAATGGAAATTATTCCCGTTCTCCCTTTTGGGAAGAGCGAGAAAATGGTATAATCATTCCGTAAGGGGCGTAAATGGAAATTGGGATGAACTTCGGGAAAACTTTTGTCTTGCTTTCTTCCCTCTTTTTCGAATCTCTGATCTTAGAATCGAAATTCTTACATTCAAACAAAAAGAGAAGGAGACGCTAGGAGCAGCTTGGGCTAGGTTCAAACACCTTACCAATTCTAGCCCAAACCTTTCCTTGCCAGACCATGTGCTACACTTTCACTTTTATTGTGGTCTTAACAAGGAAGCTGCTCTACCTCTCGATTTAGCTTATGGACGATCAATCTCACATAAACTTGTTAGTGAAGGCAGAGACATCCTAGAAAAAATCCTTGAAAGCACTCCTTACACTAGCACTTTTGATGAATTCCCAGAAGAAGTCGAGCTCAACCCCGACCAACAGGAGGAGGAACACACAACCGAGTTTGAAGTTCCTTTAAATCCTTCTAATAATTTGGTTGTCACAGAACCTTCTCTAGAGAAAACACCCCACACTTTAGAAAATTTTGAACCCCATCATTCGGTGTTCTTCTGTGAATTCGAGGAAGATGATATCAAAGAGCATGGAAGCTACTTCACAAACACCTCTTTAAATCCATGCTCATATGAAACATCTCCTGATTCAATAGGTGTGTCTAACATTGCCACACTCGAGATTTTCAACCCCCTCACACTTTCTGTTTACAAAAACTTCAAAAGGGTGGTTGTCGATGCATATGTTTATCACAAATTTGTAGATCTCGTAGTGCTCTTAAGTTGGTGTTGGAGGGGAAACCACTTCACTAAATCTCATCTTGAAGGTTTCCCAAAGACAAGCTTAGTGTCCTAAAACAAGATTTTTTCAGATCAGTGTTCACCTTCCTGCTACACTGCCCTTGTGTAATGAGCATAGAGATATAATTGTTAACTAGGTGAGTGCCCGTGCGTTGCGACGGAAGAAAAAAAATCATAACATTACATGGTTTATTGTACAAAAGTAATGTAAAATGGAATAGATTAGTTTTACTTAAACAAAAAATGTATCATACTGACCACACAATCAATATCGAGGACCTTACTAAAAATGCCAAGGAATAAACAAATAACGTTGACCAAATATCATTGCATTAATAGAACCAACATTGATTAATTATAAGTTATACGACCATAAAGAATAACACTTGTAACCGGTCACCAATCAAAGATGATCCAGAAGGTTTTCAAGTCCAAGATGAGGCCTCTGTCTTTTTGCAGTTGAATCATGTAGATGGTTGAAGTTTTAGTTAGAAGTATCCTGCATATAAGTTGATTCTTAATTCTTAAGCCCAAAGTACTATTGACTATCTTGCAAAAATATTTATTGATGCGTGAGACATTACCTCTTTTATGGAGTTAGAACCTCTTTATATACGATATTCTTCGTGAATCTATTCTTTGTCGGTTTCTTCTTCCTCTTTTCCTTACTTGCCTCCTTCTCAGTAGGCAGCACAACCAGGATCTTAATGTTCGATCTTGTCGTAGCTCTTGATAGCGCTACATACAATTGGCCATGCGAGAACACTGGTTCCGGCAAGTATACTCCAACGTTAGGGATAGTTTGCCCCTGTGCCTTGTTAACGGTCATTGCAAAGCTGAGTCGAATAGGGAACTGCTTTCGTTTAAATTGGAAAGGGAACATCTCATCATCCGACGGACATAAGGGTATGCGAGGCAGAAAAACCCGCTTTCCAGCGTGTTGTCCCAATACAATTTCTGCGTCTATGGTATTCTTTTGGAACTCCCGTATGATAAGCCTAGTACCATTACAAAGACCGTTTGCGGGGTCAATGTTCCTAAGCAATATGACCAGGCAACCAATCTTTAGCTTTAACACATGTGGTGGTAAACCATTAGGTGTTAAAGTGTTAAGGAATTCCTCAGGGTAGTAGTTGTGTGGATCATCCACTGCACAGTCAAAGCTATGGTAGACCATCTCATCCCCTTGGAAATTACCTATCATCTTCATATTAATCATATCAACCCAGTCATTCCACGTAGATAATATCGCTCGAGAGGTGATATAATCTTTGCTTGACATATTTGCATTGAGGTCAGGGAATATGCAATCAATCAGAGTATCAAGGTCACTATCTTCCCCGGTGTGTGGTACGCATATATCATGAGGAAGACATATTTCATCATCGCTACTCGTCTCCTCAGAACCTCCACCGATGCGCAACAGGTATTTTGCAAACCACGGGTCGCTCTTTGCCCTCATGTTGTGCACCAGTTTTAGATGTCGCATGGAATCCCAAAGGTATGACATCCGTAGGGAGGCACCGACTACCTGAGCCCTCGACCCTTTAGGAACAACAGGAAGAACTTGTCTGAAATCTCCACCAAACACGATGGTCTTCCCTCCGAACGGTAGCTCAGGTCGGTCCATTATATCGCGAAGACTGTTGTCCAACGCCTCAATAGCTTGCCTCTTTGTCATGGTAGCCTCGTCCCAAATAATGAGAGATGATGCTCGAAGAAGCTTAGCAGTACCACTCTGTTTTGTGAAGCTACAGAAGGCCCCATCATCGATGGTGAGGGGAATCTTGAAGCGCGAGTGGGCAGTTCTGCCACCAGGCATTATTGAGGCCGCAACACCAGATGTAGCTATTTCCATAGCAATCTTTTTCTGATAGCGTATAGCAGCAAGAAGAGCTTTGTACAGATAAGTCTTCCCTGTCCCGCCAGAACCAACCACAAAGAAGAGACCCCCATCCTCAGTATCAACTGAGGACATAATTTCATTGTATGCAGCCCGCTGCTCCTCATTAAGAGTGTCTGAAAGAGCGACATCATCCTCGTTAGCCTCAATGCTAGCCTCCTCAAAAATCTCTCTAGGAATATCACGAGAGGCATCATATGTGTCGTCGATATCAGGAAGTGGATACATCTTTATATCCTTCTGCATCGATTGTAGCAAATTTCGAATATCTATGAGGACCATTTGCTCCACCATGAAGGTGGATTGATTATTAGGCTTATAGTCCTCTGACATTGCCTCCTTGTGTTTCTCCCACAGTCCAAACACATCGCTGGGCTCACAAAATACCAATATTGTTGCAAAGAGCCTTCGCAATGCATATGGCATCATCCACTCGGTTGCCTCAGCAAGACTCTCATCCAACGTGTTGTCCTCTTCGATTAGGCCCCTTCTTTCTGCAGCTTCACGAAAGGTCGGTAGGAGTACGCCGTCAACAGTCCTTAAACACTCAAAAGAGGTTGCACCTGCCACATGGTTCAGGAGAACCCTAAGATAGTAACGCTCCCCCTCAGCTGGATTGGCAGACACGATTCTTCCAATCTGTCGTAATGTATCACGGCGTACCCTCTCTTGCCAAAATTTGCCTTGTGCTTGCCATGTATAGAACTCGGGAAAGTCTCTATACAGTATACCTCGAGCTGTTTCACTTGTCATGTTCTTCTCGAAGTATGCTGTAAGCATGGACTTCTCAACACCTGGACGATCAAGCACTCGTCGAACCCTCTCGCGCCGGTGAAATGACACCATGTGCATGTCTGGAAGATGGAGTTGTAAAGACAAAACAGCAGGGTACCTGTCACTCAAATCAAAACCGTATATCCTCCACAATGCTTCTGGAGGGGTTACCCATCTAGCATCTATGTACTGCTTGATCTCATCGATGTTCCCTTCATTGTTCTCCTTGTCAGCCTCTCTCACAGCCACAGACGCCCGATCATGACCCTTGTAGATGTACTTAAACAAATACTTGACTGCTTTGATGCTCCCACATGCCTCAACATTGATGTGGCAGTTGAATAGACGAAGGAGATACGGGTTGTAAGGCACAACCCATCTGTTGTCAAGCTCGTGGCCGCGAACCTTTTCCTTTCGACCATCTTCACGTCGTCTATAAATCGGATATGAATCCTTGCCCTGTATTGTGGTGTCATAGAAAGGTCGAGGGTAACGATTCTTGCATGAATCATGACCCTTTGTGCATGGGCAATTGCGATTTAGAACTCCACAAGGGCCATGCAGCATATGTTTGGTAACCATCTTGTATAATACTGGGTACTTATTCTTGTTCGGGAGCTCAGCTGAGATGAGGAGATCATACTGCTCTGGGCATGTGATCTTGTACTTCATGTCCATGATTAGCAAAAAATGTGCATGCAGTAGACCCCTCTTCTGGAACTCCACAACATACACATGCGCCCGAACCTTTCCAAGAATATCCCTTTTTAGTAGCTTATCCTTTAGCTCTTCTAGTTTTGCTTTGAAGACCCGAACGACGAGATCTGGTCGATCCTGTGGTGTTTGGCCTGGGTAGAGTTCACGCTTGATCTCATCCCAGTTCGGGTTACATGTCATAGTGAGGAAGATGTCCGGTTTACCAAACCTCCGTACCAGAGCCATGGCGTCCATGTACCGATGCCTCATGTCACGTGGGCCTCCAATAAATGATGATGGCATAACTATTCGCTTTCCAACAGCTTCTGCTCTACCTTCACCTGCATGCAAGCTATCGACCAATCCTTGGTATAGGTCGGCCCTAATCTCTGTTTGATGATTGCGTATATAATCTAACCGAGAGCTCTCAATCTTGATGTACGTGTCCACAGAAAACTGCTGGAACAGACGCTTGCCGTAAAGTATGGGGTTAAATATTCCTGGACGCATCTGAAACTTGTAGTAGTAATAGTCACGCACAGAAACGCACAGTCTACCAGGAGAGTCTACCAAAAAAAGCCATGAATTAGAGTTGTTTGTAGAAGAACCATCAAGGTACATGTATGTGAAGTATTAAATAAGGTGAATAACAAACCTGTTTCTTGTTCTGACCCACTACGAGCCTTCTGTAGGGCATGATACTCTATGACTTCTTCCATACTAACTCCTTTCTTCGGAATATCCATGTGCCATCCAAGCTCACCCCTAGGGAAGAATAAAGGGTATGAAAGAGCATCGTAACATCCATGATATGAGCGGATGCCGTGTCTACTTCTATCTTTCCCATGTAGGACAACGCTATTTTGAAACTGACCAAGGAGTTCGCTTCCCTCAATCCAAACAGCAGCCACCTCTGAAGTCAATGGCTCGTTGTATGTTCTCTGGTCTAGCCTCTGGTCAAGGTTTAGTGTGACATGATAGTCCTCGAGGTGGCCAGCCTGACCCACACTCCTAAGATGTTGCGAGTATGGGTTGTCACGTAGGATGGCCACAAGCCTCTCGATGACTTCCTTGTCTTTTTGGCGCTTTTCTTCACGACATCGTTGATAGCGATGTTCAAGGCTTGGATCATCATCGTAGAAGTAAAGCTCAAGATGTCTTGGCTCCTTATCATCTTCTCTGCCAAATGACCTTATGTTGTGATAGATTTGTCCGTGTGCACGGAAGGTGTATATGCCACTGTTTTTCATGCTTGCAGTAGCGCTATCAAGCCGACAATATAGAGAAGTGAAAGAAAAATGGCCACTGAAAAATCTAATGTTGTTACGAAAGTGCCTAGCATTTGCGTCATTACTTGACCAAAGCGTCATAAGCTCATCAGGTATGTTCAGTTCATTGAGCTTGACCTTTCCACTGCGACAACAGAACCCGGGTGGTTCATGCTCAAACCTTTTTGCATTGCAGTGCTCGCAATTTGCGACAGGTTTTAGCATGTGGGTATCTATAGGCATATTACTATACACCTTTTCGTATTGATCAGGTACTTCAGAGACAGAAGTCATGTCTTCCTCAAGGTCATTGTCTTCGACATCGTCATCATCTTCCTCATCTGAAATGACATTTAAGCCACAATAGTAGTTTTGATAAAATGGTGGAATTATTTGATTTCTATTCGGTAATTTGCACAGATACCTTGCCCGGCAAAGAGGTATCCCTCATCCTCTTCCTCATCCTCTTCAAATATATCTCCCTCATCACTCTCTATGACCACCAAAGATACATGAGTTAGTAGAAATCCATGGTTAAATAAACAAAGATGTTCAAACAATCTATAGAATGTTAGAAAAAATAGTGTAAATTACCACTGTCATCAAATAGTGGTGTTGTCGGTGCGTCTGACCTAGGTTGAAGGCTAAGGCATGTCCTTTCTAATAATCATGTAATGATCATGGCTGAGTTAGGTATAATATGGTACATAATGTTGGTCACCTAAATGGTATAATGAGGCATATAAATTTACCGTTGTTGGTTAAGACTAATTGAGACACTGGTGTGTTATCATTTAGGTGTTCTTCAGGCATGCACTCATAATCATCAAACATTAGTAATGTTGGTGTGGTAGATGTAGCCTGAAGGTTGGGTCTTGCCCTTTCTGTTAATCACGAAATGACCATGGATCGATTAGATATAATATAATATGGTATATCGATCACCTAAATGGAACGATGAGGCATTAGTATTTACCATTGTTGGTCACGACTGATTGAGGCAATGGTGTGTTAACATCGACTTGGTCTCCATGCATGTAGTCACCCTTTTTATTAGCTGCCTTTGTGTTCAAACCGATGCGACACTCAAACACTGTGTTACGACGAGTTAACAATGCATGTTGCCCAGATGGAACATGCGATCTTTGTGTCGTATGATCAGACAGTAACTCATCACATCCTTCATCTTCCTCTTCCTCTTCGTTAGTCGGAAAAATATAAAAAGGTGTTGCACTGGACTCTGGAATAACCCAATCACTGGGGTTTGTCATAGATCCATGAGCTCCAGATGCGCCCGCAGTGGGCCATACAACCTCTGGAGTATATAACGGATTCTCCATAGCGATAGACTCTGGGTGTAAGACATGCTTACGTGTCTCTTTGAATGTTTTCTTAGATAATTTCAATGCCTCCTTACGCTTGGGTTCAGTATTGTGTAGCCTTTGGCCTTCACGCCTTGCCTCCCTCTGTTTGGACGTCATGTTTTTGTACCATTTACTCATGTAGTTACGTTTTGATGTACTTTGCTCACATGTTTTAGTATCACTTGGAACCGTGGTAGTAGGCAAACCAATAGTGCTCTCCTTCTCTATAGTCTCCATTTGTTGGTCATCTGTCAATGTAATTATATAGACACAATCATTAGCTTTATTGAGTCACATTATTGCAATATCATTTTCAAAAACCTCAAATATTACACCATATATAATTACATGATAAATGAGTGGACATGTTCTCATCAATAATATTGTCGATCTGATAGGAATCATTCCTATGGAGCCAATCATTAGTTTCAATAGGATCCACATTTTCTTTATTTGGTGCAGCGCCATCACCTACAAAATATTTACATTATATATATTATTTATATATATATATATATGTACAAAACATGTTAATTAACCAGTACATGACAATACAATTGGTAGTCCCAATACCATGTTGTTTTTTTCTTTGTTGATAGTTTTCACGGCGCCTCTTATAAATTGCATTTTTTTTGTTCTTGAGACATTGCATGCCATCGGGCTCTATCCCTCTCCCTCTTCCGTTCTTTAGCATCACCTGTAGTTAATTTTTGAATAATATAAGTTCAACATATATAGTGCATATATACGATGTATATTTGATAAGATGTTACACTATCTTACCTTGTCTGGAGGTGTTACTGTTCTCTCCCAATGGTGTACGAGAATGATTGTTTTTCATTGTAGAAATCTATAATAGAAATAGACGCATAGTTAATACAAATATGCAGGGATTACATATTAATAATGCTAGTGTCAACGCAACAATGGAATAGTTCCAGCTCCCTGTGGTTGCCTCAATTTATTTTTGATTTCAGTTTGGATGTCGGCATTTAGAATAATGCTTAAGTTTGACATTTGATAAAATAGATTGTCATTTAACAAAGGCACCATCTTGTTACTGTTATTAAGAGTTTCTCACGACTATACACATTATTTATTTGAATGATCTACAACTTCACAC
Source organism: Coix lacryma-jobi var. lacryma-jobi (assembly GCA_009763385.1). Classification (NCBI taxonomy): domain Eukaryota; kingdom Viridiplantae; phylum Streptophyta; class Magnoliopsida; order Poales; family Poaceae; genus Coix; species Coix lacryma-jobi. The sequence goes on from CM019825.1 coordinate 103,336,302, forward strand.
TAAATCAAGAGATCTTCTGCAAGCAAAAAGAAGCAACATTACCATTTTCATATATATCTATATCTATATATGCTCTGCAAGTAAAGAAATGAAAGAGTTTTCATGATCAAGAATGGTGGTTCCTTGGGCCTCGCCGCCGGAACCTGGCATAGCTCCCACCGGTCGACCGGCAAGGCCTTGCCCCTCCGACTGCACAAGTCCGCCCTCTACACCGCCTCCTTGGGCCTCGCCGCCGGAACCTGGCATAGCTCCCACCGGCCGACCGGCAAGGCCTTGCCCCTCCAACTGCACAAGTCCGGCGAGGAACAACCGCTGCAGCACCCTCTACACCGCCTACTTGGGCCTCGCCGCCGGAACCTGGCATAGCTCCCACCGGCCGACCGGCAAGCCCTTGCCCCTCCGACTGCACAAGTCCAGCGAGGAACGGCCGCTGGTGCGCCCTCTACACCGCATCCTTCGGCCTCGCCGCCGGAACCTGGCATATAGCTCCCATCGGCCGACCGGCAAGGGCGGGCCCTTCCAACTGCACAAGACCGGCGAGGAACGGCCGCTGCCGCGCCCTCTACACCGCCTCCTTGGGCCTCATCGCCGCGTTCCTCCCGTCACTCACGCCAGCGTGTGCCGCCGTGTGCAGACGCTCAGTCGGAGCTTGAGCGCACTGCTGCAGCGCACACGCAACGCCAGGGTGCGCCGTCTCGTCCAGAAGCTCAAGACACGTTCAGCGATGGCAGGCTCCCGTCCGTACACCAGGGGCATGTGCGAGGGCGTCGAGTACGTGCTATGCTCCGGAGGGCCGTTGGCAAGCGGCGGGTGGTCGTCCCGCCGGGCCTCATGTTCGGCAATGACTGCGCTGACTTTGGGGAGGAGCACGTCCAGATCCTGTCTGGTGCTACGCTAAGTATGGTTGTTATCCCTGCTATGACCCCTGCTTTCCAAACAGTTGAGTTGAGTGGATATTGCAGGATCCACATGAAGATGGATCTTGGGGAGTCAACCAATCTGACAAAGTCAACGAGAATATTCTCTTATCTCTTCTCTATCTCTATCTCTACAACTAAAAAATACATAAGGGAATCGTCGACCCGGCATCAATCGCTCGCTCGCTCGCACGCAGTCCTCCCGACGCTTTCCACGCGCGCTCGCTCGCACGCCCTCCCGGCGCTTCCCACGTACGCTCGCTCGCAGGCCGCTCGACGGTTCCCGCTGATCCCGCGCTCGCTCGCAGGCCTATCGCCTTCGCCCGGCCAACGTGCACTCTTACTGCAGAAACGGAACTCCTCTTACCCTGCCATTGCGTGCTCGGAAAGTTTCGAAAAACAAAATAGAAAACGCGTGTTCGAAACACTAAAGCTGAACGGAAAAAGAATGACACCATAATGCGCCCAACCAAGACAGGACTTGGACTCGTAAGTTGCGCCATGCCGCAATGGAGGTGCGCTCTGCCTGCTCGCCAAGGCGCCCGTGCTAGGATGCACCTGGAAGAGGCAGCAGGAGCAGGGCGAGAGATGGGCTTCATCGCCGTGCTGTGCCGCTGCCACCAACGGGCCAAGCTGACGACGGCGCCTATGGTGCGGCTAAGGGACGGGCGCCACCTGGAGACTGGAGTACGCTAATATTTCTCTTGTACTGGCGACCAGGCAGCAAGCATTCAGCTAGCTCATGGCAGCTCTTCGTACGTATAGCTCGTAAATTTACCTTTACTTATGTATCCTAAACAAAAAATATTATATGCACAAGATAACAAGGTTTAAAAGATACGGCAAAAGCACACAAACGAACTACTGCAATTCCAAGAAAATATTTTTACAAATAAATCCAGTTATTTTATTTTTCAAGTGATCAAGTAAAATAGGTTACTTTAAGTTAGTGGTAGATGGCTTAATCTGCAACTTCAAATAGTGTTGCAGGCAAGAGATGATCTACCCGTTATGAGTTATATTTTCAGGATTTTTTTTCGTAGCATTTCTAAATTTCAGGTTATTCAGTTAATCCACTGAATCACTCCTTGATTATTTCCTAGGCTTTCAATTGAATACTGTACATGCAGGATATTGGTCCAGTACTAATACTCTGTTCAGTGGATCATAAACTTGCTACATATTCAGTTGTTCAAAATTTTAGCTAGCATCTGCTCTCATCAGACTCTCACTCTGATCTGATTCATATTGGCAGAAGTGCAGTGTGAAGAACAAATAATATCTTTGTTTTCTAAAAAGTCTTGTTCTTAACATTCAATTCCCTAGCTCCACAGATTAAAGACCCATCAAGAAGAACATGATCTCTGTTGGTTCATTAGGACCATGGTGGATGTGCATGTATTCATGGGCAGATGCAGGTTTGTCATGCAAGTTAGGACAGACTATCAGCAAGCAGCACAAGCATCTTATCATCTTATTGTTGACACTAATGTTTTCACAACTGTAGCAAATGGTGGGCATGATCCTATCAACACAAAAACCTCTAGATTATTCTTAAAATTAAACTTCTGTGTTCTCATGACTTAAGTACTCTTATGACTGTTGTTCTCCATGGAAACTTGTTTTGTCGTTACTTCATTGTACCATTTTGCAGTTGCTGCCAGGCCACACCATGGAGTAGGAAATAGTTTTTTTTGTTATAAAACACTGATGAAAATTACATGATTTTGGTCTAGAATTCTAGATAAAGGTTGTGCCTTTCAATTATCTTAAAGTTCATAATTTCAAAATAGAAAGGGAATAAAAAAACAGGGACTGAAACTTCCTACTAAACTTGTCACACCTTGATTCCTGGCAAGATGAGGTTTAGACAAGTTTATCTGGTTTTCTTGAACTGTAGTATCTATGTTTCCATGTAAGTTAGTGTTATATTTTTGAATGAGCTCTAGACCTGTCACTTTGATTGTCAAGCACGAAGCTAATAGAATGAGAGCTAGATGAAATCAGAATGAGAGCTCAATTCCTCTGTATAACACTGTGCATACCTGGACGGGATGTGGCCGCTCCTCGCCGGCCGTCCCTGGAGCTCCCGGCCGTCAAAGTAATGAGCCAGTGATTTATGTTTGTGGAAGCGAATATATCACGAGCCAGTGATTTATCTTCGTGGAAGCAAATATATTAATATAATGAGTTGTGAGAAATTTTATGAACTACTTCAACCTTCTACTGTTTTCTATTCCACTCTGAATCATAGAAAACATGGACCTAGGCAGAAACATGAAAGACATAAAAGGCATGCATATCATGAACTGCATTGTTTCATTTACCAGGTTTACTGTTGAATTATTCAGAGTATTTCTTCAACTATGTATCTAACATTGCTTGTGTGCGAAAATAAGAATGGAGGACACATGGAGGAGGAGCTAGCCACGTACATGGGACATGAGGTTCAGGTCGTGTCTTCTGATGCAAACTGCTTTGTGACTCTTTTCAGTTTCCAGATTCATGCAAGGTGTTCATCAATGGAATTCTCTGTTGTTGCATGGAGAGTTCTTGGATGCTTGGTTTTCTCAACATGCTGTTTTTTTAATTCATGTAGACAATTTGAGCTTAGTATGTTCAAGTCTTAGAACTCTTCTCTGGTTCAAGGTTCTCAATTTCATGCCATATTTTTGGGTTGTTGACAATGCGAGGTAGCTGGTTTTTTTGTTGCTTTAGAGATATGATTATGCCAAGAAGTAAATTGTACTCCTATCCATTTCATTATTACGAGAAATATGTTTTGTTCAATGTCAAATGATTAAAAAATAGGCATAAGAGTGTTTATACACATTTTACTTGAGTGAACAGATGTAGGGTGCATATATGGCACTATCAAAAGGAGTATCATTAATTTGAATGATGCCTGTGCCCGCATCCCGCTGCTACCCCACGCCCATGTCTCCGCCGTCGTCGCCTGCTCCTTGACAACCACGACCTCCGGCGACAGGTTACAACGCTGCCCTCCACACCTCCTCGTCAACTCGGATGGGTAGCCGGCGATGGCAGGAGCCACCGAACACGCCTTCACATAGACGCTGCTGAACGCGCCCGCCCGCACATAGACGTTGTCGAACGCGCCGCCGCCTCCACACTACCGACTCAACTCGGCGGACTGTCGCCGGCAAACAGGTATGTCATTTGCTGGGTAATTTTTATTCGGACTGGTATACATGTATTATGCCTACTAACTTTAACCCCTTTCAAAGATTAACAGATAGTACCAGTGCACCCTCTCGTTTTCTCCTCCATTTATTTTTATCTCTTGATTCATCTGAAAGTTCTTGTTATGATCGAGTCTGCAACTGCCTTCAACTACTATTAGTAGAGTGATTGAGGCTCTTTATATTATATAAACAAAAGAAACCATGTTGGTCTGAAAGTGTAATTTATTGATTCATGACCAAATCGAATAATTGGTTATGTACTTGAGGATCAGTTACACATTTGATGCATATTAACAGAAGATTATGCAATTTGAGCAATGGCACTGATACTGAATTGTTACTTTGACTGCTTGAGTTCATATCATATTAATGTACAAATTAGATAGATCTTAATCTGATAAAATATTATCCATTCAGAAAAGTTGAACTATTAGCAATGTCCTTAATGGTTGGATGACTTACAATTGATCAATGATCAGGAGACGAAAGCACATATATCATTGGAGCTATGGGTGCGTACCTGGACGGGATGTGACCGCTCCTCGCCGGCCGTCCCTAGAGCTTCCGCCGAGCAGGCGGAGGCCCGAGTTTGAGCGGGATCTAGGGTTCCGCCCAAGGCCCGAGGCTTCGCCGGTGGTGGCCAACGCCGGTCCGTCGTCGCCGCGTCGGCGCGTGGGCTCGTGCAGGGGCAGGGCGCGCTGGTGGTGGCTGGCGCCGGTCCGTCGTCGTCGCGTTGGCGTGGGCAGGGGCAGGGCGCGCCGATGGCGGCCAACGCCGGTCCGTCGTCGCCGCGTCGGCGCGTGGGCTCGTGCAGGGGCAGAGCGCGCTGGTGGTGGCCGGCGCCGGTCCGTCGTCGTCGTGTGGGCTTGTGCAGGGGCAGAGCGCGCTGGTGGTGGCCGGCGCCGGTCCGTCGTCGTCGCGTCGGCGTGTTGGCTGCGGCTGGAGCAGGGGCAGGGCGCGCCGATGGCGGCCAGCCACGGTCCGGCGGTGGCGCGTTGCCTGGTGGCGTCCTTGTCGCAGGGCGTGTGCGAGCGGCGGCGGAGCGGCGAGGTGCGGCAACCGGGGTGGGGAGATGCGGTTCTTTTGGATCGTGAATTAGTGGGGAGCGTCGGGCTTTTTTTTTCATCGGCTGGGTGAGGAGAGTGGCGCCTGGAATTTCGCGAGTGAATTAGGGAACAACTAATATTGCAACAAAGGCTTCACAGATGATCTCTGGATAAAGGATTTCCATCACTCAGCTATGCTTCCCGGAAAAAAGGATAATTAGTGAGGATTCCATCACTCAGCTATGCTTCCCCGAAAAAGGGATAATTAGTGGGGAGCGTCGGGCTTTTTTTTTTATCGGCTGGGTGAGGCGAGTGGCACCTGGAATTTCGCGAGGGGAGCGAGGTGAAGGTAGCCGGGTTGACGATTACCTTCGGTAATCTTTAGTTGTAGAGATAGACAAATATTTCTTCGGATATTCTTGTCACTAACCTTTGCAGGTCTGGAGCAAAAATGTTTGAAGGAACGACAAACACAAGGTATGTCCAACTAATCATCATGCAACATTGAATTACATTCATCCAATCTTGATTTTTGTAAAATCTAAGCTTGGGGATACACTTTGTAAGAACATCTCTTACCATGTTGCTATGTTGGTTGCCCCTACCTTTAAGACATGCTCATATGCTATACACTAATCATGCTCTTTCATCACCATTTGAGTAAATCTCTTTAATGCTTCAATGCTACCTTCATTTGCTATGGTATATGCTTTGGTTTTGAAGTATTCTCATACACCTTTTAAATTAGGCATGGTGCTTAGTTTAAACTGTTTTCATGAATTAAAGTAAGACATGGTGTCTGGTTTGATTTTTGAGCTAAAAGATGTCCTGATTTTACCTCTAAAGGCTTTTAAATTAAGTATGGTATTTAGGTTAAAATGTCTTTCTAAATCAAATTAGATGTGGTGTCTAGGTTGATTTTTGAACTAATAGTATGCTATAGTGGATGTTGGATATTTTGTTAGACTAACCCCTGCAGGAAAACTTTCAATATTAATTTGGGAAAGTCCTGAGATGAACTCACACTAGAGATGAAGAGACACATGAACTTCAACAACTTGCGCAAGGGAGACACAACTCACAGATCATGAAGGAATGAGATCCATAGAACAAGACAGAAGATGAGTGCCACAAAACAATACCTACAATCAAAGTACTCACTCCATGGAAGTAGGTTAACAAGTCTGAGTTGGGTCACTAGAAGACAAAGACCATCTTGGGGGCACTCGTCTCTGAACCCTCAGATTAATCAGTACAAACACAAGCAGTGAGAACTTATCATGTCCTCTAACACAAGAGCTAGTTTGGGGGATGAAGTGGAACGATTTCAACAACACCAAGGTCTACAAATTCAACACATAAACATGTTGTTGAAGAAATTTGGGCATCCACCTTCCTCACAAGCCAGCTTGGGGGAGACACAATTCCGTTGTCTAGATCTGCTTAAAGGGGAGGACGGAGGAATAAAGCTTCAACACTTTGATCAGTACAGGCCACTAGACGCTATCTCAATCAAGAAGAAGAATATGAGCCACCACTCATTCTTGGAAAATCGTTCTTGAAAACCTTCAATGTTGTCATCTATGTCGGAACTAGAGAAATCCACTTTTGGATCTTTGACCAAAAGGTTCACTGCATCTTCAACAATTACACCATTTATGAGCAGACAAAGTAAATCAAGAGAAGACGTTGACTCAACCGACAAAGGAAGAACCAACTGCCAGGAATTGAGGAGATATCATAAAGGATGAAGCCACTGCACAATAAGAAGTAGAAGATGGAGAGACAGTACCTAAGCCTACAAATCAAGAAAATAGTTGACAAAATCTCCATCATCTGGATCTGTTGAGGACAAGACTCAGCTGGCCCACTGTGAGATAAGCAAGAGAAGACAAGCTATTCATGAAAAACAACCAGCCAGACAAGAGAAGCTTCCACAAGGTTCGACACATCACTCTTCAATGATAAAGGTAACATTTCAAGGTATGTGACCATCACTTTAAAAGCTTCTCCTTAATTCTGGTATGTGCATATATATAGAACCAAACATGTTTAAGTTGCACCTCACTTGTTCCAACCTAAACAACTCAACATGTTCAGTTCTTTACTCTTTGTTGTTAGCTTTACTCTCTTGAATCTCACTATCTTAACCAAATGAGCTAAATGCATCCAACCTTTGGAAGATGATATATCACAATTATGATCAACACATTATGCATAGATTATCCTTCATTGGGTTAAACAATCTGATCAGTTAAAAATTTTAAGATGCTAATTCCATGCTCATCTTTGGATCCTATCACTCATGTTAAAATTGAATAGAACACATAAACAACAAGTTTGTCTTGCTTGATGTGCCTAAGGTTAGAGAGGAATGAAATAAAATTTTTGGTTTTGTTGGTGTTTTTCCACCAACGGAACTCATGCATTTGATCTCTACCTTGTCTTTATGAGCAGGACACACTCTTGAGCTAAACAAGGAAGAGTTTGTCAACTCCCAAATTCTACAGAGTGAAGGTCCTGAATCTACAAGAATACGCGCACTGAGCAAGATACTGCCAGCTTCCACAATTAATGTTTCACTTCAAATTGCTGGGCGAACAAAGAACATGAGTGACACCATATCAAGAGGTGAAGTTATCAAGGACAACACATTGAGATCGAATGATGCACCTCAGGAATGAACATGGTGAGAAGTCCTGTTCAGAGGACTTAAAACATTGAACCCTCGCCGAAAGGTAAAATCGGTAGTTATCCATATTTATCTTTTATGCATTAATTTCTCTTTTTGCATGTTTACTTTCTATCATTTACATAATCATTTCTCCATAGCATATTTACTTTTCTGTATTAGCATTGCATAAAAAAAGAAAATAAAAATATTACACTGCATCATAAAACCTAAAAGCCCCATGTGAATAAATCTATGGTGTGTAAAAACCCGTAGGGATATTCACCGTGGTGGCGTAAAAATAAAAATGCATTCATTTTATTAGACTGTCATTGCATCATAAAAATAAAAATACAAAAATATTGAGAAAGAGATCTTACTGAAACTCTGGACAACTAAGGCTTAAGTGGCCAACCACTAACGCTTAATATGTTCCACAACTTTTGTTGTCTATTTCAGTTGCACAGGATCTGAAAGACCAAGAAAAGCTGACGAGCAAGTGGATGTTCCATCCACTGTTGGAGCACTATTCCAACAACCATCAACATCAATCAAAGCTCCGATAGAGGAAACACATTTTCACCGCTAGTCCGCTATATGGCAAGATTGAACGACTATGTCAACATTTAACTTGGGGGAAAGCACCCCCCGTGTATCAAGTAAGTATCATTATCCTCTTAAGTTTTCTTCCTATACATAAATAAAAATAAATATATATATATATATACAAAAAAATGTGGGCACATGAAGGCTCACCATTAATTAAAAAAAAATATGGGCACATGAAGGCTCAACACTATTAAGAGAATCAGCTTGGGGGAGACGCACCCTCGTTATCTTCGTGATCTAGGTATGTCTTATTCATTATCTTACTTATTTATAATAAAGTGTGTTAGGTTAAATAAATAGAGTGTTAAGTTTGCTTAGTTTGTTTTAAAAAGATAGATCCCGAGGAAATAAAAAGGGACAAGTGTCCGGAACCACGAAAAAAAGAGAATATCAGAAAAAAATGGGCACGTGCCCGTTAGTAGAATTAGCCTAATAGCCATGTGTCTCTGATAAACAAAAGAGAGTAATATATTTAAAAAGAGCATCCGACTTTATTTTCCGTACACATGCACTTCTCGATTCAATGGTATGGTTGACTTTCTCTTTGGATCTATTGTTTAATTTGGAACATATGTTTTTAATCTTTTCTGAAAATTCATAAAACTCCGAGATAATGGTGAAGTGACAGAGGAAGAGACATAATGCTTGATTTGATCATTCTATCTTTCAATTACTTAGGATTCAAGGTAAAGTACTAAGCCCCATGATGAATAATATGATACTTTTTTTCTTCTATTCCATATGATAACTTTTGTTTGAATACATGTGTACTTGTTGGAAGTGAAGATATTGTAGCAACTCCTGATCCACTGTGAAGTTTGACTTTGCTAAGGGACTAGCAAAAGTTAAGCTTGGGGGAACTTGTTGACGGTCCTTATAGTCAATATTATACCGTCAACTATTGCAAGAATTATCATGAAATGAAACATAAAGCATAGTTGTAGGGTTTATTCTAACGAGTTCCACGAGTTTTGGCGATCTCTGTTGTTTTGCAGGATATTGAATTCTTTACCAAATAAAAGTATCTCAAATGATGTATTGGAGCACACCATTGCGTAGAGCTCGTCGCGCTGATCAAAATGGATATATTATTTGCTATTTTTGGAGCAAGAATAAAAATACATAAACTTTCCAAATTAAAAAGGAGTGCTGACGTCATCGCTAACGTCAGCACCCCTGACGTAAACCGACAGCACGCGCAGGCCACCGGCCTCCCCCAACGAGCGTGCGACGCGTGGCCAGGCGGGGGGCGCACACGCGCGCAGACGTTGGGCGGGAGCGCGGGCGCCGTACGCCTCGACCAACCCAATCCCGTGACGACACGTGGGCAGGCGGGACAGGCACCGAGCGCTCGCACAGGCGGCTTCGCTCGGCTCGGTTCATTTGGCAGGGACAGGTGGCGACTTCTGGTTGGAAGCCAATGGCGGTGGCACGGTCCGCCCGCCCACGAAGCAGTTGGGTCGGCCGAACCAGCCGGTTCAGCTGCCTAGATCTCCCAGTTAACGCACACAGCGCCTGGTTCAACTGGTTCAGGTCCGGTTCGGGCTCTTAGAGTCCGGTTCTTGCCCGGTTTTCTGTGCAGATTTGTTAAGGAATATTCTACCGAGATCCCCAAGAGTGCTCACGTCCGTACAAGGTCGGTTTGATCCCATGGTCTACAAAATTCGATGAAAGGATCCGACGGTGGGCGATAAATGTGACGCAGATCGATGACGTGGCAATTCCTTGCCCCCTACTCCATCCAGGACTATATAAGGAGACCCCAGGGGCGCCCCCAAGACCATCTCAATCTTTATTATTTATCTTCACATCAGAAACTAGGGTTTCAATTAGAAGTAGAGGTCCCTCTAGTTGATCGTCTAGTTCTAGTTCATCTTCTAGTTCTAGATCTAGTTCTAGTTCATCATCTAGTTGTAATCTAGAGAGAGAGAAGGAGAGAGCTAAGGAGGAGCCGGATCTGTCGGATCTTCCTCGACATTGTATTGGTGCAGCATCTGGTTCGTCTTCAAGTAATCTCCAGGTTCTTCATTTACTATTTCTAAGTATTATATTTAATTTCAGTTCTTGCTTTATTTTATTTACTGGATCTCCGCTCGTATTGAGTGCTCTAGTTATCTGCAGTAATTAGAGTAGTAAGCGTTAGTGTAGACTCGGTGTCTAGACTAGGGTTTACGTGAGTTTGCGCCCAATCCTCCGGATAGTTGCGGTAGCTACAGGGGCGACAGCTTTGTAGATTGTTATAATCACCACGTTAGGATTGGTATTTTCGTGGAGCTTTTTGGCAGCCTTCTCCCGATTACCCTTTTCCAGTCTTTTTCGAGAATCAGAAAGGTACTGTTGCTCCGAAGTGAGTAAAGTATAGTGAGCCTTTAATTAAATAGACCCGCCTAGAAAACCCTATATCTCTCTACCCATATTATCATTCTTTTCTTGGACGTTTTTAATTCTTCTAGTACACTTCACGTTCCCCGTGAAAATCGATACCCTGGAATACTCTCGGGTGAAAGCTACATCGGTATCCGTGCGCTTGCGGATTTTTCTGTGTGCGTTTAAATTACCCAACAAAATGAAAGTGCCAAAAACCCACCGAACTTGAGTTTTGGGACAAACTGAGATGATTGGGTGTGTCCGCTGTGAAAAATTCAACTGTGAGTTTTTTGGTGCATTAGTTGATAAAACAGCCACCCGCTCGAGTTTTCCGGCACCGTTCCTTCAGAAATGAAAGTGCCAAAAACCCACCAAACAAGAGTTTTGGATCAAACTGAGATGATTCGGTGCGTTCGTTCTGAAAAATTCACCTGCGTGTTTTTCGGTGCATTAATTGATAAAACGCCCACCCCGCCCGAGCTTTTCGGCACCGTTCCTTCAGAAATGAAAGTGCCAAAACCCACCAAACAAGAGTTTTGGGTCAAACTGAGATCATTAGGTGCGTTCGTTCCGAAAAATTCAACTGCGATTTTATCGGTGCATCAGTGGAAAAAACGATCATCCTGGGCGAGTTTTGTGGTACCATTTCTTCAGAAATGAAACATACAAAAACCTACCAAACATGAGTTTTAGCTGAAACTAAGATGATTTAGTGCGTCCATTGTGAAAAATTCAACTGCTAGTTTTTCGACCCAAGTGGAAAAAACGACCATCCCGCGCTAGTTTTGCCGCACTGTTCCATCGGAAATGAAAGTGCCAAAAACCCAATAAACATGAGTTTTTGGTCAAACTGAGATGATTGGGTGCGTCCGTCGCAAAAAAATCAACAACACGTTTTCGGTGGTTCAGTCAAAAACATGGCCATCCCACGTGAGTTTTGCGGCACCGTTCCTTCCGAGATGAAAGTGCCGAAAACCCACCAAACTTGTGTTTTGGGTCAAACTGAGATGATTCGGTGTGTCCGTTGTGAAAAATTCAACTGCGAGTTTTTCGGTGCATTGGTGGATAAAACAGCCATCCCGCCCGAGTTTTGTGGCACCATTCAATCAGAAATGAAAGTGCCCAAACCCACCAAACATGAGTTTTGGGTCAAACGGAGATGATTGGGTGCGTCCGTTGCAAAAAATTCAACTACGAGTTTTTCGGTGCATCTGTGGATAAAACGGCCATCTCGCGCGAGTTTTGCGGCATCGTTCCTTCAGAAATGAAAGTGCCAAAAACCCACCAAACATGAGTTTTGGGTCAAACTGACATGATTGGGTGCGTTCGTTGCAAAAAATTCAACTGTGAGTTTTTCGGTGCATCAGTGATAAAACGGCCATCCCGCGTGAGTTTTGCGGCACCGATCCTTCGGAAATGAAAGTGCCAAAAACCCACCAAACAAGAGTTTTCAGTCAAACTGAGATCATTCGGTGCGTTCGTTCCGAAAAATTCAACTATGATTTTATCGGTGCATCAGTGGATAAAACGATCATCCTGGGCGAGTTTTGTGGTACCATTTCTTCGCTAATGAAACATACAAAAACCCACGAAACATGAGTTTTAGGTGAAACTAAGATGATTCAGTGCGTCCGTTGTGAAAAATTCAACTGCTAGTTTTTCGGTCCATGAGTGGAAAAAATAGCCATCCCGCGCGAGTTTTGCGGCACTGTTCCATCGTAAATGAAAGTGCCAAAAACCCACTAAACATGAGTTTTTGGTCAAACTGAGATGATTGGGTGCGTCCGTCGCAAAAAAATCAACTACAAGTTTTCGGTGGTTCAGTCGAAAAAATGGCCATCCCAAGTGAGTTTTGCGGCACCGTTCCTTCCGAAATGAAAGTGCCAAAAACCCACCAAGCTTGTGTTTTGGGTCAAACTGAGATGATTCGGTGTTTCTGTTGTCAAAAATTCAACTACGAGCATTTCGGTGCATCAGTGGATAAAACGGCCATCCCGCACGAGTTTTGGGCACCGTTCCTTCGGAAATGAAAGTGCCAAAAACCCACCAAACATGAGTTTTGGGTCAAACTGAGATGATTGGGTGCGTCCGTTGCAAAAAATTGAACTGCGAGTTTTTCGGTGCATTAGTTGATAAAACGGCCACCCCGCCCGAGTTTTCCGGCACCGTTCCTTCGGAAATGAATGTGCCAAAACCCACCAAACATGAGTTTTGGGACAAACTGAGATGATTGGGTGTGTCCATTGTGAAAAATTCAACTACGAGTTTTTCGGTGCATCAGTGGATAAAACGGTCATCCCGCGCGAGTTTTGCGACACCGTTCCTTCAGAAATGAATGTACCAAAAACCCACCAAACATGAGTTTTGCGACAAACTGAGATGGTTTGGTGCGTTCGTTCCGAAAAATTCAACTGTGAGTTTTTCGGTGCATTAGTTGATAAAACAGCCACCCGCCCGAGTTTTCCGGCACCGTTCCTTCAGAAATGAAAGTGCCAAAAACCCACGAAACAAGAGTTTTGGGTCAAACTGAGATGATGCGGTGCGTTCGTTCTGAAAAATTCAGCTGCGAGTTTTTCGGTGCATTAATTGATAAAACGGCCACCCCGCCCGAGTTTTTCGGCACCGTTCCTTCGGAAATGAAAGTGCCAAAAACCCACCGAACTTGAGTTTTGGGACAAACTGAGATGATTGGGTGTGTCCGCTGTGAAAAATTCAACTGTGAGTTTTTTGGTGCATTAGTTGATAAAACAGCCACCCGCCCGAGTTTTCCGGCACCGTTCCTTCAGAAATGAAAGCGCCAAAAACCCACCAAACAAGAGTTTTGGGTCAAACTGAGATGATTGGGTGTGTCCGCTGTGAAAAATTCAACTGTGAGTTTTTTGGTGCATTAGTTGATAAAACAGCCACCCGCCCGAGTTTTCCGGCACCGTTCCTTCAGAAATGAAAGTGCCAAAAACCCACCAAACAAGAGTTTTGGGTCAAACTGTGATGATTCGGTGCGTTCGTTCTGAAAAATTCACCTGCGTGTTTTTTGGTGCATTAATTGATAAAACGCCCACCCCGCCCGAGCTTTTCGGCACCGTTCCTTCAGAAATGAAAGTGCCAAAAACCCACCAAACAAGAGTTTTGGGTCAAACTGAGATCATTAGGTGCGTTCGTTCCGAAAAATTCAACTGCGATTTTATCGGTGCATCAGTGGAAAAGACGATCATCCTGAGCGAGTTTTGTGGTACCATTTCTTCAGAAATGAAACATACAAAAACCCACCAAACATGAATTTTAGCTGAAACTAAGATGATTTAGTGCGTCCATTGTGAAAAATTCAACTGCTAGTTTTTCGACCCAAGTGGAAAAAACGACCATCCCGCGCTAGTTTTGCAGCACTGTTCCATCAGAAATGAAAGTGCCAAAAACCCAATAAAAATGAGTTTTTGGTCAAACATAGATGATTGGGTGCATCCGTCGCAAAAAAAATCAACAACACGTTTTCGGTGGTTCAGTCAAAAACATGGCCATCCCACGTGAGTTTTGCGGCACCATTCCTTCCGAGATGAAAGTGCCGAAAACCCACCATACTTGTGTTTTGGGTCAAACTGAGATGATTAGGTGTGTCCGTTGTGAAAAATTCAACTGCGAGTTTTTCGGTGCATTGGTGGATAAAACAGCCATCCCGCCCGAGTTTTGCGGCACCATTCAATCAGAAATGAAAGTGCCAAAACCCACCAAACATGAGTTTTGGGTCAAACGGAGATGATTGGGTGCGTCCGTTGCGAAAAATTCAACTGCGAATTTTTTGGTGCATCTGTGGATAAAACGGCCATCTCGCTCGAGTTTTGCGGCATCGTTCCTTCAGAAATGAAAGTGCCAAAAACCCACCAAACATGAGTTTTGAGTCAAACTGACATGATTGGGTGCGTTCGTTGCAAAAAATTCAACTGCGAGTTTTTCGGTGCATCAGTGATAAAACGGCCATCCCGCGTGAGTTTTGCGGCACCGATCCTTCGGAAATGAAAGTGCCAAAAACCCACTAAACAAGAGTTTTCGGTCAAACTGAAATCATTCGGTGCGTTCGTTCCGAAAAATTCAACTACGATTTTATCGGTGCATCAGTGGATAAAAGATCATCCTGGGCGAGTTTTGTGGTACCATTTCTTCGCTAATGAAACATACAAAAACCCACGAAACATGAGTTTTAGGTGAAACTAAGATGATTCAGTGCGTCCGTTGTGAAAAATTCAACTGCTAGTTTTTCGGTCCATGAGTGGAAAAAATAGCCATCCCGCGCGAGTTTTGCGGCACTGTTCCATCGTAAATGAAAGTGCCAAAAACCCACTAAACATGAGTTTTTGGTCAAACTGAGATGATTGGGTGCGTCCGTCGCAAAAAAATCAACTACAAGTTTTCGGTGGTTCAGTCGAAAAAATGGCCATCCCAAGTGAGTTTTGCGGCACCGTTCCTTTCGAAATGAAAGTGCCGAAAACCCACCAAGCTTGTGTTTTGGGTCAAACTGAGATGATTCGGTGTTTCTGTTGTCAAAAATTCAACTACGAGCTTTTCGGTGCATCTGTGGATAAAACGGCCATCCCGCACGAGTTTTGGGCACCGTTCCTTCGGAAATGAAAGT
The DNA here is from genome assembly GCA_009763385.1 of Coix lacryma-jobi var. lacryma-jobi. NCBI lineage: Eukaryota > Viridiplantae > Streptophyta > Magnoliopsida > Poales > Poaceae > Coix > Coix lacryma-jobi. The sequence continues at coordinate 103,351,742 of CM019825.1, forward strand.
GCCAAAAACCCACCAAACATGAGTTTTGGGTCAAACTGAGATGATTGGGTGCGTCCGTTGCAAAAAATTGAACTGCGAGTTTTTCGGTGCATTAGTTGATAAAACGGCCACCCCGCCCGAGTTTTCCGGCACCGTTCCTTCGGAAATGAATGTGCCAAAACCCACCAAACATGAGTTTTGGGACAAACTGAGATGATTGGGTGTGTCCATTGTGAAAAAATCAACTATGCGTTTTTCGGTGCATCAGTGGATAAAACGGTCATCCCGCGCGAGTTTTGCGACACCATTCCTTCAGAAATGAATGTACCAAAAACCCACCAAACATGAGTTTTGGGACAAACTGAGATGGTTTGGTGCGTTCGTTCCGAAAAATTCAACTGTGAGTTTTTCGGTGCATTAGTTGATAAAACAGCCACCCGCACGAGTTTTCCGGCATCGTTGCTTCAGAAATGAAAGTGCCAAAAACCCACCAAACAAGAGTTTTCGGTCAAACTGAGATGATTCGGTGCGTTCGTTCTGAAAAATTCAGCTACGAGTTTTTCGGTGCATTAATTGATAAAACGGCCACCCCGCCCAAGTTTTTCGGCACCGTTCCTTCAGAAATGAAAGTGCCAAAAACCCACCGAACATGAGTTTTGGGACAAACTGAGATGATTGGGTGTGTCCGCTGTGAAAAATTCAACTGAGTTTTTCGGTGCATTAGTTGATAAAACAGCCACCCGCCCGAGTTTTCCGGCACCGTTCCTTCAGAAATGAAAGCGCCAAAAACCCACGAAACAAGAGTTTTGGGTCAAACTGAGATGATTCGGTGCGTTCGTTCGGAAAAAGTCACCTGCGTGTTTTTCTGTGCATTAATTGATAAAACGCCCACCCCGCTCGAGTTTTTCGGCACCGTTCCTTCAGAAATGAAAGTGCCAAAAACCCACCAAACAAGAGTTTTGGGTCAAACTGAGATCATTCGGTGCGTTCGTTCCGAAAAATTCAACTGCGATTTTATCGGTGCATCAGTGGATAAACGATCATCCTGAGCGAGTTTTGTGGTACCATTTCTTCAGAAATGAAACATACAAAAACCCACGAAACATGAGTTTTAGGTGAAACTAAGATGATTCAGTGCGTCCGTTGTGAAAAATTCAACTGCTTGTTTTTCGGTCCATGAGTGGAAAAAATAGCCATCCCGCGTGAGTTTTGCGGCACTGTTCCAACGTAAATGAAAGTGCCAAAAACCCACTAAACATGAGTTTTTGGTCAAACTGAGATGATTGGGCGCGTCCGTCGCAAAAAAATCAACTACAAGTTTTCGGTGGTTCAGTCGAAAAAATTGCCATCCCACGTGAGTTTTGCGGCACCGTTCCTTCCGAAATGAAAGTGCCGAAAACCCACCAAACTTTTGTTTTGGGTCAAACTGAGATGATTCGGTGTGTCCGTTGTGAAAAATTCAACTGCGAGTTTTTCGGTGCATTGGTGGATAAAACGGCCATCCCGCACGAGTTTTGGGCACCGTTCCTTCGGAAATGAAAGTGCCAAAAACCCACCAAACATGAGTTTTGGGTCAAACTGAGATGATTGAGTGCGTCCGTTGCATAAAATTGAACTGCAAGTTTTTCGGTGCATTAGTTGATAAAACGGCCACCCCACCCGAGTTTTCCGGCACCGTTCCTTCGGAAATGAATGTGCCAAAACCCACCAAACATGAGTTTTGGGACAAACTGAGATGATTGGGTGTGTCCATTGTGAAAAATTCAACTACGAGTTTTTCGGTGCATCAGTGGATAAAACGGTCATCCCGCGCGAGTTTTGCGACACCGTTCCTTCAGAAATGAATGTACCAAAAACCCACCAAACATGAGTTTTGGGACAAACTGAGATGGTTTGGTGCGTTCGTTCCGAAAAATTCAACTGTGAGTTTTTCGGTGCATTAGTTGATAAAGCAGCCACCCGCCCGAGTTTTCCGGCACCGTTCCTTCAGAAATGAAAGTGCCAAAAACCCACCAAACAAGAGTTTTCGGTCAAACTGAGATGATTTGGTGCGTTCGTTCTGAAAAATTCAGCTACGAGTTTTTCGGTGCATTAATTGATAAAACGGCCACCCCGCCCGAGTTTTTCGGCACCGTTCCTCCAGAAATGAAAGTGCCAAAAACCCACCGAACATGAGTTTTGGGACAAACTGAGATGATTGGGTGTGTCCGCTGTGAAAAATTAAACTGTGAGTTTTTCGGTGCATTAGTTGATAAAACAGCCACCCGCCCGAGTTTTCCGGCACCGTTCCTTCAGAAATGAAAGCGCCAAAAACCCACCAAACAAGAGTTTTGGGTCAAACTGAGATGATTCGGTGCGTTCGTTCTGAAAAATTCACCTGCGTGTTTTTCGGTGCATTAATTGATAAAACGCCCACCCCGCCCGAGTTTTTCGGCACCGTTCCTTCAGAAATGAAAGTGCCAAAACCCACCAAACAAGTGTTTTGGGTTAAACTGAGATGATTCGGTGTGTCCGTTGTGAAAAATTCAACTGCGAGTTTTTCGGTGCATTGGTGGATAAAATAGCCATCCCGCCCGAGTCTTGCGGCACCATTCAATCAGAAATGAAAGTGCCAAAACCCACCAAACATGAGTTTTGGGTCAAACGGAGATGATTGGGTGCGTCTGTTGCGAAAAATTCAACTGCGAGTTTTTCGGTGCATCTGTGGATAAAACGACCATCTCGCGCGAGTTTTGTGGCATCGTTCCTTCATAAATGAAAGTACCAAAAACCCACCAAACATGAGTTTTGGGTCAAACTAACATGATTGGGTGCGTTCGTTGCAAAAAATTCAACTGCGAGTTTTTTGGTGCATCAGTGATAAAACGGCCATCCCGCGTGAGTTTTGCGGCACCGATCCTTCGGAAATGAAAGTGCAAAAAACCCACCAAACAAGAGTTTTGGGTCAAACTGAGATGATTCGGTGCGTTCGTTCTGAAAAATTCACCTGCGTGTTTTTCGGTGCATTAATTGATAAAACGCCCACCCCGCCCGAGTTTTTCGGCACCGTTCCTTCAGAAATGAAAGTGCCAAAAACGCACCAAACAAGTGTTTTGGGTCAAACTGAGATCATTAGGTGCGTTCGTTCCGAAAAATTCAACTGCGATTTTATCGGTGCATCAGTGGAAAAAACGATCATCCTGGGCAAGTTTAGTGGTACCATTTCTTCAAAAATGAAACATACAAAAACCCACCAAACATGAGTTTTAGCTGAAACTAAGATGATTTAGTGCGTCCGTTGTAAAAATTCAACTGCTAGTTTTTCGACCCAAGTGGAAAAAACGACCATCCCGCGCTAGTTTTGCGGCACTGTTCCATCGGAAATGAAAGTGCCAAAAACCCAATAAAAATGAGTTTTTGGTCAAACTGAGATGATTGGGTGCGTCCGTCGCAAAAAAATCAACAACACGTTTTCGGTGGTTCAGTCAAAAACATGGCCATCCCACGTGAGTTTTGCGGCACCGTTCCTTCCGAGATGAAAGTGCCGAAAACCCACAAAACTTGTGTTTTGGGTCAAACTGAGATGATTCGGTGTGTCCATTGTGAAAAATTCAACTGCGAGTTTTTCGGTGCATTGGTGGATAAAACAGCCATCCCGCCCGAGTTTTGTGGCACCATTCAATCAGAAATGAAAGTGCCAAAACCCACCAAACATGAGTTTTGGGTCAAACGGAGATGATTGGGTGCGTCCGTTGCGAAAAATTCAACTACGAGTTTTTCGGTGCATCTGTGGATAAAACGGCCATCTCGCGCGAGTTTTGCGGCATCGTTCCTTCAGAAATGAAAGTGCTAAAAACCCACCAAACATGAGTTTTGGGTCAAACTGACATGATTGGGTGAGTTCGTTGCAAAAAGTTCAACTGCGAGTTTTTCGGTGCATCAGTGATAAAACGGCCATCCCGCGTGAGTTTTGCGGCACCGATCCTTCGGAAATGAAAGTGCCAAAAACCCACCAAACAAGAGTTTTGGGTCAAACTGAGATCATTCGGTGCGTTCGTTCCGAAAAATTCAACTACGATTTTATCGGTGCCTCAATGGATAAAACGATCATCCAGGGCGAGTTTTGTGGTACCATTTCTTTGCTAATGAAACATACAAAAACCCACGAAACATGAGTTTTAGGTGAAACTAAGATGATTCAGTGCGTCTGTTGTGAAAAATTCAACTGCTAGTTTTTCGGTCCATGAGTGGAAAAAATAGCCATCCCGCGCGAGTTTTGCGGCACTGTTCCATCGTAAATGAAAGTGCCAAAAACCCACTAAACATGAGTTTTTGGTCAAACTGAGATGATTGGGTGCGTCCGTCGCAAAAAAATCAACAACAAGTTTTCGGTGGTTCAGTCGAAAAAATGGCCATCCCAAGTGAGTTTTGCGGCACCGTTCCTTCCGAAATGAAAGTGCCGAAAACCCACCAAGCTTGTGTTTTGGGTCAAACTGAGATGATTCGTTGTTTCTGTTGTCAAAAATTCAACTACGAGCTTTTCGGTGCATCAGTGGATAAAACGGCCATCCCGCACGAGTTTTGGGCACCGTTCCTTCGGAAATGAAAGTGCCAAAAACCCACCAAACATGAGTTTTGGGTCAAACTGAGATGATTGGGTGCGTCCGTTGCAAAAAATTGAACTGTGAGTTTTTCGGCGCATTAGTTGATAAAACGGCCACCCCGCCCCAGTTTTCCGGCACCGTTCCTTCGGAAATGATTGTGCCAAAACCCACCAAACATGAGTTTTGGGACAAACTGAGATGATTGGGTGTGTCCATTGTGAAAATTAAACTACAAGTTTTTCGGTGCATCAGTGGATAAAACGGTCATCCCGCGCGTGTTTTGCGACACCGTTCCTTCAGAAATGAATGTACCAAAAACCCACCAAACATGAGTTTTGGGACAAACTGAGATGATTTGGTGCGTTCGTTCCGGAAAAATTCAACTCTGAGTTTTTCGGTGCATTAGTTGATAAAACACCCACCCTCCCGAGTTTTCCGGCACCGTTCCTTCAGAAATGAAAGTGCCAAAAACCCACCAAACAAGAGTTTTGGGTCAAACTGAGATGATTCGGTGCGTTCGTTTTGAAAAATTCAGCTGCGAGTTTTTCGGTGCATTAATTGATAAAACGGCCACCCTGCCCGAGTTTTTCGGCACCGTTCCTTCGGAAATGAAAGTGCCAAAAACCCACCGAACATGAGTTTTGGGACAAACTGAGATGATTGGGTGTGTCCGCTGTGAAAAATTCAACTGTGAGTTTTTCGATGCATTAGTTGATAAAACAGCCACCCGCCCGAGTTTTCCGGCACCGTTCCTTCAGAAATGAAAGCGCCAAAAACCCACCAAACAAGAGTTTTGGGTCAAACTGAGATGATTCAGTGCGTTCGTTCGGAAAAATTCACCTGCGTGTTTTTCGGTGCATTAATTGATAAAACGCCCACCCCGCCCGAGTTTTTCGGCACCGTTCCTTCAGAAATGAAAGTGCCAAATACCCACCAAACAAGAGTTTTGGGTCAAACTGAGATGATTCGGTGCGTTCGTTCTGAAAAATTCACCTGTGTGTTTTTCGGTGCATTAATTGATAAAACGCCCACCCCGCCCGAGTTTTTCGGCACCGTTCCTTCAAAAATGAAAGTGCCAAAAACCCACCAAACAAGAGTTTTGGGTCAAACTGAGATCATTTGGTGCGTCCGTTGCAAAAAATTGAACTGCAAGTTTTTCGGTGCATTAGTTGATAAAACGGCCACCCCGCCCGAGTTTTCCGGCACCGTTCCTACGGAAATGAATGTGCCAAAACCCACCAAACATGAGTTTTGGGACAAACTGAGATGATTGGGTGTGTCCATTGTGAAAAATTGAACTACGAGTTTTTTGGTGCATCAGTGGATAAAACGGTCATCCCGCGCGAGTTTTGCGACACCGTTCCTTCAGAAATGAATGTACCAAAAACCCACCAAACATGAGTTTTGGGACAAACTGAGATGGTTTGGTGCGTTCGTTCCGAAAAATTCAACTCTAAGTTTTTCGGTGCATTAGTTGATAAAACAGCCACCCGCCCGAGTTTTCCGGCACCGTTCCTTCAGAAATGAAAGTGCCAAAAACCCACCAAACAAGAGTTTTGGGTCAAACTGAGATGATTCGGTGCGTTCGTTCTGAAAAATTCAGCTGCGAGTTTTTCGGTGCATTAATTGATAAAACGGCCACCCCGCCCGAGTTTTTCGGCACCGTTCCTTCGGAAATGAAAGTGCCAAAAACCCACCGAATTTGAGTTTTGGGACAAACTGAGATGATTGGGTGTGTCCGCTGTGAAAAATTCAACTGTGAGTTTTTTGGTGCATTAGTTGATAAAACAGCCACCCGCCCGAGTTTTCCGGCACCGTTCCTTCAGAAATGAAAGTGCCAAAAACCCACGAAACAACAGTTTTGGGTCAAACTAAGATGATTCGGTGCGTTCGTTCTGAAAAATTCACCTGCGTGTTTTTCGGTGCATTAATTGATAAAACGCCCACCCCGCCCGAGTTTTTCGGCACCGTTCCTTCAGAAATGAAAGTGCCAAAACCCCACCAAACAAGAGTTTTGGGTCAAACTGAGATCATTAGGTGCGTTCGTTCCGAAAAATTCAACTGCGATTTTATCGGTGCATCAGTGGAAAAAACGATCATCCTGGGCGAGTTTTGTGGTACCATTTCTTCAGAAATGAAACATACAAAAACCCACCAAACATGAGTTTTAGCTGAAACTTAGATGATTTATTGCGTCCGTTGTGAAAAATTCAACTGCTAGTTTTTTTGACCCAAGTGGAAAAAACGACCATCCCGCGCTAGTTTTGCCGCACTGTTCCATCGGAAATGAAAGTGCCAAAAACCCAATAAACATGAGTTTTTGGTCAAACTGAGATAATTGGGTGCGTCCGTCGCAAAAAAATCAACAACACGTTTTCGGTGGTTCAGACAAAAACATGGCCATCCCACGTGAGTTTTGCGGCACCATTCCTTCTGAGATGAAAGTGCCGAAAACCCACCAAACTTGTGTTTTGGGTCAAACTGAGATGATTCGGTGTGTCCGTTGTGAAAAATTCAACTGCGAGTTTTTCGGTGCATTGGTGGATAAAACAGCCATCCCGCCCGAGTTTTACGGCACCATTCAATCAGAAATGAAAGTGCCAAAACCCACCAAACATGAGTTTTGGGTCAAACGGAGATGATTGGGTGCGTCTGTTGCGAAAAATTCAACTGCGAGTTTTTCGGTGCATCTGTGGATAAAACGGCCATCTCACGCGAGTTTTGTGGCATCGTTCCTTCTGAAATGAAAGTACCAAAAACCCACCAAACATGAGTTTTGGGTCAAACTAACATGATTGGGTGCGTTCGTTGCAAAAAATTCAACTGCGAGTTTTTTGGTGCATCAGTGATAAAACGGCCATCCCGCGTGAGTTTTGCGGCACCGATCCTTCGGAAATGAAAGTGCAAAAAACCCACCAAACAAGAGTTTTGGGTCAAACTGAGATGATTGGGTGCGTTCGTTCTGAAAAATTCACCTGCGTGTTTTTCGGTGCATTAATTGATAAAACGCCCACCCCGCCCGAGTTTTTCGGCACCGTTCCTTCAGAAATGAAAGTGCCAAAAACCCACCAAACAAGAGTTTTTGGTCAAACTGAGATCATTAGGTGCGTTCGTTCCGAAAAATTCAACTACGATTTTATCGGTGCATCAGTGGAAAAAACGACCATCCTGGGCGAGTTTTGTGGTACCATTTCTTCAGAAATGAAACATACAAAAACCCACCAAACATGAGTTTTAGCTGAAACTAAGATGATTTAGTGCGTCCGTTGTGAAAAATTCAACTGCTAGTTTTTCGACCCAAGTGGAAAAAACGACCATCCCGCGCTTGTTTTGCCGCACTGTTCCATCGGAAATGAAAGTGCCAAAAACCCAATAAACATGAGTTTTTGGTCAAACTGAGATGATTGAGTGCGTCCGTCGCAAAAAAATCAACAACACGTTTTCGGTGGTTCAGTCAAAAACATGGCCATCCCACGTGAGTTTTGCGGCACCGTTCCTTCCGAGATGAAAGTGCCGAAAACCCACCAAACTTGTGTTTTGGGTCAAACTGAGATGATTCGATGTGTCCGTTGTGAAAAATTCAACTGCGAGTTTTTAGGTGCATTGGTGGATAAAACAGCCATCCCGCCCGAGTTTTGCGGCACCATTCAATCAGAAATGAAAGTGCCAAAACCCACCAAACATGAGTTTTGGGTCAAACGGAGATGATTGGGTGCGTCCGTTGCGAAAAATTCAACTGCGAGTTTTTCGGTGCATCTGTGGATAAAACGGCCATCTCGCTCGAGTTTTGCGGCATCGTTCCTTCAGAAATGAAAGTGCCAAAAACCCACCAAACATGAGTTTTGGGTCAAACTGACATGATTGGGTGCGTTCGTTGCAAAAAATTCAACTGCGAGTTTTTCGGTGCATCAGTGATAAAACGGCCATCCCGCGTGAGTTTTGCGGCACCGATCCTTCGGAAATGAAAGTGCCAAAAACCCACCAAACAAGAGTTTTCGGTCAAACTGAGATCATTCGGTGCGTTCGTTCTGAAAAATTCAACTACGATTTTATCGGTGCAACAGTGGATAAAACGATCATCCTGGGCGAGTTTTGTGGTACCATTTCTTCGGAAATGAAACATACAAAAACCCACGAAACATGAGTTTTAGGTGAAACTAAGATGATTCAGTGCGTCCGTTGTGAAAAATTCAACTGCTAGTTTTTCGGTCCATGAGTGGAAAAAATAGCCATCCCGCGCGAGTTTTGCGGCACTGTTCCATCGTAAATGAAAGTGCCAAAAACCCACTAAACATGAGTTTTTGGTCAAACTGAGATGATTGGGTGCGTCCGTCGCAAAAAAATCAACTACAAGTTTTCGGTGGTTCAGTCGAAAAAATGGCCATCCCAAGTGAGTTTTGCGGCACCGTTCCTTCCGAAATGAAAGTGCCAAAAACCCACCAAGCTTGTGTTTTGGGTCAAACTGAGATGATTCGGTGTTTCTGTTGTCAAAAATTCAACTACGAGCATTTCGGTGCATCAGTGGATAAAACGGCCATCCCGCACGAGTTTTGGGCACCGTTCCTTCCGAAATGAAAGTGCCAAAAACCCACCAAACATGAGTTTTGGGTCAAACTGAGATGATTGGGTGCGTCCGTTGCAAAAAATTGAACTGCGAGTTTTTCAGTGCATTAGTTGATAAAACGGCCACCCCGCCCGAGTTTTCCGGCACCGTTCCTTCGGAAATGAATGTGCCAAAACCCACCAAACATGAGTTTTGGGACAAACTGAGATGATTGGGTGTGTCCATTGTGAAAAATTCAACTACGAGTTTTTCGGTGCATCAGTGGATAAAACGGTCATCCCGCGCGAGTTTTGCGACACCGTTCCTTCAGAAATGAATGTACCAAAAACCCACCAAACATGAGTTTTGCGACAAACTGAGATGGTTTGGTGCGTTCGTTCCGAAAAATTCAACTGTGAGTTTTTCGGTGCATTAGTTGATAAAACAGCCACCCGCCCGAGTTTTCCGGCACCGTTCCTTCAGAAATGAAAGTGCTAAAAACCCACGAAACAAGAGTTTTGGGTCAAACTGAGATGATGCGGTGCGTTCGTTCTGAAAAATTCAGCTGCGAGTTTTTCGGTGCATTAATTGATAAAACGGCCACCCCGCCCGAGTTTTTCGGCACCGTTCCTTCGGAAATGAAAGTGCCAAAAACCCACCGAACTTGAGTTTTGGGACAAACTGAGATGATTGGGTGTGTCCGCTGTGAAAAATTCAACTGTGAGTTTTTTGGTGCATTAGTTGATAAAACAGCCACCCGCCCGAGTTTTCCGGCACCGTTCCTTCAGAAATGAAAGCGCCAAAAACCCACCAAACAAGAGTTTTGGGTCAAACTGAGATGATTGGGTGTGTCCGCTGTGAAAAATTCAACTGTGAGTTTTTTGGTGCATTAGTTGATAAAACAGCCACCCGCCCGAGTTTTCCGGCACCGTTCCTTCAGAAATGAAAGTGCCAAAAACCCACCAAACAAGAGTTTTGGGTCAAACTGAGATGATTCGGTGCGTTCGTTCTGAAAAATTCACCTGCGTGTTTTTCGGTGCATTAATTGATAAAACGCCCACCCCGCCCGAGTTTTTCGGCACCGTTCCTTCAGAAATGAAAGTGCCAAAAACCCACCAAACAAGAGTTTTGGGTCAAACTGAGATCATTAGGTGCGTTCGTTCCGAAAAATTCAACTGCGATTTTATCGGTGCATTAGTGGAAAAAACGATCATCCTGGGCGAGTTTTGTGGTACCATTTCTTCAGAAATGAAACATACAAAAACCCACCAAACATGAGTTTTAGCTGAAACTAAGATGATTTAGTGCATCCATTGTGAAAAATTCAACTGCTAGTTTTTCGACCCAAGTGGAAAAAATGACCATCCCGCACTAGTTTTGCAGCACTGTTCCATCGGAAATGAAAGTGCCAAAAACCCAATAAAAATGAGTTTTTGGTCAAACTGAGATGATTGGGTGCATCCGTCGCAAAAAAATCAACAACACGTTTTCGGTGGTTCAGTCAAAAACATGGTCATCCCACGTGAGTTTTGCGGCACCGTTCCTTCCGAGATGAAAGTGCCGAAAACCCACCATACTTGTGTTTTGGGTCAAACTGAGATGATTAGGTGTGTCCGTTGTGAAAAATTCAACTGCGAGTTTTTCGGTGCATTGGTGGATAAAACAGCCATCCCGCCCGAGTTTTGCGGCACCATTCAATCAGAAATGAAAGTGGCCAAACCCACCAAACATGAGTTTTGGGTCAAACGGAGATGATTGGGTGCGTCCGTTGCGAAAAATTCAACTGCGAATTTTTCGGTGCATCTGTGGATAAAACGGCCATCTCGCTCGAGTTTTGCGGCATCGTTCCTTCAGAAATGAAAGTGCCAAAAACCCACCAAACATGAGTTTTGGGTCAAACTGACATGATTGGGTGCGTTCGTTGCAAAAAATTCAACTGCGAGTTTTTCGGTGCATCAGTGATAAAACGGCCATCCCGCGTGAGTTTTGCGGCACCGATCCTTCGGAAATGAAAGTGCCAAAAACCCACCAAACAATAGTTTTCGGTCAAACTGAGATCATTCGGTGCGTTCGTTCCGAAAAATTCAACTACGATTTTATCGGTGCATCAGTGGATAAAACGATCATCCTGGGCGAGTTTTGTGGTACCATTTCTTCGCTAATGAAACATACAAAAACCCACGAAACATGAGTTTTAGGTGAAACTAAGATGATTCAGTGCGTCCGTTGTGAAAAATTCAACTGCTAGTTTTTCGGTCCATGAGTGGAAAAAATAGCCATCCCGCGCGAGTTTTGCGGCACTGTTCCATCGTAAATGAAAGTGCCAAAAACCTACTAAACATGAGTTTTTGGTCAAACTGAGATGATTGGGTGCGTCCGTCGCAAAAAAATCAACTACAAGTTTTCGGTGGTTCAGTCAAAAAAATGGCCATCCCAAGTGAGTTTTGCGGCACCGTTCCTTTCGAAATGAAAGTGCCGAAAACCCACCAAGCTTGTGTTTTGAGTCAAACTGAGATGATTCGGTGTTTCTGTTGTCAAAAATTCAACTACGAGCTTTTCGGTGCATCAGTGGATAAAACGGCCATCCCGCACGAGTTTTGGGCACCGTTCCTTCGGAAATGAAAGTGCCAAAAACCCACCAAACATGAGTTTTAGGTCAAACTGAGATGATTGGGTGCGTCCGTTGCAAAAAATTGAACTGCGAGTTTTTCGATGCATTAGTTGATAAAACGGCCACCCCGCCCGAGTTTTCCGGCACCGTTCCTTCGGAAATGAATGTGCCAAAACCCACCAAACATGAGTTTTGGGACAAACTGAGATGATTGGGTGTGTCCATTGTGAAAAATTCAACTACGAGTTTTTCGGTGCATCAGTGGATAAAACGGTCATCCCGCGCGAGTTTTGTGACACCGTTCCTTCAGAAATGAATGTACCAAAAACCCACCAAACATGAGTTTTGGGACAAACTGAGATGGTTTGGTGCGTTCGTTCCGAAAAATTCAACTGTGAGTTTTTCGGTGCATTAGTTGATAAAACAGCCACCCGCCCGAGTTTTCCGGCACCGTTCCTTCAGAAATGAAAGTGCCAAAAACCACCAAACAAGAGTTTTCGGTCAAACTGAGATGATTCGGTGCGTTCGTTCTGAAAAATTCAGCTACGAGTTTTTCGGTGCATTAATTGATAAAACGGCCACCTCGCCCGAGTTTTTCGGCACCGTTCCTTCAGAAATGAAAGTGCCAAAAACCCACCGAACATGAGTTTTGGGACAAACTGAGATGATTGGGTGTGTCCGCTGTGAAAAATTCAACTGTGAGTTTTTCGGTGCATTAGTTGATAAAACAGCCACCCGCCCGAGTTTTCCGGCACCGTTCCTTCAGAAATGAAAGCGCCAAAAACCCACCAAACAAGAGTTTTGGGTCAAACTGAGATGATTCGGTGCGTTCGTTCGGAAAAAGTCACCTGCGTGTTTTTCGGTGCATTAATTGATAAAACGCCCACCCCGCTCGAGTTTTTCGGCACCGTTCCTTCAGAAATGAAAGTGCCAAAAACCCACCAAACAAGAGTTTTGGGTCAAACTGAGATCATTCGGTGCGTTCGTTTCGAAAAATTCAACTGCGATTTTATCGGTGCATCAGTGGATAAAACGATCATCCTGAGCGAGTTTTGTGGTACCATTTCTTCAGAAATGAAACATACAAAAACCCACGAAACATGAGTTTTAGGTGAAACTAAGATGATTCAGTGCGTCTGTTGTGAAAAATTCAACTGCTTGTTTTTCGGTCCATGAGTGGAAAAAATAGCCATCCCGCGTGAGTTTTGCGGCACTGTTCCAACGTAAATGAAAGTGCCAAAAACCCAATAAACATGAGTTTTTGGTCAAACTGAGATGATTGGGCGCGTCCGTCGCAAAAAAATCAACTACAAGTTTTCGGTGGTTCAGTCGAAAAAATTGCCATCCCACGTGAGTTTTGCGGCACCGTTCCTTCCGAAATGAAAGTGCCGAAAACCCACCAAACTTTTGTTTTGGGTCAAACTGAGATGATTCGGTGTGTCCGTTGTGAAAAATTCAACTGCGAGTTTTTCGGTGCATTGGTGGATAAAACGGCCATCCCGCACGAGTTTTGGGCACCGTTCCTTCGGAAATGAAAGTGCCAAAAACCCACCAAACATGAGTTTTGGGTCAAACTGAGATGATTGGGTGCGTCCGTTGCAAAAAATTGAACTGCAAGTTTTTCGGTGCATTAGTTGATAAAACGGCCACCCCACCCGAGTTTTCCGGCACCGTTCCTTCGGAAATGAATGTGCCAAAACCCACCAAACATGAGTTTTGGGACAAACTAAGATGATTGGGTGTGTCCATTGTGAAAAATTGAACTACGAGTTTTTTGGTGCATCAGTGGATAAAACGGTCATCCCGCGCGAGTTTTGCGACACCGTTCCTTCAGAAATGAATGTACCAAAAACCCACCAAACATGAGTTTTGCGACAAACTGAGATGGTTTGGTGCGTTCGTTCCGAAAAATTCAACTGTGAGTTTTTCGGTGCATTAGTTGATAAAACAGCCACCCGCCCGAGTTTTCCGGCACCGTTCCTTCAGAAATGAAAGTGCCAAAACCCCACCAAACAAGAGTTTTCGGTCAAACTGAGATGATTCGGTGCGTTCGTTCTGAAAAATTCAGCTGCGAGTTTTTTGGTGCATTAATTGATAAAACGGCCACCCCGCCCGAGTTTTTCGGCACCGTTCCTTCGGAAATGAAAGTGCCAAAAACCCACCGAATTTGAGTTTTGGGACAAACTGAGATGATTGGGTGTGTCCGCTGTGAAAAATTCAACTGTGAGTTTTTTGGTGCATTAGTTGATAAAACAGCCACCCGCCCGAGTTTTCCGGCACCGTTCCTTCAGAAATGAAAGTGCCAAAAACCCACGAAACAAGAGTTTTGGGTCAAACTGAGATGATTCGGTGCGTTCGTTCTGAAAAATTCACCTGCGTGTTTTTCGGTGCATTAATTGATAAAACGCCCACCCCGCCCGAGTTTTTCGGCACCGTTCCTTCAGAAATGAAAGTGCCAAAACCCCACCAAACAAGAGTTTTGGGTCAAACTGAGATCATTAGGTGCGTTCGTTCCGAAAAATTCAACTGCGATTTTATCGGTGCATCAGTGGAAAAAACGATCATCCTGGGCGAGTTTTGTGGTACCATTTCTTCAGAAATGAAACATACAAAAACCCACCAAACATGAGTTTTAGCTGAAACTAAGATGATTTACTGCGTCCGTTGTGAAAAATTCAACTGCTAGTTTTTTTGACCCAAGTGGAAAAAACGACCATCCCGCGCTAGTTTTGCCGCACTGTTCCATCGGAAATGAAAGTGCCAAAAACCCAATAAACATGAGTTTTTGGTCAAACTGAGATAATTGGGTGCGTCTGTCGCAAAAAAATCAACAACACGTTTTCGGTGGTTCAGTCAAAAACATGGCCATCCCACGTGAGTTTTGCGGCACCATTCCTTCTGAGATGAAAGTGCCGAAAACCCACCAAACTTGTGTTTTGGGTCAAACTGAGATGATTCGGTGTGTCCGTTGTGAAAAATTCAACTGCGAGTTTTTCGGTGCATTGGTGGATAAAACAGCCATCCCGCCCGAGTTTTACGGCACCATTCAATCAGAAATGAAAGTGCCAAAACCCACCAAACATGAGTTTTGGGTCAAACGGAGATGATTGGGTGCGTCTGTTGCGAAAAATTCAACTGCGAGTTTTTCGGTGCATCTGTGGATAAAACGGCCATCTCAGGCGAGTTTTGTGGCATCGTTCCTTCTGAAATGAAAGTACCAAAAACCCACCAAACATGAGTTTTGGGTCAAACTAACATGATTGGGTGCGTTCGTTGCAAAAAATTCAACTGCGAGTTTTTTGGTGCATCAGTGATAAAACGACCATCCCGCGTGAGTTTTGCGGCACCGATCCTTCGGAAATGAAAGTGCAAAAAACCCACCAAACAAGAGTTTTGGGTCAAACTGAGATGATTCGGTGCGTTCGTTCTGAAAAATTCACCTGCGTGTTTTTCGGTGCATTAATTGATAAAACGCCCACCCCGCCCGAGTTTTTCGGCACCGTTCCTTCAGAAATGAAAGTGCCAAAAACCCACCAAACAAGAGTTTTGGGTCAAACTGAGATCATTAGGTGCGTTCATTCCGAAAAATTCAACTACGATTTTATCGGTGCATCAGTGGAAAAAACGACCATCCTGGGCGAGTTTTGTGGTACCATTTCTTCAGAAATGAAACATACAAAAACCCACCAAACATGAGTTTTAGCTGAAACTAAGATGATTTAGTGCGTCCGTTGTGAAAAATTCAACTGCTAGTTTTTCGACCCAAGTGGAAAAAACGACCATCCCGCGCTTGTTTTGCCGCACTGTTCCATCGGAAATGAAAGTGCCAAAAACCCAATAAACATGAGTTTTTGGTCAAACTGAGATGATTGAGTGCGTCCGTCGCAAAAAAATCAACAACATGTTTTCGGTGGTTCAGTCAAAAACATGGCCATCCCACGTGAGTTTTGCGGCACCGTTCCTTCCGAGATGAAAGTGCCGAAAACCCACCAAACTTGTGTTTTGGGTCAAACTGAGATGATTCGGTGTGTCCGTTGTGAAAAATTCAACTGCGAGTTTTTAGGTGCATTGGTGGATAAAACAGCCATCCCGCCCGAGTTTTGCGGCACCATTCAATCAGAAATGAAAGTGCCAAAACCCACCAAACATGAGTTTTGGGTCAAACTGAGATGATTGGGTGCGTCCGTTGCAAAAAATTCAACTGCGAGTTTTTCGGTGCATCTGTGGATAAAACGACCATCTCGCGCGAGTTTTGCGACATCGTTCCTTCTGAAATGAAAGTGCCAAAAACCCACCAAACATGAGTTCTGGGTCAAACTGACATGATTGGGTGCGTTCGTTGCAAAAAATTCAACTGCGAGTTTTTCGGTGCATCAGTGATAAAACGGCCATCCCGCGTGAGTTTTGCGGCACCGATCCTTCGGAAATGAAAGTGCCAAAAACCCGCCAAACAAGAGTTTTCGGTCAAACTGAGATCATTCGGTGCGTTCGTTCCGAAAAATTCAACTACGATTTTATCGGTGCAACAATGGATAAAACGATCATCCTGGGCAAGTTTTGTGGTACCATTTCTTCGGAAATGAAACATACAAAAACCCACGAAACATGAGTTTTAGGTGAAACTAAGATGATTCAGTGCGTCCGTTGTGAAAAATTCAACTGCTAGTTTTTCGGTCCATGAGTGGAAAAAATAGCCATCCCGCGCGAGTTTTGCGGCACTGTTCCATCGTAAATGAAAGTGCCAAAAACCCACTAAACATGAGTTTTTGGTCAAACTGAGATGATTGGGTGCGTCCGTCGCAAAAAAATCAACTACAAGTTTTCGGTGGTTCGGTCCAAAAAATGGCCATCCCACGTGAGTTTTGGGGCACCGTTCCTTCCGAAATGAAAGTGCCGAAAACCCACCAAACTTGTGTATTGGGTCAAACTGAGATGATTGGGTGTTTCTGTTGTCAAAAAATCAACTACGAGCTTTTCGGTGCATCAGTGGATAAAACGGCCATCCCGCACGAGTTTTGGGCACCGTTCCTTCGGAAATGAAAGTGCCAAAAACCCACCAAACATGAGTTTTGGGTCAAACTGAGATGATTGGGTGCGTCCGTTGCAAAAAATTGAACTTCGAGTTTTTCGGTGCATTAGTTGATAAAACGGCCACCCCGCCCCAGTTTTCCGGCACCGTTCCTTCGGAAATGATTGTGCCAAAACCCACCAAACATGAGTTTTGGGACAAACAGAGATGATTGGGTGTGTCCATTGTGAAAAATTCAACTGCGAGTTTTTCGGTGCATCAGTGGATAAAACGGTCATCCCGCTCGAGTTTTGCGACACCGTTCCTTCAGAAATGAATGTACCAAAAACCCACCAAACATGAATTTTGGGACAAACTGAGATGATTTGGTGCGTTCGTTCCGAAAAATTTAACTCTGAGTTTTTCGGTGCATTAGTTGATAAAACACCCACCCTTCCGAGTTTTCCGGCACCGTTCCTTCATAAATGAAAGTGCCAAAAACCCACCAAACAAGAGTTTTGGGTCAAACTGAGATGATTCGGTGCGTTCGTTCTGAAAAATTCAGCTGCGAGTTTTTCGGTGCATTAATTGATAAAACGGCCACCCCGCCCGAGTTTTTCGGCACCGTTCCTTCGGAAATGAAAGTGCCAAAAACACACCGAACATGAGTTTTGGGACAAACTGAGATGATTGGGTGTGTCCGCTGTGAAAAATTCAACTGTGAGTTTTACGGTGCATTAGTTGATAAAACAGCCACCCGCCCGAGTTTTCCGGCACCGTTCCTTCAGAAATGAAAGTGCCAAAAACCCACCAAACAAGAGTTTTGGGTCAAACTGAGATGATTCGGTGCGTTCGTTCTGAAAAATTCACCTGCGTGTTTTTCGGTGCATTAATTGATAAAACGCCCACCCCGCCCGAGTTTTTCGGCACCGTTCCTTCAGAAATGAAAGTGCCAAAAACCCACCAAACAAGAGTTTTGGGTTAAACTGAGACCATTCGGTGCGTTCGTTCCGAAAAATTCAACTGCGATTTTATCGGTGCATCAGTGGATAAAACGATCATCCTGGGCGAGTTTTGTGGTACCATTTCTTTAGAAATGAAACATACAAAAACCCACCAAACATGAGTTTTAGGTGAAACTAAGATGATTTAGTGCGCCCGTTGTGAAAAATTCAACTGCTAGTTTTTCGACCCAAGTGGAAAAAACGACCATCCCGCGCTAGTTTTGCGGCACTGTTCCATCGGAAATGAAAGTGCCAAAAACCCACTAAACATGAGTTTTTGGTCAAACTGAGATGATTGGGTGCGTCCGTCGCACAAAAATCAACAACACATTTTCGGTGGTTCAGTCAAAAACATGGCCATCCCACGTGAGTTTTACGGCACCGTTCCTTCCGAAATGAAAGTGCCGAAAACCCACCAAACTTGTGTTTTGGGTCAAACTGAGATGATTCGGTGTGTCCGTTGTGAAAAATTCAACTGCGAGTTTTTCGGTGCATTGGTGGATGAAACAGCCATCCCGCCCGAGTTTTGTGGCACCATTCAATCAGAAATGAAAGTGACAAAACCCACCAAACATGAGTTTTGGGTCAAACGGAGATGATTGGGTGCGTCTGTTGCGAAAAATTCAACTTCGAGTTTTTCGGTGCATCTGTGGATAAAACGGCCATCTCGCGCGAGTTTTATGGCATCGTTCCTTCTGAAATGAAAGTACCAAAAACCCACCAAACATGAGTTTTGGGTCAAACTAACATGATTGGGTGCGTTCGTTGCAAAAAATTCAACTGCGAGTTTTTCGGTGCATCAGTGATAAAACGGCCATCCCGCGTGAGTTTTGCAGCACCGATCCTTCGCAAATGAAAGTGCAAAAAACCCACCAAACAAGAGTTTTGGGTCAAACTGAGATCATTCGGTGCGTTCCTTCCAAAAAATTCAACTACGATTTTATCGGTGCATCAGTGGATAAAACGATCATCCTGGGCGAGTTTTGTGGTACCATTTCTTCGGAAATGAAACATACAAAAACCCACGAAACATGAGTTTTAGGTGAAACTAAGATGATTCAATGCGTCCGTTGTGAAAAATTCAACTGCTAGTTTTTCGGTCCATGAGTGGAAAAAATAGCCGTCCCGCGCAAGTTTTGCGGCACTGTTCCATCGTAAATGAAAGTGCCAAAAACCCACTAAACATGAGTTTTTGGTCAAACTGAGATGATTGGGTGCGTCCGTCGCAAAAAAATCAACTACAAGTTTTCGGTGGTTCAGTCGAAAAAATGGCCATCCCACGTGAGTTTTGCGGCACCGTTCCTTCCGAAATGAAAGTGCCGAAAACCCACCAAACTTGTGTTTTGGGTCAAACTGAGATGATTGGTTGTTTCTGTTGTCAAAAATTCAACTACGAGTTTTTCGGTGCATCAGTGGATAAACGGCCATCCCGCACGAGTTTTGGGCACCGTTCCTTCGGAAATGAAAGTGCCAAAACCCCACCAAACATGAGTTTTGGGTCAAACTGAGATGATTGGGTGCGTCCGTTGCAAAAAATTGAACTGCGAGTTTTTCGGTGCATTAGTTGGTAAAACGGCCACCCCGCCCCAGTTTTCCGGCACCATTCCTTCGGAAATGATTGTGCCAAAACCCACCAAACATGAGTTTTGGGACAAACTAAGATGATTGGGTGTGGCCATTGTGAAAAATTCAACTACGAGTTTTTTGGTGCATCAGTGGATAAAACGGTCATCCCGCGCGAGTTTTGCGACACCGTTCCTTCAGAAATGAATGTACCAAAAACCCACCAAACATGAGTTTTGGAACAAACTGAGATGATATGGTGCGTTCGTTCCGAAAAATTCCACTGTGAGTTTTTCGGTGCATTAGTTGATAAAACAGCCACCCGCCCGAGTTTTCCGGCACCGTTCCTTCATAAATGAAAGTGCCAAAAACCCACCAAACAAGAGTTTTGGGTCAAACTGAGATGATTCGGTGCGTTAGTTCTGAAAAATTCAGCTGCGAGTTTTTCGGTGCATTAATTGATAAAACGGCCACCCCGCCCGAGTTTTTCGGCACCGTTCCTTCGGAAATGAAAGTGCCAAAAACCCACCGAACATGAGTTTTGGGACAAACTGAGATGATTGGGTGTGTCCGCTGTGAAAAATTCAACTGTGAGTTTTACGGTGCATTAGTTGATAAAACAGCCACCCGCTCGAGTTTTCCGGCACCGTTCCTTCAGAAATGAAAGTTCCAAAAACCCACCAAACAAGAGTTTTGTGTCAAACTGAGATGATTCGGTGCGTTCGTTCTGAAAAATTCACCTGCGTGTTTTTCGGTGCATTAATTGATAAAGCGCCCACCCCGCCCGAGTTTTTCGGCACCGTTCCTTCAGAAATGAAAGTGCCAAAAACCCACCAAACAAGAGTTTTGGGTTAAACTGAGATCATTCGGTGCGTTCGTTCTGAAAAATTCAACTGCGATTTTATCGGTGCATCAGTGGAGAAAACGATCATCCTGGGCGAGTTTTGTGGTACCATTTCTTCAGAAATGAAACATACAAAAACCCACCAAACATGAGTTTTAGGTGAAACTAAGATGATTTAGTGCGTCCGTTGTGAAAAATTCAACTGCTAGTTTTTCGACCCAAGTGGAAAAAACGCCCATCCCGCGCTAGTTTTGCGGCACTGTTCCATCGGAAATGAAAGTGCCAAAAACCCACTAAACATGAGTTTGTGGTCAAACTGAGATGATTGGGTGCGTCCGTTGCACAAAAATCAACAACACGTTTTCGGTGGTTCAGTCAAAAACATGACCATCCCACGTGAGTTTTACGGCAACGTTCCTTCCGAAATGAAAGTGCTGAAAACCCACCAAACTTGTGTTTTGGGTCAAACTGAGATGATTCGGTGTGTCCGTTGTGAAAAATTCAACTTCGAGTTTTTCGGTGCATTGGTGGATAAAACAACCATCCTGCCCGAGTTTTGTGGCACCATTCAATCAGAAATGAAAGTGCCAAAACCCGCCAAACATGAGTATTGGGTCAAATGGAGATGATTGGGTGCGTCCGTTGCGAAAAATTAAACTGCGAGTCTTTCGGTGCATCTGTGGATAAAACGGCCATCTCGCTCGAGTTTTGCGGCATCGTTTCTTCGGAAATGAAAGTGCCAAAAACCCACCAAACATGAGTTTTGGGTCAAACTGACATGATTGGGTGCGTTCGTTGCAAAAAATTCAACTGCGAGTTTTTCGGTGCATCAGTGATAAAATGGCCATCCCGCGTGAGTTTTGCGGCACCGATCTTTCGGAAATGAAAGTGCCAAAAACCCACCAAACAAGAGTTTTGGGTCAAACTGAGATCATTCGGTGCGTTCGTTCCGAAAAATTCAATTACGATTTTATCGGTGCATCAGTGGATAAAACGACCATCCTGGGCGAGTTTTGTGGTATCATTTCTTCGGAAATGAAACATACAAAAACCCACGAAACATGAGTTTTAGGTGAAACTAAGATGATTCAGTGCGTCCGCTGTGAAAAATTCAACTGCTAGTTTTTCGGTCCATGAGTGGAAAAAATAGCCATCCCGCGCGAGTTTTGCGGCACTGTTCCATCGTAAATGAAAGTGCCAAAAACCCACTAAACATGAGTTTTTGGTCAAACTGAGATGATTGGGTGCGTCCGTCACAAAAAAATCAACTACAAGTTTTCGGTGGTTCAGTCGAAAAAATGGCCATCCCACGTGAGTTTTGCGGCACCGTTCCTTCTGAAATAAAAGTGCCCAAAACCCACCAAACTTGTGTTTTGGGTCAAACTGAGATGATTGGGTGTTTCTGTTGTCTAAAATTCAACTACGAGTTTTTCGGTGCATCAGTGGATAAAACGGCCGTCCCACACGAGTTTTGGGCACCGTTCCTTCGGAAATGAAAGTGCCAAAAATCCACAAAACATGAGTTTTGGGTCAAACTGAGATGATTGGGTGCGTCCATTGCAAAAAATTGAACGGCAAGTTTTTCGGTGCATTAGTTGATAAAACGGCCACCCTGCCCGAGTTTTCTGGCACCGTTCCTTCGGAAATGAATGTGCCAAAACCCACCAAACATGAGTTTTGGGACAAACTTAGATGATTGGGTGTGTCCATTGTGAAAAATTCAACTACGAGTTTTTCGGTGCATCAGTGGATAAAACGGTCATCCCGCGCGAGTTTTGCGACACTGTTCCTTTAGAAATGAATGTACCAAAAACCCACCAAACATGAGTTTTGGGACAAACTGAGATGATTTGGTGCGTTCGTTCCGAAAAATTCAACTGCGAGTTTTTCGGTGCATTAGTTGATAAAACAGCCACCCGCCCGAGTTTTCCGGCACCGTTCCTTCAGAAATGAAAGTACCAAAAACCCACCAAACAAGAGTTTTGGGTCAAACTGAGATGATTCGGTGCGTTCGTTCTGAAAAATTCAGCTGCGTGTTTTTCGGTGCATTAATTGATAAAACGGCCACCCCGCCCGAGTTTTTCGGCACCGTTCCTTCGGAAATGAAAGTGCCAAAAACCCACCGAACATGAGTTTTGGGACAAACTGAGATGATTGGGTGTGTCCGCTGTGAAAAATTCAACTGTGAGTTTTTCGGTGCATTAGTTGATAAAACAGCCACCCGCCCGAGTTTTCCGGCACCGTTCCTTCAGAAATGAAAGTGGCAAAAACCCACCAAACAAGAGTTTTGGGTCAAACTGAGATGATTCGGTGCGTTCTTTCTGAAAAATTTAGCTGTGAGTTTTTCGGTGCATTAATTGATAAAGCGGCCACCCCGCCCGAGTTTTCCGGCACCGTTCCATCGGAAATGAAAGTACCAAAAACCCACCGAACATGAGTTTTGAGACAAACTAAGATGATTGGGTGTGTTCATTCTGAAAAATTCAACTGCGAGTTTTTCGATGCATCTGTGGATAAAAAGGTCATCCCGCGCGAGTTTTGCGGCATCGTTCCTTCGGAAATGAAAGTGCCAAAAACACAGCAAACATGAGTTTTGGGCCAAACTGAGATGATTGGGTGCGTTCGTTGCAAAACGTTCAGCTGCGAGTTTTTCGGTGCATTAATTGATAAAACAGCCACCCCGCCCGAGTTTTCCGGCACCGTTCCTTTGGAAATGAATGTGCCAAAACCCACCATACATGAGTTTTGGGACAAACTGAGATGATTGGGTGTGTCCATTGTGAAAAATTCAACTGTGAGTTTTTCGGTGCATTAATTGATAAAACAGCCACCCGCCCGAGTTTTCCGGCACCGTTCCTTCAGAAATGAAAGTGCCAAAAACCCAGCAAACAAGAGTTTTGGGTCAAACTGAGATGATTCGGTGCGTTCGTTCTGAAAAATTCACCTGCGTGTTTTTCGGTGCATTAATTGATAAAACGCCCACCCCGCCCGAGCTTTTCGGCACCGTTCCTTCAGAAATGAAAGTGCCAAAACCCACCAAACAAGAGTTTTGGGTCAAACTGAGATCATTAGGTGCGTTCGTTCCGAAAAATTCAACTGCGATTTTATCGGTGCATCAGTGGAAAAAACGATCATCCTGGGCGAGTTTTGTGGTACCATTTCTTCAGAAATGAAACATACAAAAACCCACCAAACATGAGTTTTAGCTGAAACTAAGATGATTTAGTGCGTCCATTGTGAAAAATTCAACTGCTAGTTTTTCGACCCAAGTGGAAAAAACGACCATCCCGCGCTAGTTTTGCGGCACTGTTCCATCGGAAATGAAAGTGCCAAAACCCACTAAACATGAGTTTTTGGTCAAACTGAGATGATTGGGTGCGTCCGTCGCACAAAAATCAACAACACATTTTTGGTGGTTCAGTCAAAAACATGGCCATCCCACGTGAGTTTTACGGCAACGTTCCTTCCGAAATGAAAGTGCCGAAAACCCACCAAACTTGTGTTTTGGGTCAAACTGAGATGATTCGGTGTGTCCATTGTGAAAAATTCAACTGCGAGTTTTTCGGTGCATTGGTGGATAAAACAACCATCCTGCCCGAGTTTTGTGGCACCATTCAATCAGAAATGAAAGTGCCAAAACCCACCAAACATGAGTATTGGGTCAAATGGAGATGAAACTAAGATGATTCAGTGTGTCCGTTGTGAAAAATTCAACAGCTAGTTTTTCGCTCCATGAGTGGAAAAAATGGCCATCCCGCGCGAGTTTTGCGGCACTGTTCCATCGGAAATGAAAGTGCCAAAAACCGACTAAACATGAGTTTTTGGTCAAACTGAGATGATTGGGAGCGTCCGTAGCAAAAAAATCAACTACAAGTTTTTGGTGGTTCAGTGGAAAAAATGGCCATCCCACGTGAGTTTTGGGACAAACTGAGATGATTGGGTGTGTCCATTCTGAAAAATTCAACTGCGAGTTTTTCGGTGCATCTGTGGATAAAACAGCCATCCCGCGCGAGTTTTGCGGCACCGTTCCTTCGGAAATGAAAATGCCAAAAACACACCAAACATGAGTTTTGGGTCAAACTGAGATGATTGGGTGCGTTCGTTGCAAAAAATTCAACTGCGAGTTTTTCGGTGCATCAGTGATAAAACGGCCATCCCGCGTGAGTTTTGCAGTACCGAACCTTTGGAAATGAAAGTGCCAAAAACCCACCAAACAAGAGTTTTGGGTCAAACTGAGATCATTCGGTGCGTTCGTTCCGAAAAATACAACTACGATTTTGTCGTTGCATCAGTGGATAAAACGATCATCCTGGGCGAGTTTTGTGGTACCGTTTCTTCGGAAATGAAACATACAAAAACCCACAAAACATGAGTCTTAGGTGAAACTAAGATGATTCAGTGTGTCCGTTGTGAAAAATTCAACTGCTAGTTTTTCGGTCCATCAGTGGAAAAAATGGCCATCCCGCGCGAGTTTTGCAGCACTGTTCCATCAGAAATGAAAGTGCCAAATACCCACTAAACATGAGTTTTTGGTCAAACTGAGATGATTGGGAGCGTCCGTCGCAAAAAAATCAACTACAAGTTTTTGGTGGTTCAGTGGAAAAAATGGCGATCCCACGTGAGTTTTGCGGCACCGTTCCTTCCGAAATGAAAGTGTCGAAAACCCACCAAACATGTGTTTTGGGT
The DNA here is from genome assembly GCA_009763385.1 of Coix lacryma-jobi var. lacryma-jobi. Taxonomy (NCBI): domain Eukaryota; kingdom Viridiplantae; phylum Streptophyta; class Magnoliopsida; order Poales; family Poaceae; genus Coix; species Coix lacryma-jobi. The sequence goes on from CM019825.1 coordinate 103,376,563, forward strand.
CAAACTGAGATGATTCGGTGTGTCCGCTGTGAAAAATTCAACTGCGAGTTTTTTGGTGCATTAGTGGATAAAACAGCCATCCCGTCCGAGTTTTGCGGCACCGTTCCTTCGGAAATGAAAGTGCCAAAAACTCACCAAACATGAGTTTTGGGACAAACTGAGATGATTGGGTGTGTCTGTTGTCAAAAATTCAACTACGAGTTTTTCGGTGCATCACTGGATAACGGCCATCCCGCACGCGTTTTGCGGCACCGTTCCTTCGGAAATGAATGTGCGAAAAACCCACCAAGCATGAGATTTGGGTCAAACTGAGATGATTGGGTGCGTCCGTTGCGAAAAATTCAACTGCGAGTATTTCGGTGCATCAGTGATAAAACGACCATCCCGCGCGAGTTTTGCGGCACCGTTTCTTCGAAACTGAAAGTGCCAAAAACCCACCAAACAAGAGTTTTGGGTCAGACTGAGATGATTCGGTGCATTTGTTCCAAAAAATTAAACTGTGTGTTTTTCACTGCATCAGTTGATAAAACGGTCATCCCGCGCGAGTTTTGCGACACCGTTCCTTTGGAAATGGAAGTGCCAAAACCCACCAAACAAGAGTTTTGGCTCAACCTGAGATGATTTGGTGCGTTCGTTCCGAAAAAATCAACTATGATTTTTTCGGTGCATTAGTTGATAAAACAGCCACCCGTTCGAGTTTTCCGGCCCGTTCCTTCAGAAATGAAAGTGCCACCACCAAACAAGAGTTTTGGGTCAAACTGAGATGATTTGGTGCGTTCGTTCTGAAAAATTCAGTTGCGAGTTTTTCGGTGCATTAATTGATAAAACGGCCACCCTGCCCGAGTTTTTCGGCACAGTTTCTTCGGAAATAAAAGTGTCAAAAACCCACCAAACATGAGTTTTAGGACAAACTTAGATGATTGGGTGTGTCCGCTGTGAAAAATTCAACTGCGACTTTTTCGGTGCATTAGTGGATAAAATGGTCACCCTACGCGAGTTTTGCGGCACAGTTCCTTCGGAAATAAAAGTGCCAAAAACCCAGGAAACATGAGTTTTGGGACAAACTGAGATGATTGGGTGTGTCCATTCTGAAAAATTCAACTGCGAGTTTTTCGGTGCATCTGTGGATAAAACAGCCATCCCGCGCGAGTTTTGCGGCACCGTTCCTTCGGAAATGAAAATGCCAAAAACACACCAAACATGAGTTTTGGGTCAAACTGAGATGATTGGGTGTGTTCGTTGCAAAAAAATTCAACTGCGAGTTTTTTGGTGCATCAGTGATAAAACGGCCATCCCGTGTGAGTTTTGCAGCACCGAACCTTCGGAAATGAAAGTGCCAAAAACCCACCAAACAAGAGTTTTGGGTCAAACTGAGATCATTCGGTGCGTTCGTTCCGAAAAATACAACTACGATTTTGTCGTTGCATCAGTGGATAAAACGATCATCCTGGGCGAGTTTTGTGGTACCGTTTCTTCGGAAATGAAACATACAAAACCCCACAAAACATGAGTTTTAGGTGAAACTAAGATGATTCAGTGTGTCCGTTGTGAAAAATTCAACTGCTAGTTTTTCGGTCCATGAGTGGAAAAAATGGCCATCCCGCGCGAGTTTTGCAGCACTGTTCCATCAGAAATGAAAGTGCCAAATACCCACTAAACATGAGTTTTTGGTCAAACTGAGATGATTGGGAGCGTCCGTCGCAAAAATCAACTACAAGCTTTTGGTGGTTCAGTGGAAAAAATGGCGATCCCACGTGAGTTTTGCGGCACCGTTCCTTCCAAAATGAAAGTGTCGAAAACCCACCAAACTTGTGTTTCGGGTCAAACTGAGATGATTCGGTGTGTCCGCTGTGAAAAATTCAACTGCGAGTTTTTCGGTGCATTAGTGGATAAAACAGCCATCCCGCCCGAGTTTTGCGGCACCGTTCCTTCGGAAATGAAAATGCCAAAAACTCACCAAACATGAGTTTTGGGACAAACTGAGATGATTGGGTGTGTCTGTTGTCAAAAATTCAACTACGAGTTTTTCGGTGCATCAGTGGATAACGGCCATCCCGCACGCGTTTTGCGGCACCGTTCCTTCGGAAATGAATGTGCCAAAAACCCACCAAACATGAGATTTGGGTCAAACTGAGATGATTGGGTGCGTCCGTTGCGAAAAATTCAACTGCGAGTTTTTCGGTGCATCAGTGATAAAACGGCCATCCCGCGCGAGTTTTGCGGCACCGTTTCTTCGAAACTGAAAGTGCCAAAAACCCACCAAACAAGAGTTTTGGGTCAGACTGAGATGATTCGGTGCATTTGTTCCAAAAAATTAAACTGTGTGTTTTTCGCTGCATCAGTTCATAAAACGGTCATCCCGCGCGAGTTTTGCGACACCGTTCCTTTGGAAATGGAAGTGCCAAAACCCACCAAACAAGAGTTTTGGCTCAACCTGAGATGATTTGGTGCGTTCGTTCCGAAAAAATCAACTATAATTTTTTCGGTGCATTAGTTGATAAAACAGCCACCCGTCCGAGTTTTCCGGCCCGTTCCTTCAGAAATGAAAGTGCCACCACCAATCAAGAGTTTTGGGTCAAACTGAGATGATTTGGTGCGTTCGTTCTGAGAAATTCAGTTGCGAGTTTTTCGGTGCATTAATTGATAAAACGGCCACCCTGCCCGAGTTTTTTGGCACAGTTCCTTCGGAAATAAAAGTGTCAAAAACCCACCAAACATGAGTTTTGGGACAAACTTAGATGATTGGGTGTGTCCGCTGTGAAAAATTCAACTGCGACTTTTTCGGTGCATTAGTGGATAAAATGGTCACCCTACGCGAGTTTTGCGGCACAGTTCCTTCGGAAATGAAAGTGCCAAAAACCCAGGAAACGTGAGTTTTGGGACAAACTGAGATGATTGGGTGTGTCCATTCTGAAAAATTCAACTGCGAGTTTTTCGGTGCATCTGTGGATGAAACAGCCATCCCGCGCGAGTTTTGCGGCACCGTTCCTTCGGAAATGAAAATGCCAAAAACACACCAAACATGAGTTTTGGGTCAAACTGAGATGATTGGGTGCGTTCGTTGCAAAAAAATTCAACTGCGAGTTTTTCGGTGCATCGGTAATAAAACGGCCATCCCGCGTGAGTTTTGCAGCACCGAACCTTCGGAAATGAAAGTGCCAAAAACCCACCAAACAAGAGTTTTGGGTCAAACTGAGATCATTCGGTGCGTTCGTTCCGAAAAATACAACTACGATTTTGTCGTTGCATCAGTGGATAAAACGATCATCCTGGGCGAGTTTTGTGGTACCGTTTCTTCGGAAATGAAACATACAAAAACCCACAAAACATGAGTTTTAGGTGAAACTAAGATGATTCAGTGTGTCCGTTGTGAAAAATTCAACTGCTAGTTTTTCGGTCCATGAGTGGAAAAAATGGCCATCCCGCGCGAGTTTTGCAGCACTGTTCCATCGGAAATGAAAGTGCCAAAAACCCACTAAACATGAGTTTTTGGTCAAACTGAGATGATTGGGAGCGTCCGTCGCAAAAAAATCAACTACAAGTTTTTGGTGGTTCAGTGGAAAAAATGGCGATCCCACGTAAGTTTTGCGGCACCGTTCCTTCCAAAATGAAAGTGTCGAAAACCCACCAAACTTGTGTTTTGGGTCAAACTGAGATGATTCGGTGTGTCCGCTGTGAAAAATTCAACTGCGAGTTTTTCGGTGCATTAGTGGATAAAACAGCCATCCCGCCCGAGTTTTGCGGCACCGTTCCTTCGGAAATGAATGTGCCAAAAACTCACCAAACATGAGTTTTGGGACAAACTGAGATGATTGGGTGTGTCTGTTGTCAAAAATTCAACTACGAGTTTTTCGGTGCATCAGTGGATATCGACCATCCCGCACGCGTTTTGCGGCACCGTTCCTTCGGAAATGAATGTGCCAAAAACCCACCAAACATGAGATTTGGGTCAAACTGAGATGATTGGGTGCGTCCGTTGCGAAAAATTCAACTGCGAGTTTTTCGGTGCATCAGTGATAAAACGGTCATCCCGCGCGAGTTTTGCGGCACCGTTTCTTCGAAACTGAAAGTGCCAAAAACCCACCAAACAAGAGTTTTGGGTCAGATTGAGATGATTCGGTGCATTTGTTCCAAAAAATTAAACTGTGTGTTTTTCGCTGCATCAGTTGATAAAACGGTCATCCCGCGCGAGTTTTGCGACACCGTTCCTTTGGAAATGGAAGTGCCAAAACCCACCAAACAAGAGTTTTGGCTCAACCTGAGATGATTTGGTGCGTTCGTTCCGAAAAAATCAACTATGATTTTTTCGGTGCATTAGTTGATAAAACAGCCACCCGTCCGAGTTTTCCGGCCCGTTCCTTCAGAAATGAAAGTGCCACCACCAAACAAGAGTTTTGGGTCAAACTGAGATGATTTGGTGCGTTCGTTCTGAAAAATTCAGCTGCGAGTTTTTCGGTGCATTAATTGATAAAACGGCCACCCTGCCCAAGTTTTTCGGCACCGTTCCTTCGGAAATAAAAGTGTCAAAAACCCACCAAACATGAGTTTTGGGACAAACTTAGATGATTGGGTGTGTCCGCTGTGAAAAATTCAACTGCGACTTTTTCGGTGCATTAGTGGATAAAATGGTCACCCTACGCGAGTTTTGCGGCACAGTTCCTTCGGAAATGAAAGTGCCAAAAACCCAGGAAACGTGAGTTTTGGGACAAACTGAGATGATTGGGTGTGTCCATTCTGAAAAATTCAACTGCGAGTTTTTCGGTGCATCTGTGGATGAAACAGCCATCCCGCGCGAGTTTTGCGGCACCGTTCCTTCGGAAATGAAAATGCCAAAAACACACCGAACATGAATTTTGGGTCAAACTGAGATGATTGGGTGCGTTCGTTGCAAAAAATTCAACTGCGAGTTTTTCGGTGCATCAGTGATAAAACGGCCATCCCGCGTGAGTTTTGCAGCACCGAACCTTCGGAAATGAAAGTGCCAAAAACCCACCAAACAAGAGTTTTGGGTCAAAATGAGATCATTCGGTGCGTTCGTTCCGAAAAATACAACTACGATTTTGTCGTTGCATCAGTGGATAAAACGATCATCCTGGACGAGTTTTGTGGTACCGGTTCTTCGGAAATGAAACATACAAAAACCCACAAAACATGAGTTTTAGGTCAAACTGAGATCATTCGGTGCGTTCGTTCCGAAAAATTCAACTATGATTTTATCGTTGCATCAGTGGATAAAATGATCATCCTGGGCGAGTTTTGTGGTACCGTTTCTTCGCAAATGAAACATACAAAAACCCACAAAACATGAGTTTTAGGTCAAACTGAGATCATTCGGTGCGTTCGTTCCGAAAAATTCAACTATGATTTTATCGTTGCATCAGTGGATAAAATGATCATCCTGGGCGAGTTTTGTGGTACCGTTTCTTCGCAAATGAAACATAATAAAACCCACGAAACATGAGTTTTAGGTGAAACTAAGATGATTCAGTGTGTCCGTTGTAAAAAATTCAACTGCTAGTTTTTCGGTCCATGAGTGGAAAAAATGGCCATCCCGCGCGAGTTTTGCAGCACTGTTCCATCGGAAATGAAAGTGCCAAAAACCCACTAAACATGAGTTTTTGGTCAAACTGAGATGATTGGGAGCGTCCGTCGCAAAAAAATCAACTTCAAGTTTTTGGTGGTTCAGTGGAAAAAATGGCGATCCCACGTGAGTTTTGCGGCACCGTTCCTTCCAAAATGAAAGTGTCGAAAACCCACCAAACTTATGTTTTGGGTCAAACTGAGATGATTCGGTGTGTCCGCTGTGAAAAATTCAACTGCGAGTTTTTCGGTGCATTAGTGGATAAAACAGCCATCCCGCCCGAGTTTTGTGGCACCGTTCCTTCGGAAATGAAAGTGCCAAAAACTCACCAAACATGAGTTTTGGGACAAACTGAGATGATTGGGTGTGTCTGTTGTCAAAAATTCAACTACGAGTTTTTCGGTGCATCAGTGGATAACGGCCATCCCGCACGCGTTTTGCGGCACCGTTCCTTCGGAAATGAATGTGTCAAAAACCCACCAAACATGAGATTTGGGTCAAACTGAGATGATTGGGTGCGTCCGTTGCGAAAAATTCAACTGCGAGTTTTTCGGTGCATCAGTGATAAAATGGCCATCCCGCGCGAGTTTTGCGGCACCGTTTCTTCGAAACTGAAAGTGCCAAAAACCCACCAAACAAGAGTTTTGGGTCAGACTGAGATGATTCGGTGCATTTGTTCCAAAAAATTAAACTGTGTGTTTTTCGCTGCATCAGTTGATAAAACGGTCATCCCGCGCGAGTTTTGCGACACCGTTCCTTTGGAAATGGAAGTGCCAAAACCCACCAAACAAGAGTTTTGGCTCAACCTGAGATGATTTGGTGCGTTCGTTCCAAAAAAATCAACGGAGTTTTTCGGTGCATTATTTGATAAAACAGCCACCCGTCCGAGTTTTCCGGCCCGTTCCTTCAGAAATGAAAGTGCCACCACCAAACAAGAGTTTTGGGTCAAACTGAGATGATTTGGTGCGTTCGTTCTGAAAAATTCAGCTGCGAGTTTTTCGGTGCATTAATTGATAAAACGGCCACCCTGCCCAAGTTTTTCGGCACCGTTCCTTCGGAAATAAAAGTGTCAAAAACCCACCAAACATGAGTTTTGGGACAAACTTAGATGATTGGGTGTGTCCGCTGTGAAAAATTCAACTGCGACTTTTTCGGTGCATTAGTGGATAAAATGGTCACCCTACGCGAGTTTTGCGGCACAGTTCCTTCGGAAATGAAAGTGCCAAAAACCCAGGAAACTTGAGTTTTGGGACAAACTGAGATGATTGGGTGTGTCCATTCTGAAAAATTCAACTGCGAGTTTTTCGGTGCATCTGTGGATGAAACAGCCATCCCACGCGAGTTTTTCGGTGCATCTGTGGATGAAACAGCCATCCCGCGCGAGTTTTGCGGCACCGTTCCTTTGGAAATGAAAATGCCAAAAACACACCAAACATGAGTTTTGGGTCAAACTGAGATGATTGGGTGCGTTCGTTGCAAAAAAATTCAACTGCGAGTTTTTCGCTGCATCAGTGATAAAACGGCCATCCCGCGTGAGTTTTGCAGCACCGAACCTTCGGAAATGAAAGTGCCAAAAACCCACCAAACAAGAGTTTTGGGTCAAACTGAGATCATTCGGTGCGTTCGTTCCGAAAAATACAACTACGATTTTGTCGTTGCATCAGTGGATAAAACGATCATCCTGGGCGAGTTTTGTGGTACCGTTTCTTCGGAAATGAAACATACAAAAACCCACAAAACATGAGTTTTAGGTGAAACTAAGATGATTCAGTGTGTCCGTTGTGAAAAATTCAACTGCTAGTTTTTCGGTCCATGAGTGGAAAAAATGGCCATCCCGCGCGAGTTTTGCAGCACTGTTCCATCGGAAATGAAAGTGCCAAAAACCCACTAAACATGAGTTTTTGGTCAAACTGAGATGATTGGGAGCGTCCGTCGCAAAAAAATCAACTACAAGTTTTTGGTGGTTCAGTGGAAAAAATGGCGATCCCACGTGAGTTTTGCGGCACCGTTCCTTCCGAAATGAAAGTGTCGAAAACCCACCAAACTTGTGTTTCGGGTCAAACTGAGATGATTCGGTGCGTCCGCTGTGAAAAATTCAACTGCGAGTTTTTTGGTGCATTAGTGGATAAAACAGCCATCCCGCCCGAGTTTTGCGGCACCGTTCCTTCGGAAATGAAAGTGCCAAAAACCCACCAAACATGAGTTTTGGGACAAACTGAGATGATTGGGTGTGTCTGTTGTCAAAAATTAGACTACGAGTTTTTCGGTGCATCAGTGGATAACGGCCATCCCGCACGCGTTTTGCGGCACCGTTCCTTCGGAAGTGAATGTGCCAAAAACCCACCAAACATGAGATTTGGGTCAAACTGAGATGATTGGGTGCGTCCATTGCGAAAAATTCAAGTGCGAGTTTTTCGATGCATCAGTGATAAAATGGCCATCCCGCGCGAGTTTTGCGGCACCGTTTCTTCGAAACTCAAAGTGCCAAAACCCCACCAAATAAGAGTTTTGGGTCAGACTGAGATGATTCGGTGCATTTGTTCCAAAAAATTAAACTGTGTGTTTTTCGCTGCATCAGTTGATAAAACGGTCATCCCGCGCGAGTTTTGCGACACCGTTCCTTTGGAAATGGAAGTGCCGAAACCCACCAAACAAGAGTTTTGGGTCAAACTGAGATGATTTGGCGCGTTCGTTCCGAAAAATTCAACTATGAGTTTTTCAGTGCATTAGTTGATAAAACAGCCACCCGCCTGAGTTTTCCGGCACCGTTCCTTTAGAAATGAAAGTGCCATCACCAAACAAGAGATTTGGGTCAAACTGAGATGATTCGGTGCGTTAGTTCTGAAAAATTCAGCTGCGAGTTTTTCGGTGCATTAATTGATAAAACGGCCACCCTGCCCGAGTTTTTCGGCACCGTTCCTTCGGAAATAAAAGAGCCTAAAACTACCAAACATGAGTTTTGGGACAAACTTAGATGATTGGGTGTGTCCGCCGTGAAAAATTCAACTGTGAGTTTTACGGTGCATTAGTGGATAAAATGGTCACCCTGGGCGAGTTTTGCGGCACAGTTCCTTCGGAAATGAAAGTGCCAAAAACCTAGGTAACGTGAGTTTTGGGACAAACTGAGATGATTGAGTGTGTCCATTCTGAAAAATTCAACTGCGAGTTTTTCGGTGCATCTGCGGATAAAACAGCCATCCCGTGCGAGTTTTGCGGCACCGTTCCTTCGGAAATGAAAATGCCAAAAACACACCAAACATGTGTTTTGGGTCAAACTGAGATGATTGGGTGCGTTCGTTGCAAAAAATTCAACTGTGAGTTTTTCGGTGCATCAGTGATAAAACGACCATCCCGCGTGAGTTTTGCAGCACCGAACCTTCACAAATGAAAGTGCCAAAAACCCACCAAACAAGAGTTTTGGGTCAAACTGAGATCATTCGGTGCGTTCGTTCTGAAAAATGCAACTACGATTTTATCGTTGCATCAGTGGATGAAACGATCATCCTGGGCGAGTTTTGTGGTACCGTTTCTTCAGAAATGAAACATACAAAATCCCACGAAACATGAGTTTTAGGTGAAACTAAGATGATTTAGTGCGTCCATTGTGAAAAATTCAACTGCTAGTTTTTCGACCCAAGTGGAAAAAACGACCATCCCGCGCTAGTTTTGCGGCACTGTTCCATCAGAAATGAAAGTGCCAAATACCCACTAAACATGAGTTTTTGGTCAAACTGAGATGATTGGGAGCGTCCGTCGCAAAAAAATTAACTACAAGTTTTTGGTGGTTCAGTGGAAAAAATGGCAATCCCACGTGAGTTTTGCGGCACCGTTCCTTCTGAAATGAAAGTGTCGAAAACCCACCAAACTTGTGTTTTGGGTCAAACTGAGATGATCCGGTGTGTCCGCTGTGAAAAAATCAACTGCCAGTTTTTCGGTGCATTAGTGGATAAAACAGCCATCCCGCCCGAGTTTTGCGGCACCGTTCCTTCGGAAGTGAAAGTGTCAAAAACCCACCAAACATGAGTTTTGGAACAAACTAAGATGATTGGGTGTGTCTGTTGTCAAAAATTCAACTACGAGTTTTTCGGTGCATCAGTGGATAACGGCCATCCCGCACGCGTTTTGCGGCACCGTTTCTTCGGAAATGAATGTGCCAAAACCCCACCAAACATGAGATTTGGGGCAAACTGAGATGATTGGGTGCGTCCGTTGCGAAAAATTCAACTGTGAGTTTTTCGGTGCATCGGTGATAAAACGGCCATCCCGCGCGAGTTTTGCGGCATCGTTTCTTCGAAACTCAAAGTGCCAAAAACCCACCAAACAAGAGTTTTGGGTCAGACTGAGATGATTCGGTGCATTTGTTCCGAAAAATTAAACTGTGTGTTTTTCGCTGCATCAGTGGATAAAACGGTCATCCCGCGCGAGTTTTGCGACACCGTTCCTTTGGAAATGGAAGTGCCAAAACCCACCAAACAAGAGTTTTGGGTCAAACTGAGATGATTTGGTGCGTTCGTTCCGAAAAATTCAACTATGAGTTTTTCAGTGCATTAGTTGATAAAACAGCCACCCGCCTGAGTTTTCCGGCACCGTTCCTTCAGAAATGAAAGTGCCACCACCAAACAAGAGTTTTGGGTCAAACTGAGATGATTCGGTGCGTTAGTTCTTAAAAATTCAGCTGCGAGTTTTTCGGTGCATTAATTGATAAAACGGCCACCCTGCCCGAGTTTTTCGGCACCGTTCCTTCGGAAATAATAGAGCCAAAAACCACCAAACATGAGTTTTGGGACAAACTTAGATGATTGGGTGTGTCCGCTGTGAAAAATTCAACTGTGAGTTTTACGGTGCATTAGTTGATAAAACAGCCACCCGCCCGAGTTTTCCGGCACCGTTCCTTCAGAAATGAATGTGCCAAAAACCCACCAAACATGAGTTTTGGGACAAACTGAGATGATTTGGTGCGTTCGTTCCGAAAAATTCAACTATGAGTTTTTCGGTGCATTAGTTGATAAAACAGCCACCCGCTCGAGTTTTCCAGCACCGTTCCTTCGGAAATGAAAGTGCCAAAAACCCACCAAACAAGAGTTTTGGGTCAAACTGAGATGATTCGGTGCGTTCGTTCTGAAAAATTCACCTGCGTGTTTTTCGGTGCATTAATTGATAAAACGCCCACCCCGCCCGAGTTTTTCGGCACCGTTCCTTCAGAAATGAAAGTACCAAATATAACCATCAAATAAATAAAGAAAAGGATCCAAATGCAACCAACACCCAAACTTAGGGTTTTATCTAACAGAATTCCACGAGTTTTGGTGTTTGTCTATTTCTGCAGGGGGTTATCAGGAAATATGGAGGAAAGGCCCACACGTCGGGTTTACATAGAGATATTAATGTGTGCGGCAATTATCCAACATCTAGAAGAGTCCAGAAGCCACGGGAACGAGCGGGAGGCCAAGCGGGCCCGGGGGCTGGACGCCCGCCCTCCCCCCTTGGGTGACCGCCCAGGTCTCAGGGCCAATCAGCGCCCGTCTCGCGGATCATGCTCCACCGACCTAAGGGACTAAGGAAAACCGTGCGATTAAGGTCGGTTTGATCCGACGGCCCACGTTCATTTGGAGGGGCTATATAAGCAGGCCCCCTGGCCCCTAGAGGATTCATTCCCTCATTCTCTGAAACCCTAATTCATTCATCAGGAGGAGAGTCTCTGATCAAGCCCTAGAGCCACCACATCAACTAGATCTCTAGTTTAGCATAGCTACATAGGATTAGAACTAGGAGTCAATCTTCGATTGGTTTCCGGATCTGTCAAGAGGATTCTTGGTAATTCCTCTACTGTTCTTCATTTGTTCATCATTGTTCTTCAATATTATGAATACAAATTTGTTCTATTTCAATATATTGATTATGACTTTACTCTACTTGTTTATATTTGCAATTATATCGTTCTTAGTTTATCATAGTTATATGCTTGGCTTAGTTAGATTGGAATTATATACATGTTTAGGATCGTATAGCGTTTATCCATGTGTACAGTGGGTAAATGATAAGTATTGTGTAGGCGTGGTGCCTATACCGTATTTATCTGCGATTGTACCCTATATGCCGGATCGCGGGGTAGTTCGCGATAGTGACAGTTTCGTTGATTCTTATATAGTCCCCCTCCCGTGTATAGGGCAGGCAGAGCAACACTATTACAGGGGAGTGATTGCTATGTTTCTCATCTTCCTTGATAATATCACTATGCATGGGCATAGTCCTTTCTCGCAATGATTGCCAAGTATAATTGCACTAACTATGATATGCTAGACTTTATAGTTAAGAATAACTTAGGAAATATTCTTGTAGTTCATCCTAATCCCATGCTAATGACTTGCTAGAATATCTGTTGAGGTGCTTATCATTATTTTATGTGGCTAGTTATGCTGATCAGATTAGTAATCTTTGTCACCATTCATACATTATCTATATTTTATGTGACATTTATCCCTGTATGCAAGAGATAGATGAATGCTCTCTATTACACATGCAATGATAGATACTCAGTTTCATATTTCATTCCATAATCAACATTGGTGTTAGTAATCCCTTCCCAGTGGTAAAAATATAAATAACAATACCTGGAATACTTCCCGGTTAAAATGCTACATTGGTATTAATCTGTGCGCTTGCAGATCTCATTTATTATTTATCCAGAAGTGCAATTGCATATTTCAATACCGCGCCTCTCATGTCATGCTGGGGATGACAACTTGGCTTAAGTGGCATGAGGGATAGGTTCGGCATTTTTGGCGCCGTTATCAGAATTAGAAAACTAAGTTTACTTTTGGTAATGACGTTAAGAATGCCCAACAAGCATTTTTGGTGCCGTTGTCAGGGAAGGTTGATTTACTAATAAGGAATGAATACGGAATATTGAGTCACCATTCGCATCACTAATATGATTGAGATCATCAATTCTCTCCTACAGCTTTACCCCTGTATTTTGTTATTTTCATTATTTTATGCAGGGTTATGTATGAATAGAAGACATCTTCCAGAAAATTTTGTTGACGACCCCGAAGCGTTAATCAGAAAACAAGAGCCAAGCTCAAGAAGACATCGTCAACACTTCAGCGCGAAGCTTCATCCAATCAAGAAGACCGCTGAAGTTTCATCCGGAACTTGTCGACAGAGTTCGAAGCCATGGCGAACAAGTCGATCCGCGAGTTTTCAGCTCCCACCACAGACAACATCCGCATTGGACCTGCTGTGGAGATCGACCGCAACTTTGAGCTCAAGCCTGGGCTCATCAACATGGTGCAAGCCAACCAGTTCTGTGGGAAGGCGCACGAAGACGCTAGTGCTCATCTCCAACACTTCCTGGAGATTTGCAGCACATTCACTATGTCAGAAGTTCCCAGAGACGCCATACTACTTCGCCTCTTCCCATTCTCACTGTTGGGGAGAGCGAAGCAGTGGTTCTATGCAACGAAGGAGAAGAACACTACGTGGGCACTCTGCTCCACGAACTTTCTGGCCAAGTTCTTTCCCATGGGCAAGACCAATGCTCTCAGTGGGAAGATTACAAGTTTTCAGCAACAACATGATGAATCCGTTCCAGAGGCATGGGAGCGCTTCCAAGATTACATCCTAGAATGTCCCCATGATGGAATGGAGAGCTGGCTGCTGATGCAGACGTTTTATCATGGGCTCGGTAATAGCGCCCGTGAAACCATGGATGCTGCGGCTGGAGGAGCATTCCTGTCACTCACCATACCACAAGCCACAGCTCTTGTGGAGAAGATGGCGTCCAACCAAGGTTGGAACGAAGAGAGGACCCAGACACGCAAGAAGGGTGGAGGTATGCACCAGCTCAAGGACACATGCTGTCTGCAAAGCTGGACCTGCTCATGAAGAAGCTCGATAACAAAGCTGGAGACAAGAAAGAAGTCATGCACGTCTACGACTCTCACATGACTTGTGAGGAGTGTGGAGATACTGGACACTCAGGCAATCACTGCCCTGAGATGCATGAGGACGTGAACTACATCAACAACAACAACAACAACTATTACAACCGTCCGCAGCAAAATCAAGGTTGGAATCAACAGAGGCCTAACTACTCAGGTAACTACTCAGGTAATTATCAAGGTAACAATTCTTACAACAATAATAATAATTTTCCACCTTTGAGAGAGTTAGTGTCTAATCAAGGAAAGCTAATGGATAACATGTCTAAGAAATTGGCATCTAATGATAAAATGCTAGAAAATATAAATAATAGAATGGATAATTTTTCTACTACCATCAAGAATCAAATTACCTTTAATAAAATGATTGAATCTCAATTAAACCAAATAGCTGCTACTATTCCTGCTACTAACCCCGGTATACCATCACAACCGGAAGGATTAGAATCTGCAAATCTTGTAGACATGTTTGATGCAGGTAACTACTGGAGTAACCCCATTGTGGAAGTACATAATGACCTTCTGCCGGTCAAGAGAGGCGATTCAGGACGCCCCGTCATCCCGATCTCCATCGGCATGGTGGACTTCCCAGAAGCACTCTGCGACTTTGGCTCCAGCGTCAACATTATGCCCAGGGTACTCTACGAAAAATTCTTTACACGTCCTTTATTAGAAACAACTGTGTTTGCAGCTTGCAGATCGGACACTGAGCTTCCCAAAAGGAATATTGAAGAACATATGTGTCCGAGTTGGTACCTCGTACGTCCCAGCAGACTTCGTGGTGATAGAGACCGGTGTTGATGAGAGGTCACCCGTCATCTTGGGGAAGCCATTCCTGAACACCTCGGGAGCTGTCATCTACTCCAGTGCTGCGAAGATCAACTTCAACTTCAAGGGGAGGAAGGAGACGTTTTCCTTCAAGAACAAGACTGCACAAATCCCAGAGCAACCCCAATATGAACCAAGGAAGAGGACCAACAGGAGGAACAAGCAGAACAAGAACAAGAAACAAGTGTGGACCGAATCAGCTAAGATGGTCACTGCAATTCACGGAGGACAAGATCGTCGACTCAAGTCGCCTTTCCTGATCAAGAAGGACGACCCTGGTGTTCCAAGCATCGAGTGCTCAATCAATGGATACTCCTTTCAAAAGACACTCTGCGACACCGGATCGGGCGTCAACATAATGGCCGCAGTCACGTATCAGCTCCTGTACGGAACCATGCCCCTAAAACCGACATACATTCAGCTCCAGATGGCAGACCAGACATTCCGAAAGGTTGAAGGTATAGTGACCGATGTCCTTGTCAAAATAAACGATCATTTTGTCCATACAGATTTTCAGGTCATTGACATGGGAGAAGACGAGTACGATCCACCTATCATCCTTGGAAGACCGTTCCTCAGCACCGTCAAAGCAATCATCTACATTGGAACCGGAGAAGTCCACATGCACTTCCCCTCTGAGAAGGTACGCCGCTACTTTGATGACCCTAACTATATAGTTGAAGATTCTAAGCAGGTCAGGACAAGAAGAAGGCGACACAACCGCAATCAGAGGAAGCAAATCATCTAGGACGGATGGGCAGATTATGAAGGAGAGGTAGTAAGGTCTGAGGATATACAGCTGGAACAGGAGACCGTAGCACCAAATCAGGTGTGGAGAGAGAAGATAGTTGTACAAGAAGAGGAGGCGCTGCCGGAACCGCCGTCTACGCCATCCAGCGAATCCCAGGACGACTAAGAATACAAAGAGTCCCGTTCGGAGGACTTTAAAACACCGAACACCGTGCCAAGAGGTAAACTTGGTAGTTATCACTTTCCCTTCTTTTTTTATTTACTTTTTCTCAAAGTAGCTAGTTTAGTTAATCATGTTCATACTATCTTAAAAAGAAAATAAAAATGTTAAAACTAGTAAGCCCCATGTGAGTATACGAGTGGCATAAAACCCATAAGTACATTCACTGTGGTGGCATAAAAAAATAAAAATATTTTTCTGCTCCATAAAAATGAAAATACAAAAAAAAATTGTGATCCTACTAAAGAGAGTAACACTTATTGAGGAAGCTCAACATGATAAAGGCTAGATATTTATGCTAACACTTAACCAGTTCCACAAAGCATTGTAAACATATTGAATGCCGAACGCATAAGTAGCAAGGAGATAAAAGGGCAACATGTAAATATAAATATATTCAGATGATGTATGCATAGGCTAATCTAGCTAGTCTGCCGCACATCTAGCTTTCATAAACCCGTCAGGTGTAAACTCAAGCAAAGCTAATCCACCGCATGATACCACTTACTACAAATTTACACCACTCCTTATAATTAGATTAATCCACCGCATGATACGATCTAATTATAAGAGGCTAAAAGCACACGTACATCTGGACAGATCTATAAAAACTCATTACTCATGTAAGCTTAACCAGAATCGGCAAACTAGCCGAACTGGGGTCCATGAAGAAGAAACATACAAGCCAAGCATGGTTAAACTAATCTAAAACCTGCACCTGCCGCACGACACCCAGCTCTATCAAAGCCTAAACATGATCGGCATGCATGAACCCACAACATGTAACAACCTAGATTGAAAGTCAGTTCGGCCATTATGATCTTATAATCGGCAAAGCACAAACAAACTCGTGCGACAAGGCCGAACGAAGATCAATCTAGATTGGGCGAAAGGTGTTGTATGAATTAAATAAATAAAACATATAACACATGATAACTTGATGAATCTATTAGATCTGCCAAATCTAACAGAGCCGATTACTATTTTTACTCATGACTCAATCCGCCGCACGATACAAGCCATAAGCAAAAACTTCCCGTCAAAAGCTTAAATACGCCGCACGATACTAAGCTTAACGTACGAGACTACTTGCATCATATCTAAATCCACCGCATGATACTAGACATGATAGCAAGGTTGCCGGTACTTACGGAGGTCGACGGATCGATGTTTCCTATCGAAGAACTCGACGACATGACTAGGGACTCGAAGATGGCACGGGGCCGGTTTGCATTGATGTGGTTGTGAAAAGTTTTACAATGGTCGAGGGCTTATATTTATACCCTGGACGAAACACGAGTCCTAGACGATTACGACTTTACAATAAAAATACGGAAAGATATGAATCTACATTATTTGGTGCCTTCCATCGTCACGTGTCTTCTCGTGCAAGCCAGTTTTACTCGCGACATGCGTTTCCCGAATGGAGCCTACTGCCTTGTGAAGTAGCCGACCGCATAGACAGTTACCGAAACTCTGAGGACCAAACAGCTGCCGATTGCTTGCCGAATCTTTTCCCTCTGCTAGTTGGGGTTCACCTGTCATATTCTTATGTGTGCGAAAATCTGGTGTTAACACATGTCCCCTAATTTTGGGATAAATGCTTTATTCCAAAATTCTTTTCCTTTTCGTATCGACACGGAACCTCCAGAAGCATCCGTCTTCTCATGTCATCATTACCATACCTGCCGATTCACCTCCCGATGCACTTGGGGTCTTTTAAACTCTCCCCTTCACTTCGCTTCGGCCTGCGCATCCCGGACTCCTATGCTTCAGCCTCAAAACCAGAAAACCCTCTTCTCTTTTGCTACTCTGAATCAGCTAGAAGATGTCTTCCCAAGCGAGTTGCCATAGTCTCGAGCTCGGTGCCTCCAATTCTTCCAAGAGAAGGTTACTTCCCTCTTCTCTTCCCTCCAAAGCATCTGGCCTCATTTTATTACTTTTACTTCAGGAGGACCAACAACGATCTCACCGAGGACTTGACCCAGAAAATCATAAATCTTCAGCTCAACCTGGAAAAGAAGGATCAGGAAATTACCCGAATTTCCCAAGAGCGTGACATTGCTCGAAAAAGAGCCGCCGGTAAGTGTTTCTCATCGTTTCTTTCTTTATTCTCTTTTTCTGCTTTTACCAACTTCTTTTTTCTCAGTCCTGGCAGCCAGACTCCATGCTCTCGAGGCTGTCGTCACTAAGCTTGCCGTCACGGCTGATGTAATGGGCACAACACCCTTGAAGCGGATAAACGAAGTCAACCGCGTCCTCTCCATCATCTCTAGAGCCGGCATGGGATACGGCGCGACACTCGCTTTTTCCGCCATGAAGATTCACTCCGGTGCCGATTACCACAGATTAGATGTTTGTGAACAAGATCTAGAGGATAGAGTAGAACGTTCCGCAGAAGACATGAAGGTAGCTGGATCAGATCTGGCCGATACCTTCGATCATTTCCTCCCGATTAGGCGTAGGATGGAGTGGACAAACTAACCCTCTGTAATCTTGTTCCTCCTTTTTGTAAATATAAGATTCCTTAGTTTGTCCTTCTGAAATCAATCTACAGCCGGTCCTCCGAGATCAATGCATGTTCTGTTTTTTCGCATATTGATCACTGATTTTTGTTTTCTGTTTCAATCGGCAATGCATACACACCGGTTACTGCGATAACCGCACCGGAAAACTTTGCTCTGCAGACAACTATTGCAACTAGTTATCTCAGATCTAAAGTTCTAATCCTCCTCCCTCAAATTTCCAAGAACAGCCTTCTTTAAGGAATCCTTTCGTCTCTGCTTTCAGTGCTAATTGGTAGCATGAGTCCCCGATCAACCAGTTGAAAATTGAAAAAAAATTTAGCCGAATCCCATTGACTTCCCGATTCTGAAGTCATAACCTTTTCCAATCACCAAAAAAATCCGGCCTAGCCCAACAACGGCCCATAAGCTGTGCAAACCCTTATCCAAGGCTTGATTTTCTAGTGTACAAGTCATGGCTCTATAAAGATGACCGTATACAAGCTGTTATCCCAGTCGAACAGATCGTCTTGTAAGATTCTCACTTCTCAGCTTCTAGCTCAAGTTAGAGAAAACAATGGTAGGGAACGGCGACCATGGCAAATATCCTGTCAAAGGCGAAGCAGGAGGAAGTCGAGCACGAACTCACCGGCGTCATAGGTAAGAAACCAATTCTCTGCCCTCTTGCGATAGTCCATCTCTTGATTCGCTGTTCATCTTCTTTCCAGGGTGGAATCCTCTTCCAGTCACGCTTGGGTTCTTTCCCTAGAAATGGTAGATCTAGAAAACTCTTTCAAATCTTTCTTCATGCCACCATATTTTGGGTCTAATGATTCTTCAACAGACCCATTCGGACACTCTTCGTTACCGAGAGGAAAGAGATAAAGCTCAAAAGGAACTGAAAAATGCATCCAAGAAACATGATATTGAGGAAGTTGAGTGGGCAGAGCAACGGAAACAACTCTGCAGCATCATTACAGGTTAGCAGAACCTTGGTTTTCCCTTTCTCCTGACTGAACCTGCTCTTGTATGTCATACCCCTGCTTCTTGTCAGCCTTGTCTGCAGAGAATGACCGCTTGAAAGCAGCAGCAGACAGAGTCGCCCTCAATGTGAATGCCCGTGGGGATTCTGTCAAAGTCCGTCTTGACGCTGCGAATGGCCGCATAGAATAGGCCGTCATCCAAGGTATACGCACCGGGGTTTCTTTCGGGCTAGCAGCAATGAGTTCCTGGACCAAAGAAGACTACTCCTCCTTACCAGTTGGATTCGCATGCGACCCGGATTGTAACACCTCTGGTGTTTAAGCATGTAGATAACTTGACAATCATCATAGCATCATAATCATCTGATCAGAATTCATGTGTATGCATTTGCTTAGTGTATCATTTTATGTGATGTACCTCTATTGCAAAAACCCTTATTAGCCACTTCCTTCCTATAGGGGCAAATTGGTAATTTAACCTCTGTGCTAGTTTAGTAAATCTTGTTGCAAAATTTAGTGCCCTGATGTTTTTGCTTTGATCAAGTTCAAAGTCAGTTTTGATTTGATTTCCTTTTGCAAACCCTAAAATCCCAAATCCTGGATTTATTCCCTTTTTGAAACTTTTTTAAAAATTCAAAATTTTGAGTTGGTTCAAAAAAGCAAGTTGTGAATCTGACCTAGAGGAACAACTTTGGTTTTACAGATTTCCAGGTTTCTATATAAAATTTGAAGTAATTTCAAATTCATTCAAAATTCCAGTTTTTGTCCCCTTTTCAGTTTTAAAAATTTATTCAAAAACTATTGAGTTTCAGAAAAAGTGTATATTAGCAAAGTTATAGGTTTGTCAAATAGAACAACTTTCATATATAAAGATTTTCAAGTTTCAGTTTGAAATCCAGAGCAATTTTGATTTGAATCAAGTTTGAAAAAGTGTCCCCTTTCTGTTTTGAATGTAGTTCAAAAACTATTTGGAATTTGAAAATGTTCATATTGACAAAGTTGTAGACCTCGTTTTTCTGAACAACTTGGTGTTTTGAGTTTTTGTCGCACAGTTCAATTTTTGAGAGTAATTTGCAAAATACAGAAACCAGCCAAAAGTCAAACCCTAGCCCCTACACTGTTCTTCTTTCCCGTAGAGCCCAGGGGGAGGGGGGGGGCCCCGGCCATGGCGCCGGCGCTGGCCTGCAGCGCATACGGCTGCTCCCCACGCGCCCTTATCCTGCCGCCGCTGTCTCCCTGTTCCCTCCGCGCCCGCACGCGAGCGCTGACCCTCGCTCTCGGCCCCTACAGTGTCCAGCGCGCCGCCGCCGCTGGCCATTGCCGGCCGAGCTTGCGCCCGAGCCCCGGCTGCACGCCAGCTTATCCTCCAGAGCGCAATCGAGTGCGCACGCCCCCGCAACCTTACCCCGGTAACCCCGAGGTCTCTACCGTCCCCTAGCCGCGGCTATATAAGCCCGCCGGAGACCGACCTCCGCACTCCACCTCCGCCACCGTGGCCAGACCTCTCCAGACACTCCGCCGCTCCTCCATCTAGCCCGAAGCTCCGCCTTGAGCTCGTGAAGCTTTCCCACCTCTCAATTTCACCTTCCCCGCCTCCTATCGCCCGGCGTAAGCTCGCCGTTCCCATCTCCGGCAGAAACCCGGCGAGCTCGGGTTCGTGGAATTCGCCGCCTCCGGCCATGATCATCTCTCACCGACCCTCGTGTCGTGTTCCTTGGTTCCGTACGACTCTAACCCGGCCCTTGCGGTCGCGTGTGCTGCGCAGGACCGCCGGACCCCCGGATGCGCCGCCGCGGTCGTCTCCTCCCTCGAGCGTGTCGAGCCTCACCCTCGAGAACGTGTCGAGCCTCACCCTCGAGAACGAGTCGAGCCTCACCCTCGAGCCCTGCCTCCGACACGTGGTAAGCATCCGAGCCTCCGGTCTCTGCTTCCACTCCGTTTCGCCCGAGCCCTCCCAGTCAGGTCTCGGACGAAGGCTTGTTTTTCCGTCTCGCCCGAGCCCGAGCCTCGGCGAGCGCATGCCCTCCGCTTCGCCCGAGCCCAAGCCTCGGCGAGCGCATGCTCTCCGCTTTCGCCCGAGTCAGGCCTCGGACGGAGGCTCACTTCTCCGTCTCGCCCGAAGCCTCCGGGCCAGGCCTCGGACGAAGCTGTCGCTTCCGTCTCGACCGAGCCCCCGCGCGATTCGCCCGAGCCCCGCGATTCGTCGAGCCCGGCCTAGAAAGAGCACAGTGCTCTTTTCTTTTTCTCAGAGATGTGAATAGTGTTCTGTTTTTCTCTTTTTGTATGATTTTCTGTGTGCATCCAAAAATTCTGAAATTTTTGTGGTAGACTCTTTATGCTCTGAAGTATTTTATAAAAATATGAAACTTGAGTTTTGTGCAAAAATTTGAAAAATGTAAAAATTCCCTTTTAATTGAAAAATGAAGGTTTTGGTATTTTTTGGAGAGTGATCTATAACTCCAAAAATCTTGAGATAAATTTTTGTGACCTTTTTATGACATGCTGAACCTCTGGTAAAATTTTGAAGTCTTTTGGAACAAGTTGATTTTTGAGCTTTTATTTTAATTAAGGAATAGTGCCTTTGTTAATTAAATGTTTAGATTTATTTGAGCACCTTAATGACCTCCAAAAATTATGAAATTTGTTTACCATCTGTTTATGCCTTAATGAACTTATGTGATTAATTTGGTAATTTTTGGAGCAACTTCATAAAATGACCTTTTAAATAAATTAAGGAAAATAGAAAAGATGGATTAGGGTTGGTAATAAGTGTTTAATGATGTGATCTTTGGTTGATTGATGTTCATAGACCCCTACCCTTTGGTCTATGATGGTTGTGATGCTATGATTTGATGATGCTTAGGATAAGTATAATAAGGTCTAGTTTAATCAATATTGCTTAAGAAAGAAATGATTACCTTTTATGCTCAACCTAGATTTCGATTATGCTTTGTTTAAGAGTAATCTAGAATCAATGGAATTGTCTTGTACCTTAAGTCCATATCATCATTCTCATGTGCATGCATCATTGCATACGTATAGTGACCGAGGAAGAAGGACCTGAAGTCGAGGTAGCCACCGAAGGATCTGTCCCCGAGGCAACCCCGAGCTCCGACACCTACACCACCAACCCCGAGTCCGTCCTTTTTGCCATCCAAGGCAAGCCCCGGTGCATTTAACCCTTCCTTGAATTTATAAAGTGATTTCCTTAAATGCTTTTGAGTTAAATTATTGCATTAGGTTTATAGGAGTTGAGTGATATCCTAACTGATGCATTATCCACCTTGACCACTGATACACCCGAAGCCTGCTTTCCAAAAGTATTTGAAAAATGCTTAGCAATGCTTATTGAATTAGACTTTGCAATAAAAATGTCAATCTCAAAAGTGTGATCACTGAAAGAAACTTTATGGGAATTTTAGTCTTACTCCCCGGCTGTTGGCTAGGTATCTGATCCGTACCTAGTTAATAGCGAGGAGAGGTTGTCCGCGCGTACGGTGCCGTCATGTTGTAGTCCGGGACTCAACAGTTGACACCGACCGGGACAGGGTTGAAAAACCGACAGGACCTGTACTCTTGGGTTAGAGTCCGAGGTGCTTGTCGCTGGCGGAAAATGTAGGGACCATCCGTATGGGGGCCTGCTGGTCAAGACTTGTAACTATTCACATACTACGGAAAGCTCTGGCTCCGAGAAATCCATTTTGGACCGACAACCGCGCACTGGGAGTGGAGAGATGGCGGAAGTAGCATGTACCCCACGTGGGTTAGAGTCCCGGATTGGAGTGGTGTACTGTACTTCCGGTGGCGTAGGACCCGGGCCCAATCTTGGAGGAATCGTGGTAGACGAGTTGGCATATGCTAGCTTGGGTGCTACATATGCAGTGTGGATAGGGATCCTCAGCTGAGTATTATTTATCCGGATTAACGTTGCTCCTCGGTTATGGAGACTTGGTCCACTGACTGTCAACGGAGAGTGGTTCTCAACTAGGAATGTTTTGAAATGTAAAATGAATCATGAATGATGAAGAATTGAGGAATACTGAATCTTTAAATAAACAAGATTTACAAAAATGCTTTTCTGCAAATACTCGATCTTGCTTAAGCCTTACCTTGACTACCCTAAGCCTTCATTCCTGAGTCTTCTCCCTTTTTCTTTAGTCGGGTAAGTCTTGTTGAGTACCTTTGTACTCAGGGTTTTATTACCCATGTTGCAGGTATGGCAGATTCCTCAGTATGCCTTGGACCCTGCTGTGTGACTGTTGTTCAGGAAGAGGCCGATGAGACCGATGAGTGATTATTCACCTTCGGGCTGGGTGAAGTATCTTTACCCTTCAGTTGTTGTCATATGCTACTCTGCCAACTCTATCTATTGAACTATGGTCTGTAATAACTTCACTTTAATTTTATGTTGAACCCTGGTTTGTAAAACTATTGTTATCTAATTCTTCCGCTATTTACTCCGATGTTATTTGTCAAAATGTTCAAGAGATTGTAACTGAATTGTGAGATGATCCTGCGGACATCGGGCACTAATGTAGCCCAGTAGCGGAACAGGTCTTAATCTCTTGGCTGTACGGATCGACTGTCAGTTGACGGTGATCAGTGGGCCATGGGATTAGAGCCGTTACGTTACACGGATGAATTTGAAGATCTTGAAGCTTATGATCGTCACGCTGCCGCTATTGCCGAGATTACTGACCCGCAATCTATTGTGAACAAATTATTCCTGGGGTAGTCTCGCATTAAGACAGATCTGTGAATGAAGCTTGTAACCCATAGAACCTATTCTTCTCCGAATATTTGCATGATTTTGATTCTTCAATGATTTTCTCGATTGCGACATCTCCTTAGAAAAGCATTTGCCGAATGTATGACGTCATCTTTAGCCGACTAAATCTTATCTCTGATATGTCATGTCACTCGGCATTGCACTTACTGCACTCCACCTTTTTCTTTCCCCGATAAACCTGCTAACTTGAAAAACGCTAGGGTCCCCAAGGTCATGAACATCTGTACTAAAGGCAATATAAATAAAATATCGACTATAACTTAAACTTTTTTGGAACATTTTTTCTACTAAAGGCGATGCTTTTACATTGGCTGTATAAAACATTCCTTGAGTTACACAATCTTCATGCGTTCGGCTTTTAACAAATTGTGCCGAAGCTTTAATCTGTCAAGCAGCACACATGAATAAAAATTTTGTTACAGCCGAATACCCTTTCTTGAGTTCAACATTTTCGGCTAAGGCAATCTGCTACTCATTTTTCCTTTAAGCTTCAAGAATAAGGGCCGATCCTATTATAAGACCATCGGCCGTTACGTACAACCCGAAACGATCATCAAGTCGTAGAAGTATCTTTCATAAATTTTCAATTTCACTAAAAGTTTTCGTTGTACGTCACCTTGCATAATCTCTTCTGATCCTTTTCTGGCAATGGAGAAGTAAACAGAATCTTTCAAACGTCCATCGACCTTAAACATATTCGGGACCCAAACTTGCACATACTGATCCTAATTCGGCTTCATCATTAACACTTTATTCCTTGTCAACCGATATGAAACTTTGGTCTCGATCCTTCTCTCCATTACCATTAGTTGGATTCTAAAAATTACTCTGAGAGCCGACTATCTGAATCGGCTGTTGGTCCTCGTCGAAGACATTCACAGGACCTGCTTCCCAAGCTTTTCCAGAGAAACACTCGACACCTTCATACTCCCAGTAGATGGGCTCTGTATTAGCAATACTTACGGAATCATCAGCATGGACGACCTCAATATCATCTCCAATCCACTGGATGAGGAACTGGTGCATGGTCGATGGCACACAACGGTTTGCATGTATCCAATCTCTTCCCAGCAGCAAACTGTATGCCCCATTGCCATCAATGACGAAGAAGGTAGTGATCAAGGTCTTAGATCCAATCATTAACTCGACATGGACTGCCCCTCGTGTATCAGAAGAATTGCCTGCAAAGTCTCTTAACACCATGTTGATCTTCAATAGATCTTCACTTGTCATGCCGAGCTTTCTGAAGGTGGTATACGGCATGATGTTTATAGAAGCCCCTCCATCAATGAACATCTTGGTCAGTGGCTTGCCATTGACATACCCTCTCATATAAAGTGGCTTCAAGTGTCGATGCCTGATTGGTTTATCAAATACCGCCTTTTGAGCCAAAACAAGATGAGCCAATAAGTCCTGAAACTCACTTTCATCGAAGTCTGAATATGCCTCCTCCTAGACGTCTTGATTCTCAGGGGCTATGAACTCTGATGGTAAAAAGAATGCCATGCACGTGTCAGCCGAACGACTACCTTCACTCGGCCCTCCTTTAGGACGCCAGACTTGTTTTGCTCTAGTGCCCACTTGTGCCAATTCTTTGTTCCTTAAGCGCTGCACCCTCTTCTGGCTTTTCCTTAAACCTGGCGGGCAGCATTGCCCTTTTTGCCAGACATATTCACGGTATTCCTCTTCTTCAGTATGAGCCCAACTTTGATCGGCAAATCTTTCCTACCGATTCTCAGAATTATTTATTTTTAAGCGCCGATCGTCCTTAGGGAATCGTGCCCCAAGCCTTTCATGGACAGAACGGTGGTTGACTCGAGATTGTGTACTCGGAGTATTGATTACTGCATTCAGGGCAGTTGTCCTTAACAGGCAGCTTCAAGCCTTCGTTCCAACAATACTGGAAGAACGAGCATTCCCAATGAGATTGTTCCTGCTCCCCCATATCTTCTTGTCCTTTTCGGTACATCTCTTCCTCGTACCTCCTCTGCTCCTCCAGGAACTTCCGTTCTTCATAAAGCCTCTGCTTCTGGTACCGTTCCTGTTCCCGATGCCACTTATTCAACAGAATGCGCGTCGTGACCCTGGGCCTGGAGGTGTTACCCGTCTCAATTCGGCTATCTTGGAACCGAACTGTCCGCTGAAGCTCTCCATTCGTAATCTGCCGATCGGGATCAATAGTGCCAGCTTCCCTCGCTCTATCAGAGGTTAAAACTTTCATCTTACCCTTACCCCTAGGATCGGCTACATTGATCGTGTTAACAGAGAAAGACACAGTATTCTGCTCAAAAGGGCTACCATCAATCTTCATCTTTCCATCGAACCTCAGATGCCCGCCTTGAATAGCCTTCTGGATCCGATCTCTGAACACTCGGCAATCATTTATGGAATGGGACTTAGTGTTGTGGAAACCACAATACTTCTTGTCTTTGATGCCCCCAGGAAGCAGCATAGGATGACCTTCCGGCAACTCGATGCGTCCCTCCTTCAACAAGTATTCAAATAATTTGTCTGACTTGGACACATCAAAGTCATAAGTACCTTTCTGTTGCCTCAGCCACCGTTGGTTGACTTGAGTTTGCTCTTTAGACCAGGTTATCTCGGCTGCAGCCACCTCATCTTCATCATCATATTCATCTGCTTCCTCTAGGAAAGCCTGATACATCTCGGCAGCTATGTCACCTTTCTGGAACTGATTGTTCCTCTTGAATCCCTGGACTTGATTGCTCATTGTCGCCAACCTTTGTGATAACTGCCCGAGATCCTCAAATTCCATGCCGAACAACATTTCCTTGATACTCGGCAACATACCAGCTATAGCTATTCCTGGTAATTGGTCATCCGGTAAATTCAAAGAATAGCAAAGATTTTTGGTTTCCCTGAATCGGCGCAGATACTCTTGTGGCGTTTCGCCAAGTTTCATCCTTAAGCTCATGAGATCAACCAACTTCTTCTCACTGGTCCCCGTAAAGAAATATGAGTGGAACTTCTGCTCCAGCTCTGCCCATGTATTGATAGAATCTGCCGGTAGAGAGGCGAACCAAGAAAATGCTGGTCCCGTCAACGACAACGGGAAGTATCGAATCCTCCAAGCTTCATCTACTGATGCTTCACCAAGCTGCATCAGGTAACGGCTGATATGCTCCCTCGTACTGGTGTCATCT
Organism: Coix lacryma-jobi var. lacryma-jobi; assembly: GCA_009763385.1. Classification (NCBI taxonomy): domain Eukaryota; kingdom Viridiplantae; phylum Streptophyta; class Magnoliopsida; order Poales; family Poaceae; genus Coix; species Coix lacryma-jobi. The sequence continues at coordinate 103,403,325 of CM019825.1, forward strand.
TGGCCCGAGAACTTGGTGAGGTCAGTAGGAGGCTTGACTCTCGGAGGAAGAGCCACCCGATTGTACCACTCTGGGTAAGGAGACTTGTATGTGTACGTTTGATTCTTTGGCTTTAGGCCGAACCGATTCTGCATCATATCAGCCATTTTATGCATGATGAGGTCAACATTTGAATCAGGAGTTGTTTTTGCTTGTCCCCAGTGTGTAATCCTGCTGAACACCCGTAGCCTGGATTCGGAAGAGCATTAATCGAGTTATAGTTCATAAATTCCCGATATCCGTCTCCAAACATATCTTTCTGGATCCTGTTTGCCACAGGAGACACTCTAGAAGCAGATGGTGGGACGTTCCCTGTCGTGCCGAATGTGAGCTGGCCATAGGTCTGGGGAAGTTGCTGTGTTTCCTGAGAAACCATCCCACCCGTGCTTGGGCCAGCTCCACTATTTTTGACAACTCTTCGGTGTTGAGGTACTTGGAACAACAATGGCCCCCGCACTAGACCAGCAGCTTCCTAAAAATACTTATCTGCGTTCGGACCGAAAGTATCAACCATGACAGCATGAAAGGTGTTCAAGAAACCCGACTGATGACTGGTCACTGCTCCTGATATGATCCTATGCATCATATCCGCCATCTTCTGGAGAGCCGCTTCTTCGCTACCGTCAGGTAGCTCAAGTTGGTAATGAGGAATAACCTTTGGGAACGTCTGCTTCTGATAGACTTTGCCGCTTTTATTCTTGGAGAAGGTCTCCAAGCACTTGCGCTGGAATTCATCACAAGCTCGCTGCACCAGATCTTTTGATTCTGGCGGCAAATCGTCCATGGTCACCTCGAAGACTTGATCTTCGTTAATCTCAGGCATCTTGAAATGAAGTGGTCCCACCAGGCGTGCCAAAAATTGTGTTGACGCAAAACGTGACACCTCGCGTCAAGGCACATAGCAAGCCGAACGAGGCTAGCTTCAATCGGGTGCCCGGAACGTACTGGATCCGGAGACGTGCCAGTCGGTTTGACCTGAAAACCAACAAGGGATAAAAGTGTGAGAATACCTTGGAACATGCTGGGTGAGACCAGACAGTTCCATATGTACGGCTTTGAAAGCCAATCACGACGGCACACAACTATAGAAGCTGTTTGTTGGAACAGATTTATAAAGTCATTCGGCAAGTATAACAGATAAAGCTTGTAAACATATTGAATGCCGGACGCATAAGTAGCAAGGAGATAAAAGGGCAACATGTAAATATAAATCTATTCAGATGATGTATGCATAGGCTAATCCAGCTAGTCTGCCGCACGTCTAGCCTTCATAAACCCGTCAGGTGTAAACTCAAGCAAAGCTAATCCACCGCATGATACCACTTACTACAAATTTACACCACTCCTTATAATTAGATTAATCCACCGCATGATATGATCTAATTATAAGAGGCTAAAAGCACACGTACATCTGGACAGATCTATAAAAACTCATTACTCATGTAAGCTTAACCAGAATCGGCAAACTAGCCAAACTGGGGTCCATGAAGAAGAAACATACAAGCCAAGCATGGTTAAACTAATCTAAAACCTGCACCTGCCGCACGGCACCCAGCTCTATCAAAGCCTAAACATGATCGGCATGCATGAACCCACAACATGTAACAACCTAGATTGAAAGTCAGTTCGGCCATTATGATCTTATAATCGGCAAAGCACAAACAAACTCGTGCGACAAGGCCGAACGAAGATCAATCTAGATTGGGCGAAAGGTGTTGTATGAATTAAATGAATAAAACATATAACACATGATAACTTGGTGAATCTATTAGATCTGCCAAATCTAACACAGTCGATAACTATTTTTACTCATGACTCAATCCGCCGCACGATACAAGGCATAAGCAAAAACTTCTCGTCATAAGCTTAAATCCGCCGCACGATACTAAGCTTAATGTACGAGACTACTTGCATCATATCTAAATCCACCGCATGATACTATACATGATAGCAAGGTTGCCGGTACTTACGGAGGTCGACGGATCGATGATTCCTCTCGAAGAACTCGACGACACGACTAGGGACTTGAAGATGGCATGGGGCCGGTTTGTATTGATGTGGTTGTGAATAGTTTTACAATGGTCGAGGGCTTATATTTATACCCTGGACGAAACATGAGTCCTAGACGATTACGACTTTACAATAAAAATACGGAAAGATATGAATCTACATTATTTGGTGCCTTCCATCGTCACGTGTCTTCTCGTGCAAGCCAGCTTTACTCGCAACATGCGTTTCCCGAATGGAGCCTACTGCCTTGTGAAGTAGCCGACCGCATAGACAGTTACCGAAACTCTGAGGACCAAACAGCTGCCTATTGCTTGCCGAATCTTTTCCCTCTGCTAGTTGGGGTTCACCTGTCATATTCTTACGTGTGCGAAAATCTGGTGTTAACAGATATGATGAATAGTTGCTCTGCCTAGTTTTCAAATTTGAAGCTCTCTCTCAAGTTTAGACATAACTGTTATAATTTAAAGCTTGCTCTAAACCTAAACTTGTGGGAAGAGAACCTGATCTAAAATCTAAGTCGTTAACGGATATGATATGGGAAGGTTGAGCTGCTGTTTATCTGTTCCTAGAGATGCTAGAATTCTGGAGAATTGTATCTTTGAAAATCTTTAAAATGTTGCATGATGAGTTCCTGTATGATAAGAGTTTAAATTCCTACCACAACCCTATATACATACTTGCTAGACTTTGAGCCACACATTTACTTTTTACTGCTTATGAGCATTGAGTGTGGTCAAGCTGTGTAGACCCTTAGGAGCTTGTCATGCGGTTAAAATCAAGATGCACTTGCATGTTCACTCATACATGCTGCTTCTACTTTGGGAGTACGCATCCACATACATCCACTCATTTCCATCTCCAGATTCACCCAAAATTATTCTACTCCTATCCAGGAGAGATTAGCCAAAAACATTCTCCTATTCCTGTTTTCCCTGTGAAATAAATGCTCAAGTTATCTTGGTTACTACCACTTGCTATATTATTCTGGGAAGATGAGTGCTCTGAAAAAAAAGAGGAAACGAGGAAATAAAAAGGGGCAAGTGCCCGGAACCTCGAAAAAGAAAAAGGTACGAGGAAATAAAAAGGGGCAAGTGCCCGGAACCTCGAAGAAAAGAAAAAGTGAGACGAGAGGTAAAAATGGACAAGTGTCCGACAGTAGAATTAGGGGTACAAGATACCCACCTGAGAGGAAAGAAAAAAGAAAATATAGAGCATCTCATTCTCGTCAAAAAGCTTCAAAGAGCAAGAAAGGTATGTATCCCCTTAAAAGAGCAAAAGTAGAATTAGACTTTCACCACTGTTATCACCATCACCATACACCATTCATTCGCCACACATGCACATCTTGATTTGACTTATTGACTTGTTTATCTGGATCCATGGTTTGATTATGCAATAAATGTCTTGTAAGTATGTATACTTTATCTCCCACCGATAAGCTCCAGATATCAAAGCCTAATTAGAGTAGGATGAGAGAAAAGGCATATATCATCACTGCCTTGGTAAGGATCCAGAAATACTACAAAAGAGAGATCTGAGAGAGTCATACAAAGGAATCTCTGAGTTTTATTTGAAAATCTACAAAAACTCCAGAGCTATAGCTGATCAAGAATAAGAGACATGGCACTTGACTAGACCGTTCTATCTTTTAACTGCTCAAGATACAGGTGACGGTTGCAAGCCCCATGGTGAGAGGTAAAATGAGTAAGTTTTAAGTCTTGACAGTTTACTCTAACTTAGAGATGAGACCTTTTTTGAAAGCATGTGTACCATCAAAGTTCTAAGGCATTACAACAACTTCTGATCCATCACTGAGTCTATCCTTGCTCAGGGACGAGCAAGAGGTAAGCTTGGGGGAGTTTGTTGACAGTCCTTAAGTACCAAATATAACCATGAAATAAATAAAGAAAAGGATCCAAATGCAACCAACACCCAGACTTAGGGTTTTATCTGACAGAATTCCACGAGTTTTGGTGTTTGTCTATTTCTGCAGGGGGTTATCAGGAAATATGGAGGAAAGGCCCACATGTCGGGTTTACATAGAGATATTAACGTGTGCGGCAATTATCCAACATCTAGAAGAGTCCAGAAGCCACGAGAACGAGCGGGAGGCCGAGCGGGCCCGGGGGCTAGGCGCCAGCCCAGGTCTCAGAGCTAATTAGCCCCCGTCTCGCGGATCATGCTCCACCGACCTAAGGGATTAAGGAAAACCGTGCGATTAAGGCCAGTTTGATCCGACGGCCCACGTTCATTTGGAGGGGCTATATAAGCAGGCCCCGTGGCCCCTGGAGGATTCATTCCCTCATTCTCTGAAACCCTAATTCATTCATCAGGAGGAGAGTCTCTGACCAAGCCCTAGAACCACCACATCAACTAGATCTCTAGTTTAGCATAGCTACATAGGATTAGAACTAGAAGGAGTCAATCTTCGATTGGTTTCCGGATCTGTCAAGAGGATTCTTGTTAATTCCTCTACTGTTCTTCATTTGTTCATCATTGTTCTTCAATATTATGAATACAACTTTGTTCTATTTCAATATATTGATTATGACTTTACTCTACTTGTTTATATTTGCAATTATATCATTCTTAGTTTATCATAGTTATATGCTTGGCTTAGTTAGATTGGAATTATATACATGTTTAGGATCGTATAGCGTTTATCCATGTGTACAGTGGGTAAATGATAAGTATTGTGTAGGCTTGGTGCCTATACCGTATTTATCTGCGATTGTACCCTATATGCCGGATCGCGGGGTAGTTCGCGATAGTGACAGTTTCGTTGATTCTTATATAGTCCCCCTCCTGTGTATAGGGCAGGCTGAGCAACACTATTACAGGGGAGTGATTGCTATGTTTCTCATCTTCCTTGATAATATCACTATGCTTGGGCGTAGTCCTTTCTCGCAATGATTGCCAAGTATAATTGCACTAACTATGATATGCTAGACTTTATAGTTAAGAATAACTTAGGAAATATTCTTGTAGTTCATCCTAATCCCATGCTAATGACTTGCTAGAATATCTGTTGAGGTGCTTATCATTATTATATGTGGCTAGTTATGCTGATCAGATTAGATATCTTTGTCACCATTCATACTTTATCTATATTTTATGTGACATCTATCCCTGTATGCAAGAGATAGATGAATGCTCTCTATTACACATGCAATGATAGATACTCAGTTCCATATTTCATTCCATAATCAACATTGGTGTTAGTAATCCCTTCCCAGTGGTAAAAATATAAATAACGATACCTGGAATATTTCCCGGTTAAAATGCTACATCGGTATTAATCTGTGCGCTTGCAGATCTCATTTATTATTTATCCAGAAGTGCAATTGCATATTTCAATACCGCGTCTCTCATGTCATGCTGGGGATGACAAATTGGCTTAAGTGGCATGAGGGATAGGTTTGGCATTTTTGGCGCCGTTATCAAAATTAGAAAACAAACTCTACTTTTGGTAATGACGTTAAGAATGCCCAACACATCCCGCGTGAGTTTTGCGGCACCGTTCCTTCGGAAATGAAAATGCGAAAAACACACCAAACATGAGTTTTGGTTCAAACTGAGATGATTGGGTGCGTTCGTTGCAAAAAATTCAACTGCGAGTATTTCGGTGCATCAGTGATAAAACAGCCATCCCGCGTGAGTTTTGGAGCACCGAACCTTCGGAAATGAAAGTGCCAAAAACCCACCAAACAAGAGTTTTGGGTCAAACTGAGATCATTAGGTGCGTTCGTTCCGAAAAATACAACTACGATTTTATCGTTGCATCAGTGGATAAAACGATCATCCTGGGCGAGTTTTGTGGTACCGTTTCTTCGGAAATGAAATATACAAAAACCCATGAAATATGAGTTTTAGGTGAAACTAAGATGATTTAGTGTGTCCGTTGTGAAAAATTCAACTGCTAGTTTTTCGGTCCATGAGTGAAAAAAATGGCCATCCCGCGCGAGTTTTGTGGCACTGTTCCATCGGAAATGAAAGTGCCAAAAACCCACTAAACATGAGTTTTTGGTCAAACTGAGATGATTGGGTGCGTCCGTCGCAAAAAAAATCAACTACAAGTTTTCGGTGGTTCAGTGGAAAAAATGGCCATCCCACGTGAGTTTGGCGGCACCGCTCCTTCCGAAATGAAAGTGACGAAAACCCACCAAACTTGTGTCTGGGGTCAAACTGTGATGATTCGGTGTGTCCGCTGTGAAAAATTCAACTGCGAGTTTTTCGGTGCATTAGTGGATAAAATGGTCACCCTGCGCGAGTTTTGCGGCACAGTTCCTTCGGAAATGAAAGTGCCAAAAACCCAGGAAACGTGAGTTTTGGGACAAACTGAGATGATTGGGTGTGTCTAATCTGAAAAATTCAACTGCGAGTTTTTCGGTGCATCTGTGGATAAAACAGCCATCCCGCGCGAGTTTTGCGGCACCGTTCCATCGGAAATGAAAATGCCAAAAACACACCAAACATGAGTTTTGGGACAAACTGAGATGATTGGGTGTGTCTGTTGTCCAAAATTCAACTACGAGTTTTTCAGTGCATCAATGGATAACGGCCATCCCGCACGCGTTTTGCGGCACCGTTCCTTCAGAAATGAAAGTGCCAAAAACCCACCAAACATGAGATTTGGGTCAAACTGAGATGATTGGGTGCGTCCGTTGCGAAAAATTCAACTGCGAGTTTTTCGGTGCATCAGTGATAAAACGGCCATCCCGCGCGAGTTTTGCGGCACCGTTTCTTCGAAACTGAAAGTGCATAAAACCCACCAAATAAGAGTTTTGGGTCAGACTGAGATTATTCGGTGCACTTGTTCTGAAAAATTAAACTGTGTGTTTTTCGCTGCATCAGTGGATAAAACGGTCATCCCGCGCGAGTTTTGCGACGCCGTTCCTTTGGAAATGGAAGTGCCAAAACCCACCAAACACGAGTTTTGGGTCAAACTGAGATGATTTGGTGCGTTCGTTCCGAAAAATTGAACTATGAGTTTTTCGGTGCATTAGTTGATAAAATAGCCACCCGCCTGAGTTTTCCGGCACTGTTCCTTCAGAAATGAAAGTGCCACCACCAAACAAGAGTTTTGGGTCAAACTGAGATGATTCGGTGCGTTCGTTCTGAAAAATTCAGCTGCGAGTTTTTCGGTGTATTAATTGATAAAACGGCCACCCTGCTCGAGTTTTTCGGCACCGTTCTTTCGGAAATAAAAGTGCCAAAAACCCACCAAACATGAGTTTTGGGTCAAACTAAGATGATTGGGTGTGTCCTTTGCAAAAAATTGAACTCCGAGTTTTTCGGTGCATTGGTTGATAAAACGGCCACCCCGCCCGAGTTTTCCGGCACCGTTCCTTCGGAAATGAATGTGCCAAAACCCACCAAACAGGAGTTTTTGGACAAACTGAGATGATTGGGTGTGTCCATTGTGAAAAATTCAACTACGAGTTTTTCGGTGCATCAGTGGATAAAACGGTTATCCCATACGAGTTTTGCGACACCGTTCCTTCAGAAATGAATGTACCAAAAACCCACCAAACATGAGTTTTTGGGACAAACTGAGATGATTTGGTGCGTTCATTCCGAAAAAATTCAACTGTGAGTTTTTCGGTGCATTAGTTGATAAAACAGCCACCCGCCCGAGTTTTCCGGCACCGTTCCTTCAGAAATAAAAGTGCCAAAAACCCACCAAACAAGAGTTTTGGGTCAAACTGAGATGATTCGGTGCGTTCGTTCTGAAAAATTCAGCTGCGAGTTTTTCGGTGCATTAATTGATAAAACGGCCACCCCCCCGAGTTATTCGGAACCGTTCCTTCGGAAATAAAAGTGCCAAAACACCACCAAACATGTGTTTTGGGACAAACTGAGATGATTGGTTGTGTCCGTTGTGAAAAATTCAACTGCGAGTTTTTCGGTGCATTATTGGATAAAATGGTCACCCTGCGCGAGTTTTGCGGCACAGTTCCTTCGGAAATGAAAGTGCCAAAAACCCACCAAACAAGAGTTTTGGGTCAAACTGAGATGATTCGGTGCGTTCGTTCTGAAAAATTCAGCTGCGAGTTTTTCGGTGCATTAATTCATAAAACGGCCACCACGTCCGAGTTTTTTGGCACCATTCCTTCAGAAATAAAAGTGCCAAAAACCCACCAAACATGAGTTTTGGGACAAACTGAGATGATTGGGTGTGTCCGCTGTGAAAAATTCAACTGCGAGTTTTTCGGTGCATTAGCGGATAAAATGGTCACCCAGCGTGAGATTTGCGGCACAGTTGCTTCAGAAATGAAAGTGCCAAAAACCCAGGAATCGTGAGTTTTGGGACAAACTGAGATGATTGGGTGTGTCCATTCTGAAAAATTCAACTGCGAGTTTTTCGGTGCATCAGTGGATAAAACGGTCATCCCGCACGAGTTTTGCGACACTGTTCCTTGAGAAATGAATGTACCAAAAACCCACCAAACATGAGTTTTGGGACAAACTGAGATGATTTGGTGCGTTCGTTCCGAAAAATTCAACTGTGAGTTTTTCGGTGCATTAGTTGATAAAACAGCCACCCGCCCGAGTTTTCCGGCACCGTTCCTTCAGAAATGAAAGTGCCAAAAACCCACCAAACAAGAGTTTTGGGTCAAACTAAAAAGATTCGGTGCGTTCGTTCTGAAAAATTCAGCTGCGAGTTTTTCGGTGCATTAATTGATAAAACGGCCACCCCGCCCGAGGTATTCGGCACCGTTCCTTCGGAAATAAAAGTGCCAAAAACCCACCAAACATGAGTTTTGGGACTAACTGAGATGATTGGGTGTGTCCGCTGTGAAAAATTCAACTGCGAGTTTTTCGGTGCATTAGTGGATAAAATGGTCACCCTGCGTGAGATTTGCGGCACAGTTCCTTCGGAAATGAAAGTGCCAAAAACCCAGGAAACGTGAGTTTTGGGACAAACTGAGATGATTGGATGTGTCCATTCTGAAAAATTCAACTGCGAGTTTTTTGGTGCATCTGTGGATAAAACAGCCATCCCGTTCGAGTTTTGCGGCACCGTTCCTTCGGAAATGAAAATGCCAAAAACACACCAAACATGAGTTTTGGGTCAAACTGAGATGATTGGGTGCGTTCGTTGCAAAAAATTCAACTGCGAGTTTTTCGGTGCATTAGTGATAAAACGGCCATCTCGCGTGAGTTTTGCAGCAACGAACCTTCGGAAATGAAAGTGCCAAAAACCCACCAAACAAGAGTTTTGGGTCAAACTGAGATCATTCGGTGCGTTCGTTCCGAAAAATTCAACTATGATTTTATCGTTGCATCAGTGGATAAAATGATCATCCTGGGCGAGTTTTGTGGTACCGTTTCTTCGCAAATGAAACATAATAAAACCCACGAAACATGAGTTTTAGGTGAAACTAAGATGATTCAGTGTGTCCGTTGTAAAAAATTCAACTGCTAGTTTTTCGGTCCATGAGTGGAAAAAATGGCCATCCCGCGCGAGTTTTGCGGCACTGTTCTATCGGAAATGAAATTGCCAAAAACCCACTAAACATGAGTTTTTGGTCAAACTGAGATGATTGGGTGCGTCCGTCGCAAAAAAATCAACTACAAGTTTTTGGTGGTTCAGTGGGAAAAATGGCCATCCCACGTGAGTTTTGCGGCACCGTTTCTTCCGAAATGAAAGTGCCGAAAACCCACCAAACTTGTGTTTTGGTTCAAACTGAGATGATTCGGTGCGTCCGCTGTGAAAAATTCAACTGCGAGTTTTTTGGTGCATTAGTGGATAAAACAGCCATCTCGCCCGAGTTTTGCGGCACCGTTCCTTCGGAAATGAAAGTGCCAAAAACCCACCAAACATGAGTTTTGGGACAAACTAAGATGATTGGGTGTGTCTGTTGTCAAAAATTCAACTACGAGTTTTTCGGTGCATCAGTGGATAACGGCCATCCCGCACGCGTTTTGCGGCACCGTTCCTTCGGAAATGAAAGTGCCAAAAACCCACCAAACATGAGATTTGGGTCAAACTGAGACGATTGGGTGCGTCCGTTGTGAAAAATTCAACTGCGAGTTTTTTGGTGCATAAGTGATAAAACGGCCATCCCGCGCGAGTTTTGCGGCACCGTTTCTTCAAAGCTGAAAGTGCCAAAAACCCACCAAACAAGAGTTTTGGGTCAGACTGAGATGATTCGGTGCATTTGTTCCAAAAAATTGAACTGTGTGTTTTTCGTTGCATCAATGCATAAAACGGTCATCCCGTGCGAGTTTTGCGACACCGTTCGTTTGGAAATGGAAGTGCCAAAACCCACCAAACAAGAGTTTTGGGTCAAACTGAGATGATTTGGTGCGTTCGTTCCGAAACATTCAACTATGAGTTTTTCGGTGCATTAGTTGATAAAACAGCCACCCGCCCGAGTTTTCCGGCACCGTTCCTTCAGAAATGAAAGTGCCAAAAACCCACCAAACAAGAGTTTTGGGTCAAACTGAGATGATTCGGTGCGTTCATTCTGAAAAATTCAGCTGCGAGTTTTCGGTGCATTAATTGATGAAACGGCCACCCCGCCCGAGTTATTCGGCACCGTTCCTTCGGAAATAAAAGTGCCAAAACACCACCAAACATGAGTTTTGGGACAAACTGAGATGATTGGTTGTGTCCGCTGTGAAAAATTCAACTGCAAGTTTTTCGGTGCATTATTGGATAAAATGGTCACCCTGCGCGAGTTTTGCGGCACAGTTCCTTCGGAAATGAAAGTGCCAAAAACCCAGGAAACGTGAGTTTTGGGACAAATTGAGATGATTGGGTGTGTCCATTCTGAAAAATTCAACTACGAGTTTTTCGGTGCATCTGTGGATAAAACAGCCATCCCGCGCGAGTTTTGCGGCACCGTTCCTTCGGAAATGAAAATGCCAAAAACACACCAAACATGAGTTTTGGGACAAACTAAGATGATTGGGTGTGTCTGTTGTCCAAAATTAAACTACAAGTTTTTCGGTGCATCAGTGGATAACGGCCATCCCACACGCATTTTGCGGCACCGTTCCTTCAGAAATGAAAGTGCCAAAAACCCACCAAACATGAGATTTGGGTCAAACTGAGATGATTGGGTGCGTCTGTTGCGAAAAATTCAACTCTGAGTTTTTTGGTGCATCAGTGATAAAACGGCCATCCCGCGCGAGTTTTGCGGCACCATTTCTTCGAAACTGAAAGTGCCAAAAACCCACCAAATAAGAGTTTTGGGTCAGACTGAGATGATTCGGTGCATTTGTTCCGAAAAATTAAACTGTGTGTTTTTCGCTGCATCAGTGGATAAAACGGTCATCCCACGCGAGTTTTGCGACGCCGTTCCTTCAGAAATGAAAGTGCCAAAAACCCACCAAACAAGAGTTTTGGGTCAAACTGAGATCATTCGGTGCATTCGTTCCGAAAAATTCAACTGCGATCTTATCGGTGCATCAGTGGATAAAACGATCATCCTTGTGGTACCATTTCTTCGCAAATGAAACATACAAAAACCCACAAAACATGAATTTTAGGTGAAACTAAGATGATTCAGTGCGTCCGTTGTGAAAATTTCAACTACTAGTTTTTCGGTCCATGAGTGGAAAAAACGACCATCCCGCGCGAGTTTTACGGCACTATTCCATCAGAAATGAAAGTGCCAAAAACCCACTAAACATGAGTTTTTGGTCAAACTGAGATGATTGGGTGCGTCCATCGCAAAAAAATCAACTACAAGTTTTCGGTGGTTCAGTGGAAAACTGGACATCCCGCATGAGTTTTGCGGCACCGTTCCTTCTGAAATTAAAGTGCCAAAACCCCACCAAACTTTTGTTTTGGGTCAAACTGAGATGATTCCGTGTGTCTGTTGTGAAAAATTCAACAGCGAGTTTTTCAGTGCATTAGTGGATAAAACAGCCATCCCGCCCGAGTTTTGCGGCACCGTTTCTTCGGAAATGAAAGTGCCAAAAACCCACCAAACATGAGTTTTGAGACAAGCTGAGATGATTGGGTGTGTCTGTTGTCAAAAATTCAACTATGAGTTTTTCGGTGCATCAGTGGATAAAACGGCCATCCCGCACGAGTTTTGCGGCACCGTTCCTCTAGAAATGAAAGTGCCAAAAACCCACCAAACATGAGTTTTGGGTCAAGCTGAGATGATTGGGTGCGCCCGTTGCAAAAAATTCATGCGAGTTTTTCGGTGTATTAGTGGATAAAACAGCCACCCCGCCCGAGTTTTCCGGCACCGTTCCATCGGAAATGAATGTGCCAAAACCCACCAAACATGAGTTTTGGGACAAACTAAGATGATTGGGTGTGTCCATTGTGAAAAATTCAACTATGAGTTTTTCGGTGCATCAGTGGATAAAACGGCCACCCCGCGCGAGTTTTGTGGCACCGTTCCTTCAGAAATTAAAGTGCCAAAAACCCACCAAACCTGAGTTTTGGGACAAACTGAGATGATTGGGTGTGTCCATTGTGAAAAATTCAACTGCAAGTATTTCGGTGCATCAGTGGATAAAACAGACATCCCGCGCGAGTTTTGTGACACCGTCCCTTTGCAAATGAAAGTGCCAAAAACCCATCAAACCTGAGTTTTGGGTTAAACTGAGATTTTTGGGTGCATCCGTTGCGAAAAATTTAACTGCGAGTTTTTCGGTGCATCAGTGGATAAAATGGCCATCCTTCCTTTGAAAATGAAAGTGCTAAAAACACATCAAACATGAGTTTTGGGTGAAACTGAGATGATTGGGTGCGTCCGTTGCAAAAAATTCAACTATGAGTTTTTCGGTGCATCAGTGGATAAAACGGCCATCCCGTACAAGTTTTACGTCACCGTCCTTTGGAAATGAAAGTGCCAATAACCCACCAAACAAGAGATTTGAGTCAAACTGAGATGATTGGGTGCTTCCGTTGCGAAAAATTCAACTGCGAGTTTTTCGGTGCATCAGTGATAAAACGGCCATCCCGCACGAGTTTTGCGGCACCGTTCCTTCGAAAACAAAAGTGCCAAAAACCCACCAAACAAGAGTTTTGGGTCAAACTGAGATGATTCGGTGCGTTTGTTCCGAAAAATTCAACTGTGTGTTTTTCGGTGCAACAGTGGATAAAACGGCCAACACCGTTCCTTCAGAAATGAAAGTGCCAAAACCCCACCAAACATGAGTTTTGGGTCAAACTGAGATGATTTGGTGCGTTCGTTCCGAAAAATTCAACTATGAGTTTTTCGGTGCATTAGTTGATAAAACAGCCACCCGCCCGAGTTTTCCGGCACCGTTCCTTCATAAATGAAAGTGCCAAAAATCCATCAAACAAGAGTTTTGCGACAAACAGAGATGATTGGGTGTGTCCATTGTGAAAAGTTCAACTGCATGTTTTTCGGTGCATCATTGGATAAAACAGCCATCTCGCGCGAGTTTTGTGACACCCTTCCTTTGCAAATGAAAGTGCCAAAAACCCATCAAACATGAGTTTTGCGTTAAACTGAGATTTTTGGGTGCATCCGTTGCGAAAAATTTAACTGTGAGTTTTTCGGTGCATCAGTGGATAAAATGGCCATCCTTGCTTCGGAAATGAAAGTCCCAAAAACCCACTAAACATGAGTTTTGGAAGAAACTGAGATGATTGGGTGTGTCCGCTGTGAAAAATTCAACTGCGAGTTTTTCGGTGCATTAGTGGATAAAATGGTCACCCCGCGCGAGTTTTGCGGTACAGTTCCTTCGGAAATGAAAGTGCCAAAAACCCACCAAACATGAGTTTTGGGACAAACTAAGATGATTGAGTGTGTCCATTGTGAAAAATTCAACTACGAGTTTTTTGGTGCATCAGTGATAAAACGGCCATCCCGCGCGAGTTTTGCAGCACCGTTCCTTCGAAAATGAAAGTGCCCAAAACCCACCAAACAAGAGTATTGGGTCAAACTGAGATGATTCGGTGCGTTTGTTGCGAAAAATTCAACTGTGTTTTTCGGTGCAACAGTGGACAAAACGGCCAACACCGTTCCTTCGGAAATGAAAGTGCCAAAAACCCACCAAACAAGAGTTTTGGGTCAAACTGAGACGATTTTATGCGTTCGTTCCGAAAAAATCAACTATGAGTTTTTCGGTGCATTAGTTGATAAAACAGCCACCCGCCCGAGTTTTCTGGCACAGTTCCTTCATAAATGAAAGTGCCAAAAACCCACCAAACAAGAGTTTTGGGTCAAACTGAGATGATTCGGTGCGATCGTTCTGAAAAATTCACCTGCGTGTTTTTCGGTGCATTAATTGATAAAACGCCCACCCCGCCCGAGTTTTTCGACACCGTTCCTTCGGAAAGGAAAGTGCCAAAAACCCACCAAACATGAGTTTTGGGATAAACTGAGATGATTGGGTGTGTCCGCTATGAAAAATTCAACTGCGAGTTTTTCGGTGCATGAGTGGATAAAGTGGTCACCCCGCGCGAGTTTTGTGGCACAGTTCCTACGGAAATGAAAGTGCCAAAAAAACAACAAACATTAGTTTTGGGACAAACTGAGATGATTGGGTGTGTCCATTCTGAAAAATTCAACTGCGAGTTTTTCGGTGCATCTGTGGATGAAACAGCCGTCCCGCGCGAGTTTTGCGGCACCGTTCCTTCGGAAATGAAAGTGCCAAAAACACACCAAACATGAGTTTTGGGTCAAACTGAGATAATTGGGTGCGTTCGTTGCAAAAAATTCAACTGCGAGTTTTTCGGTGCATCAGTGATAAAACCACCATCCCGCGTGAGTTTTCGGCACCGTTCCTTCAGAAATGAAAGTGCCAAAAACCCACCAAACAAGAGTTTTGGGTCAAACTGAGATCATTTGGTGCGTTCGTTCTGAAAAATTCAACTGCGATTTTATCGGTGCATCAGTGGATAAAACGATCATCCTTGTGGTACCATTTCTTCGGAAATGAAACATACAAAAACCCACAAAACATGAGTTTTAGGTGAAACTAAGATGATTCAGTGCGTCCGTTGTGAAAAAATCAACTACTAGTTTTTCGGTCCATGAGTGGAAAAACGACCATCCCGCGCGAGTTTTACGGCACTATTCCATCGGAAGCCAAAAACCCACTAAACATGAGTTTTTGGTCAAACTGAGATGATTGGGTGCGTCCGTCGCAAAAAAAATCAACTACAAGTTTTCGGTGGTTCAGTGGAAAACTGGACATCCCACATGAGTTTTGCGGCACCGTTCCTTCCGAAATTAAAGTGCCGAAAACCCACCAAACTTTTGTTTTGGGTCAAACTGAGATGATTCGGTGTGTCTGTTGTGAAAAATTCAACTGCGAGTTTTTCGGTGCATTAGTGGATAAAACAGCCATCCCGCCCGAGTTTTGCGGCACCGTTTCTTCGGAAATGAAAGTGCCAAAAACCCACCAAACATGAGTTTTGGGACAAACTGAGATGATTGGGTGTGTCTGTTGTCAAAAATTCAACTATGAGTTTTTCGGTGCATCAGTGGATAAAACGGCCATCCCGCACGAGTTTTGCGGCACCGTTCCTCCAGAAATGAAAGTGCCAAAAAACCACCAAACATGAGTTTTGGGTCAAGCTGAGATGATTGGGTGCGCCCGTTGCAAAAAATTCATGCGAGTTTTTCGGTGTATTAGTCGATAAAACAGCCACCCCGCCCGAGTTTTCCGGCACCGTTCCTTCGGAAATGAATGTGCCAAAACCCACCAAACATGAGTTTTGGGACAAACTAAGATGATTGGGTGTGTCCATTGTGAGAAATTCAACTACGAGTTTTTCGGTGCATCAGTGGATAAAACGGCCACCCCGCGTGAGTTTTGTGGCACTGTTCCTTCGGAAATGAATGTGCCAAAAACCCACCAAACATGAGTTTTGGGACAAACTGAGATGATTGGGTGTGCCCATTGTGAAAAATTTAACTGCAAGTTTTTCGGTGCATCAGTGGATAAAACAGCCATCCCGCGCGAGTTTTGTGACACCGTTCCTTTGCCAAAAAACACATCTAACATGAGTTTTGGGTGAAACTGAGATGATTGGGTGTGTCCGTTGCGAAAAATTCAACTATGAGTTTTTCGGTGCATCAGTGGGTAAAACGGCCATCCCGCGCAAGTTTTACGACACCGTTCCTTTGGAAATGAAAGTGCCAATAACCCACCAAACATGAGATTTGGGTCAAACTGAGATGATTGGGTGCTTCCGTTGTGAAAAATTCAACTGCGAGTTTTTCGGTGCATCAGTGATAAAACGGCCATCCCGCACGAGTTTTGCGGCACCGTTCCTTCGAAAACAAAAGTGCCCAAAACCCACCGAACAAGAGTTTTGGGTCAAACTGAGATGATTCGGTGCGTTTGTTCCAAAAAATTCAACTGTGTGTTTTTCGGTGCAACAGTGGATAAAACGGCCAACACCGTTCCTTCAGAAATGAAAGTGCCAAAACCCCATCAAACATGAGTTTTGGGTCAAACTGAGATGATTTGGTGCGTTCGTTCCGAAAAATTCAACTATGAGTTTTTTTGGTGCATTAGTTGATCAAACAGCCACCCGCCCGAGTTTTCCGGCACCGTTCCTTCATAAATGAAAGTGCCAAAAACCCAACAAACAAGAGTTTTAGGTCAAACTGAGATGATTCAGTGCGTTTGTTCTGAAAAATTCAGCTAGGAGTTTTTCGGTGCATTAATTGATAAAACGGCCACCCCACCCGAGTTTTCCGGCACCGTTCCATCGGAAAAGAAAGTGCCAAAAACCCACCAAACATGAGTTTTGGGATAAACTGAGATGATTGGGTGTGTCCGCTGTGAAAAATTCAACTGCGAGTTTTTCGGTGCATTAGTGGATAAAATGGTCACCCCGTGCGAGTTTTGCGGCACCATCCAATCAGAAATGAAAGTGCCAAAAACCCAGCAAACATGAGTTTTGGGACAAACTGAGATGATTGGGTGTGTCCATTCTGAAAAATTCAATTGCGAGTTTTTCGTTGCATCTGTGGATAAAACAGCCATCCCGCGCGAGTTTTGCGGCATCGTTCCTTCGGAAATGAAAGTGCCAAAAACCCACCAAACAAGAGTTTTGGGTCAAACTGAGATCATTCGGTGTGTTCGTTCCGAAAAATTCAACTGCATTTTTATCGGTGCATCAGTGGATAAAACGATCATCCTTGTGGTACCATTTCTTCGGAAATGGAACATACAAAAACCCATGAAACATGAGTTTTACGTGAAACTAAGATGATTCAGTGCGTCCGTTGTGAAAAATTCAACTGCTAGTTTTTCGGTCCATGAGTGGAAAAACGGCCATCCCGCGCGAGTTTTGCGGCACTGTTCCATTGGAAATGAAAGTGCCAAACACCCACTAAACATGAGTTTTTGGTCAAACTGAGATGATTGGGTGCGTCTGTCGCAAAAAAAATCATCTACAAGTTTTCGGTGGTTCAGTGGAAAAATGGCCATCCCGCGTGAGTTTTGCGGCACCGTTCGTTCCGAAATGAAAGTGCTGAAAACCCACCAAACTTGTGTTTTGGGTCAAACTGAGATGATTCGGTGTGTCCGTTGTGAAAAATTCAACTGCGAGTTTTTCGGTGCATTAGTGGATAAAACAGGCATCCCGCCCGAGTTTTGCGGCACCGTTCCTTCGAAAATGAAAGTGCCAAAAACCCACCAAACATGAGTTTTGGGACAAACTGAGATGATTGGGTGTGTCTGTTGTCAAAAATTCAACTACGAGTTTTTCGGTGCATCAGTGGATAAAACGGCCATCCCCCACGAGTTTTGCGGCACCGTTCCTTCGGAAATGAAAGTGCCAAAACCCCACCAAACATGAGTTTTGAGTCAAACTGAGATGATTGGGTGTGCCCGTTGCAAAAATTCAACTGCGAGTTTTTCGGTGTATTAGTTGATAAAACGGCCACCCCGCCCGAGTTTTCCGGCACCGTTGCTTCGGAAATGAATGTGCCAAAACCCACCAAACATGAGTTTTGGGACAAACTAAGATGATTGGGTGTGTCCATTGTGAAAAATTCAACTACGAGTTTTTCGGTGCATCAGTGGATAAAACGGCCACCCCGCGTGAGTTTTGTGGCACCGTTCCTTCGGAAATGAATGTGCCAAAAACCCACCAAACATGAGTTTTGGGACAAACTGAGATGATTGGGTGTGTCCATTGTGAAAAATTTAACTGCAAGTATTTCGGTGCATCAGTGGATAAAACCGACATCCCGCGCGAGTTTTGTGACACCGTCCCTTTGCAAATGAAAGTGCCATAAACCCATCAAACCTGAGTTTTGGGTTAAACTGAGATTTTTGGGTGCATCCGTTGCGAAAAATTTAACTGCGAGTTTTTCGGTGCATCAGTGGATAAAATGGCCATCCTTCCTTTGAAAATGAAAGTGCTAAAAACACATCAAACATGAGTTTTGTGTGAAACTGAGATGATTGGGTGCGTCCGTTGCAAAAAATTCAACTATGAGTTTTTCGGTGCATCAGTGGATAAAACGGCCATCCCGTGCAAGTTTTACGACACCGTCCTTTGGAAATGAAAGTGCCAATAACCCACCAAACATGAGATTTGGGTCAAACTGAGATGATTGGGTGCTTCCGTTGCGAAAAATTCAACTGCGAGTTTTTCGGTGCATCAGTGATAAAACGGCCATCCCGCGCGAGTTTTGCGGCACCGTTCCTTCGAAAACGAAAGTGCCAAAAACCCACCAAACAAGAGTTTTGCGTCAAACTGAGATGATTCGGTGCGTTTGTTCTGAAAAATTCAACTGTGTGTTTTTCGGTGCAACAGTGGATAAAACGGCCAACACCGTTCCTTCAGAAATGAAAGTGCCAAAACCCCACCAAACATGAGTTTTGGGTCAAACTGAGATGATTTGGTGCGTTCGTTCCGAAAAATTCAACTATGAGTTTTTCGGTGCATTAGTTGATAAAACTGCCACCCGCCCGAGTTTTCCGGCACCGTTCCTTCATAAATGAAAGTGCCAAAAATCCACCAAACAAGAGTTTTGCGACAAACAGAGATGATTGGGTGTGTCCATTGTGAAAAGTTCAACTGCATGTTTTTCGGTGCATCATTGGATAAAACAGCCATCTCGCGCGTGTTTTGAGACACCGTTCCTTTGCAAATGAAAGTGCCAAAAACCCATCAAACATGAGTTTTGCGTTAAACTGAGATTTTTGGGTGCATCCATTGCGAAAAATTTAACTGTGAGTTTTTCGGCGCATCAGTGGATAAAATGGCCATCCTTGCTTCAGAAATGAAAGTCCCAAAAACCCACTAAACATGAGTTTTGGGACAAACTGAGATGATTGGGTGTGTCCGCTGTGAAAAATTCAACTGTGAGTTTTTCGGTGCATTAGTGGATAAAATGGTCACCCCGCGCGAGTTTTGCGGTACAGTTCCTTCGGAAATGAAAGTGCCAAAAACCCACCAAACATGAGTTTTGGGACAAACTAAGATGATTGGGTGTGTCCATTGTGAAAAATTCAACTACGAGTTTTTCGATGCATTAGTGATAAAACAGCCATCCCGCGCGAGTTTTGTAGGACCGTTCCTTCGAAAATGAAAGTGCCCAAAACCCAACAAACAAGAGTTTTGGGTCAAACTGAGATGATTCGGTGCGTTTGTTGCGAAAAATTCAACTGTGTTTTTCGGTGCAACAGTGGACAAAACGGCCAACACCGTTCCTTCGGAAATGAAAGTGCCAAAAACCCACCAAACAAGAGTTTTGGGTCAAACTGAGATGATTTTATGCGTTCGTTCCGACAAATTCAACTATGAGTTTTTCGGTGCTTTAGTTGATAAAACAGCCACCCGCCCGAGTTTTCTGGCACAGTTCCTTCATAAATGAAAGTGCCAAAACCCCACCAAACAAGAGTTTTGGGTCAAACTGAGATGATTTGGTGCGTTCGTTCTGAAAAATTCAGCTATGAGTTTTTCGGTGCATTAATTAATAAAACGGCCACCCCGCCCGAGTTTTCCGGCACCGTTCCATCGCAAAGGAAAGTGCCAAAAACCCACCAAACATGAGTTTTGGGATAAACTGAGATGATTCGGTGTGTCCGCTATGAAAAATTCAACTGCGAGTTTTTCGGTGCATGAGTGGATAAATTGGTCACCCCGCGCGAGTTTTGTGGCACAGTTCCTACGTAAATGAAAGTGCCAAAAACACAACAAACATTAGTTTTGGGAAAAACTGAGATGATTGGGTGTGTCCATTCTGAAAAATTCAACTGCGAGTTTTTCGGTGCATCTGTGGATAAAACAGCCGTCCCGCGCGAGTTTTGCGGCACCGTTCCTTCGGAAATGAAAGTGCCAAAAACACACCAAACATGAGTTTTGGGTCAAACTGAGATGATTGGGTGCGTTCGTTGCAAAAAATTCAACTGCGAGTTTTTCGGTGCATCAGTGATAAAACCGCCATCCCGCGTGACTTTTCGGCACCGTTCCTTCAGAAATGAAAGTGCCAAAAACCCACCAAACAAGAGTTTTGGGTCAAACTGAGATCATTCGGTGCGTTCGTTCTGAAAAATTCAACTGCGATTTTATCGGTGCATCAGTGGATAAAACGATCATGCTTGTGGTACCATTTCTTCGAAAATGAAACATACAAAAACCCACAAAACATGAGTTTTAGGTGAAACTAAGATGATTCAGTGCGTCCGTTGTGAAAAATTCAACTACTAGTTTTTCGGTCCATGAGTGGAAAAACGACCATCCCGCGCGAGTTTTACGGCACTATTCCATCGGAAGCCAAAAACCCACTAAACATGAGTTTTTGGTCAAACTGAGATGATTGGGTGCGTCCGTCACAAAAAAAATCAACTACAAGTTTTCGGTGGTTCAGTGGAAAACTGAACATCCCACATGAGTTTTGCGGCACCGTTCCTTCCGAAATTAATGTGCCGAAAACCCACCAAACTATTGTTTTGGGTCAAACTGAGATGATTCGGTGTGTCTGTTGTGAAAAATTCAACTGCGAGTTTTTCGGTGCATTAGTGGATAAAACAGCCATCCCGCCCGAGTTTTGCGGCACCGTTTCTTCGGAAATGAAAGTGCCAAAAACCCACCAAACATGAGTTTTGGGACAATCTGAGATGATTGGGTGTGTCTATTGTCAAAAATTCAACTATGAGTTTTTCGGTGCATCAGTGGATAAAACGGCCATCCCGCACGAGTTTTGCGGCACCGTTCCTCCAGAAATGAAAGTGCCAAAAAACCACCAAACATGAGTTTTGGGTCAAGCTGAGATGATTGGGTGCGCCCGTTGCAAAAAATTCATGCGAGTTTTTCGGTGTATTAGTCGATAAAACAGCCACCCCGCCCGAGTTTTCCGGCACCGTTCCTTCGGAAATGAATGTGCCAAAACCCACAAAACATGAGTTTTGGGACAAACTAAGATGATTGGGTGTGTCCATTGTGAAAAATTCAACTATGAGTTTTTCGGTGCATCAGTGGATAAAACGGCCACCCCGCGCGAGTTTTGTGGCACCGTTCCTTCAGAAATTAATGTGCCAAAAACCCACCAAACATGAGTTTTGGGACAAACTGAGACGATTGGGTGTGTCCATTGTGAAAAATTCAACTGCAAGTTTTTTGGTGCATCAGTGGATAAAACAGCCATCCCGCGCGAGTTTTGTGACACCGTCCCTTTGCAAATGAAAGTGCCAAAAACCCAGCAAACCTGAGTTTTGGGTTAAACTGAGATTTTTGGGTGCATCCGTTGCGAAAAATTTAACTACGAGTTTTTCGGTGCATCAGTGGATAAAATGGCCATCCTTCCTTTGAAAATGAAAGTGCTAAAAACACATCAAACATGAGTTTTGGGTGAAACTGAGATGATTGGGTGCGTCCGTTGCGAAAAATTTAACTATGAGTTTTTCGGTGCATCAGTGGATAAAACGGCCATCCCGTGCAAGTTTTACGACACCGTTCCTTTGGAAATGAAAGTGGCAATAACCCACCAAACATGAGATTTGGGTCAAACTGAGATGATTGGGTGCTTCCGTTGCGAAAAATTCAACTGCGAGTTTTTCGGTGCATCAGTGATAAAACGGCCATCCCGCACGAGTTTTGCGGCACCGTTTTTTCGAAAACGAAAGTGCCCAAAACCCACCAAACAAGAGTTTTGGGTCAAACTGAGATGATTCGGTGCGTTTGTTCCGAAAAATTCAACTGTGTGTTTTTCGGTGCAACAGTGGATAAAACGGCCAACACCGTTCCTTCAGAAATGAAAGTGCCAAAACCCCATCAAACATGAGTTTTGGGTCAAACTGAGATGATTTGGTGCGTTCGTTCCGAAAAATTCAACTATGAGTTTTTTTGGTGCATTAGTTGATAAAACAGCCACCCACCCGAGTTTTCCGGCACCGTTCCTTCATAAATGAAAGTGCCAAAAACCCAACAAACATGAGTTTTGGGTCAAACTGAGATGATTCGGTGCGTTTGTTCTGAAAAATTCAGCTAGGAGTTTTTCGGTGCATTAATTGATAAAACGGCCACCCCACCCGAGTTTTCCGGCACCGTTACATCGGAAAAGAAAGTGCCAAAAACCCACCAAACATGAGTTTTGGGATAAACTGAGATGATTGGGTGTGTCCGCTGTGAAAAATTCAACTGTGAGTTTTTCGGTGCATTAGTGGATAAAATGGTCACCCCGTGCGTGTTTTGCGGCACCATCCAATCAGAAATGAAAGTGCCAAAAACCCAGCAAACATGAGTTTTGGGACAAACTGAGATGATTGGGTGTGTCCATTCTGAAAAATTCAATTACGAGATTTTCGTTGCATCTGTGGATAAAACAGCCATCCCGCGCGAGTTTTGCGGCATCGTTCCTTCGGAAATGAAAGTGCCAAAAACCCACCAAACAAGAGTTTTGGGTCAACCTGAAATCATTCGGTGTGTTCGTTCCGAAAAATTCAACTGCATTTTTATCGGTGCATCAGTGGATAAAACGATCATCCTTGTGGTACCGTTTCTTCGAAAATGGAACATACAAAAACCCATGAAACATGAGTTTTACGTGAAACTAAGATGATTCAGTGCGTCCGTTGTGAAAAATTCAACTGCTAGTTTTTCGGTCCATGAGTGAAAAAAAATGGCCATCCCGCGCGAGTGTTGCGACACTGTTCCATTGGAAATGAAAGTGCCAAAAACCCACTAAACATGAGTTTTTGGTCAAACTGAGATGATTGGGTGCGTCTGTCGCAAAAAAAATCATCTACAAGTTTTCGGTGGTTCAGTGGAAAAATGGCCATCCCGCGTGAGTTTTGCGGCACCGTTCGTTCCGAAATGAAAGTGCTGAAAACCCACCAAACTTGTGTTTTGAGTCAAACTGAGATGATTCGGTGTGTCCGTTGTGAAAAATTCAACTGCGAGTTTTTCAGTGCATTAGTGGATAAAACAGGCATCCCGCCTGAGTTTTGCGGCACCGTTCCTTCGAAAATGAAAGTGCCAAAAACCCACCAAACATGAGTTTTGGGACAAACTGAGATGATTGGCTGTGTCTGTTGTCAAAAATTCAACTACGAGTTTTTCGGTGCATCAGTGGATAAAACGGCCATCCCCCACGAGTTTTGCGGCACCGTTCCTTAGGAAATGAAAGTGCCAAAACCCCACCAAACATGAGTTTTGAGTCAAACTGAGATGATTGGGTGCGCCCGTTGCAAAAAATTCAACTGCGAGTTTTTCGGTATATTAGTTGATAAAACGGCCACCCCGTCCGAGTTTTCCGGCACCGTTCCTTCGGAAATGAATGTCCAAAACCCACCAAACATGAGTTTTGGGACAAACTAAGTTGATTGGGTGTGTCCATTGTGAAAAATTCAACTACGAGTTTTTCGGTGCATCAGTGGATAAAACGGCCACCCCGCGTGAGTTTTGTGGCACCGTTCCTTCGGAAATGAATGTGCCAAAAACCCACCAAACATGAGTTTTGGGACAAACTGAGATGATTGGGTGTGTCCATTGTGAAAAATTTAACTGCAAGTTTTTCGGTGCATCAGTGGATAAAACAGCCATCCCGCGCGAGTTTTGTGACATCGTTTCTTTGCCAAAAAACACATCTAACATGAGTTTTGGGTGAAACTGAGATGATTGGGTGCGTCCGTTGCGAAAAATTCAACTATGAGTTTTTCGGTGCATCAGTGGATAAAACGGCCATCCCGCGCAAGTTTTACGACACCGTTCCATTGGAAATGAAAGTGCCAATAACCCACCAAACATGAGATTTGGGTCAAACTGAGATGATTGGGTGCGTCCATTGCGAAAAATTCAACTGCGAGTTTTTCGGTGCATCAGTGAAAAAACGGCCATCCTGCGCGAGTTTTGCGGCACCGTTCCTTCGAAAATGAAAGTGCCAAAAACCCACCAAACAAGAGTTTTGGGTCAAACTGAGATGATTCGGTGCGTTTGTTCCGAAAAATTCAACTGTGTGTTTTTCGGTGCAACAGTGGATAAAACGGCCAACACCGTTCCTTCGGAAATGAAAGTGCCAAAACCCCACCAAACATGAGTTTTGGGTCAAACTGAAATGATTGGGTGCGCCCGTTGCAAAATATTCAACTACGAGTTTTTCGGTGCATTAGTTGATAAAACGGCCACCCCGCCCGAGTGTTCGGGCACCGTTCCTTCGGAAATGAATGTGCCAAAACCCACCAAACATAAGTTTTGGGACAAACTAAGATGATTGGGTGTGTCCATTGTGAAAAATTCAACTACGAATTTTTCGGCGCATCAGTGGATAAAACGACCAACACCGTTCCTTCGGAAATGAAAGTCCCAAAACCCCACCAAACATGAGTTTTGGGTCAAACTGAGATGATTTGGTGCGTTCGTTCCGAAAAATTCAACTATGAGTTTTTCGGTGCATTAGTTGATAAAACAGCCACCCGCCCGAGTTTTCCGGCACCGTTCCTTCATAAATGAAAGTGCCAAAAACCCACCAAACAACATTTTTGGGTCAAACTGAGATGATTCGGTGCGTTCGTTCTGAAAAATTCAGCTCTGAGATTTTCGGTGCATTAATTGATAAAACGGCCACCCCGCCCGAGTTTTCCGGCACCGTTCCGTTGGAAATGAAAGTGCCAAAACCCCCCAAACATGAGTTTTGGGACAAACTGAGATGATTGGGTGTGTCCGCTGTGAAAAATTCAACTGCGAGTTTTTCGGTGCATCAGTGGATAAAACGGCCATCCCGTGCAAGTTTTACGACACCGTTCCTTTGGAAATGAAAGTGCCAATAACCCACCAAACATGAGATTTGGGTCAAACTGAGATGATTGGGTGCTTCCGTTGCGAAAAATTCAACTGCGAGTTTTTCGGTGCATCAGTGAAAAAACGGCCATCCTGCGCGAGTTTTGCGGCACCGTTCCTTCGAAAATGAAAGTGCCAAAAACCCACCAAACAAGAGTTTTGGGTCAAACTGAGATGATTCGGTGCGTTTGTTCTGAAAAATTCAACTGTGTGTTTTTCGGTGCAACAGTGGATAAAACGGCCAACACCGTTCCTTCGGAAATGAAAGTGCCAAAACCCCACCAAACATGAGTTTTGGGTCAAACTGAGATGATTGGGTGCGCCCGTTGAAAAATATTCAACTACGAGTTTTTCGGTGCATTAGTTGATAAAACGGCCACCCCTCCCGAGTGTTCCGGCACCGTTCCTTCAGAAATGAATGTGCCAAAACCCACCAAACATAAGTTTTGGGACAAACTAAGATGATTGGGTGTGTCCATTGTGAAAAATTTAACTATGAGTTTTTTGGTGCATCAGTGGATAAAACAGCCACCCCGCGCGAGTTTTGTGGCACCGTTCCTTCAGAAATTAATGTGCCAAAAACCCACCAAACATGAGTTTTGGGACAAACTGAGATGATTGGGTGTGTCCATTGTGAAAAATTCAACTGCAAGTTTTTCGGTGCATCAGTGGATAAAACAGCCACCCCGCGCGAGTTTTGTGACACCGTTACTTTGCAAATGAAAGTGCCAAAAACCCATCAAACCTGAGTTTTGGGTTAAACTGAGATTTTTGGGTGCATCCGTTGCGAAAAATTCAACTGCGAGTTTTTCGGTGCATCAGTGATAAAACGGCCATCCTGCGCGAGTTTTGCGGCACCATCCAATCAGAAATGAAAGTGCCAAAAACCTAGCAAACATGTGTTTTGGGACAAACTGAGATGATTGGGTGTATCCATTCTAAAAAATTCAATTGCGAGTTTTTCAGTGCATCTGTGGATAAAACAGCCATCCCGCGCGAGTTTTGCGGCACCGTTCCTTCGGAAATGAAAGTGCCAAAAACCCACTAAACAAGAGTTTTGGGTCAAAGTTAGATCATTCGGTGCGTTCGTTCCAAAAAATTCAACTGCATTTTTATCGGTGCATTAGTGGATAAAACGATCATCCTTGTGGTACCGTTTCTTCGGAAATGGAACATACAAAAACCCATGAAACATGAGTTTTACGTGAAACTAAGATGATTCAGTGCGCCCGTTGTGAAAAATTCAACTGCTAGTTTTTCGGTCCATGAGTGGAAAAACGGCCATCCCACGCGAGTTTTGCGGCACTGTTCCATTGGAAATGAAAGTGCCAAAAACCCACTAAACATGAGTTTTTGGTCAAATTGAGATGATTGGGTGCGTCTCTCGCAAAAAAAATCAACTACAAGTTTTCGGTGGTTCAGTGGAAAAATGGCCATCCCGCGTGAGTTTTGCGGCACCGTTCGTTCCGAAATGAAAGTGCTAAAAACCCACCAAACTTGTGTTTTGGGTCAAACTTAGATGATTCGGTGTGTCCGTTGTGAAAAATTCAACTGCGAGTTTTTCGGTGCATTAGTGGATAAAACAGGCATCCCGCCCGAGTTTTGCGGCACCATTCCTTCGAAAATGAAAGTGCCAAAAACCCACCAAACATGAGTTTTGGGACAAACTGAGATGATTGGGTGTCTCTGTTGTCAAAAATTCAACTACGAGTTTTTCGGTGCATCAGTGGATAAAACGGCCATCCCGCACGAGTTTTGCGGCACCGTTCCTTCGGAAATCAAAGTGCCAAAAACCAACCAAACATGAGTTTTGAGTCAAACTAAGATGATTGGGTGCGCCCGTTGCAAAAAAATTCAACTGCGAGTTTTTCGGTGTATTAGTTGATAAAACGACCACCCCGCCCGAGTTTTCCGGCACCGTTCCTTCGGAAATGAATGTGCCAAAACCCACCAAACATGAGTTTTGGGACAAACTGAGATGATTGGGTGTGTCCATTGTGAAAAATTCAACTGCAAGTTTTTCGGTGCATCAGTGGATAAAACAGCCACCCCGCGCGAGTTTTGTGACACCGTTACTTTGCAAATGAAAGTGCCAAAAACCCATCAAACCTGAGTTTTGGGTTAAACTGAAGTGCATCCGTTGCGAAAAATTCAACTGCGAGTTTTTCGGTGCATCAGTGATAAAACGGCCATCCTACGCGAGTTTTGCGGCACCATCCAATCAGAAATGAAAGTGCCAAAAACCTAGCAAACATGTGTTTTGGGACAAACTGAGATGATTGGGTGTATCCATTCTAAAAAATTCAATTGCGAGTTTTTCAGTGCATCTGTGGATAAAACAGCCATCCCGCGCGAGTTTTGCGGCACCGTTCCTTCGGAAATGAAAGTGCCAAAAACCCACTAAACAAGAGTTTTGGGTCAAAGTTAGATCATTCGGTGCGTTCGTTCCAAAAAATTCAACTGCATTTTTATCGGTGCATCAGTGGATAAAACGATCATCCTTGTGGTACCGTTTCTTCGGAAATGGAACATACAAAAACCCATGAAACATGAGTTTTACGTGAAACTAAGATGATTCAGTGCGCCCGTTGTGAAAAATTCAACTGCTAGTTTTTCGGTCCATGAGTGGAAAAACGGCCATCCCACGCGAGTTTTGCGGCACTGTTCCATTGGAAATGAAAGTGCCAAAAACCCACTAAACATGAGTTTTTGGTCAAATTGAGATGATTGGGTGCGTCTCTCGCAAAAAAAATCAACTACAAGTTTTCGGTGGTTCAGTGGAAAAATGGCCATCCCGCGTGAGTTTTGCGGCACCGTTCGTTCCGAAATGAAAGTGCTAAAAACCCACCAAACTTGTGTTTTGGGTCAAACTTAGATGATTCGGTGTGTCCGTTGTGAAAAATTCAACTGCGAGTTTTTCGGTGCATTAGTGGATAAAACAGGCATCTCGCCCGAGTTTTGCGGCACCATTCCTTCGAAAATGAAAGTGCCAAAAACCCACCAAACATGAGTTTTGGGACAAACTGAGATGATTGGGTGTCTCTGTTGTCAAAAATTCAACTACGAGTTTTTCGGTGCATCAGTGGATAAAACGGCCATCCCGCACGAGTTTTGCGGCACCGTTCCTCCAGAAATGAAAGTGCCAAAAAACCACCAAACATGAGTTTTGGGTCAAGCTGAGATGATTGGGTGCGCCCGTTGCAAAAAATTCATGCGAGTTTTTCGGTGTATTAGTCGATAAAACAGCCACCCCGCCCGAGTTTTCCGGCACCGTTCCTTCGGAAATGAATGTGCCAAAACCCACCAAACATGAGTTTTGGGACAAACTAAGATGATTGGGTGTGTCCATTGTGAGAAATTCAACTACGAGTTTTTCGGTGCATCAGTGGATAAAACGGCCACCCCGCGTGAGTTTTGTGGCACTGTTCCTTCGGAAATGAATGTGCCAAAAACCCACCAAACATGAGTTTTGGGACAAACTGAGATGATTGGGTCTGTCCATTGTGAAAAATTTAACTGCAAGTTTTTTGGTGCATCAGTGGATAAAACAGCCATCCCGCGCGAGTTTTGTGACACCGTTCCTTTGCCAAAAAACACATCTAACATGAGTTTTGGGTGAAACTGAGATGATTGGGTGCGTCCGTTGCGAAAAATTCAACTATGAGTTTTTCGGTGCATCAGTGGATAAAACGGCCATCCCGCGCAAGTTTTACGACACCGTTCCTTTGGAAATGAAAGTGCCAATAACCCACCAAACATGAGATTTGGGTCAAACTGAGATGATTGGGTGCGTCCGTTGCGAAAAATTCAACTGTGAGTTTTTCGGTGCATCAGTGATAAAACGGCCATCCTGCGCGAGTTTTGCGGCACCGTTCCTTCGAAAATGAAAGTGCCAAAAACCCAGCAAACAAGAGTTCTGGGTCAAACTGAGATGATTCGGTGCGTTTGTTCCGAAAAATTCAACTGTGTGTTTTTCGGTGCAACAGTGGATAAAACGGCCAACACCGTTCCTTCGGAAATGAAAGTGCCAAAACCCCACCAAACATGAGTTTTGGGACAAACTGAGATGATTGGGTGTGTCTTATGTCAAACATTCAACTGCGAGTTTTTCAGTGCATTAGTTGATAAAACGGCCACCCCGCTTGAGTTTTGCGGCACCGTTCCTTCCAAAATGAATGTGCGAAAACCCACCAAACATGAGTTTTGGGACAAACTGAGATGATTGGGTGCGCCCGTTGCAAAATATTCAACTACGAGTTTTTCGGTGCATTAGTTGATAAAACGGCCACCCCGCCCGAGTGTTCCGGCACCGTTCCTTCGGAAATGAATGTGCCAAAACCCACCAAACATAAGTTTTGGGACAAACTAAGATGATTGGGTGTGTCCATTGTGAAAAATTCAACTACGAGTTTGTCGGTGCATCAGTGGATAAAACGGCCAACACCGTTCCTTCGGAAATGAAAGTCCCAAAACCCCACCAAACATGAGTTTTGGGTCAAATTGAGATGATTTGGTGCGTTCGTTCCGAAAAATTCAACTATGAGTTTTTCGGTGCATTAGTTGATAAAACAGCCACCCGCCCGAGTTTTCCGGCACCGTTCCTTCATAAATGAAAGTACCAAAAACCCACCAAACAACATTTTTGGGTCAAACTGAGATGATTCGGTGCGTTCGTTCTGAAAAATTCAGCTCTGAGATTTTCGGTGCATTAATTGATAAAACGGCCACCCCGCCCGAGTTTTCCAGCACCGTTCCATCGGAAATGAAAGTGCCAAAAACCCCCCAAACATGAGTTTTGGGACAAACTGAGATGATTGGGTGTGTCCGCTGTGAAAAATTCAACTGCGAGTTTTTCGGTGCATTAGTGGATAAAATGCTCATCCCGTGCGAGTTTTGCGGCACCATCCAATCAGAAATGAAAGTGCCAAAAACCCACCAACAAGAGTTTTGGGTCAAACTGAGATCATTCGGTGCGTTCGTTCCAAAAAATTCAACTGCAATTTTATCGTTGCATTAGTGGATAAAACGATCATCCTTGTGGTACTGTTTCTTAGGAAATGAAACATACAAAAACCCACGAAACATGAGTTTTAGGTGAAACTAAGATGATTCAGTGCGTCCGTTGTGAAAAATTCAACTGCGAGTTTTTCGGTCCATGAGTGGAAAAAACGGCCATCCCGCGCGAGTTTTGCGGCACTTTTCCATTGGAAATGAAAGTGCCAAAAACCCACTAAACATGAGTTTTTGGTCAAACTGAGATGATTGGGTGCGTCCGTCGCAAAAAAATCAACTACAAGTTTTCGGTGGTTCGGTGGAAAAATGGCCAACCCGTGTGAGTTTTGCGGCACCGTTCCTTCCGAAATGAAAGTGTCGAAAACCCACCAAACACGAGATTTGGGTCAAACTGAGATGATTGGGTGCGTCCGTTGCGAAAAATTCAACTGTGAGTTTTTCGGTGCATCAGTGGATAAAACAGCCATCCTGCCCGAGTTTTGCGGCACCGTTCATTCGGAAATGAAAGTGCCGAAAACCCACGAAACATGAGTTTTAGGACAAACTAAGATGATTGGGTGTGTCTGTTGTCAAAAAATCAACTACGAGTTTTTCGGTGGATCAGTGGATAAAACGGCCATCCCGCACGAGTTTTGCGGCACCGTTCCTTCGGAAATGAAAGTACCAAAAACCCACCAAACATGAGTTTTGGGTCAAACTGAGATGATTGGGTGCGCCCGTTGCAAAAAATTCAACTGCGAGTTTTTCGGTGCATCAGTTGATAAAACGGCCACCCCGTCCGAGTTTTCCGGCACCGTTCCTTCAGAAATGAATGTGCCAAAACCCACCAAACATGAGTTTTGGCACAAACTAAGATGATTGGGTGTGTCCATTGTGAGAAATTCGACTACGAGTTTTTCGGTGCATCAGTGGATAAAACGGCCACCCCGCCTGAGTTTTGTGGCACCGTTGCTTCGGAAATGAATGTGCCAAAAACCCACCAAACATGAGTTTTGGGACAAACTGAGATGATTGGGTGTGTCCATTGTGAAAAATTTAACTGCAAGTTTTTCGGTGCATCAGTGGATAAAACAGCCATCCCGCGCGAGTTTTGTGACACTGTACCTTTACCAAAAAACACATCTAACATGAGTTTTGGGTGAAACTGAGATGATTGGTTGCGTCTGTTGCGAAAAATTCAACTATGAGTTTTTCGGTGCATCAGTGGATAAAACGGCCATGCCGCGCAAGTTTTACGACACCGTTCCTTTGGAAATGAAAGTGCTAATAACCCACCAAACATGAGATTTGGGTCAAACTGAGATGATTGGGTGCGTCCGTTGCGAAAAATTCAACTACGAGTTTTTCGGTGCATCAGTGATAAAACGGCCATCCTGCGCGAGTTTTGCGGCACCGTTCCTTCGAAAATAAAAGTTTCAAAAACCCACCAAACAAGAGTTTTGGGTCAAACTGAGATCATTCGGTGCGTTCGTTCTGAAAAATTCAACTGCATTTTTATCGGTGCATCAATGGATAAAACGATCATCCTTGTGGTACCGTTTCTTCGGAAATGGAACATACAAAAACCCACAAAACATGACTTTTAGGTTAAACTAAGATGATTCAGTGCGTCCGTTGTGAAAAATTCAACTGCTAGTTTTTCGGTCCATGAGTGAAAAAACGGCCATCCCGCGTGAGTTTTGCGACACTGTTCCATTGGAAATGAAAGTGCCAAAAACCCACTAAACATGAGTTTTTGGTCAAACTGATATGATTGGGTGCGTCTGTCGCAAAAAAAATCAACTACATGTTTTTCGGTGGTTCAGTGGAAAAATGGCCATCCCGCGTGAGTTTTGCGGCACCGTTCCTTCCGAAATGAAAGTGCCGAAAACCCACAAAACTTCTGTTTTGGGTCAAACTGAGATGATTCGGTGTGTCCGTTGTGAAAAATTCAACTGCGAGTTTTTTGGTGCATTAGTGGATAAAACAGGCATCCCGCCCGAGTTTTGCGGCACCGTTCCTTCGAAAATGAAAGTGCCAAAAACCCACCAAACATGAGTTTTGGGACAAACTGAGATGATTGGGTGTGTCTGTTGTCAAAAATTCAACTACGAGTTTTTCGGTGCATTAGTGGATAAAACGGCCATCCCGCACGAGTTTTGCGGCACCGTTCCTTCGGAAATGAAAGTGCCAAAAACCCACCAAACATGAGTTTTGAGTCAAACTGAGATGATTGGGTGCGCCCGTTGGAAAAAATTCAACTGCGAGTTTTTCGGTGTATTAGTTGATAAAACGGCCACCCCGCCCGTGTTTTCCGGCACCGTTCCTTCGGAAATGATTGTGCCAAAACCCACAAACATGAGTTTTGGGACAAACTAAGATGATTGGGTGTGTCCATTGTGAAAAATTCAACTACGAGTTTTTCGGTGCATCAGTGGATTAAACGGCCACCCCGCGTGAGTTTTGTGGCACCGTTCCTTCGGAAATGAATGTGCCAAAAACCCACCAAACATGAGTTTTGGGACAAACTGAGATGATTGGGTGTGTCCATTGTGAAAAATTTAACTACAAGTTTTTCGGTGTATCAGTGGATAAAACAGCCATCCCGCACGAGTTTTGTGACACCGTTCCTTTGCCAAAAAAACACATTTAACATGAGTTTTGGGTGAAACTGAGATGATTGGGTGCGTCCGTTGTGAAAAATTCAACTATGAATTTTTCGGTGCATCAGTGGATAAAACGGCCATCCCGCGCAAGTTTTACGACACCGTTCCTTTGGAAATGAAAGTGCCAATAACCCACCAAACATGAGATTTGGGTCAAACTGAGATGATTGGGTGCGTCCGTTGCGAAAAATTCAACTGCGAGTTTTTCGGTGCATCAGTGATAAAACGGCCATCCGGCGCGAGTTTTGCGGCACCGTTCCTTCGAAAATGAGAGTGCCAAAAACCCACCAAACAAGAGTTTTGGGTCAAATTGAGATGATTCGGTGCGTTTGTTCCGAAAAATTCAACTGTGTGTTTTTCGGTGCAACAGTGGATAAAACGGCCAACAGCGTTCCTTCGGAAATAAAAGTGCCAAAACCCCACCAAACATGAGTTTTGGGTCAAACTGAGATGATTGGGTGCGCCCGTTGCAAAATATTCAACTAAGAGTTTTTCGGTGCATTAGTTTATAAAACGGCCACCCCGCCCGAGTGTTCCGCCACCGTTCCTTCGGAAATGAATGTGCCAAAACCCACCAAACATAAGTTTTGGGACAAACTAAGATTATTGGGTGTGTCCATTGTGAAAAATTCAACTACGAGTTTTTCGGTGCATCAGTGGATAAAACGGCCAACACCGTTCCTTCGGAAATGAAAGTGCCAAAACCCCACCAAACATGAGTTGTGGGTCAAACTGAGATGATTTGGTGCGTTCGTTCCGAAAAATTCAACTATGAGTTTTTCGGTGCATTAGTTGATAAAACAGCCACCCGCCCGAGTTTTCCGGCACCGTTCCTTCATAAATGAAAGTGCCAAAAACCCACCAAACAATAGTTTTGGGTCAAACTGAGATGATTCGGTGCGTTCGTTCTGAAAAATTCAGCTATGAGATTTTTGGTGCATTAATTGATAAAACGGCCACCCCGCCCGAGTTTTTCGGCACCGTTCCATCGGAAATGAAAGTGCCAAAAACCCACCAAACATGAGTTTTTGGACAAACTGAGATGATTGGGTGTGTCCGCTGTGAAAAATTCAACTGCGAGTTTTTCGGTGCATTAGTGGATAAAATGCTCATCCCGTGCGAGTTTTGCGACACCATCCAATCAGAAATGAAAGTGCCAAAAACCCAGCAAACATGAGTGTTGGGACAAACTGAGATGATTGGGTGTGTCCATTCTG
Source organism: Coix lacryma-jobi var. lacryma-jobi (assembly GCA_009763385.1). Lineage (NCBI taxonomy): Eukaryota > Viridiplantae > Streptophyta > Magnoliopsida > Poales > Poaceae > Coix > Coix lacryma-jobi. The sequence goes on from CM019825.1 coordinate 103,437,443, forward strand.
AAAAATTCAATTACGAGTTTTTCGTTGCATCTGTGGATAAAACAGCCATCCCGCGCGAGTTTTGTGGCATCGTTCCTTCGGAAATGAAAGTGCCAAAAACCCACCAACAAGAGTTTTGGGTCAAACTGAGATCATTCAGTGCGTTCGTTCCGAAAAATTCAACTGCAATTTTATCGGTGCATCCGTGGATTAAACTATCATCCTTGTGGTACTGTTTCTTAGGAAATGAAACATACAAAAATCCACGAAACATGAGTTTTAGGTGAAACAAAGATGATTCAGTGCGTCCGTTGTGAAAAATTCAACTGCGAGTTTTTCGGTCGATGAGTGGAAAAAACGGCCATCCGGCGCGAGTTTTGCGGCACTGTTCCATTGGAAATGAAAGTGCCAAAAACCCACTAAACATGAGTTTTTGGTCAAACTGAGATGATTGGGTGCGTCCGTCGCAAAAAAATCAACTATAAGTTTTCGGTGGTTCAGTGGAAAAATGGCCAACCCGTGTGAGTTTTGCGGCACCGTTCCTTCCGAAATGAAAGTGTCGAAAACCCGCCAAACTTGTGTTTTGGGTCAAACTGAGATGATTCGGTGTGTCCGTTGTGAAAAATTCAACTCCAAGTTTTTCGGTGCATTAGTGGATAAAACACCCATCTCGCCCGACTTTTGCGGCACCGTTCCTTCAGAAATGAATGTGCCAAAACCCACCAAACATGAGTTTTGGGACAAACTAAGATGATTGGGTGTGTCCATTGTTTAAAATTCAACTACGAGTTTTTCGGTGCATTAGTGGATAAAACGGCCACCCCGCGCGAGTTTTGTGGCACCGTTCCTTCAGAAATGAATGTGCCAAAACCCACCAAACATGAGTTTTGGGAGAAACTAAGATGATTGGGTGTGTCCATTGTGAAAAATTCAACTACGAGTTTTTCGGTGCATCAGTGGATAAAACGGCCACCCCGCGCGAGTTTTGTGCGGCACCATTCCTTCGGAAATGAATGTGCCAAAAACCCACCAAACATGAGTTTTGGGACAAACTGAGATGATTGGGTGTGTCTGTTGTCAAAAATTCAACTACGAGTTTTTCGGTGCATCAGTGGATAAAGCGGCCATCTCGCACGAGTTTTGCGGCACCGTTCCTTCAGAAATGAAAGTGCCAAAAATCCACCAAACATGTGTTTTGGGTCAAACTGAGATGATTGGATGCGTCCGTTGCAAAAAAGTCAACTTCGAGTTTTTCAGTGCATTAGTTGATAAAACGGCCACCCCGCCCGAGTTTTCCGGCACCGTTCCTTCGGAAATGAATGTGCCAAAACCCCCCAAACATGAGTTTTGGGACAAACTAAGATGATTGGGTGTGTCCATTGTGAAAAATTCAACTACGAGTTTTTCGGTGCAACAGTGGATAAAACGGCCACCCCGCGCGAGTTTTGTGGCACCGTTCCTTCAGAAATGAATGTGCCAAAAACCCACCAAACATGAGTTTTGGGACAAACTGAGATGATTGGGTGTGTCTGTTGTCAAAAATTCAACTACGAGTTTTTCCGTGCATCAGTGGATAAAACGGCCATCTCGCACGAGTTTTGCGGCACCGTTCCTTCGGAAATGAAAGTGCCAAAAACCCGCCAAACATGAGTTTTGGGTCAAACTGAGATGATTGGGTGCGCCCGTTGTAAAAAAATCAACTGCGAGTTTTTTGGTGGATTAGTTGATAAAACGGCCACCCCGTCCGAGTTTTCTGGCACCATTCCTTCAGAAATGAATGTGCCAAAACCCACCAAACATGAGTTTTGGGACAAACTAAGATGATTGGGTGTGTCCATTGTGAAAAATTCAACTACGAGTTTTTCGGTGCATCAGTGGATAAAACGGCCACCCCGCGCGAGTTTTGTGGCACCGTTCCTTCGGAAATGAATGTGCCAAAAACCCACCAAACTTGAGTTTTGGGACAAACTGAGATGATTGGGTGTGTCTGTTGTCAAAAATTCAACTACGAGTTTTTCGGTGGATCAGTGGATAAAACAGCCATCTCGCACGAGTTTTGCGGCACCGTTCCTTCGGAAATGAAAGTGCCAAAAACCCACCAAACATGAGTTTTGGGTCAAATGTCACACCCCAAAATTTCCATTTTGGGATGTGAATAGAAAACACTTGATAAAACATATGATTTTGTATTTTTCTAAAATTTTCCCAACCTTTATTTAGTTGTTGACAATTTATAAAGTGGAAAATGTGAGTTTTCAAAATGTTTTAAGAATCCAATCTAATGGTTTGTTGCATATCATGCCTTTGCATAGTGTTCATGTATGAAAAATGAATTTAAAGTTTTTTTTCAAATGCGCATAGGGTTTTAATCAAAGCAAATCTTTGTTTATCTTTGACCAAGATTCCTTGACCCAAAAACCATGATGAAATTCTTGGAAACCATGCACTTTGATTCTTGTTCCGAAAGCCTTGATGGATCTTCAAACTTCATCTTGTCAAACCCCTAATCTTCTGCTCTCTGAAATCCAAACTAGTCATGTCCTAACTTGCTCTTTTACCCTTTCTTTTTCATCCTTATAATTGAGATCTTAATTCTTTTTGTTGAGTCTTGTCCAAAGCCCAAAATGTATGCTAGAGTGACCAATCATTGTACCTCTTCTCTCTCACATAATTCATCCATCACCTTGTTCAAGTCAAAACAATGCATGTTGTGCACCCAAGTTAATCTCAACTTCAATTTTCTCTTCTTTTCTCACCATGGACAATATCTACATGGGCTCTTTTCCCTCCACATTTTCTCCTCTTGATCAAATCCAAACTTGTTTTCTATCCATCCATGAAATCTCTATGGCCTTAGTTCCACCTTTTTGAAACCCTAAGTTCCCGGGGAAACCCTAATCGCCTCTCCAAGAATTTTAGCGGGTCGAGCCCAACTTTTTCCTTCCATATTCTCTTTTGTTGGGTCAAATCCATAAGCTTAGAACATTTGTAAACCATCCTCTCCATATCTCCTTTTACTAATGGGTCAACTCCAATCATCCCATCCCTCGACATTGCTCCGGGCCGAATCCAGTCCAAACCTTGCCTTACCTCTCGCCATGGATCAAAGCCCAACCATCCTACTCTCTTTTGTGGACCCACATCAAGCCCCACAAGACATCTATCTCTCCCTCTCCACTCTCCCACGTCACCCCCTTGAAGCCTCTCCATATTGCACAAAAATATCAACCAAAACAAGAAATATCAAGCCAATGACCCTTTGGCTTCCCACCACTTGGTCTCCCCTTCATTCCCCTTCAAATACACCTCCCCCTCAGCCCCCTCACGCCTCCCCCTTCATTTCCCACGCCAAGAACAGAGGAGGGACACCCCTGCACCTCCTCCTCCTCCCCCATGGCTGCCCCCATTAACCACAACAAGAGAAGGATGCCCGATTGCACTATGTCGTCATCTCCGGCCATCGCGATGTGTATCCTCGCTCCATCACACCATCCCACATGGTGAGAACACTCCAACATCTCCCTCATACTGATTTCATGTTCCTCTAAGCAAATCATGTACTTTGGATGACATATGGTTGATCCCCGGCGAAGATTACCTATGATATGTGTGGCTGTCCTCGCGGCCAGCCATGCTGCTGTTGAGGAATTTGGCGTTCCTCACTGTTTTGTTGATCCAATCATCAAACCCTTTGGTGAAATTGTGTATAGCATCCTTGAACACGCCTCTGCAAAATGGTTTGGCCATAGGTGCTGAGAATCTAGAAATATGGTCATCCCCATGCCTGTTGTCTCTGCTGTTTAGTCAGATTGCAGCTCTGAGTTGTTTTGGCGTTCCCCGCCAATCCACTGTCCGAATGATCATGCCCTTTAACCTACTTGTTTATGACATCCATGCACATGATCCCACAAATTGGCTTGGCTATGCAATTCATAATGGCCGAGATATAGTGACCCAAGTTTCTACTATCCCTGCTGTCCATACAGCACTAACACTGTTTTTGGCAACGACGTTCCCGTTGATCCATTGAACCCCTTGGTGAATCCTTTGGCAAGAACATCTTTTATGTAGATGCACATGTCTCTGACAAGTTTCATGGCCATATGATCAAATATGAAAGAGATATCATCATTTTTGTGTTGGCTGTCCCTGTTGCCTGCAGCAATGCTGATGCCGGTTGGCATGCGCGTTCCCGATGATCTGCCACTCTGGTGGTCAAGCCCTTTTACCACATTGTGTATCATAAACCTAAACACATCCCTGCAAGTTGGCTTAGCCATATGAACTATGACACTAGAGTTACAAGAATCGTCATGTTGCTGCTCATGCCATGCCAACATCCATGCAACGCCATCTTCCAATCTTGTTCCCCGCCTAACCAATGGTCAAAACATCGTGCCCTTTTGCCAAACTATGTTACATACAGTACCTAGCAACCCCAAAAAAATGGATCACCATTTGGCTTTGACATACCATACAAGCAATCATCAAATCCGCCGTTGTCCGCCACCGGGTATGCTCAACCGATGCACTAATCGCCATAACCTTGTTTGCCTTTGATCTAGCATCCACCTTAGTGCATTTGTTGGTCATGAAATGTTCCCAAGCAACCTATACACATATCCAAAATCCCACCCATATATCTATAAGTAATAATTAGAACACGAGTTGTATGTGCAACCTCTCTATTCATCTTAAATCCATGGTTGTCATACAAGTTCTAGTTATTCCAACCACCGCAACCATCTTTGCCATGTGGCATTCTACCATGGAGGATAAACACTGGAGCCAAAGTTATAATGCATCATCCATTGCCCAATCCATGTCTTCAATGTACGGTGCCCATTGTCATACAACCAACCATCAAATCCATTTCATCCTAAGTGCATCTCTGGTCACACATGCTCTCTTCGTGCAACATGACCCCATGTGTTGCACACATGTCCCCTACATCTTTTGGTAATCAAAGACATAGTCCCACAAGAATACACCCGATTGTCCGATTGTCCTAACCCTTTCATGTTATACCTTTCCAGCACGAGCAAGTGATAACCAAATACACTCGTCCTATTCAAGTCATGCTATATCAACTCTCGACATCCACACTATCACCACAATGTCATAGCTATCTCCTCTATCAACCTCGACATATCACTCTAGCTCAGTCATGCGACATCATAACTTCAATGGTTAGATATCAAGATATCATGTCACGTGATGTATATCAATTCAATCTCATTGTCCTATATATGCAATCTATTCTAGTCTATCAACCCATCCCTATTGTACTCCATGATATATATCATGCTCTCCCAAGCCAACCCCTATGTTTATGTTAGAACCAAACTCACATCCATCTGTTTCATTCTAAAGAATATGTTTATTCTAGTCCAAACTCCACCTTGCTCATCTGAATCCAATCCTTTCCACCGATACCTTGTAATTCTCACATCTTTTAATCGTAGTTGTTGTTGTGCTTAGTTTTTGCGCTTGCACGATCATAGAATGACCCGTACGCTTTCAAAACCTTTATAGCTTATTTATTTGTAATGTTTGGTGTACTGTTTTTAGGGCCATCTTCAGGTGTTTTCGCCAGTTTGTTGCTATCGATAGAAGAAGCTATGTGAGAACGATCTAGAAGGAAATTTGGACAAGTTTAAGAAAGCTTTTGAAGGCAAGTATAACCTACGGTTTCCTTGTATTAACTGCAGGACCAAATATTCATTATGAATGTGTCATAACTTGATGAACCATAGGACAAACCTAGTTTCACTTGATCTTATACCTTGTACATATGGAAGGGTTTTGCATAATATGTTTAGTAATGCTATGCGCTATTAATTGCTATTATATTAATATTGATTAAAGACTATGGAACAATGTTAAAAGAGGCTTTTTAACCACATTAGGGCACTGGAGCATGTTGTTCGCTTAGTGGCCCACCCCAGGGACTATCTTTTAAAGCGGCCCCCGGGAGATCCCGTGCAGCCTTGGGAATCATATGGCTCTTATCTTAGTCATATAACTAGACTTTCTCTAGCTTGTAGTAGTTACCGAAAGGCGCTAGAGGGGGGAACTGGGTTAAAGAATGGCTTCCTTGCTTGTCAAGATGTGTACTGGTCGGCTGTCAGGTGTGCCATCTTGAAGGGGGCCTCCATTCGCCTGGACGCCTAAACCTTGCGGCTACTACTTGTTAGGGTAGCTAGTGAAAGGCTACGTAGTGAAACCCTGCCGTACTTCCATAGAGGAGGTAATGTGGGCCTTGCAAACCCCGGCATATGGGAATCACGGCCTAAGGTGAAAGTGTACAACCTCTGCAGAGTGTAAACCTGATATATCAGCCGTGCTCACGGATATGAGCGGCTCGGATCCTTTTTAAGTGGTTCATGGTGGGGTATTGTTGGTGGTTTGTGGCTTACCTCTTTTTAACATAATGGATATCTCTTATCATGGGACAACAGGGTTCATACATTTAGTAATGTAAGATTAATATAAAATATGACCAACTTAAAATGCTAACCGCAGTTAACCGAGTCAAACCTTTGAGCCTTGCATCCCCGTAGTTGTACTTGCTGAGCATGGTGAGCTGACGCTTGCTTTACAATCAATGAACAAAAATCCCGGATGGGTACCAGATGGTGGTTGAAGTGAAGAGTTCTCTCTGAGGAGTTCCAAGAGTACTAGGCGAGTGTTCCCCCAGTCAACCGTCCCTGTGGAGTATGGAGTCCCGAAGAATGAAGATTACGAATAGTTTTCGTTGTGCTTTGTTATATATGTAAGTCTTAAAGTAAATAAGTTTCTCTATGTAACAAAGCATTGTTCTTGATATTCTTCATATTTGTTGCTATATGTGTCGTGTGGACATCCTGGGCACACATATAGTTAGCGCTTGGTATTCTTTGGAAAACCAGGTGCGACATCAAACTGAGATGATTGGGTGCGCCCGTTGCAAAAAATTCAACTGCGAGTTTTTCGGTGCATTAGTTGATAAAACGGCCACCACGTCTGAGTTTTCCGGCACCGTTCCTTCAGAAATGAATGTGCCAAAACCCACCAAACATGAGTTTTGGGACAAACTAAGATGATTGGGTGTGTCCATTGTGAAAAATACAACTACGAGTTTTTCGGTGCATCAGTGGATAAAACGGCCACCCCGCGCGAGTTTTGTGGCACCGTTCCTTCGGAAATGAATGGGCCAAAAACCCACCAAACATGAGTTTTGGGACAAACTGAGATGATTGGGTGTGTCTGTTGTCAAAAATTCAACTACGAGTTTTTCGGTGCATCAGTGGATAAAACGGCCATCCCGCACGAGTTTTGCGGCACCGTTCCTTCGGAAATGAAAGTGCCAAAAACCCACCAAACATGAGTTTTGGGTCAAACTGAGATGATTGGGTGCGCCCGTTGCAAAAAATTCAACTGTGAGTTTTTCGGTGCATTAGTTGATAAAACGGCCACCCCGCCCGAGTTTTCCGGCACCGTTCCTTCGGAAATGAATGTGCCAAAACCCACCAAACATGAGTTTTGGGACAAACTAAGATGATTGGGTGTGTCCATTGTGAAAAATTCAACTATGTGTTTTTCGGTGCATCATTGGATAAAACAACCATCCCGCGGAGTTTTGTGACACCGTTCCTTTGCAAATGAAAGTGCCAAAAACCCATCAAACATGAGTTTTGGGTTAAACTGAGATTTTTGGGTGCATCCGTTGCGAAAAATTTAACTGCGAGTTTTTCGGTGCATTAGTGGACAAATCGGCCATCGTTCCTTCGAAAATGAAAGTGCTAAAAACACATCAAAAATGAGTTTTGGGTGAAACTGAGATGGTTGGGTGCGTCAGTTGCGAAAAATTCTACTATGAGATTTTCGGTGCATCAGTGGAAAAAACGACCATCTCGCGCAAGTTTTACGGCACCGTTCCTATGAAAATGAAAGTGCCAATAACCCACCAAACATGAGATTTGGGTCAAACTGAGATGATTGGGTTCGTCCGTTGCGAAAAATTCAACTGCGTGTTTTTCGGTGCATCAGTGATAAAACGGCCATCCCGCGCGAGTTTTGCGGCACCGTTCCTTCGAAAATGAAAATGCCAAAAACCCACCAAACAAGAGTTTTGGGTCAGACTGAGATGATTCAGTGCGTTTGTTCCAAAAAATTCAAATCTGTGTTTTTCGGTGCAACAGTGGATAAAATGGCCAACACCGTTCCTTCGGAAATGAAAGTGTCAAAAACCCACCAAACAAGTGTTTTGGGTCAAACTGAGACAATTTGGTGCGTTCGTTCCGAAAAATTCAACTATGAGTTTTTCGGTGCATTAGTTGATAAAACAACCACCCGCCCGAGTTTTTCGGCACCATTCCTTCATAAATGAAAGTGCCAAAAACCACCAAACAAGAGTTTTGGGTCAAACTGAGATGATTCGGTGCGTTCGTTCTGAAAAATTCAACTATGAGTTTTTCAGTGCATTAGTTGATAAAACGGCCAACTCGCCCGAGTTTTCTGGCACCGTTCCATCGGAAATGATTGTGCCAAAAACCCACCAAACATGAGTTTTGGGACAAACTGAGATGATTGGGTGTGTCCGCTGTGAAAAATTCAACTACGAGTTTTTCGGTGCATTAGTGGATAAAATGGTCACCCCGTACGAGTTTTGCGGCACCATTCAATCGAAAATGAAAGTGCCAAAACCCCAGCAAACATGAGTTTTGGGACAAACTGAGATGATTGGGTGTGTCCATTCTGAAAAAATCAACTATGAGTTTTTCGGTGCATCTGTGGATAAAACAGCCATCCCGCGCGAGTTTTGCGGCATCGTTCCTTCGGAAATGAGAGTGCCAAAAACCCACCAAACATGAGTTTTGGGTCAAACTGAGATCATTCGGTGCGTTCGTTGCAAAAAATTCAACTGCGATTTTTCGGTGCATCAGTGATAAAACGGCCATCCCGCGTGTCTTTTGCGGCACCGATCCTTCGGAAATGAAAGTGCCAAAAACCCACCAAACAAGAGTTTTGGGTCAAGTTGAGATCATTCGGTGGGTTCGTTCCGAAAAATTCAACCGCGATTTTATCGGTGCATCAGTGGATAAAACGATCATCCTGAGCGAGTTTTGTCGTACCGTTTCTTCGGAAATGAAACATACAAAAACCCACTGAACATGAGTTTTAGGTGAAACTAAGACGATTCAGTGCGTCCAGTGTGAAAAATTCAACTGCTAGTTTTTCGGTCCATGAGTGGAAAAAACGGCCATCCCGCGCGAGTTTTGCGGCACTGTTCCATCAAAAATGAAAGTGCCAAAAACCCACTGAACATGAGTTTTTAGTCTAACTAAGATGATTGGGTGCGTTCGTCGCAAAAAAATCAACTACAAGTTTTCGGTGGTTCAGTGGAAAAAATGGCCATCCCACGTGAGTTTTGCGGCACCGTTCCTTCCGAAATGAAAGTGCCGAAAACCCACCAAACTTGTGTATTGGGTCAAACTGAGATGATTCGGTGTGTCCGTTGTGAAAAATTCCACTGCGAGTTTTTCGGTGCATTAGTGGATAAAACAGCCATCCCACCCTAGTTTTGCGGCACCGTTCCATCGGAAATGAAAGTGCCAAAAACCCACCAAACATGAGTTTTGGGACAAACGGAGATTATTGGGTGTGTCTGTTGTCAAAAATTCAACTACGAGATTTTCGGTGCATCCGTGGATAACGGCCATCCCGCACGAGTTTTGCGGCACCGTTCCTTCGGAAATGAAAGTGCCAAAAACCCACCAAACATGAGTTTTGGGTCAAACTGAGATGATTGGGTGCGTTTGTTCAAAAAAATTCAACTGTGTGTTTTTCGGTGCAACAGTGGATAAAACGGCCAACACTGTTCCTTCGGAAATGAAAGTTCCAAAAACCCACCAAACAAGAGTTTTGGGTCAAACTGAGATGATTTGGTGCGTTCGTTCCGAAAAATTCAACTATGATTTTTTCGGTGCATTAGTTGATAAAACAGCCACCCACCCGAGTTTTCTGGCACCGTTCCTTCATAAATGAAAGTGCCAAAAAACCAACCAAACAAGAGTTTTGGGTCAAACTGAGATGATTCGGTGCGTTCGTGTGAGTTTTTTGGTGCATTAATTGATAAAACGGACACCCCGCCCGAGTTTTCCGGCACCGTTCCATCGGAAATCAAAGTGCCAAAAACCCACCAAACATGAGTTTTGGGACAAACTGAGATGATTGGGTGTGTCCGCTGTGAAAAATTCAACTACGAGTTTTTCGGTGCATTAGTGGATAAAATGGTCACCCCGTGCGAGTTTTGCGGCACCATTCAATTGGAAATGAAAGTGCCAAAAACCCAGCAAATATGAGTTTTGGGACAAACAGAGATGATTGGGTGTGTCCATTCTGAAAAATTCAACTGCGAGTTTTTCGGTGCATCTGTGGATAAAACAGCCATCCCGCGCGAGTTTTGCGGCATCGTTCCTTCAGAAATGAAAGTGCTAAAAACCCACCAAACATGAGTTTTGTGTCAAACTAAGATCATTCAGTGCGTTCGTTCCGAAAAATTCAACTGCGATTTTATCGGTGCATCAGTGGATAAAACGATCATCCTTGTGGTACCATTTCTTCGGAAATGAAACATACAAAAACCCACAAAACATGAGTTTTAGGTGAAACTACGATGATTCAGTGCGTCCGTTGTGAAAAATTCAACTGCTAGTTTTTCGGTCCATGAGTGGAACAAAGGCTATCCGTCGCGAGTTTTGCGGCACTGTTCCATCCAAAATGAAAGTGCCAAAAACTCACTAAACATGAGTTTTTGGTCAAACTGAGATGATTGGGTGTGTCCGTCCAAAAAAAATCAACTACAAGTTTTCGGTGGTTCAGTGGAAAAATGGCCATCCCGCGTGAGTTTTGCGGCACCGTTCCTTCCGAAATGAAAGTGCCGAAAACCCACCTAACTTGTGTTTTGTTTCAAACTAAGATGATTCGTTGTGTCCGTTGTGAAAAATTCAACTGCGAGTTTTTCGGTGCATTAGTAGATAAAACTTCCATCCCGCCCGAGTTTTGCGGAACCGTTCCTTCGGAATTGAAAGTGCCAAAACCCCACCAAACATGAGTTTTGGGAGAAACTGAGATGATTGGGTGTGTCTTATGTCAAAAATTCAACTGCAAGTTTTTCAGTGCATTAGTTGATAAAACGGCCACCCCGCTTGAGTTTTGCGGCATCGTTCCTTCGAAAATGAATGTGCGAAAACCCACCAAACATGAGTTTTGGGACAAACTAATATGATTGGGTGTGTCCATTGTGAAAATTTCAACTACGAGTTTTTCGGTGCATCAGTGGATAAAACGGCCACCCCGCGCGAGTTTTGTGGCACCGTTCCTACGGAAATGAATGTGCCAAAAACCCACCAAACATGAGTTTTGGGTCAAACTGAGATGATTCGGTGCGTTCGTTCTGAAAAATTCAGCTATGAGTTTTTCGGTGCATTAATTGATAAAACGGTCGCCCCGCCCGAGTTTTCCGGCAACGTTCCATCAGAAATGAAAGTGCCAAAAACCCACCAAACATGAGTTTTGGGACAAACTGAGATGATTGGGTGTGTCCGCTGTGAAAAATTCAACTGCGAGTTTTTCGGTGCATTAGTGGATAAAATGGTCACCCCGTGCGAGTTTTGCGGCACCATTCAATCAGAAATGAATGTGCCAAAAACCCAGCAAACATGAGTTTTGGGACAAACTGAGATGATTGGGTGTGTCCATTCTGAAAAATCCAACTACGAGTTTTCGGTGCATCTGTGGATAAAACAGCCATCCCGCGCGAGTTTTGCGGCATCGTTCCTTCGGAAATGAAAGTGCCAAAAACCCACCAAACAAGAGTTTTGGGCCAAACTGAGATCATTCGGTGCGTTCGTTCCGAAAAAATCAACTGCAATTTTATCGGTGCATCAGTGGATAAAACGATCATCCTTGTGGTACCGTTTCTTCGGAAATGAAACATACAAAAACCCACGAAACATGAGTTTTAGGTGAAACTAAGATGATTCAGTGCGTCCGTTGTGAAAAATTCAACTGCTAGTTTTTCGGTCCATGAGTGGAAAAAAAGGCCATCCCGCGCGAGTTTTGCACACTGTTCCATTGGAAATGAAAGTGCCCAAAACCCACTAAACATGAGTTTTTGGTCAAACTGAGATGATTGGGTGCATCCGTCGCAAAAAAATCAACTACAAGTTTTCGGTGGTTCAGTGGAAAAATAGTCATCCCGCGTGAGTTTTGCGGCACCGTTCCTTCCAAAATGAAAGTGCCGAAACCCACCAAACTTGTGTTTTGGGTCAAACTGAGATGATTCGGTGTGTCCGTTGTGAAAAATTCAACTGCGAGTTTTTCGGTGCATTAGTGGATAAAACAGCCATCCCGTCCAAGTTTTGCGGCACCGTTCCTTCGGAAATGAAAGTGCCAAAAACCCACAAAACATGAGTTTTGGGACAAACTGAGATGATTGGGTGTGTCTGTTGTCAAAAATTCAACTACGAGTTTTTCGGTGCATCACTGGATAAAACGGCCATCCCGCACGAGTTTTGCGGCACCGTTCCTTCAGAAATGAAAGTGCCAAAAACCCACCAAACATGAGTTTTGGGTCAAACTGAGATGATTGGGTGCGCCCATTGCAAAAAATTCAACTGCGAGTTTTTCGGTGCATTAGTTGATAAAACGGCCACCCCGTCCGAGTTTTCCGGCACCGTTCCTTCGGAAATGAATGTGCCAAAACCCACCAAACATGAGTTTTGGGACAAACTAAGATGATTGGGTGTGTCCATTGTGAAAAATACAACTACGAGTTTTTCGGTGCATCAGTGGATAAAACGGCCATCCCGCGCGAGTTTTGTGGCACCGTTCCTTCGGAAATGAATGGGCCAAGAACCCACCAAACATGAGTTTTGGGACAAACTGAGATGATTGGGTGTGTCTGTTGTCAAAAATTCAACTACGAGTTTTTCGGTGCATCAGTGGATAAAACGGCCATCCCGCACGAGTTTTGCGGCACCGTTCCTTCGGAAATGAAAGTGCCAAAAACCCACCAAACATGAGTTTTGGGTCAAACTGAGATGATTGGGTGCGCCCGTTGCAAAAAATTGAACTGCGAGTTTTTCGGTGCATTAGTTGATAAAATGGCCACCCCGCCCGAGTTTTCCGGCACCGTTCCTTCGGAAATGAATGTGCCAAAACCCACCAAACATGAGTTTTGGGACAAACTAAGATGATTGGGTGTGTCCATTGTGAAAAATTCAACTATGTGTTTTTCGGTGCATCATTGGATAAAACAACCATCCCACGGAGTTTTGTGACACCGTTCCTTTGCAAATGAAAGTGCCAAAAACCCATCAAACATGAGTTTTGGGTTAAACTGAGATTTTTGGGTGCATCCGTTGCGAAAAATTTAACTGCGAGTTTTTCGGTGCATTAGTGGACAAATCGGCCATCGTTCCTTCGAAAATGAAAGTGCTAAAAACACATCAAAAATGAGTTTTGGGTGAAACTGAGATGGTTGGGTGCGTCCGTTGCGAAAAATTCTACTATGAGATTTTCGGTGCATCAGTGGAAAAAACGACCATCTCGAGCAAGTTTTACGGCACCGTTCCTATGGAAATGAAAGTGCCAATAACCCACCAAACATGAGATTTGGGTCAAACTGAGATGATTGGGTTCGTCCGTTGCGAAAAATTCAACTGCGTGTTTTTCGGTGCATCAGTGATAAAACGGCCATCCCGCGCGAGTTTTGCGGCACCGTTCCTTCGAAAATGAAAGTGCCAAAAACCCACCAAACAAGAGTTTTGGGTCAGACTGAGATGATTCAGTGCGTTTGTTCCAAAAAATTCAAATCTGTGTTTTTCGGTGCAACAGTGGATAAAATGGCCAACACCGTTCCTTCGGAAATGAAAGTGTCAAAAACCCACCAAACAAGTGTTTTGGGTCAAACTGAGACAATTTGGTGCGTTCGTTCCGAAAAATTCAACTATGAGTTTTTCGGTGCATTAGTTGATAAAACAACCACCCGCCCGAGTTTTTCGGCACCATTCCTTCATAAATGAAAGTGCCAAAAACCACCAAACAAGAGTTTTGGGTCAAACTGAGATGATTCGGTGCGTTCGTTCTGAAAAATTCAACTATGAGTTTTTCAGTGCATTAGTTGATAAAACGGCCAACTCGCCCGAGTTTTCTGGCACCGTTCCATCGGAAATGATTGTGCCAAAAACCCACCAAACATGAGTTTTGGGACAAACTGATATGATTGGGTGTGTCCGCTGTGAAAAATTCAACTACGAGTTTTTCGGTGCATTAGTGGATAAAATGGTCACCCCGTACGAGTTTTGCCGCACCATTCAATCGAAAATGAAAGTGCCAAAAACCCAGCAAACATGAGTTTTGGGACAAACTGAGATGATTGGGTGTGTCCATTCTGAAAAAAATCAACTATGAGTTTTTCGGTGCATCTGTGGATAAAACAGCCATCCCGCGCGAGTTTTGCGGCATCGTTCCTTCGGAAATGAGAGTGCCAAAAACCCACCAAACATGAGTTTTGGGTCAAACTGAGATCATTCGGTGCGTTCGTTGCAAAAAATTCAACTGCGATTTTTCGGTGCATCAGTGATAAAACGGCCATCCCGCGTGACTTTTGCGGCACCGATCCTTCGGAAATGAAAGTGCCAAAAACCCACCAAACAAGAGTTTTGGGTCAAGTTGAGATCATTCGGTGCGTTCGTTCCGAAAAATTCAACCGCGATTTTATCGGTGCATCAGTGGATAAAACGATCATCCTGGGCGAGTTTTGTCGTACCATTTCTTCGGAAATGAAACATACAAAAACCCACTGAACATGAGTTTTAGGAGAAACTAAGACGATTCAGTGCGTCCAGTGTGAAAAATTCAACTGCTAGTTTTTCGGTCCATGAGTGGAAAAAACGGCCATCCCGCGCGAGTTTTGCGGCACTGTTCCATCAAAAATGAAAGTGCCAAAAACCCACTAAACATGAGTTTTTAGTCTAACTAAGATGATTGGGTGCGTTCGTCGCAAAAAAATCAACTACAAGTTTTCGGTGGTTCAGTGGAAAAAATGGCCATCCCACGTGAGTTTTGCGGCACCGTTCCTTCCGAAATGAAAGTGCCGAAAACCCACCAAACTTGTGTATTGGGTCAAACTGAGATGATTCGGTGTGTCCGTTGTGAAAAATTCCACTGCGAGTTTTTCGGTGCATTAGTGGATAAAACAGCCATCCCACCCTAGTTTTGCGGCACCGTTCCATCGGAAATGAAAGTGCCAAAAACCCACCAAACATGAGTTTTGGGACAAACGGAGATTATTGGGTGTGTCTGTTGTCAAAAATTCAACTACGAGATTTTCGGTGCATCCGTGGATAACGGCCATCCCGCACGAGTTTTGCGGCACCGTTCCTTCGGAAATGAAAGTGCCAAAAACCCACCAAACATGAGTTTTGGGTCAAACTGAGATGATTGGGTGCGTTTGTTCAAAAAAATTCAACTGTGTGTTTTTCGGTGCAACAGTGGATAAAACGGCCAACACCGTTCCTTCGGAAATGAAAGTTCCAAAAACCCACCAAACAAGAGTTTTGGGTCAAACTGAGATGATTTGGTGCGTTCGTTCCGAAAAATTCAACTATGATTTTTTCGGTGCATTAGTTGATAAAACAGCCACCCACCCGAGTTTTCTGGCACCGTTCCTTCATAAATGAAAGTGCCAAAAAACCAACCAAACAAGTGTTTTGGGTCAAACTGAGATGATTCGGTGCGTTCGTTCTGAAAAATTCAGCTATGAGTTTTTTGGTGCATTAATTGATAAAACGGACACCCCGCCCGAGTTTTCCGGCACCGTTCCATCGGAAATCAAAGTGCCAAAAACCCACCAAACATGAGTTTTGGGACAAACTGAGATGATTGGCTGTGTCCGCTGTGAAAAATTCAACTACGAGTTTTTCGGTGCATTAGTGGATAAAATGGTCACCCCGTGCGAGTTTTGCGGCACCATTCAATTGGAAATGAAAGTGCCAAAAACCCAGCAAATATGAGTTTTGGGACAAACTGAGATGATTGGGTGTGTCCATTCTGAAAAATTCAACTGCGAGTTTTTCGGTGCATCTGTGGATAAAACAGCCATCCCGCGCGAGTTTTGCGGCATCGTTCCTTCAGAAATGAAAGTGCTAAAAACCCACCAAACATGAGTTTTGTGTCAAACTGAGATCATTCAGTGCGTTCGTTCCGAAAAATTCAACTGCGATTTTATCGGTGCATCAGTGGATAAAACGATCATCCTTGTGGTACCATTTCTTCGGAAATGAAACATACAAAAACCCACGAAACATGAGTTTTAGGTGAAACTACGATGATTCAGTGCGTCCGTTGTGAAAAATTCAACTGCTAGTTTTTCGGTCCATGAGTGGAACAAAGGCTATCCGTCGCGAGTTTTGCGGCACTGTTCCATCCAAAATGAAAGTGCCAAAAACTCACTAAACATGAGTTTTTGGTCAAACTGAGATGATTGGGTGTGTCCGTCCCAAAAAAATCAACTACAAGTTTTCGGTGGTTCAGTGGAAAAATGGCCATCCCGCGTGAGTTTTGCGGCACCGTTCCTTCCGAAATGAAAGTGCCGAAAACCCACCTAACTTGTGTTTTGGTTCAAACTAAGATGATTCGTTGTGTCCGTTGTGAAAAATTCAACTGCGAGTTTTTCGGTGCATTAGTAGATAAAACTTCCATCCCGCCCGAGTTTTGCGGAACCGTTCCTTCGGAAATGAAAGTGCCAAAACCCCACCAAACATGAGTTTTGGGAGAAACTGAGATGATTGGGTGTGTCTTATGTCAAAAATTCAACTGCAAGTTTTTCAGTGCATTAGTTGATAAAACGGCCACCCCGCTTGAGTTTTGCGGCATCGTTCCTTCGAAAATGAATGTGCGAAAACCCACCAAACATGAGTTTTGGGACAAACTAATATGATTGGGTGTGTCCATTGTGAAAATTTCAACTACGAGTTTTTCGGTGCATCAGTGGATAAAACGGCCACCCCGCGCGAGTTTTGTGGCACCGTTCCTACGGAAATGAATGTGCCAAAAACCCACCAAACATGAGTTTTGGGTCAAACTGAGATGATTCGGTGCGTTCGTTCTGAAAAATTCAGCTATGAGTTTTTCGGTGCATTAATTGATAAAACGGTCGCCCCGCCCGAGTTTTCCGGCAACGTTCCATCAGAAATGAAAGTGCCAAAAACCCACCAAACATGAGTTTTGGGACAAACTGAGATGATTGGGTGTGTCCGCTGTGAAAAATTCAACTGCGAGTTTTTCGGTGCATTAGTGGATAAAATGGTCACCCCGTGCGAGTTTTGCGGCACCATTCAATCAGAAATGAATGTGCCAAAAACCCAGCAAACATGAGTTTTGGGACAAACTGAGATGATTGGGTGTGTCCATTCTGAAAAATCCAACTACGAGTTTTCGGTGCATCTGTGGATAAAACAGCCATCCCGCGCGAGTTTTGCGGCATCGTTCCTTCGGAAATGAAAGTGCCAAAAACCCACCAAACAAGAGTTTTGGGTCAAACTGAGATCATTCGGTGCGTTCGTTCCGAAAAAATCAACTGCAATTTTATCGGTGCATCAGTGGATAAAACGATCATCCTTGTGGTACCGTTTCTTCGGAAATGAAACATACAAAAACCCACGAAACATGAGTTTTAGGTGAAACTAAGATGATTCAGTGCGTCCGTTGTGAAAAATTCAACTGCTAGTTTTTCGGTCCATGAGTGGAAAAAAAGGCCATCCCGCGCGAGTTTTGCACACTGTTCCATCCGAAATGAAAGTGCCCAAAACCCACTAAACATGAGTTTTTGGTCAAACTGAGATGATTGGGTGCATCCGTCGCAAAAAAATCAACTACAAGTTTTCGGTGGTTCAGTGGAAAAATAGCCATCCCGCGTGAGTTTTGCGGCACCGTTCCTTCCAAAATGAAAGTGCCGAAACCCACCAAAATTGTGTTTTGGGTCAAACTGAGATGATTCGGTGTGTCCGTTGTGAAAAATTCAACTGCGAGTTTTTCGGTGCATTAGTGGATAAAACAGCCATCCCGTCCAAGTTTTGCGGCACCGTTCCTTCGGAAATGAAAGTGCCAAAAACCCACAAAACATGAGTTTTGGGACAAACTGAGATGATTGGGTGTGTCTGTTGTCAAAAATTCAACTACGAGTTTTTCAGTGCATTAGTTGATAAAACGGCCACCCCGCTTGAGTTTTGCGGCACCGTTCCTTCGAAAATGAATGTGCGAAAACCCACCAAACATGAGTTTTTGGACAAACTAAGATGATTAGGTGTGTCCATTGTGAAAATTTCAACTACAAGTTTTTCGGTGCATCAGTGGATAAAACGGCCACCCCGCGCGAGTTTTGTGGCACCATTCCTACGGAAATGAATGTGCCAAAAACCCACCAAACATGAGTTTTGGGACAAACTGTGATGATTGGGTGTGTCCATTGTGAAAAATTCAACTGCAAGTTTTTCGGTGCATCAGTGGATCAAACAGCCATCCTGCGCGAGTTTTGTGACTTCGTTCCTTTGCATATTAAAGTGCCAACAACCGATCAAACATGAGTTTTGGGTTAAACTGAGATTTTTGGGTGCATCCGTTGAGAAAAATTTAACTGCGAGTTTTTCGGTGCATCAGTGGATAAAATGGCCATCCTTCCTTCGAAAATGAAAGTGCTAAAAACACATCAAAAATGAGTTCTGGGTGAAACTGAGATGATTGGGTGCGTCCATTGCGAAAAATTCAACGTTGAGTTTTTCGGTGCATCAGTGGATAAAACGGCCATCCCGCGCAAGTTTTACGGCACCGTTCCTTTGGAAATGAAAGTGCCAATAACCCACCAAACATGAGATTTGGGTCAAACTGAGATGATTGGGTGCGTCCGTTGCGAAAAATTCAACTGCGAGTTTTTCGGTCCATGAGTGGAAAAAACGGCCATCCCGCGCAAGTTTTGCGGCACTGTTCCATTGAAAATGAAAGTGCCAAAAACCCACTAAACATGAGTTTTTAGTCAAACTAAGAGGATTGGGTGCGTTCGTCGCAAAAAAATCAACAACAAGTTTTCGGTGGTTCAGTGGAAAAAATGGCCATACCACGTGAGTTTTGCGGCACCGTTCCTTCCGAAATGAAAGTGCCGAAAACCCACCAAACTTGTGTTTTGGGTCAAACTGACATGATTCGGTGTGTCCGTTGTAAAAAATTCAACTGCGAGTTTTTCGGTGTATTAGTGGATAAAACAGCCATCCCGCCCGAGTTTTGCGGCACCGTTCCATCGGAAATGAAAGTGCCAAAAACCCACCAAACATGAGTTTTGGGACAAACGGAGATGATTGGGTGTGTCTGTTGTCAAAAATTCAACTACGAGTTTTTCGGTGCATCAGTGGATAACGGCCATCCCACATGAGTTTTGCGGCATCCTTCCTTCGAAAATGAAAGTGCTAAAAACACATCAAAAATGAGTTTTGGGTGAAACTGAGATGATTGGGTGAGTCCATTGCGAAAAATTCAACTGCGAGTTTTTCGGTGCGTCAGTGGATAAAACGGCAGTCCCGCGCAAGTTTTACGGCACCGTTCCTTTGGAAATGAAATTTCCAATAACCCACCAAACTTGAGATTTGGGTCAAACTGAGATGATTGGATGCGTCCATTGCGACAAATTCAACTGCGAGTTTTTCGGTGCATCAGTGATAAAACGACCATCCCGCGCGAGTTTTGCGGCACCGTTCCTTCGGAAATGAAAGTGCCAAAAAACCCACCAAACAAGAGTTTTGGGTCAAACAGAGATGATTCGGTGCATTTGTTCCGAAAAATTCAACTGTGTATTTTTTGGTGCAACAGTGGATAAAACGGCCAACACTGTTCCTTCGGAAATGAAAGTGCCAAAAACCCACCAAACAAGAGTTTTGGGTCAAACTGAGATGATTTGGTGCGTTCGTTCCAAAAAATTCAACTATGAGTTTTTCGGTGCATTAGTTGATAAAACAGCCACCCGCCCGAGCTTTCCAGCACCGTTCCTTCATAAATTAAAGTGCCAAAAACCCACCAGTTTTGGGTCAAACTGAGATGATTCGGTGCGTTCATTCTGAAAAATTCAGCTATGAGTTTTTCTGTGCATTAAATGATAAAACGGCCACCCCGCCCGAGTTTTCCGGCACCGTTCCATCGGAAATGAAAGTGCCAAAAACCCACCAAACATGAGTTTTGGGACAAACTGAGATGATTGGGTGTGTCCGCTGTGAAAAATTCAACTGCGAGTTTTTCGGTTCATTAGTGGATAAAATGGTCACCCCGTGCGAGTTTTGCGGCACCATTCAATTGGAAATGGAAGTGCCAAAAACCCAGCAAACATGAGTTTTGGGACAAACTGAGATGATTGGGTGTGTCCATTCTGAAAAATTCAACTGCGAGTTTTTCGGTGCATCTGTGGATAAAACAGCCATCCCGCGCAAGTTTTGCGGCATCGTTCCTTCGGATATGAATGTGCCAAAAACCCACCAAACATGAGTTTTGGGTCAAACTGAGATCATTCAGTGCGTTCGTTCCGGTCAACTGTGATTTTATCGGTGCATCAGTGGATAAAACGATCATCTTTGTGGTACCGTTTCTTCGGAAAGGAAGCATATAAAAACCCACGAAACATGAGTTTTAGGTGAAACTAAGATGATTCAGTGCGTCCATTGCGAAAAAATCAACTGCTAGTTTTTCGGTCCATTAGTGGAAAAAACGGCCATCCCGCGCAAGTTTTGCGGCACTGTTCCATCGGAAATGAAAGTGCCAAAACCCCACTAAACATGAGTTTTTGGTCAAACTGAGATGATTGGGTGCGTTCGTCGCAAAAAAATCAACTACAAGTTTTCGGTGGTTCAGTGGAAAAATGGCCATCCCACGTGAGTTTTGCGGCACCGTTCCTTCCGAAATGAAAGTGCCGAAAACCCACCAAACTTGTGTTTTGGGTCAAACTGAGATGATTCGGTGTGTCCGTTGTGAAAAATTCAACTGCGAGTTTTTCGGTGCATTAGTGGATAAAACAGCCATCCCACCCTAGTTTTGCGGCACCGTTCCATCGGAAATGAAAGTGCCAAAAACCCACCAAACATGAGTTTTGGGACAAACGGAGATTATTGGGTGTGTCTGTTGTCAAAAATTCAACTACGAGATTTTCGGTGCATCCGTGGATAACGGCCATCCTGCACGAGTTTTGCGGCACCGTTCCTTCGGAAATGAAAGTGCCAAAAACCCACCAAACATGAGTTTTGGGTCAAACTGAGATGATTGGGTGCGTCCGTTGCAAAAAAATCAACTGCGAGTTTTTTGGTGCATCAGTGATAAAACGGCCATCCCGCGCGAGTTTTGCGGCGTCGTTCCTTCGAAAATGAAAGTGCTAAAAAGCCACCAAACAAGAGTTTTGGGTCAAACTGAGATGATTCGGTGCGTTTGTTCTGAAAAATTCAACTGTGTGTTTTTCGGTGCAACAGTGGATAAAATGGCCAAAACCGTTCCTTCGTAAATGAAAGTGCTAAAAACCCACCAAACAAGAGTTTTGGGTCAAACTGAGATGATTTGGTGCGTTCGTTCCGAAAAATTCAACTATGTGTTTTTCGGTGCATTAGTTGATAAAATAGCCACCCGCCCGAGTTTTCCGGCAAAGTGCTAAAAACCCACCAAACAAGAGTTTTGGGTCAAACTGAGATGATTCGGTGCGTTGGTTCCGAAAAATTCAACTGTGTGTTTTTCGGTGCAATAGTGGATAAAACGGCCAAAACCGTTCCTTCGGAAATGAAAGTGCTAAAACCCCACCAAACAAGAGTTTTGGGTCAAACTGAGGTGATTTGGTGCGTTCGTTCTGAAAAATTCAACTATGTGTTTTTCGGTGCATTAGTTGATAAAACAGCCACCCGCCCTAGTTTTCTGGCACCGTTCCTTCATATATGAAAGTGCCAAAAACCCACCAGTTTTCGGTCAAACTGAGATGATTCAGTGCGTTCGTTCTGAAAAATTCAGCTATGAGTTTTTCGGTGCATTAATGGATAAAACGGCCACCCCGCCTGAGTTTTCCGGCACCGTTCCATCGGAAATGAAAGTGCCAAAAACCCACCAAACATGTGTTTTGGGACAAACTGAGATGATTGGGTGTGTCCGCTGTGAAAAATTCAACTGCGAGTTTTTCGGTGCATTAGTGGATAAAATGGTCACCCCGTGCGAGTTTTGCGGCACCATTCAATTGGAAATGAAAGTGCCAAAAACCCTGCAAACATGAGTTTTGGGACAAACTGAGATGATTGGGTGTGTCCATTCTGAAAAATTCAACTGCGAGTTTTTCGGTGCATCTGTGGATAAAACAGCCATCCCGCGCGAGTTTTGCGGCATCGTTCCTTCGGAAATGAATGTGCCAAAAACCCACCAAACATGAGTTTTGGGTCAAACTGAGATCATTCAGTGCGTTCGTTCTGAAAAATTCAACTGCGATTTTATCGGTGCATCAGTAGATAAAACGATCATCTTTGTGGTACCGTTTCTTCGGAAATGAAACATACAAAAACCCACGAAACATGAGTTTTAGGGGAAACTAAGATGATTCAGTGCGTCCGTTGTGAAAAAATCAACTGCTAGTTTTTCGGTCCATGAGTGGAAAAAGAGCATCTCGCGCGAGTTTTGCGGCACTGTTCCATCGGAAATGAAAGTGCCAAAAACCCACTAAACATGAGTTTTTGGTCAACCTGAGATGATTGGGTGCGTCCGTCGCAAAAAAATCAACTACACGTTTTCGGTGGTTCAGTAGAAAAATGGTCATCCCGCGTGAGTTTTGCGGCACCGTTCCTTCTGAAATGAAAGTGCCGAAAAACCACCAAACTTGTGTTTTGGGTCAAACTAAGATGATTCGGTGTGTCAGTTGTGAAAAATTCAACTGCGAGTTTTTCGATGCATTAGTTGATAAAACAGCCATCCCGCCCGAGTTTTGCGGCACCATTCCATCGGAAATGAAAGTGCCAAAAACCCACCAAACATGAGTTTTGGGACAAACAGAGATGATTGGGTGTGTTTGTTGGCAAAAATTCAACTACGAGTTTTTCTGTGCATCCGTGGATAACGGCCATCCCGCACGAGTTTTGCGGCACCGTTCCTTCGGAAATGAAAGTGCCAAAAACCCACCAAACATGAGTTTTGGGTCAAACTGAGAAGATTGGGTGCGTCCGTTGCAAAAAATTCAACTGCGAGTTTTTCGGTACATCAGTGATAAAACAGCCATCCCGCGCGAGTTTTGCGGCATCGTTCCTTCGGAAATGAATGTGCCAAAGACCCACCAAACAAGAGTTTTGGGTCAAAATGAGATGATTTGGTGCGTTCATTCCGAAAAATTCAACTATGTGTTTTTCGGTGCAGTAGTTAATAAAACAGCCATCCCACCCTAGTTTTGCGGCACCGTTCCATCGGAAATGAAAGTGCCAAAAACCCACCAAACATGAGTTTTGGGACAAACGGAGATGATTGGGTGTGTCTGTTGTCAAAAATTCAACTACGAGTTTTTCGGTGCATCAGTGGATAACGGCCATCCCACATGAGTTTTGCGGCATCCTTCCTTCGAAAATGAAAGTGCTAAAAACACATCAAAAATGAGTTTTGGGTGAAACTGAGATGATTGGGTGAGTCCATTGCGAAAAATTCAACTGCGAGTTTTTCGGTGCGTCAGTGGATAAAACGGCAGTCCCGCGCAAGTTTTACGGCACCGTTCCTTTGGAAATGAAATTTCCAATAACCCACCAAACTTGAGATTTGGGTCAAACTGAGATGATTGGATGCGTCCATTGCGACAAATTCAACTGCGAGTTTTTCGGTGCATCAGTGATAAAACGACCATCCCGCGCGAGTTTTGCGGCACCGTTCCTTCGGAAATGAAAGTGCCAAAAAACCCACCAAACAAGAGTTTTGGGTCAAACAGAGATGATTCGGTGCATTTGTTCCGAAAAATTCAACTGTGTATTTTTTGGTGCAACAGTGGATAAAACGGCCAACACTGTTCCTT
Organism: Coix lacryma-jobi var. lacryma-jobi; assembly: GCA_009763385.1. Classification (NCBI taxonomy): domain Eukaryota; kingdom Viridiplantae; phylum Streptophyta; class Magnoliopsida; order Poales; family Poaceae; genus Coix; species Coix lacryma-jobi. The sequence continues at coordinate 103,461,513 of CM019825.1, forward strand.
CGGAAATGAAAGTGCCAAAAACCCACCAAACAAGAGTTTTGGGTCAAACTGAGATGATTTGGTGCGTTCGTTCCAAAAAATTCAACTATGAGTTTTTCGGTGCATTAGTTGATAAAACAGCCACCCGCCCGAGCTTTCCAGCACCGTTCCTTCATAAATTAAAGTGCCAAAAACCCACCAGTTTTGGGTCAAACTGAGATGATTCGGTGCGTTCATTCTGAAAAATTCAGCTATGAGTTTTTCTGTGCATTAAATGATAAAACGGCCACCCCGCCCGAGTTTTCCGGCACCGTTCCATCGGAAATGAAAGTGCCAAAAACCCACCAAACATGAGTTTTGGGACAAACTGAGATGATTGGGTGTGTCCGCTGTGAAAAATTCAACTGCGAGTTTTTCGGTTCATTAGTGGATAAAATGGTCACCCCGTGCGAGTTTTGCGGCACCATTCAATTGGAAATGGAAGTGCCAAAAACCCAGCAAACATGAGTTTTGGGACAAACTGAGATGATTGGGTGTGTCCATTCTGAAAAATTCAACTGCGAGTTTTTCGGTGCATCTGTGGATAAAACAGCCATCCCGCGCAAGTTTTGCGGCATCGTTCCTTCGGATATGAATGTGCCAAAAACCCACCAAACATGAGTTTTGGGTCAAACTGAGATCATTCAGTGCGTTCGTTCCGGTCAACTGTGATTTTATCGGTGCATCAGTGGATAAAACGATCATCTTTGTGGTACCGTTTCTTCGGAAAGGAAGCATATAAAAACCCACGAAACATGAGTTTTAGGTGAAACTAAGATGATTCAGTGCGTCCATTGCGAAAAAATCAACTGCTAGTTTTTCGGTCCATTAGTGGAAAAAACGGCCATCCCGCGCAAGTTTTGCGGCACTGTTCCATCGGAAATGAAAGTGCCAAAACCCCACTAAACATGAGTTTTTGGTCAAACTGAGATGATTGGGTGCGTTCGTCGCAAAAAAATCAACTACAAGTTTTCGGTGGTTCAGTGGAAAAATGGCCATCCCACGTGAGTTTTGCGGCACCGTTCCTTCCGAAATGAAAGTGCCGAAAACCCACCAAACTTGTGTTTTGGGTCAAACTGAGATGATTCGGTGTGTCCGTTGTGAAAAATTCAACTGCGAGTTTTTCGGTGCATTAGTGGATAAAACAGCCATCCCACCCTAGTTTTGCGGCACCGTTCCATCGGAAATGAAAGTGCCAAAAACCCACCAAACATGAGTTTTGGGACAAACGGAGATTATTGGGTGTGTCTGTTGTCAAAAATTCAACTACGAGATTTTCGGTGCATCCGTGGATAACGGCCATCCTGCACGAGTTTTGCGGCACCGTTCCTTCGGAAATGAAAGTGCCAAAAACCCACCAAACATGAGTTTTGGGTCAAACTGAGATGATTGGGTGCGTCCGTTGCAAAAAAATCAACTGCGAGTTTTTTGGTGCATCAGTGATAAAACGGCCATCCCGCGCGAGTTTTGCGGTGTCGTTCCTTCGAAAATGAAAGTGCTAAAAAGCCACCAAACAAGAGTTTTGGGTCAAACTGAGATGATTCGGTGCGTTTGTTCTGAAAAATTCAACTGTGTGTTTTTCGGTGCAACAGTGGATAAAATGGCCAAAACCGTTCCTTCGTAAATGAAAGTGCTAAAAACCCACCAAACAAGAGTTTTGGGTCAAACTGAGATGATTTGGTGCGTTCGTTCCGAAAAATTCAACTATGTGTTTTTCGGTGCATTAGTTGATAAAATAGCCACCCGCCCGAGTTTTCCGGCAAAGTGCTAAAAACCCACCAAACAAGAGTTTTGGGTCAAACTGAGATGATTCGGTGCGTTGGTTCCGAAAAATTCAACTGTGTGTTTTTCGGTGCAATAGTGGATAAAACGGCCAAAACCGTTCCTTCGGAAATGAAAGTGCTAAAACCCCACCAAACAAGAGTTTTGGGTCAAACTGAGATGATTTGGTGCGTTCGTTCTGAAAAATTCAACTATGTGTTTTTCGGTGCATTAGTTGATAAAACAGCCACCCGCCCTAGTTTTCTGGCACCGTTCCTTCATATATGAAAGTGCCAAAAACCCACCAGTTTTCGGTCAAACTGAGATGATTCAGTGCGTTCGTTCTGAAAAATTCAGCTATGAGTTTTTCGGTGCATTAATGGATAAAACGGCCACCCCGCCTGAGTTTTCCGGCACCGTTCCATCGGAAATGAAAGTGCCAAAAACCCACCAAACATGTGTTTTGGGACAAACTGAGATGATTGGGTGTGTCCGCTGTGAAAAATTCAACTGCGAGTTTTTCGGTGCATTAGTGGATAAAATGGTCACCCCGTGCGAGTTTTGCGGCACCATTCAATTGGAAATGAAAGTGCCAAAACCCCTGCAAACATGAGTTTTGGGACAAACTGAGATGATTGGGTGTGTCCATTCTGAAAAATTCAACTGCGAGTTTTTCGGTGCATCTGTGGATAAAACAGCCATCCCGCGCGAGTTTTGCGGCATCGTTCCTTCGGAAATGAATGTGCCAAAAACCCACCAAACATGAGTTTTGGGTCAAACTGAGATCATTCAGTGCGTTCGTTCTGAAAAATTCAACTGCGATTTTATCGGTGCATCAGTAGATAAAACAATCATCTTTGTGGTACCGTTTCTTCGGAAATGAAACATACAAAAACCCACGAAACATGAGTTTTAGGGGAAACTAAGATGATTCAGTGCGTCCGTTGTGAAAAAATCAACTGCTAGTTTTTCGGTCCATGAGTGGAAAAAGAGCATCCCGCGCGAGTTTTGCGGCACTGTTCCATCGGAAATGAAAGTGCCAAAAACCCACTAAACATGAGTTTTTGGTCAACCTGAGATGATTGGGTGCGTCCGTCGCAAAAAAATCAACTACACGTTTTCGGTGGTTCAGTAGAAAAATGGTCATCCCGCGTGAGTTTTGCGGCACCGTTCCTTCTGAAATGAAAGTGCCGAAAAACCACCAAACTTGTGTTTTGGGTCAAACTAAGATGATTCGGTGTGTCCGTTGTGAAAAATTCAACTGCGAGTTTTTCGATGCATTAGTTGATAAAACAGCCATCCCGCCCGAATTTTTGCGGCACCATTCCATCGGAAATGAAAGTGCCAAAAACCCACCAAACATGAGTTTTGGGACAAACAGAGATGATTGGGTGTGTTTGTTGGCAAAAATTCAACTACGAGTTTTTCTGTGCATCCGTGGATAACGGCCATCCCGCACGAGTTTTGCGGCACCGTTCCTTCGGAAATGAAAGTGCCAAAAACCCACCAAACATGAGTTTTGGGTCAAACTGAGAAGATTGGGTGCGTCCGTTGCAAAAAATTCAACTGCGAGTTTTTCGGTACATCAGTGATAAAACAGCCATCCCGCGCGAGTTTTGCGGCATCGTTCCTTCGGAAATGAATGTGCCAAAGACCCACCAAACAAGAGTTTTGGGTCAAAATGAGATGATTTGGTGCGTTCATTCCGAAAAATTCAACTATGTGTTTTTCGGTGCAGTAGTTAATAAAACAGCCACCCGCCCGAGTTTTCCGGCACCGTTCCTGCATAAATGAAAGTGCCAAAAACCCACCAAACAAGAGTTTTGGGTCAAACTCAGATGATTCGGTGCGTTCGTTGTGAAAAATTCAGCTATGAGTTTTTCTGTGCATTAATTGATAAAATGGACACCCCGCCCGAGTTTTCCAGCACCGTTCCATCAAAAATGAAAGTGCCAAAAACCCACCAAACATGAGTTTTGGGACAAACTGAGATGATTGGGTGTGTCCGCTGTGAAAAATTCAACTGCGAGTTTTTCGGTGCATTAGTGGATAAAATGGTCACCCCGTGCGAGTTTTGCGGCACCATTCAATCGGAAATGAAAGTGCCAAAAACCCAACAAACATGAGTTTTGGGACAAACTGAGATGATTGGGTGTGTCCATTCTGAAAAAATTCAACTGCGAGTTTTTCGGTGCATCTGTGGATAAAACAGCCACCCTGCGCGAGTTTTGCGGCATCGTTCCTTTGGAAATGAAAGTGCCAAAAACCCACATGAGTTTTGGGTCAAACTGAGATGATTCGGTGCGTTTGTTTCGAAAAATTCAACTGCAATTTTATCGGTGCAACAGTGGATAAAACGATCATCCTTGTGGTACCGTTTCTTCGGAAATGAAACATACAAAAACCCACGAAACATGAGTTTTAGGTGAAACTAAGATGATTCAGTGCGTCCATTGTGAAAAATTCAGCTGCTAGTTTTTCGGTCCATGAGTGGAAAAAATGGCCATCCCGCGCGAGTTTTGCGGCACTGTTCCATCGGAAAAGAAAGTGCCAAAAACCAACTAAACATGAGTTTTTGGTCAAACTGAGATGATTGGGTGTGTCCGTCGCAAAAAAAATCAACTACAAGTTTTCGTTGGTTCAGTGGAAAAAATGGCCATCCCGCGTGAGTTTTGCGGCACCGTTACTTCCGAAATGAAAGTGTCGAAAACCCACCAAACTTGTGTTTTGGGTCAAACTAAGATGATTCGGTGTGTCCATTGTGAAAAATTCAACTGCGAGTTTTTCGGTGCATTAGTGGATAAAACTTCCATCTCGCCCGAGTTTTGCGGCACCGTTCCTTCGGAAATGAAAATGCCAAAAACCCACGAAACATGAGTTTTGGGACACACTGAGATGATTGGGTGTGTCTGTTGTCAAAAATTCAACTATGAGTTTTTCGGTGCATCAGTGGATAAAACGGCCATCCCGCACGAGTTTTGCGGCACCTTTCCTTCGGAAATGAAAGTGCCAAAAACCCACCAAACATGAGTTTTGGGTCAAACTGAGATGATTGGGTGCGTCCGTTACAAAAAATTCAACTGCGAGTTTTTCAGTGCATTAGTTGATAAAACGGCCACTGTTGACGGAAGTTATAGCATGTTTTACCTTATCAAAATACCGTCAACAGACCTCGGTTACAAGGAAGAATAGCATATCATGAGCATATTTATCACTAATAAGTTCCACTTGTACTCTTAGCTTGTGAACTTGTAGGTGATGGCAAAATGAACAAAATGGGGCCAGGTGGGCCCACCAAGGGGGTCGGGCGACCCCACCTTTGGGCCACCTCGACCATTGTGACATGGCATGATCCAAGAGAAACATGTTCAAGCCAATATGAACCATTGGATCAAGCTTGTGCTTTTGCTCAATGGTGCAAGATGAGAAGCACATGGATTCATGGGTCCACACCGAAAACCAAATGCAACCAACTTCACAAGACTTGCTCCATGACATGTGGGGTCACCAAGGGAGAGAAGAAGGTGGGCCAGCCCTGTCATAGGGGGGTCGGCCGATCCCCCCTTGGTGGAACTTAGCAACACTATTCATCAAGGTGACATCAGCACCTTCTAGAAGATGTACCCTGGGCCCACATGTCAGAGACAGGGGTCGGCCGACCCCATGGTGACCCTCCATCCAAGTCGGTGGCAAAATGCATGTTTGACACGTGAAGAATATCCAAGCCATTCGTCAAGGTCGGTTGCTATGGCGGTGGATCCAAGGGTGAAGAGAGAAGGATCACGCGGATCGCTGACGTGGCACCGGAGTAGCCCCTACTCCACCTCCACTATAAATAGAGGCCTTCACCCTCTCATTCAACACACCCTGAGATAGTTTTACATATCTCCACTCTCATGTGAGACCAAGCAAGAGTAGTAGTTAGTCTAGAGTGGGAGTTAGAGTTGAGTCGGGCGAAGCTCGGGTCTCTGGAGTCGTCTTCTGGGAGTCTGGTATAGCCCTTGTATCTTTCTACTTTTGTAAGACTTTATTTATTTAATATATTATTCTTTCTTTACTTTACTTTGCATTTACTTAAGTATTTACTTTCCAAGTATTTATTTAAGTGTTTACTTAGTGCAAGTCTATATTTATATAGTCTTGTTGTGTGCTTATCTTAGTTCTATAGTTGTCTTAGTTAGATTGATTTCCTTTAAATAGCTTCTTGTGTGTGCGTCATCGTCCTATCTTAGGATAGGGGCTTTAGCTATTTTGATCGATAGCTAAAGGTGTAGATAAGTGTGAGCGTGGTGCTCATACTTCATCTTATCTTTGACTACCGCTGGCTTGCACGGACAGTAGGGGCGCATAGGCAAAAGGTGACAGATTTTGCCTGGCTACCTAGATCCCCTCACGTGAACTTATGCTAGTTTTTAAAAGGTAAGGCGTCCATAAGCCAAATATCCGCTTGAGTACTGGGTTAGGTGAACAACCCTCTATCGCTTTACTCTCTTGTTTATCCCTCTCACACAAGTAGCAAGGCGTCAATCTAGTTAATTCATCTATTTAATTAGGATTAGTTCATAGGAGTAAAGGTAGAAACATAGGAGTACTTTATACTCACTCGTTGTCCTCCCACCTAGCTAACTCTACTAAAGTTATCTTTCATATCATATACTCTTTGCTTAACTTATTTATCTTATCTATCTGTCCTCCATTATATCCACTTATACCCCTTTGCTTCTCTAATTGATAATACATTATAGTAAGACTAAAGGATCTATCTTTCCTCTCTCTACATCTTTCCTAGCTTGCTTTCCTTTGGGATAAAATAAATAACGATACCTTGGAATACTCCCGGGTGAAGTGCTACATCGGTATTTTTCTGTGCGCTTGCGGAACTATCCAATAGTCAATAGTTTTACCACCAAGACACTTCTGGCACCGTTGCTGGGGTTAGGCTCCATAGTCTAGTTCTAGTGGTTGCGCTAAGAAGTGTCAACAAGCGTTTCTGGCGCCGTTGCCGGGGATAGATTAAAACTCTATTCTTAGTAGCGACGCTAAGAAATACCAACAAGCATTTCTGGCGCCGTTGCCGGGGAAAGCAATCGCCTAGGAGTTTAGACAGAGTGAATCCGGAGTCTGCTATTTATTAGTTATCAATTAGTATAGGGGCTAACCCCTCACCTGTCTAGTTTTTTCGTTATCGTGAAACTAGTAGGTGTATGAGCGGTTTCGAACTGTTGTCAATCTTCGTTGAGAATCCTGAGCAGTTGTTGAGGAGGACTAGACTTCATCAAGTTCCACCTCAGAGGTTCATCTCGAACCAGGTTCCGTTCGAGGAGGAAGTTTCTGCACCATCTAGAAGAGAACGATGGCCCAAAAGACTTTCTCCGAGTACTCTGCGCCGTCGGCCGACTATGTCGCCACGGGTCCGCAGCTTAACTTGGGGGATGCGACTTTCGAGCTCAAGCCGGCTCTCATCAACATGGTGCAAGCCAATCCATTCTGTGGGAAGCCGCATGAGGACGCCAACGCCCATCTCCAACACTTCTTGGAGGTATGTGGTACCTTCACTATGAAGAATGTGTCTGCAGACGCCATCCGTCTTCGTCTTTTCCCGTTCTCGTTATTGGGAAAGGCGAAGCAATGGTTCTACGCCAACAAGAGTGAAGCCACCACTTGGGAGAAGTGCGCCAATGCATTTCTCAAGAAGTTCTTCCCGATGGGCAAGACCAGCACCCTTCGTGGAAAGATTTCCAGCTTCCAGCAACAAGCTGATGAGATGATTCCCGAAGCATGGGAACGTCTACAAGAGTACATTCGCGCCTGTCCTCATCATGGGATAGAAGAGTGGCTCATTATCCAAGGTTTCTACCATGGCCTGACCGGTATGGCCCGTAGTCACCTAAATGCAGCCGCTGGAGGGGCATTCTTACAACACAATGTGAGAGATGGCAAGGACCTCATAGAAAAGATGGTAACCAACCAAGGTTGGAATGAGAAACGTCTTCAGCCGAAGAAGAGAGGTGTTCATGCTCTCAATGAGGTGGACATGCTCTACGCGAAGATGGACCTCCTGATGAAGAAAGTAGAAGAAAGTTCCAAGAGGGAACTAGAGGTCGTTCAACCTTATGCAACTGCACGAGCTGTCGAAGCCAACCAATGGTGCGAGGTATGCAGAGGCAATGACCATTCGGGAAATAATTGTCCCGAGACGAAGGAGGAAGTGAGCTTCATCAACAACGCCAACAACAACGGGTACCGGCCCCAACAACAACAACAAGGACGGAACTCGCGCCCCTTCTACCAAAATCAAGGTGATGGTTATAGCAATAATTTCAATAAATGATAGTATTAATAAAAAGATGATGGCTAATGATAAGATTCTTGAAAATATAAATGAGAAAATGGATAGCTTTAATTCTGCTATGAAAAATCAATTGAGTTTTAATAAAATGCTAGAAACACAATTAGCTCAATTAGCAGCACCTGTCCCATCCTACGAGCAAGGTAAGATCCCAGGGTAACCTGAGGATCCAATAGAGGGTGTTAAATTAGTCAATACGAGGTGCGGTAAGCCTCCGCTTCGGTCAAATTGGGGCTATCTACTTGATCCACCCTTCGTCACCAAGAAGGAAGATCCAGGCCTGCCGACCATCACCTGCCAGATTGGACCACAAGTCTTCCATGACGCCTTCTGCGACCTTGGATCGGGTGTCAACATCATGTCCAAGGTAACGTATGATAACTTACTAGTGGGACCTTTGCTCCCTACATTTGTTCGTTTGCAGCTGGCCGATCAGACGCTACGGTTCCCCGAGGGACTAGCAACGGACATTGTCATCAAAGTCCAAAACAGCTACGTGCCCGTCGATTTCCTTATATTGGACATGAGATCCAATGTAGACGTCGCGATCATCCTGGGAAGGTCGTTCCTTAATACGATTAACGCCGTCATCTACGTGGGATCCGGCCAACTTCACCTCCAATTCCCGGAATATAAGGTAAAGTGTCCATTCAACAGTTATAAAGCTAACATGCAGGTGAAGGACAAAGAACCTCGAGACAACAAACATCGTCATCGTCACCCACACCGTAGGAACAAGAAAAAGAGCGAGTCGGCCAACAAGGCCGAAGTAAAAGAAGAACTCGCCGACGAGGTGCAACCACGGCCTCCATCTCCGGGACCGACTGAAGCACCCAATGAATGACAAGACGGAGAGGTCCTGCTCTGCGGACCAGAAACATGGAGCCCTTGCTGATAAGGTAAATCAGTAGTTATCTCATATTTAACTTTTCATGCATTTCAATTCTTGCATTTCCCTTCAATTGCATACTTAGTTTAATTCTGCATATTTCATTTTGACAAAATAAATTTCCATGTTAGTAACACCTTGACAATAACTTGCAACACTTTTGAGCCGTGGGACCACCCCAAGGTGGGGTCGGCCGACCCCACCATTGGGCCCACTGGCACATGCTCTATTTTGGCTTAGTACCCTGAGTATGGCACAACACTTTGGTGCTCGAGGAGCATCAAAGGCGGGATCGGCCGATCCCACCATGGTGCCCTCCTGCACCCTACTTCACCCTACTCAGCATGCTCATAAACATCATGCATATCAACAAAGCCAACATCTGAAAAAATGGTCCTTTGCTTTACTCTTTAAGCATGAGATGTTCCTCTTTATGTTGGATGCTCATGGGGACCACAACAACCAGCCAAAGACATGTCTTAGTGCTCTCATGGTCCATGGGAATCACTTTAGACATGTCTCCACTTTGGCCATTTATCTTTTCTCTTTCACCAAACACTAAGCAAGGGAATCTCTGAAATTTGTTTCAACTTTGGACCAAACATAGCTACATCTTTGCTAGACACATGATGACACAAAGTTTAAAGGTTGAGGGGACACGTAGGGGGGTCGGCCGACCCATGTGTTGGCCAATCCTGAAAAGATGTTTTCTCACTTTAGGCATGTCCCCTGGCTAAAGCAAAGGCAAATTTGAAAGTGCCAAGAAGGGGGGTCGGCCGATCCATGTTGTGGGAGACATCAAGATGCCATTCTCCCCCTATATATACCCTTGCATTGTGAGCTCAACTCCACACCAAAACCACCAGAACCATCTCGAGCTCACAAGTTCTTCCTCTCCTTCCTTAGTTGCAAGTTCATTCTCAAGCTTAGCTTAGTAGTAGCCATCCAAAAAACCAAAAAAACCAAAAATAGTCCCTGATGAAGGACGGCCCGATCTTCCGTGAGGTAGCGATAGGTTCGATTGGTGGAGAACTCGACGTTGGCGATCCGGCTTCAAATCAGACACGATTCGAACCCTGCAACCGTTACACCACTGCTCCGTTGGTTATCAACCAAGCACAACTTGATTGACCTCGCCAAGAAGGCTAATCCTGCAAGCGAATCGAAGAACACAAGCAAGAAGGTAAAGCACGCAATCTGAAATTGCAGATATGAATATCACGAATATATTAGAGGGGTTCAAGAACTCGGTTCCAAAGGACTAATCGACACAGTGGAGGAGATCAAGAACGGGGGCCCTGGATCACTGTAAAAGGATTTGTCACCACAGTTACAATGAACGATTCAGTTTCTCGGTGGAAAACTAAACTCAAAACAAAACCCAAGACCTAACGACGGCGGCGGCGGCTAAATATAGGGTTTAGGTCGTCGCCCCTGCTGGACGCGCCCCCTAATGGGCTCCAAGACGATACACGGCCCAACGGACCAAAATACGGTGACGCAGCACCCTGGCAGATTCTGGACGCTGACTTGTTTCGACGATTCCCGTTGACTCCGGACGTATTTTGACGTGATTCCAAAGCCATTGATTAGCTTATCAAATTATCTTTCCAAGCATATCTGGTTCGTCGAAAACGGAGTCCGTATGCATCCGGGGCGTTGATTTTACTCGGGACTGCTCCTGAATTCCGAGGGTGACGTGAAAACTGAGTTGGAGTCGGATTGCAACTTGGGGAAGACCATGGCGTCGGTGAGTCCAACTTGGCGATGTCCTCATCATCCTCCCCTTCTTGAATTGGAGTCGTCCTCGACTCCATCTTGGCGATGTCGACAAAGCATAGTATAACAAGGAGCATCATTAGTATCACATAACGCAGCAGCAGTAGAAGTTGTAGCAAGAAAAACACCTCCTTTTAACTTAATCTCATTATTGTTAGCAATATTTGTTGGAGGTTTATTTTTATTTTTAATCTCTTTAGCATGTTTAATAATATCCGTAGGAGACAAAGGCAGCAAAGTAATTTTCTTGTCCTTATGTATGATAGTGTATGTATTAGTTCTACCATGGTGTAAAGCATCATTATCAAATTCCCATGGGCGACCTAACAAAATAGAACAAGCTTGCATAGGGACAACGTCAAAATCAGCAGTATCATGATAAGAGCCTGTGAAAAAGCTAATGCGTGCTGATTTAGTTACCTTAGTCATACCATTATTATTGAACCATTGAAGTTTATATGGATACGAATGTTGTCGTGTGGTTAAGCCAAGCTTCTCAACCAAATCCGAACTCACCAAGTTGTTGCAACTCCCGCTATCAATGATGGTGAGAACACGACAACCCTGCACAATGAGATACATGTGGAACAAATTGTGGCGTTGGATCTTCATCTCTTCTTCTTCATGTCCCACACGTGTACTCAACACTCGCTGCACAAGAAGACTAGGATAATCCGCAGCAGCAGCCACAGAGTCAATGGTGATGGTCTCCTTGTCGTGATCGTCCTCGATGGAATCTGCAGCAATGTTAGCAGCAAGAGCTAAATCATCTTCAACATCACTAGTACTTACATATCCATCCTCGGTAGCAATGAAAGCACGACGACTGGGGCAATCCTTCATGACATGTCCCATGCCTTTGCATCGGTGGCAAATGATTGTAGAGCTAGACGAGGAAGATCTAGTAGAAGCACCCGAAGTGGCACCTTTCTTGAATTGTGGAATCTGCACACTAGACAATTTACTTACCTCGGAAGGTGTAGACGGCTGTGGTGCAGCAGGAAGCTTGGGCGTCTCCGGCTCGGAACGTTGCTGAAAAGTCCTCCCAGTGTTATACCTGAAAGGTTGGTGTTGTTTGCGTCCCTGTACTTCTCGTTCAGCTTTAAGAGCAAGATGATATAATTGGCTGAACCTAGTCCAATCTTTGTAATCAAGAATATCCTGGATATCACGATTTAAACCACCAAAGAATCTAGCACTAGCATCATCATCATCTTCATGTATACCACAACGTGCTAAACCAATAAGCAATTCTTGATAATATGCCTCTACTCCTTTATCACCTTGTTTTAAAGTTTGCAGTTTCAAACGTAGATCACGTTGGTAATAAGGAGGAACAAAACGAGATTTCATGCGTTGCTTTAAAGTATTCCAAGTTTGAGGCACAGCAGCAGCATTATTAGCATTGCAAAGATCACTCCACCAGAATAAAGCAAAATTAGTAAACTCACTAGTAGCAAGTCTAACTCTATGCTCAGCAGGAACATTATAAGAATCAAATTTTTGTTGAACAGTAAGTTCCCAATCTAAATATGTCTCTGGATCCATATTACCAGCAAAGGAAGGTAGGCTAAATTTAATTTTAGCAAAAGGATCATTATTATTATTATTACCTCCCATACCGCGACGACTGAAGTTGAGGCGGCGACGAGGACCAGCATCAGCATCCGCATCGTCATCACCAAAAGCATCCGCATCTTCGTCATCACGATTTGGTTGAGGGCGTTGCTCAAGCTGCGTAATGCGGTTGACCAGATTGTTCACGTTGCGTGTCAGCTCGGTCATAAGATTGCGTTGTTCATTCATGAATGTCGTAAGCTCGCCTTTGGACACGCACTCATTGAAGTCCGTCGGAATTCCTGCCATTGTTAGAAGATAGAAAAAATACAACAGCAAAGGATTATCCCTATCAACTAAAGGAACCAAGTGGTGGTGGTAGAAGTGGAACTGGAATGCAAAATCACAGGCGGCTTACCACCGTCTTGCCTGTATTCTTACCAACGCCAAACAAGATCAAACCAAAGTGACGAAGCAATCTGTTGTTGAGCGTGGGTAACAGTTGCAAGATAAACCTGTGCTGACAGAAGTATATGTGGAGCTATAGGTAGGCACAATATGACAGCAAGGATTAGCAATTAACGAAAGCAGATTAGCAAAGTTCAATAAGTATCCAAAGCACAAGTCACAATTGCTGGCTAAGACGTGTGTAGACGTAGCGCAACAAGATGAAACAAAGAACGATGGAAAGAACTCACAGAACAAGCAAAGAATCTGAATTTTTCTTTGTCCTGAATTTTCCCTTGATTTTCCAAAAAGGTACTAGTAGGAATCAAACTTTTTTATTTTTTCACTATTTTTTTTATATTTTTCCTTGAACAAGGATCACAAAAGATGTAACCACAAAAATTGGCGCCTGCAACTGAGGTCGGATGTGGTCTACACAAAATCAGCAAGTTCTCTGAAAAGCGTGCTGAAACCTTGTCAATTTTTTTTATTTATTTTCCCGATTTTTTTTTTTGGCAATTTGGAGGGACCAAACAGGGCGAAGCCTAGTTTGGGTGAGGTCCAAACGGTGTCAAGAATCGCCACAAAAAATTTCAGATTTTTCGGACAAACGAGCGAAAAGTTATGTCTGTTTTACCGAATGTACCTCAAGTTATGTTTTCTGGAAGGCACACACAAAAATCGGCAGTAAGAGCAACTCGGCAGCGGCAGTTAAGGCAAAGCGACCCGAAACTCCAACACCGATCACAAGATCATGCGTCCTTGTGACTAACAACAGAAGGTAGATGCCAGATGATGTAAGGAGGGCTGCGATGCAGGCAAAAATTAGAGCGGTTGGCAACCTGTCTAGGGTTTGCGCGGCGGCGAGAAATTACACAAGGCGGCTAGCGGGCAAGTCGAGTAATGTGGTGGCTTCGACTTGTTGTTTAGGAACGGTGGATGGGATAGCGGCGAAAACAAAGAAACAGCAACGGGCACGATGAACTACGACGACGAACACAACCTAAACCAGCAACAAGACTCGACCACGGACACAAACTCAACAAAGCGAATCTGAAACGAAATTGCAAAGGCACAAAAGGCGATAGGACAGCGGAAATTGAAATATTTTTTGGCTTTTTGTGGACTGTAGGTAATAACAAATATGAATCTAAGGGCAAACGAGATTATACCTCGCGGGAAACCTGAAAAATCCGATACCAATTGATGAAGGACGGCCCGATCTTCCGTGAGGGTAGCGATAGGTTCGATTGGTGGAGAACTCGACGTTGGCGATCCGGCTTCAAATCAGACACGATTCGAACCCTGCAACCGTTACACCACTGCTCCGTTGGTTATCAACCAAGCACAACTTGATTGACCTCGCCAAGAAGGCTAATCCTGCAAGCGAATCGAAGAACACAAGCAAGAAGGTAAAGCACGCAATCTGAAATTGCAGATATGAATATCACGAATATATTAGAGGGGTTCAAGAACTCGGTTCCAAAGGACTAATCGACACAGTGGAGGAGATCAAGAACGGGGGCCCTGGATCACTGTAAAAGGATTTGTCACCACAGTTACAATGAACGATTCAGTTTCTCGGTGGAAAACTAAACTCAAAACAAAACCCAAGACCTAACGACGGCGGCGGCGGCTAAATATAGGGTTTAGGTCGTCGCCCCTGCTGGACGCGCCCCCTAATGGGCTCCAAGACGATACACGGCCCAACGGACCAAAATACGGTGACGCAGCACCCTGGCAGATTCTGGACGCTGACTTGTTTCGACGATTCCCGTTGACTCCGGACGTATTTTGACGTGATTCCAAAGCCATTGGTTAGCTTATCAAATTATCTTTCCAAGCATATCTGGTTCGTCGAAAACGGAGTCCGTATGCATCCGGGGCGTTGATTTTACTCGGGACTGCTCCTGAATTCCGAGGGTGACGTGAAAACTGAGTTGGAGTCGGATTGCAACTTGGGGAAGACCATGGCGTCGGTGAGTCCAACTTGGCGATGTCCTCATCATCCTCCCCTTCTTGAATTGGAGTCGTCCTCGACTCCATCTTGGCGATGTCCTCATCAGTCCCTATTTCATAGTAGTGGTAGAAGCTTGGTAGCTTATCTTGTAGTAAGATGAAGAAGTTGCTTGCCTCCCGTTTCAAAAAGTCCAACAAGGGTGAGAGTTTTTTCCCAATAACCTCACCATGCTAGTGCTCATGAGAGGAGAGAGGTGGAAAGAAGTGAGCTAGTACCCTTCATTACCCTAGCTAGAGTAATGGAGACCGAGAGTGGCCTTAGGCTAAATGCCGAAGAGATGGGGAAATTCTTCACTCTTAGTGAGTGTAGTTTCTCACACACAAGTATCATTGATCCGGCCCTCTTGCAAGAAACAGGTATGGATTCAGAATTTTATGTTATTTTCAATACCATTGGTTGGGGAGGATTCTTTAAAATTCTTGAATTTGGCATAGAGAACCTAACCATTGAGTTTTTATGCATGCTAAAAGTGAATAATGATGGGATAGCATTTCAAATGTTTGGGATGGAATATGACCTGACTTGGAGCACATTAAACACTACTTTAGGATTTGATCACTCTTGCGATCTTGATGTAGACCATGCTTTTCATTATGACAAGAATGCTTTCTGGTATGCCATTACTGGTTCTAGTGTTTGTTCCAACCCCTCACCACACAAAATTCATAACCCAACCTTACGTTTCATGCACTACTGGCTGTTCACCACTCTTTTCCCTGGCATGAGAGGAGCTTTGGTAAGTGATGATGAGCTGAAACTACTCTATGCCATCATTAGCAAAGTTAAAGTTTCACCTGTTAAATGCTAGTGAACTATTGGCTTAGCTACATAAAGCCTAGGAAACCCATATACTTCATATCGTTCATCACACGTATAGCCAAAGCTTTGGGTGCACTAGAATCCCAAACTTTTGAGTACATTAAAACCGTGAGAGATGGTCTTGATGAAAATGTATTTATTGGCTGTGATGTACTCAAAAGGGGTCCCAATGGTGAACTAATGATGATTTATCCAGGCCATACAGTCGAAATCACTCTCCCTTGTGAGGGACTTCGATTGTATGCGCTTCGTACGCTAACCTTTGATTTGGACCCCGAGGAAAGAGCCCCAAAAGTTGTAGGTTCTAGCAGGAGGACAAGTTGAGCATCCCGTGCTACTCGAATGGAACAAGGCGGACCTTCACATCAGGCTGAAGAAGTTGAGGAGGGAGATGAGGCAGCCTCCATGGACATTTCAGGGTCCTTGGGGAGGCCTCCTCGCTCTCAAGACACTCCTCGCCCACGGGGTAGAGGAAGGCAACATCAAAGGACGCTGTTGGATGATCTCATCGACAACATGGGTGCAATGAACATAGAACAAGAGGCAACATTGCTTCTTGCACAACAAAACGCCCAACTCCTGCGGGCCATTCAAGAAGAAGAAGCACGACGTCGGGCCGGGTGGTACCAGCATTATCCACCACCGCAGTAGGCAAGAACCAAGCTTGGGGGAGATCCTCTCCCCCACCAAGGTAAGTCCTGTATCTTAAGTTATTTACGTTTCAATTATGTTTTCTCATTGCATTCAAAAAAAGAGAAATACCAAAAATATTTGCTTAGTATTCCCATTAGCACATATGTCTCATATATGTCTATCTGCCCCATGGAAATGATGACCAGTTGCCTTGCTAATGTTTCTCTAGTGCCTAGTTTACAACTTAGTATTTCTCTAAGTATGGGTTACTTAGCTCATTTAAACCATCATGAACCTGAAAACTCTGTGGGTTGCAAGTGCTAGAACTAAGTCTAAGTTGTTGTGAGACATGATATAGTGAGACAAGAGCTGCTATAATATTGTTCTAAGCATGATAGATTACCGGAGAATTTATTCTTAAAATGATCAAAATCTTAATTGTTCCTCAATGGTGAAAAATTTCTACCACAGCCATATATGCTTTACATGTTTACAAACCTTCTACATAGGCTATTTGCTTTGTATTGAGTGTTGTCAAGTCTTGTTGACCCTTGTCAAGAGACTTTTCATGCTCCTAAGATCAAGATCACGTACACACCTCATATACATGCTGCTTCTACACTGGAAGTACGCAAAAACATGCCTTTCATTTCCACCAAATAGGTTGCTTCATACTCCAAGTGTTAGGAAATCTCTCTCAATTATTTAGTAGATGAGACTCAAAAGGCTAGGCAAAATAAAGATGAAAAACAAGAGATGGACAAGTGAAAGTCCATGAAAAAAATGCTAGCCATGTCTCATTAGAAAATAGAGAAAAAGAAAAAGAAAATAGAGAGATAGACCTTATCAAATAAAGAAGCAATCTAGTCCATCATGCACCACACACTTGCACATCTTGATCTAGGAGTATGACACTTCTCTTCAAGGATCTGAGCTTTGACTTCGCAACAAAATGCAAGTAAGTATGCCATCTCCTTTCATCTCTACCTTGAGCTACACATAAGCCTGTTTAGATGTAGGATGAAATAAAGAAGGCAACACTTATCATATGCCTTGGTGAGGAATCATACACCATTTGAGCGACATGAGAGAACCATATGAGGAACATTAAGTCTTTCTTTTGAAAAATATTGCAAAACCTCCGGTATGAAACTTGCTAAAAACAAGCAAGTTAGTGCTCAAGTCAAACTGTTCTATCTTTCAACCACCTAAGACAAAGGAAAAGCCATAAGCCCCATAGAGTACTAAGGTAATATGGGTGATTTACATAGCTAATTTTTCCATTCAAAGAGAAGAACTTTGTTGTGCACATGGAACTCTTGAAATATGATGCATAGTAACAATACTGATCCACCGAGGGCAAGTTTGATTGTTTGCTCGGGACGAGCAAACGTTAAGCTTGGGGTTACCTTATCAAAATACCGTCAACAGGCCTCGGTTTCAAGGAAGAATAGCATATCTTGAGCATATTCATCACTAATAAGTTCCACTTGTACTCTTAGCTTGCGAACTTGTAGGAGATGGCAAAATGAACAAAATGAGGCCAGGTGGGCCCACCAAGGGGGTCGGGCGACCCCACCTTTGGGCCACCTCGGCCATGGTGACATGGCATGATCCAAGAGAAGCATGTTCAAGCCAATATCAACCATTGGATCAAGCATGTGCTTTTGCTCAATGGTGCAAGATGAGAAGCACATGGATTCATGGGTCCACACCGAAAACCAAATGCAACCAACTTCACAAGACTTGCTCCATGACATGTGGGGTCACCAAGGGAGAGAAGAAGGTGGGCCAGCCCTGTTATAGGGGGTCGGCCGATCCCCCCTTGGAGGGACCTAGCAGCACTATTCATTAGGGTGACATCAGCACCTTCTAGAAGATGTACCCCGGGCCCACATGTCAGAGACAGGGGTCGGCCGACCCCATGGTGACCCTCATCCAAGTCGGTGGCAAAATGGATGTTTGACACATGAAGAATATCCAAGCCATTCATCAAGGTCGGTTGCTATGGCGGTGGATCCAAGGGTGAAGAGAGAAGGATCACGCGGATCGCTGACGTGGCACCGGAGTAGCCCCTACTCCACCTCCACTATAAATAGAGGCCTTCACCCTCTCATTCAACACAGCCCGAGATAGTTTTACATATCTCCACTCTCATGTGAGATCAAGCAAGAGTAGTAGTAGTTAGTCTAGAGTGTGAGTTAGAGTTGAGTCGGGCGAAGCTCGGGTCTCCGGAGTCGTCTTCTGGGAGTCTGGTATAGCCCTTGTATCTTTCTTCTTTTGTAAGACTTTATTTATTTAATATATTATTCTTTCTTTACTTTACTTTGCATTTACTTAAGTATTTACTTTCCAAGTATTTATTTATGTGTTTACTTAGTGCAAGTCTATATTTATATAGTCTTGTTGTGTGCTTATCTTAGTTCTATAGTTGTCTTAGTTAGATTGATTTCCTTTAAATAGCTTCTTGTGTGTGCGTCATCGTCCTATCTTAGGATTGGGCTTTAGCTATTTTGATCGATAGCTAAAGGTGTAGATAAGTGTGAGCGTGGTGCTCATACTTCATCTTATCTTTGACTACCGCTGGCTTGCACGGACAGTAGGGGCGCATGGGCAAAAGGTGACAGATTTTGCCTGGCTACCTAGATCCCCTCACGTTTACTCAGGCTAGTTTTTAAAAGGTAAGGCGTCCATAAGCCAAATATCCGCTTGAGTACTGGGTTAGGTGAACAACCTTCTATCGCTTTACTCTCTCGTTTATCCCTCTCACACAAGTAGCAAGGCGTCAATCTAGTTAATTCATCTATTTAATTAGGTTTAGTTCATAGGAGTAAAGGTAGAAACATAGGAGTACTTTATACTCAGTCGTTGTCCTCCCACCTAGCTAACTCTACTAAAGTTATCTTTCATATCATACACTCTTTGCTTAACTTATTTATCTTATCTATCTATCCTCCATTATATCCACTTATACCCCTTTGCTTCTCTAATTGATAATAGATTATAGTAAGACTAAAGGATCTATCTTTCCTCTCTCTACATCTTTCCTAGCTTGCTTTCCTTTGGGATAAAATAAATAACGATACCTTGGAATACTCCCGGGTGAAGTGCTACATCGGTATTTTTCTGTGCGCTTGCGGAACTAGCCAATAGTCAATAGTTTTACCACCAAGACACTTCTGGCACCGTTGCTGGGGTTAGGCTCCATAGTCTAGTTCTAGTGGTTGTGCTAAGAAGTGTCAACAAGCTTTTCTGGCGCCAATGTCGGGGATAGATTAAAACTCTATTCTTAGTAGCGACGCTAAGAAATACCAACAGCCACCCCGCCCGAGTTTTCCGGCACCATTCCTTCGGAAATGAATGTGCCAAAACCCACCAAACATGTGTTTTGGGACAAACTAAGATGATTGGGTGTGTCCATTGTGAAAAATTCAACTGCAAGTTTTTCGGTGCATCAGTGGATAAAACAGTCATCCCGCGCGAGTTTTGTGACACCGTTCCTTTGCAAATGAAAGTGCCAAAAACCCATCAAACATGAGTTTTGGGTTAAACTGAGATTTTTGGGTGCATCCGTTGCAAAAAAATTAACTGCGAGTTTTCGGTGCAACAGTGGATAAAATGGCCATCCTTCCTTCGAAAATGAAAGTGCTAAAAACACATCAAAAATGAGTTTTGGGTGAAACTGAGATGATTGGGTGCGGCCATTGCGAAAAATTCAACTATGAGTTTTTCGGTGCATCAGTGGATAAAACGGCCATCCCGCGCAAGTTTTACGGCACCGTTCCTTTGGAAATGAAAGTGCCAATAACCCACCAACCATGAGATTTGGGTCAAAGTGAGATGATTGGGTGCGTCCATTGCGAAAAATTCAACCGCGAGTTTTTCGGTGCATCAGTGATAAAATAGCCATCCCACGCGAGTTTTGCGGCACCGTTCCTTCGAAAATGAAAGTGCCAAAAACCCACCAAACAATAGTTTTCGGTCAAACTGAGATGATTCGGTGTGTTTTTTCCGAAAAATTCAACTGTGTGTTTTTCGTTCCAACAGTGGGCAAAACGGCCAACACCGTTCCTTCGGAAATGAAAGTGCCAAAAACCCACCAAACATGAGTTTGCGGTCAAACTGAGATCATTCGGTGCGTTCGTTCCAAAAAATTCAACTGCGAGTTTTTCTGTGCATCAGTGATAAAACGGCCATCCCGCACGAGTTTTGCGGCACCGTTCCTTCGAAAATGAAAGTGCCAAAAACCCACCAAACAAGAGTTTTGGGTCAAACTAAGATGATTCGGTGCGTTTGTTCCGAAAAATTCAACAATGTGTTTTTCGGTGCAACAGTGGATAAGATGGCCAACTCCGTTCCTTTGGAAATAAAAGTGCCAAAAACCCACGAAACATGAGTTTTGGGTCAAGCTGAGATGATTGGGTGCGTTCATTGCAAAAAATTCAACTGCGAGTTTTTCGGTGCATCAGTGATAAAACGACCATCCCGCGTGAGTTTTGCGGCACCGATCCTTCGCAAATGAAAGTGCCAAAAACCCACCGAACAAGAGTTTTGGGTCAAACTAAGATGATTGGGTGTGTCCATTGTGAAAAATTCAACTGCGATTTTATCGGTGCATCAGTGGATAAAACGATCATCCTGGGCAAGTTTTGTGGTACCGTTTCTTCGGAAATGAAACATACAAAAATCCACCAAACATGAGTTTTAGGTGAAACTAAGATGATTCAGTGCGTCCGTTGTGAAAAATTCAACTGCTAGTTTTTCGGTCCATGAGAGGAAAAAACGGCCATCCCGCGCGAGTTTTGCGGCACTGTTCCATCAGAAATTGAAGTGCCAAAAACCCACTAAACATGAGTTTTTGGTCAAACTAAGATGATTGGGTGCAACCGTCGCAAAAAAATCAACTACAAGTTTTCGGTGGTTCAGTGGAAAAAATGGCCATCCCACGTGAGTTTTGCGGCACTGTTCCTTCCGAAATGAAAGTGCCGAAAACCCACCAAACTTGTGTTTTGGGTCAAACTGAGATGATTCGGTGTGTCCGTTGTGAAAAATTCAACTGTGAGTTTTTCGGTGCATTAGTGGATAAAACAGCGATCCCGACAGAGTTTTGCGGCACCGTTCCTTCGGAAATGAAAGTGCCAAAAACCCACCAAACATGAGTTATGGGACAAACTGAGAAGATTGGGTGTGTCTGTTGTCAAAAATTCAACTACGAGTTTTTCGGTGCATCAGTGGATAACGGCCATCCCACATGAGTTTTGCGGCATCCTTCCTTCGGAAATGAAAGTGCCAAAAACCCACCAAACATGAGTTTTGGGTCAAACTGAGATGATTGGGTGCCTCCATTGCAAAAAATTCAACTGCGAGTTTTTCGTTGCATCAGTGATAAAACGGTCATCCCGCGCGAGTTTTGCGACACTGTTTCTTCGAAAATGAAAGTGCCAAAAACCCACCAAACAAGAATTTTGGGTCAAACTGAGATGATTCGGTGCGTTTGTTCTGAAAAATTCAACTGTGTGTTTTTCAGTGCAACAGTGGATAAAACGGCCAACACCGTTCCTTCAGAGGTGAAAGTGCCAAAAACCCACCAAACAAGAGTTTTGGGTCAAACTGAGATGATTGCGTTCGTTCCGAAAAATTCAACTATGAGTTTTTCGGTGCATTAGTTGATAAAACAGCCACCCGCCCGAGTTTTTCGGCACCGTGCCTTCATAAATGAAAGTGCCAAAAACCCACCAAACAAGAGTTTTGGGTCAAACTGAGATGATTCGGTGCGTTCGTTCTGAAAAATGAGTTTTTCGGTGCATTAATTGATAAAACGGCCAGCCCGCTCGAGTTTTCCGGCACCGTTCCATCGGAAATGAAAGTGCCAAAAACCCAGCAAACATGAGTTTTGGGACAAACTGAGATGATTGGGTGTGTCCATTCTGAAAAATTCAACTGCGAGTTTTTCGGTGCATCTGTGGATAAAACAGCCATCCCGCGCGAGTTTTGCGGCATCGTTCCTTCGGAAATGAATGTGCCAAAAACCCACCAAACATGAGTTTTGGGTCAAACTGAGATCATTTGGTGCGTTCGTTCCGAAAAATTCAACTGCGATTTTATCGGTGCATCAGTGGATAAAACGATCATCCTTGTGGTACCGTTTCTTCGGAAATGAAACATACAAAAACCCACGAAACATGAGTTTTAGGTGAAACTAAGATGATTCAGTGCGTCCGTTGTGAAAAATTCAACTGCTAGTTTTTCGGTCCATGAGTGGAAAAAACGACCATCCCGAGCGAGTTTTACGGCACTATTCCATCGGAAATGAAAGTGCCAAACACCCACTAAACATGAGTTTTTGGTCAAACTGAGATGATTGGGTGCGTCCATCGCAAAAAAATCAACTACAAGTTTTCGGTGGTTCAGTGGAAAAATGGCCATCCCGCGTGAGTTTTGCGGCACCGTTCCTTCCGAAATGGAAGTGCCGAAAACCCACCAAACTTGTGTTTTGGGACAAACTGAGATGATTCGATGTGTCTATTGTCAAAAATTCAACTACGAGTTTTTCGGTACATCAGTGGGTAAAACGGCCATCCCGCACGAGTTTTGCGGCACCGTTCCTTCGGAAATGAAAGTGCCAAAAGCCCACCAAACATGAGTTTTGGGTCAAAGTGATATGATTGGGTGCGTACGCTTCAAAAAATTCAACTGCGAGTTTATCGGTGCATTAGTTGATTAAACGGCCACCCCGCCAGAGTTTTCTGGCACCGTTCCTTCGAAAATGAATGTGCCAAAACCCACCAAACATGAGTTTTGGGACAAACTGAGATGATTGGGTGTGTCCATTGTGAAAAATTCAACTACGAGTTTTTCGGTGCATCATTGGATAAAACGACCACCCCGCGCGTGTATTGTGGCACCGTTCCTTCAGAAATGAATGTGCCAAAAACCCACAAAAACATGAGTTTTTGGTCAAACTGAGATGATTGGGTGCGTCCGTCGCAAAAAAATCAACTACAAGTTTTCGTTGGTTCAGTGGAAAAAATGGCCATCCCACGTGAGTTTTGCGGCACCGTTCCTTCCGAAATGAATGTGCCGAAAACCCACCAAACTTGTGTTTTGGGTCAAACTAAGATGATTCGGTGTGTCCGTTGTGAAAAATTCAACTGCGAGTTTTTCGGTGCATTAGTGGATAAAACTTCCATCCCGCCCGAGTTTTGCGGCACCGTTCCTTCGGAAATGAAAGTGTCAAAAACCCACCAAACGTGAGTTTTGGGACAAACTGAGATGATTGGGTGTGTCTGTTGTCCAAAATTCAACTACGAGTTTTTCGGTGCATCAGTGGATAAAACGGCCATCCCACACGAGTTTTGTGGCACCGTTCCTTCGGAAATGAATGTGCCAAAAACCCACCAAACATGAGTTTTGGGTCAAACTGAGATGATTGGGTGCGTCCGTTGCAAAAAAGTCAACTGCGAGTTTTTCAGTGCATTAGTCGATAAAACGGCCACCCCGCCCGAGTTTTCCGGCACCGTTCCTTCAGAAATGAATGTGCCAAAACCCACCAAACATGAGTTTTGGGACAAACTAAGATGATTGGGTGTGTCCATTGTGAAAAATTCAACTACGAGTTTTTCGGTGCATCAGTCGATAAAACGGCCACCTCGCGCGAGTTTTGTGGCACCGTTCCTTCGGAAATGAATGTGCCAAAAACCCACCAAACATGAGTTTTGGGACAAACTGAGATGATTGGGTGTGTCCATTGTGAAAAATTCAACTTCATGTTTTTCGGTGCATCAGTGGATAAAACAGCCATACCGCGCGAGTTTTGTGACACCATTCCTTTGCAAATGAAAGTGCCAAAAACCCATCAAACATGAGTTTTGGGTTAAACTGAGATTTTTGGGTGCATCCGTTGCGAAAAAATTAACTGCGAGTTTTCGGTGCATCAGTGGATAAAATGGCCATCCTTCCTTCGAAAATGAAAGTGCCAAAAACACATCAAAAATGAGTTTTGGGTGAAACTAAGATGATTGGGTGCGTCCATTGCGAAAAATTCAACTATGAGTTTTTCGGTGCATCAGTGGATAAAATGGTCATCCCGCAAAAGTTTTACGGCACCGTTCTTTTGGAAATGAAAGTGTCAATAACCCACCAAGCATGAGATTTGGGTCAAACTGAGATGATTGGGTGCGTCCGTTGCAAAAAATTCAACTGCGAGTTTTTCAGTGCATCAGTGATAAAATGGCCATCCTGCGCGAGTTTTGCGGCACCGTTCCTTTGAAAATGAAAGTGCCAAAAACCCACCAAACAATAATTTTGGGTCAAACTGAGATGATTCGGTGTGTTTGTTCCGAAAAATTCAACTGTGTGTTTTGCATTGCAATAGTGGATAAAACGGCCAACACCGTTCCTTCGGAAATGAAAGTGCCAAAAACCCACCAAACATGAGTTTTGGGTCAAACTGAGATCATTCGGTGCGTTCGTTCCAAAAAATTCAACTGCGAGTTTTTCGGTGCATCAGTGATAAAACGGCCATCCCGCACGAGTTTTGCGGCACCGTTCCTTCGAAAATGAAAGTGCCAAAAACCCACCAAACAAGAGTTTTGGGGCAAACTGAGATGATTCGGTGCGTTTGTTCCGAAAAATTCAACAGTGTGTTTTTCGGTGCAACAGTGGAGAAAATGGCCAACACCGTTCCTTCGGAAATAAAAGTGCAAAAAACCCACCAAAAATGAGTTTTGGGTCAAGTTGAGATGATTGGGTGCGTTCGTTGCAAAAAATTCAACTGCAAGTTTTTCGTTGCATCAGTGATAAAACGACCATCCCGCGTGAGTTTTGCGGCACCGATCCTTCGCAAATGAAAGTGCCAAAAACCCACCAAACAAGAGTTTTGGGTCAAACTAAGATGATTGGGTGTGTCCATTGTGAAAAATTCAACTGTGATTTTATCGGTGCATCAGTGGATAAAACGATCATCTTGGGCGAGTTTTGTGGTACCGTTTCTTCGGAAATGAAACATACAAAAATCCACCAAACATGAGTTTTAGGTGAAACTAAGATGATTCAGTGCGTCCGTTGTGAAAAATTCAACTGCAAGTTTTTCGGTCCATGAGTGGAAAAAACGGCCACCCCGCGCGAGTTTTGCGGCACTATTCCATCAGAAACGGAAGTGCCAAAACCCCACTAAACATGAGTTTTTGGTAAAACTAAGATGATTGGGTGCGTCCATCGCAAAAAAATCAACTACAAGTTTTCGGTGGTTCAGTGGAAAACATGGCCATCCCACGTGAGTTTTGCGGCACCGTTCCTTCCGAAATGAAAGTGCCGAAAACCCACCAAACTTGTGTTTTGGGTCAAACTGAGATGATTCGGTGTGTCCGTTGTGAAAACTTCAACTGCGAGTTTTTCGGTGCATTAGTAGATAAAACAGCCATCCCGCCAAAGTTTTGCGGCACCGTTCCTTCGGAAATGAAAGTGCCAAAAACCCACCAAACATGAGTTTTGGGACAAACTGAGATGATTGGGTGTGTCTGTTGTCAAAAATTCAACTACGAGTTTTTCGGTGCATCAGTGGACAACGGCCATCCCGCACGAGTTTTGCGGCACCGTTCCTTCGGAAATGAATGTGCCAAAAACCCACCAAACATGAGTTTTGGGTCAAACTGAGATGATTGGGTGCCTCCGTTGCAAAAAATTTAACTGCGAGGTTTTCGGTGCATCAGTGATAAAACGGCCATCTCGCGCGAGTTTAGAGGGAACGTTCCTTCGAAAATGAAAGTGCCAAAAACCCACCAAACAAGAGTTTTGGGTCAAACTGAGATGATTCGGTGCGTTTGTTCTGAAAAATTCAACTGTGTGTTTTTCAGTGCAACAGTGGATAAAATGGCCAACACCGTTCCTTCTGAAATGAAAGTGCCAAAAACCCACCAAACAAGAGTTTTGGGTCAAACTGAGATGATTTGGTGCGTTCGTTCTGAAAAATTCAACTATGAGTTTTTCGGTGCATTAGTTGATAAAATAGCCACCCGCCCGAGTTTTCTGGCACCGTGCCTTTATAAATGAAAGTGCCAAAAACCCACCAAACAAGAGTTTTGGGTCAAACAGAGATGATTCGGTGCGTTCGTTCTGAAAAATACAGCTATGAGTTTTTCGGTGCATTAATTGATAAAACGGCCACCCCGCCCGAGTTTTCCGGCACCGTTCCATCGGAAATGAAAGTGCCAAAAACCCAGCAAACATGAGTTTTGGGACAAACTGAGATGATTGGGTGTGTCCATTCTGAAAAATTCAACTGCGAGTTTTTCGGTGCATCTGTGGATAAAACGGCCATCCCGCGCGAGTTTTGCGGCATCGTTCCTTCGGAAATGAATGTGCCAAAAACCCACCAAACAAGAGTTTTGGGTCAAACTGAGATCATTCGGTGCGTTCGTTCCGAAAAATTCATCTGCGATTTTATCGGTGCATCAGTGGATAAAACGATCATCCTTGTGGTACCGTTTCTTCGGAAATGAAACATACAAAAACCAACGAAACATGAGTTTTAGGTGAAACTAAGATGATTCAGTGCGTCCGTTGTGAAAAATTCAACTGCTAGTTTTTTGGTCCATGAGTGGAAAAAACGGCCATCCCGCGCGAGTTTTGCGGTACTGTTCCATCAGAAATGAAAGTGCCAAAAACCCACTAAACATGAGTTTTTGGTCAAACTGCGATGATTGGGTGCGTCCGTCGCAAAAAATTCAACTACAAGTTTTCGGTGATTCAGTGGAAAAAGTGAGTTTTGTGGCACCGTTCCTTCCGAAATGGAAGCGCCGAAAACCCACCAAACTTGTGTTTTGGGACAAACTGAGATGATTCGGTGTGTCTGTTGTCAAAAATTCAACTCCGAGTTTTTCGGTGCATCAGTGGGTAAAACGGCCATCCCGCACGAGTTTTGCGGCACCGTTCCTTCGGAAATGAAAGTGTCAAAAGCCTACAAAACATGAGTTTTGGGTCAAACTAAGATGATTGGGTGCGTCCGTTTCAAAAAATTCAACTGCGAGTTTATCGGTGCATTAGTTGATAAAACGGCCACCCCGCCCGAGTTTTCCGGCATCGTTCCTTCGAAAATGAATGTGCCAAAACCCACCAAACATGAGTTTTGATACAAAATGAGATGATTGGGTGTGTCCATTGTGAAAAATTCAACTACGAGTTTTTCGGTGCATCATTGGATAAAACGGCCACCCCACGCGTGTTTTGTGGCACCGTTCCTTCGGAAATGAATGTGCCAAAAACCGACCAAACATGAGTTTTGGGACAAACTGAGATGATTGGGTGTGTCCATTGTGAAAAATTCAACTACAAGTTTTTCGGTGCATCAGTGGATAAAACAGCCATCCCGCGCGAGTTTTGTGACACCGTTCCTTTGCAAATGAAAGTGCCAAAAACCCATCAAACATGAGTTTTGGGTTAAACTGAGATTTTTGGGGGCATCCGTTGCGAAAAATTTAACTGCTAGTTTTTCGGTGCATTAGTGGATAAAATGGCCATCCTTCCTTCGAAAATGAAAGTGCTAAAAACACATCAAACATGAGTTTTGGGTGAAACTAAGATTATTGGGTGCGTCTGTTGAGAAAAATTCAACTACGAGTTTTTCGGTGCATCAGTGGATAAAACGGCCATCCCACAAAAGTTTTACGACACCGTTCCTTTGGAAATGAAAGTGTCAATAACCAACAAACATGAGATTTGGGTCAAACTGAGATGATTGGGTGTGTCCGTTGCGAAAAATTCAACTACGAGTTTTTTGGTGCATCAGTGATAAAACGACCATCCCGCGCGAGTTTTGTGGCACCGTTCCTTCGAAAATGAATATGCCAAAAACCCACCAAACAAGACTTTTGGGTCAAACTGAGATGATTCGGTGCGTTTGTTCCAAAAAATTCAACTGTGTGTGTTTCGGTGCAACAGTGGATAAAACGGCCAACACCGTTCCCTCAGAAATGAAAGTGGCAAAAACCCACCAAACAAGAGTTTTGGGTCAAACTGAGATGATTCGGTGCGTTTGTTCCAAAAAATTCAACTGTGTGTTTTTCGGTGCAACAATGGATAAAACGGCCAACACCGTTCCTTCGGAAATAAAAGTGCCAAAAACCCGCCAAACATGAGTTTTGGGTCAAGCTAAGATGATTGGGTGCGTTCGTTGCAAAAAATTCAACTGCGAGTTTTTCGGTGCATCAGTGATAAAACGACCATCCCGCGTGAGTTTTGCGGCATCGATCCTTCGCAAATGAAAGTGCCAAAAACCCACCAAACAAGAGTTTTGGGTCAAATTGAGATCATTCAGTGCGTTCGTTCCGAAAAATTTAACTACGATTTTATCGGTGCATCAGTGGATAAAACGATCATCCTGGGCGAGTTTTGTGGTACCGTTTCTTCGAAAATGAAACATACAAAAATCCACCAAACATGAGTTTTAGGTGAAACTAAGATGATTCAGTGCGTCCGTTGTGAAAAATTCAACTGCTAGTTTTTCGGTTCATGAGTGGAAAAAACGGCCATCCCGCGTGAGTGTTGCAGCACTGTTCCATCGGAAATGGAAGTGCTAAAAACCCACTAAACTTGAGTTTTTGGTCAAACTAAGATGATTGGGTGCGTCCGTCGCAAAAAAATCAACTACAAGTTTTCGGTGGTTCAGTGCAAAAAATGGCCATCCCACGTGAGATTTGCGGCACCGTTCCTTCCGAAATGAAAGTGCCGAAAACCCACCAAACTTGTGTTTTGGGACAAACTGAGATGATTCGGTGTGTCCGTTGTGAAAAATTCAACTGCGAGTTTTTCGGTGCATTAGTGGATAAAACAGCCATCCCGCCAGAGTTTTGCGGCACCGTTCCTTCAGAAATGAAAGTGCCAAAAACCCACCAAACATGAGTTTTGGGACAAACTGAGATGATTGGGTTCCTCCGTTGCAAAAAATTCAACTGCGAGTTTTTCGGTGCATCAGTGATAAAACAGCCATCCCGCGTGAGTTTTGCCGCACCGTTCCTTCGAAAATGAAAGTGCCAACAACCCACCAAACAAAGTTTGGGGTCAAACTGAGATGATTCGGTGCGTTTGTTCCGAAAAATTCAACTATGTGTTTTTCGGTGCAACAGTGGATAAAACGGCCAACACCGTTCCTTCTGAAATGAAAGTGCCAAAAACCCACCAAACAAGAGTTTTGGGTCAAACTGAGATGATTCGGTGCGTTCGTTCTGAAAAATACAGCTATGAGTTTTTCGGTGCATTAAGTGATAAAACGGCCACCCCGCCCGAGTTTTCCGGCACCGTTCCATTGGAAATGAAAGTGCCAAAAATCCACCAAACATGAGTTTTGGGACAAACTGAGATGATTGGGTGTGTCCGCTGTGAAAAATTCAACTGCGAGTTTTTTGGTGCATTAGTGGATAAAATGGTCACCCCATGCGAGTTTTGCGGCACCATTTAATTGGAAATGAAAGTGCCAAAAACCCAGCAAACATGAGTTTTGGGACAAACTGAGATGATTGGGTGTGTCCATTCTGAAAAATTCAACTTCGAGTTTTTCGGTGCATCTGTGGATAAAGCAGCCATCCCGCGCGAGTTTTGCGGCATCGTTCCTTCGGAAATGAATGTCCCAAAAACCCACCAAACACGAGTTTTGGGTCAAACTGAGATCATTCGGTGCGTTCGTTCCGAAAAATTCAACTGCGATTTTATCGGTGCATCAGTGGATAAAACGATCATCCTTGTGGTACCGTTTCTTCGGAAATGAAACATACAAAAACCAACGAAACATGAGTTTTAGGTGAAACTAAGATGATTCAGTGCGTCCGTTGTGAAAAATTCAACTGCTAGTTTTTCGGTCCATGAGTGGAAAAAACGGCCATCCCACGCGAGTTTTGCGGCACTGTTCCATCGGAAATGAAAGTGCCAAAACCCCACTAAACATGAGTTTTTGGTCAAACTGAGATGATTGGGTGCATCCGTCGCAAAAAAATCAACTACAAGTTTTTGGTGGTTCAGTGGAAAAATGGCCATCCCGCGTGAGTTTTGCGGCACCGTTCCTTCCGAAATGGAAGTGCCGAAAACCCACCAAACTTGTGTTTTGGGACAAACTGAGATGATTCGGTGTGTCTGTTGTCAAAAATTCAACTACGAGTTTTTTGGTGCATTAGTGGATAAAACAGCCATCCCGCCAGAGTTTTGCGGCACCGTTCCTTCGGAAATGAAAGTGCCAAAAACCCACCAAACATGAGTTTTGGGACAAACTAAGATGATTGGGTGTGTCTGTTGTCAAAAATTCAACTACGAGTTTTTCGGTGCATCAGTGGATAACGCCCATCCCGCACGAGTTTTGCGGCACCGTTCCTTCGGAAATGAAAGTGACAAAAACCCACCAAACATGAGTTTTGGGTCAAACTGAGATGATTCGGTGCGTTTGTTCCGAAAAATTCAACTATGTGTTTTTTAGTGCAACAGTGGATAAAACGGCCAACGCCTTTCCTTCGGAAATGAAAGTGCCAGAAACCCACCAAACAAGAATTTTGGGTCAAACTGAGATGGTTTGGTGCGTTCGTTCTGAAAAATTCAACTATGAGTATTTTGGTCCATTAGTTGATAAAACAGCCACCCGCCCGAGTTTTCCGGCACCGTGCCTTCATAAATGAAAGTGCCAAAAACCCACCAAACATGAGTTTTGGGTCAAACTGAGATGATTCGGTGCGTTTGTTCCGAAAAATTCAACTGTGTGTTTTTTAGTGCAACAGTGGATAAAACGGCCAACACCTTTCCTTCGGAAATGAAAGTTCCAAAAACGCACCAAACATGTATTTTGGGTCAAACTGAGATGACTGGGTGCGTCCATTGCGAAAAATTCAACTGCGAGTTTTTCAGTGTATTAGTGGATAAAACGGCCATCCTTCGTTCAGAAATGAAAGTGCTAAAAACCGACCAAACATGAGTTTTGGGTCAAATTGAGATGATTAGGTGCGTCCGTTATGAAAAATTCAACTACGAGTTTTTCAGTGCATCAGTGGATAAAACGACCATCCTGTGCGAGTTTTGTGGCACCGTTCGTTCGGAAATGGAAGTGTTAAAAACCCATCAAACAGGAGTTTTGGGACAAAAATCAACTACGAGTTTTTCGGTGCATCAGTGGATAAAACGGCAACCCCGCGCGAGTTTTGTGGTATCGTTCCTTCGGAAATGAATGTGCCAAAAACCCACCAAACATGAGTTTTGGGACAAACTGAGATGATTGGGTGTGTCCATTGTGAAAAAATTCAACTGCAAATTTTTCGGTGCATCAGTGGAAAAAATGGTCATCCTACACGAGTTTTCCGGCACCGTTCCATCGGAAATGAAATTCCAAAAACCCACCAAACATGAGTTTTGGGACAAACTGAGATGATTGGGTGTGTCCGCTGTGAAAAATTCAACTGCGAGTTTTTCGGTGCATTAGTGGATAAAATGGTCACCCCGCACGAGTTTTGCGGCACAGTTCCTTCGGAAATGAAAGTGCCAAAAACACAGCAAACAAGAGTTTTGGGACAAACTGAGATGATTGGGTGTATCTATTCTGAAAAATTCAACTGCGAGTTTTTCGGTGCATATGTGGATAAAACAGCCATCCCGCGCGAGTTTTGCGGCACCGTTCCTTCGGAAATGAATGTGCCAAAACACACCAAACATGAGTTTTGGGTCAGACTGAGATGATTTGGTGCGTTCGTTGCAAAAAATTCAACTGCGAGTTTTTCGGTGCATCAGTGATAAAACGGCCATCCCGCGTGAGTTTTGCGGCACCGTTCCTTTGCACATGAAACTGCGAAAACCCATCAAACAAGAGTTTTGGGTCAAACTGAGATCATTCGGTGCGTTCGTTCTGAAAAATTCAACTGCGATTTTATCGGTGCATCAGTGGATAAAACGATCATCCCAGGCGAGTTTTGTGGTACCGTTTCTTCGGAAATGAAACATACAAAAACCCACCAAACATGAGTTTTAGTTGAAACTAAGATGATTTAGTGCATCCGTTCTGAAAAATTCAACTGCTAGTTTTTCGGTCCATGAGTGGAAAAAATGGTCATCCCGCGCGAGTTTTGCGGCACCATTCAATTGGAAATGAATGTGCCAAAAACCCACCAAACATGAGTTTTGGGACAAACTGAGATGATTGGGTGTGCCCGCTGTGAAAAATTCAACTGCGAGTTTTTCGGTGCATCAGTGGATAAAATTGTCACCCCGCGCGAGTTTTGCGGTACCGTTCCTTCGGAAATGGAAGTGCAAAAAACCCACCAAACATGAGTTTTGTGTCAAACCGAGATGATTGGGTGCATCCGTTGCGAAAAATTCAACTGCGAGTTTTTCGGCGCATGAGTGGAAAAAATGGTAATCCCGCGCGAGTTTTGCTGCACCGTTCCTTCGGAAATGAAAGTTCTAAAAACCCACCAAACATGAGTTTTGGGTCAAACTGAGATGACTGGAAGCGTCCGTTGCAAAAAAATCAACTATGGGCTTTTCGGTGCATTAGTGGAAAAAATGGCCATCCCGCACGAGTTTTGCGGCACCGTTCCTTTGGAAATGAAAGTGCCGAAAACCCACTAAACTTGAGTTTTGGGTCAAACTGAGATGATTTGGTGTGTCCGTTGTGAAAATTTCAACTGCGAGTTTTTCAGTGCATCAACGGAAAAAATGGTCGTCCCGCGCGAGTTTTGTGGCACCGTTCCTTCGGAAATGAAAGTGCCAAAAATGCACCAAACATGTATTTTGGGTCAAACTGAGATGACTCAGTGCGTCCGTTGCGAAAAATTCAACTGCGAGTTTTTCAGTGTATCAGTGGATAAAACGGCCATCCTTCGTTCAGAAATGAAAGTGCTAAAAACCGACCAAACATGAGTTTTGGGTCAAATTGAGATGATTAGGTGCGTCCGTTACGAAAAATTCAACTACGAGTTTTTCGGTGCATCAGTGGATAAAACGACCATCCTGTGCGAGTTTTGTGGCACCGTTCCTTCGGAAATGGAAGTGTTAAAAACCCATCAAACATGAGTTTTGGGACAAAAATCAACTATGAGTTTTTCGGTGCATCAGTGGATAAAACGGCCACCCCGCGCGAGTTTTGTGGCATCGTTCCTTCGGAAATGAATGTGCCAAAAACCCACCAAACATGAGTTTTGGGACAAACTGAGATGATTGGCTGTGTCCATTGTGAAAAAATTCAACTGCAAGTTTTTCGGTGCATCAGTGGAAAAAATGGTCATCCTACACGAGTTTTCGGGCACCGTTCCATCGGAAATGAAATTCCAAAAACCCGCCAAACATGAGTTTTGGGACAAACTGAGATGATTGGGTGTGTCCGCTGTGAAAAATTCAACTGTGAGTTTTTCGGTGCATTAGTGGATAAAATGGTCACCCCGCACGAGTTTTGCGGCACAGTTCCTTCGGAAATGAAAGTGCCAAAAACACAGCAAACAAGAGTTTTGGGACAAACTGAGATGATTGGGTGTGTCTATTCTGAAAAATTCAACTGCGAGTTTTTCGGTGCATATGTGGATAAAACGGCCATCCCGCGCGAGTTTTGCGGCACCGTTCCTTCGGAAATGAATGTGCCAAAACACACCAAACATGAGTTTTAGGTCAAACTGAGATGATTAGGTGTGTTCGTTGCGAAAAATTGAACTGCGAGTATTTCGGCGCATCAGTGGATAAAATGGCCATCCTTCCTTCGAAAATGAAAGTGCTAAAAACTCATCAAACATGAGTTTTGGGTGAAACTGAGATGATTGGGTGCGTCCGTTCCGAAATATTCAACTACGAGTTTTTCGGTGCATCAGTGGAAAAACAGCCATCCCGCGCAAGTTTTACGGCACCGTTCCTTTGTAAATGAAAGTGCCAAAAACCACCAAACATGAGATTTGGGTCAATCTGAGATGATTAGGTGCGTCCGTTGCGAAAAAATCAACTGCGAGTTTTTCGATGCATCAGTGATAAAATGGCCATCCCGCGCGAGTTTTGCGGCACCGTTCGTTCGAAAATGAAAGTGCCAAAAACCCACCAAACAAGAGTTTTGGGTCAAACTGAGATGATCCGGTGCGTTTGTTCCGAAAAATTCAACTGTGTGTGTTTCGGTGCAATAGTGGATAAAATGGCCAACACAGTTCCTTCGGAAATGAAAGTGCCAAAAACCCACCAAACAATAGTTTTGGGTCAAACTGAGATGATTTGGTGCGTTCGTTCCGAAAAATTCAAATATGAGTTTTTCGGTGCATTAGTTGGTAAAACAGCCACCCGCCCGAGTTTTCCGGCACCGTTCCTTCATAAATGAAAGTGCGAAAAACCCACCAAACAAAAGTTTTGGGTCAAACTGAGACGATTCGGTGCGTTCGTTCTGAAAAATTCAACTGCAATTTTTTCGGTGCATTAACTGATAAAACGGCCACCCCGCTCGAATTTTCTGGCACCGTTTCTTCGGAAATGAAAGTGCCAAAAACCCACCAAACATGAGTTTTGGGACAAACTGAAATGATTGGGTGTGTCCGCTATGAAAAATTCAACTGCGTGTTTTTCGGTGCATTAGTGGATAAAATGGTCACCCCGCGCGAGTTTTGCGGCACAGTTCCTTTAGAAATGAAAGTGCCAAAAACCCAGCAAACATGAGTTTTGGGATAAACTGAGATGATTGGGTGTGTCCATTCTGAAAAATTCAACTGTGAGTTTTTCGATGCATCTGTCGATAAAACGGCCATCCTGCGCGAGTTCAGCGGCACCGTTTCTTTGTAAACGAAAGTGCCAAAAACCCACCAAACATGAGATTTGGGTCAAACTGAGATGATTGGGTGCGTCCGTTGCGAAAAATTCAACTGTGAGTTTTTCGCTGCATCAGTGATAAAACGGCCATCCCGCGGGTGTTTTGCGGCACCGTTGCATCGAAAATGAAAGTGCCAAAAACCCACCAAACAAGAGTATTGGGTCAAACTGAAATGATTCGGTGCGTTTGTTCCGAAAAATTCAACTGTGTGTTTTTCAGTGCAAAAGTGGATAAAACGGCCAACGCCTTTCCTTCGGAAATGAATGTGCCAAAAACCCACCAAACAAGTGTTTTGGGTCAAACTGAGATGATTTGGTGTGTTCGTTCCGAAAAATTCAACTACGAGTTTTTTGGTACATCAGTGGAAAAACAGCCATCCCGCGCAAGTTTTACGGCACCATTCCTTTGTAAATGAATGTGCCAAAAACCCACCAAACATGAGATTTGGGTCAAAGTGAGATGATTGGGTGTGTCCGTTGCGAAAAATTCAACTGCAAGTTTTTCGGTGCATCAGTGATAAAATAGCCACCCCGCGCGAGTTTTGCGGCACCGTTCCTTCGAAAATGAAAGTGCCAAAAACCCAGCAAACAAGTGTTTTGGGTCAAACTGAGATGATTTGGTGCGTTCGTTCCGAAAAATTCAACTACGAGTTTTTAGGTGCATCAGTTGAAAAACAGCCATCCCGCCCGAGTTTTGCGGCACCGTTCCTTTGCAAATGAAAGTGCCAAAAACCCACCAAACATGACATTTGGGTCAAACTAAGATGATTGGGTGTGTCCGTTGCGAAAAATTCAACTGCGAGTTTTTCGGTGCATCAGTGATAAAACAGCCATCCCGTGCGAGTTTTGCGGCACCGTTCCTTCGAAAATGAAAGTGCCAAAAACCCACCAAACAAGAGTTTTGGGTCAAACTGAGACGATTTGGTGCGTTTATTCCGAAAAATTCAACTGTGGGTTTTTCAGTGCAACAGTGGATAAAACGGCCAACGCCTTTCCTTCAGAAATGAAAGTGCCAAAAACCCACCAAACAAGTGTTTTGGGTCAAACTGAGATGATTTGGTGCGTTCGTTCTGAAAAATTGAACTATGAGTTTTTTGGTGCATTAGTTGATGAAACAGCCACCCGCCCGAGTTTGCCGGCACCGTTCCTTCATAAATGAAAGTGCCAAAAACCCACCAAACAAGTGTTTTGGGTCAAACTGAGATGATTCGGTGCGTTCGTTCTGAAAAATTCAGCTGCAAGTTTTTTGGTGCATTAATTGATAAAACGGCCACCCGCCAGAGTTTTCCGGCACCGTTCCATCGGAAATGAAAGTGCCAAAAACCCACCAAACATGAGTTTTGGGACAAACTGAGATGTTTGGGTGTGTCCGCTGTGAAAAATTCAACTGCGAGTTTTTTGATGCATTAGTCGATAAAATGGTCACCCCGCACGAGTTTTGCGGCACAGTTCCTTTGGAAATGAAAGTGCCAAAAACTCAGCAAACATGAGTTTTGGGACAAACTGAGATGATTGGGTGTGTCTATTCTGAAAAATTCAACTGCGAGTTTCTCCGTGCATATGTGGATAAAACGGCCATCCCGCGCGAGTTTTGCGGCACCGTTCCTTCGGAAATGAATGTGCCAAAACACACCAAACATGAGTTTTGGGTCAAACTGAGATGATTAGGTGTGTTCGTTGCGAAAAATTGAACTGCGAGTTTTTCGGTGCATCAGTGGATAAAATGGCCATCCTTCCTTCGAAAATGAAAGTGCTAAAAACTCATCAAACATGAGTTTTGGGTGAAACTGAGATGATTGGGTGCGTCCGTTCCAAAATATTCAACTACGAGTTTTTCGGTGCATCAGTGGAAAAACAGCCATCCCGCGCAAGTTTTACGGCACCGTTCCTTTGTAAATGAAAGTGCCAAAAACCACCAAACATGAGATTTGGGTCAATCTGAGATGATTAGGTGCGTCCGTTGTGAAAAAATCAACTGCGAGTTTTTCGATGCATCTGTGATAAAATGGCCATCCCGCGCGAGTTTTGCGGCACCGTTCGTTCGAAAATGAAAGTGCCAAAAACCCACCAAACAAGAGTTTTGGGTCAATCAGTGGAAAAAATAGTCATCCTACACGAGTTTTCCGGCACCGTTCCATCGGGTATGAAATTCCAAAAACCCGCCAAACATGAGTTTTGGGACAAACTGAGATGATTGGGTGTGTCCGCTGTGAAAAATTCAACTGCGAGTTTTTCGGTGCATTAGTGGATAAAATGGTCACCCTGCACGAGTTTTGCGGCACAGTTCCTTCGGAAATTAAAGTGCCAAAAACACAGCAAACAAGAGTTTTGGGACAAACTGAGATGATTGGGTGTGTCTATTCTCAAAAATTCAACTGCGAGTTTTTCGGTGCATATGTGGATAAAACAACCATCCCGCGCGAGTTTTGCGGCACCGTTCCTTCGGAAATGAATGTGCCAAAACACACCAAACCTGAGTTTTGGGTCAAACTGAGATGATTTGGTGCGTTCGTTGCAAAAAATTCAACTGCGAGTTTTTCGGTGCATCAGTGATAAAACGGCCATCCCGCGTGAGTTTTGCGGCACCGTTCCTTTGCACATGAAACTGCCAAAAACCCATCAAACAAGAGTTTTGGGTCAAACTGAGATCATTCGGTGCGTTCGTTCTGAAAAATTCAACTGCGATTTTATCGGTGCATCAGTGGATAAAACGATCATCCCAGGCGAGTTTTGTGGTACCGTTTCTTCGGAAATGAAACATACAAAAACCCACCAAACATGAGTTTTAGTTGAAACTAAGATGATTTAGTGCATCCGTTCTGAAAAATTCAACGGCTAGTTTTTCGGTCCATGAGTGGAAAAAACGGCCATCCCGCACGAGTTTTGCGGCACCATTCAATTGGAAATGAATGTGCCAAAAACCCACCAAACATGAGTTTTGGGACAAACTGAGATGATTGGGTGTGTCCGCTGTGAAAAATTCAACTGCGAGTTTTTCGGTGCATCAGTGGATAAAATTGTCACCCCGCGCGAGTTTTGCGGTACCGTTCCTTCGGAAAT
Source organism: Coix lacryma-jobi var. lacryma-jobi (assembly GCA_009763385.1). Taxonomy (NCBI): domain Eukaryota; kingdom Viridiplantae; phylum Streptophyta; class Magnoliopsida; order Poales; family Poaceae; genus Coix; species Coix lacryma-jobi. Next base: position 103,499,637 of record CM019825.1, read on the forward strand.
GGAAGTGCGAAAAACCCACGAAATATGAGTTTTGGGTCAAACCGAGATGATTGGGTGCATCCGTTGCGAAAAATTCAACTGCGAGTTTTTCGGCGCATGAGTGGAAAAAATGGCAATCCCGCGCGAGTTTTGTTGCACCGTTCCTTCGGAAATGAAAGTTCTAAAAACCCACCAAACATGAGTTTTGGGTCAAACTGAGATGACTGGAAGCGTCCGTTGCAAAAAAATCAACTATGGGCTTTTCGGTGCATTAGTGGAAAAAATGGCCATCCCGCACGAGTTTTGCGGCATCGTTCCTTCGGAAATGAAAGTGCCGAAAACCCACTAAACTTGAGTTTTGGGTCAAACTGAGATGATTTGGTGTGTCCGTTGTGAAAAATTCAACTGCGAATTTTTCAGTGCATCAACGGAAAAAATGGTCGTCCCGCGCGAGTTTTGTGGCACCGTTCCTTCGAAATGAAAGTGCCAAAAACGCACCAAACATGTATTTTGGGTCAAACTGAGATGACTCGGTGCGTCCGTTGCGAAAAATTCAACTGCGAGTTTTTCACTATATCAGTGGATAAAACGGCCATCCTTCGTTCAGAAATGAAAGTACTAAAAACCGACCAAACATGAGTTTTGGGTCAAATTGAGATGATTAGGTGCGTCCGTTACGAAAAATTCAACTACGAGTTTTTCGGTGCATCAGTGGATAAAACGATCATCCTGTGCGAGTTTTGTGGCACCGTTCCTTCGGAAATGGAAGTGTTCAAAACCCATCAAACATGAGTTTTAGGACAAACTGAGATGATTGGGTGTGTCCATTGTGAAAAAATCAACTACGAGTTTTTCGGTGCATCAGTGGATAAAACGGCCACCCCGCGCGAGTTTTGTGGCATCGTTCCTTCAGAAATGAATGTCCCAAAAACCCACCAAACATGAGTTTTGGGACAAACTGAGATGATTGGGTGTGTCCATTGTAAAAAAATTCAACTGCAAGTTTTTCGGTGCATCAGTGGAAAAAATGGTCATCCTACACGAGTTTTCCGGCACCGTTCCATCGGAAATGAAATTCCAAACACCCACCAAACATGAGTTTTGGGACAAACTGAGATGATTGGGTGTGTCCGCTGTGAAAAATTCAACTGCGAGTTTTTCGGTGCATTAGTGGATAAAATGGTCACCCCGCACGAGTTTTGCGGCACAGTTCCTTCGGAAATTAAAGTGCCAAAAACACAGCAAACAAGAGTTTTGGGACAAACTGAGATGATTGGGTGTGTCTATTCTGAAAAATTCAACTGCGAGTTTTTCGGTGCATATGTGGATAAAACGGCCATCCCGCGCGAGTTTTGCGGCACCGTTCCTTCGGAAATAAATGTGCCAAAACACACCAAACATGAGTTTTGGGTCAAACTGAGATGATTTGGTGCGTTCGTTGCAAAAAATTCAACTGCGAGTTTTTCGGTGCATCAGTGATAAAACGGCCATCCCGCGTGAGTTTTGCGGCACCGTTCCTTTGCACATGAAACTGCCAAAAACCCATCAAACAAGAGTTTTGGGTCAAACTGAGATCATTCGGTGCGTTCGTTCTGAAAAATTCAACTGCGATTTTATCGGTGCATCAGTGGATAAAACGATCATCCCAGGCGAGTTTTGTGGTACCGTTTCTTCGGAAATGAAACATACAAAAACCCACCAAACATGAGTTTTAGTTGAAACTAAGATGATTTATTGCATCCGTTCTGAAAAATTCAACTGCTAGTTTTTCGGTCCATGAGTGGAAAAAACGGCCATCCCGCACGAGTTTTGCGGCACCATTCAATTGGAAATGAATGTGCCAAAACCCCACCAAACATGAGTTTTGGGACAAACTGAGATGATTGGGTGTGTCCGCTGTGAAAAATTCAACTGCGAGTTTTTCGGTGCATCAGTGGATAAAATTGTCACCCCGCGCGAGTTTTGCGGTACCGTTCCTTCAGAAATGGAAGTGCGAAAAACCCACCAAACATGAGTTTTGGGTCAAACCGAGATGATTGGGTGCATCCGTTGCGAAAAATTCAACTGCGAGTTTTTCGGCGCATGAGAGGAAAAAATGGCAATCCCGCGCGAGTTTTGCTGCACCGTTCCTTCGGAAATGAAAGTTCTAAAAACCCACCAAACATGAGTTTTGGGTCAAACTGAGATGACTGGAAGCGTCCATTGCAAAAAAAAACAACTATGGGCTTTTCGGTGCATTAGTGGAAAAAATGGCCATCCCGCACGAGTTTTGCGGCACCGTTCCTTCGGAAATGAAAGTGCCGAAAACCCACTAAACTTGAGTTTTGGGTCAAACTGAGATGATTTGGTGTGTCCGTTGTGAAAAATTCAGCTGCGAATTTTTCAGTGCATCAACGGAAAAAATGGTCGTCCCGTGCGAGTTTTGTGGCACCGTTCCTTCGGAAATGAAAGTGCCAAAAACGCACCAAACATGTATTTTGGGTCAAACTGAGATGACTCGGTGCGTCCGTTGTGAAAAATTCAACTGCGAGTTTTTCAGTGTATCGGTGGATAAAACGGCCATCCTTCGTTCAGAAATGAAATTGCTAAAAACCGACCAAACATGAGTTTTGGGTCAAATTGAGATGATTAGGTGCGTCCGTTACGAAAAATTCAACTACGAGTTTTTCGGTGCATCAGTGGATAAAACGATCATCCTGTGCGAGTTTTGTGGCACCGTTCCTTCGGAAATGGAAGTGTTAAAAACCCATCAAACATGAGTTTTAGGACAAACTGAGATGATTGGGTGTGTCCATTGTGAAAAAATCAACTACGAGTTTTTCGGTGCATCAGTGGATAAAACGGCCACCCCGCGCGAGTTTTGTGGCATCGTTCCTTCAGAAATGAATGTGCCAAAAACCCACCAAACACGAGTTTTGGGACAAACTGAGATGATTGGGTGTGTCCATTGTGAAAAAATTCAACTGCAAGTTTTTCGGTGCATCAGTGGAAAAAATGGTCATCCTACACGAGTTTTCCGGCACCGTTCCAGCGGAAATGAAATTCCAAAAACCCACCAAACATGAGTATTGGGACAAACTGAGATGATTGGGTGTGTCCGCTGTGAAAAATTCAACTGCGAGTTTTTCGGTGCATTAGTGGATAAAATGGTCACCCCGCACGAGTTTTGCGGCACAGTTCCTTCGGAAATTAGAGTGCCAAAAACACAGCAAACAAGAGTTTTGGGAAAAACTGAGATGATTGGGTGTGTCTATTCTGAAAAATTCAACTGCGAGTTTTTCGGTGCATATGTGGATAAAACGGCCATCCCGCGCGAGTTTTGCGGCACCGTTCCTTCGGAAATGAATGTGCCAAAACACACCAAACATGAGTTTTGGGTCAAACTGAGATGATTAGGTGTGTTCGTTGCGAAAAATTGAACTGCGAGTTTTTCGGTGCATCAGTGGATAAAATGGCCATCCTTCCTTCGAAAATGAAAGTGCTAAAAACTCATCAAACATGAGTTTTGGGTGAAACTGAGATGATTGGGTGCGTCCGTTCCGAAAAATTCAACTACGAGTTTTTCGGTGCATCAGTGGAAAAACAGCCATCCCGCGCTAGTTTTACGGCACCGTTCCTTTGTAAATGAAAGTGCCAAAAACCACCAAACATGAGATTTGGGTCAATCTGAGATGATTAGGTGCGTCCGTTGCGAAAAAATCAACTGCGAGTTTTTCGATGCATCAGTGATAAAATGGCCATCCCGCGCGAGTTTTGCGGCACCATTCGTTCAAAAATGAAAGTGCCAAAAACCCACCAAACAAGAGTTTTGGGTCAAACTGAGATGATTCGGTGCGTTTGTTCCGAAAAATTCAACTGTGTGTGTTTCGGTGCAATAGTGGATAAAATGGCCAACACAGTTCCTTCGGAAATGAAAGTGCCAAAAACCCACCAAACAATAGTTTTGGGTCAAACTGAGATGATTTGGTGCGTTCGTTCCGAAAAATTCAACTATGAGTTTTTCGGTGCATTAGTTGGTAAAACAGCCACCTGCCCGAGTTTTCCGGCACCGTTCCTTCATAAATGAAAGTGCCAAAAACCCACCAAACAAGAGTTTTGGGTCAAACTGAGATGATTCGGTGCGTTCGTTCTGAAAAATTCAGCTGCAAGTTTTTCGGTGCATTAACTGATAAAACGGCCACCCCGCCCGAATTTTCCGGCACCGTTCCTTCGGAAATGAAAGTGCCAAAAACCCACCAAACATGACTTTTGGGACAAACTGAAATGATTGGGTGTGTCCGCTGTCAAAAATTCAACTACGAGTTTTTCGGTGCATTAGTGGATAAAATGGTCACCCCGCGCGAGTTTTGCGGCACAGTTCCTTTGGAAATGAAAGTGCCAAAAACCCAGCAAACATGAGTTTTGGGATAAACTGAGATGATTGGGTGTGTCCATTCTGAAAAATTCAACTGCGAGTTTTTCGGTGCATCTGTCGATAAAACGGCCATCCTGCGCGAGTTTGGCGGCACCGTTCCTTTGGAAACGAAAGTGCCAAAAACCCACCAAACATGAGATTTGGGTCAAACTGAGATGATTGGGTGCGTCCGTTGCGAAAAATTCAACTGTGAGTTTTTCGGTGCATCAGTGATAAAACGGCCATCCCGCGGGTGTTTTGCGGCACCGTTGCTTCGAAAATGAAAGTGCCAAAAACCCACCAAACAAGAGTATTGGGTCAAACTGAGATGATTCGGTGCGTTTGTTCCGAAAAATTCAACTGTGTGTTTTTCAGTGCAAAAGTGGATAAAACGGCCAACGCCTTTCCTTCGGAAATGAAAGTGCCAAAAACCCACCAAACAAGTGTTTTGGGTCAAACTGAGATGATTTGGTGCGTTCGTTCCGAAAAATTCAACTACGAGTTTTTCGGTACATCAGTGGAAAAACAGCCATCCCGCGCAAGTTTTACGGCACCGTTCCTTTGTAAATGAATGTGCCAAAAACCCACCAAACATGTGATTTGGGTCAAAGTGAGATGATTGGGTGTGTCCGTTGCGAAAAATTCAACTGCGAGTTTTTCGGTGCATCAGTGATAAAATAGCCACCCCGCGCGAGTTTTGCGGCACCGTTCCTTCGAAAATGAAAGTGCCAAAAACCCAGCAAACAAGTGTTTTGGGTCAAACTGAGAAGATTTGGTGCGTTCGTTCCGAAAAATTCAACTACGAGTTTTTAGGTGCATCAGTTGAAAAACAGCAATCCCGCCCGAGTTTTGTGGCACCGTTCCTTTGCAAATGAAAGTGCCAAAAACCCACCAAACATGACATTTGGGTCAAACTAAGATGATTGGGTGTGTCCGTTGCGAAAAATTCAACTGCGAGTTTTTCGGTGCATCAGTGATAAAACAGCCATCCCGTGCGAGTTTTGCGGCACCGTTCCTTCGAAAATGAAAGTGCCAAAAACCCACCAAACAAGAGTTTTGGGACAAACTGAGACGATTTGGTGCGTTTATTCCGAAAAATTCAACTGTGGGTTTTTCAGTGCAACAGTGGATAAAACGGCCAACGCCTTTCCTTCAGAAATGAAAGACCCAAAAACCCACCAAACAAGTGTTTTGGGTCAAACTGAGATGATTTGGTGCGTTCGTTCTGAAAAATTGAACTATGAGTTTTTTGGTGCATTAGTTGATAAAACAGCCACCCGCCCGAGTTTTCTGGCACCGTTCCTTCATAAATGAAAGTGTCAAAAACCCACCAAACAAGAGTTTTGGGTCAAACTGAGATGATTCCGTGCGTTCGTTCTGAAAAATTCAGCTGCAAGTTTTTTGGTGCATTAGTTGATGAAACAGCCACCCGCCCGAGTTTTTCGGCACCGTTCCTTCATAAATGAAAGTGCGAAGAACCCACCAAACAAGAGTTTTGGGTCAAAGTAAGATGATTCGGTGCGTTCGTTCTGAAAAATTCAGCTGCAAGTTTTTCGGTGCATTAATTGATAAAACGGCCACCCGCCAGAGTTTTCCGGCACCGTTACATCGGAAATGAAAGTGCCAAAAACCCACCAAACATGAGTTTTGGGACAAACTGAGATGTTTGTGTGTGTCCGCTGTGAAAAATTCAACTGCGAGTTTTTTGGTGCATTAGTCAATAAAATGGTCACCCCGCACGAGTTTTGCGGCACAGTTCCTTTGGAAATGAAAGTGCCAAAAACACAACAAACATGAGTTTTGGGACAAACTGAGATGATTGGGTGTGTCTATTCTGAAAAATTCAACTGCGAGTTTTTCGGTGCATATGTGGATAAAACGGCCATCCCGCGCTAGTTTTGCGGCACCGTTCCTTCGGAAATGAATGTGCCAAAACACACCAAACATGAGTTTTGGGTCAAACTGAGATGATTAGGTGTGTTCGTTGCGAAAAATTGAACTGCGAGTTTTTCGGTGCATCAGTGGATAAAATGGCCATCCTTCCTTCGAAAATGAAAGTGGTAAAAAGTCATCAAACATGAGTTTTGGGTGAAACTGAGATGATTGGGTGCATCCGTTCCAAAAAATTCAACTACGAGTTTTTCGGTGCATCAGTGGAAAAACAGCCATCCCGCGCATGTTTTACGGCACCGTTCCTTTGTAAATGAAAGTGCCAAAAACCACCAAACATGAGATTTGGGTCAATCTGAGATGATTAGGTGCGTCCGTTGTGAAAAAATCAACTGCGAGTTTTTCGATGCATCTGTGATAAAATGGCCATCCCGCGCGAGTTTTGCGGCACCATTCGTTCGAAAATGAAAGTGCCAAAAACCCACCAAACAAGAGTTTTGGGTCAAACTGAGATGATTCGGTGCGTTTGTTCCGAAAAATTCAACTGTGTGTGTTTCGGTGCAATAGTGGATAAAATGGCCAACACAGTTCCTTCGGAAATGAAAGTGCCAAAAACCCACCAAACAATAGTTTTGGGTCAAACTGAGATGATTTGGTGCGTTCGTTCCGAAAAATTCAACTATGAGTTTTTCGGTGCATTAGTTGGTAAAACAGCCACCCGCCCGAGTTTTCCGGCACCGTTCCTTCATAAATGAAAGTGCGAAAAACCCACCAAACAAGAGTTTTGGGTCAAACTGAGATGATTCGGTGCGTTCGTTCTGAAAAATTCAGCTGCAAGTTTTTCGGTGCATTAACTGATAAAACGGCCACCCCGCCCGAATTTTCCGGCACCGTTCCTTCGGAAATGAAAGTGCCAAAAACCCACCAAACATGACTTTTGGGACAAACTGAAATGATTGGGTGTGTCCGCTGTCAAAAATTCAACTGCGAGTTTTTCGGTGCATTAGTGGATAAAATGGTCACCCCGCGCGAGTTTTGCGGCACAGTTCCTTTGTAAATGAAAGTGCCAAAAACCCAGCAAACATGAGTTTTGGGATAAACTGAGATGATTGGGTGTGTCCATTATGAAAAATTCAACTGTGAGTTTTTCGGTGCATCTGTCGATAAAACGGGCATCCTGCGCGAGTTCGGCGGCACCGTTCCTTTGGAAACGAAAGTGCCAAAAACCCACCAAACATGAGATTTGGGTCAAACTGAGATGATTGGGTGCGTCCGTTGCGAAAAATTCAACTGCGAGTTTTTTGGTGCATCAGTGATAAAACGGCCATCCCGCGGGTGTTTTGCGGCACCGTTGCTTCGAAAATGAAAGTGCCAAAAACCCACCAAACAAGAGTATTGGGTCAAACTGAGATGATTTGGTGCGTTTGTTCCAAAAAATTCAACTGTGTGTTTTTCAGTGCAAAAGTGGATGAAACGGCCAACGCCTTTCCTTCGGAAATGAATGTGCCAAAAACCCACCAAACAAGTGTTTTGGGTGAAACTGAGATGATTTGGTGCGTTCGTTCCGAAAAATTCAACTACGAGTTTTTCGGTACATCAGTGGAAAAACAGCCATCCCGCGCAAGTTTTACGGCACCATTCCTTTGTAACTGAATGTGCCAAAAACCCACGAAACATGAGATTTGGGTCAAAGTGAGATGATTGGGTGTGTCCGTTGCGAAAAATTCAACTGCGAGTTTTTCGGTGCATCAGTGATAAAATAGCCATCCAGCGCGAGTTTTGCGGCACCGTTCCTTCGAAAATGAAAGTGCCAAAAACCCAGCAAACAAGTGTTTTGGGTCAAACTGAGATGATTTGGTGCGTTCGTTCCGAAAAATTCAACTACGAGTTTTTAGGTGCATCAGTTGAAAAACAGCCATCCCGCCCGAGTTTTGCGGCACCGTTCCTTTGCAAATGAAAGTGCCAAAAACCCACCAAACATGACATTTGGGTCAAACTAAGATGATTGGGTGTGTCCGTTGCGAAAAATTCAACTGCGAGTTTTTCGGTGCATCAGTGATAAAACAGCCATCCCGTACGAGTTTTGCGGCACCGTTCCTTCGAAAATGAAAGTGCCAAAAACCCACCAAACAAGAGTTTTGGGTCAAACTGAGACGATTTGGTGCGTTTATTCCAAAAAATTCAACTGTGTGTTTTTCAGTGCAACAGTGGATAAAACGGCCAACGCCTTTCCTTCAGAAATGAAAGTGCCAAAAACCCACCAAACAAGTGTTTTGGGTCAAACTGGGATGATTTGGTGCGTTCGTTCTGGAAAATTGAACTGTGAGTTTTTTGGTGCATTAGTTGATAAAACAGCCACCCGCCCGAGTTTTCTGGCACCGTTCCTTCATAAATGAAAGTGTCAAAAACCCACCAAACAAGAGTTTTGGGTCAAACTGAGATGATTCCGTGCGTTCGTTCTGAAAAATTCAGCTGCAAGTTTTTCGGTGCATTAATTGATAAAACGGCCACCCGCCAGAGTTTTCCGGCACCGTTCCATCCGAAATGAAAGTGCCAAAAACCCACCAAACATGAGTTTTGGAACAAACTGAGATGTTTGGGTGTGTCCGCTGTGAAAAATTCAACTGCGAGTTTTTTGGTGCATTAGTCGATAAAATGGTCACCCCGCACGAGTTTTGCGGCACAGATCCTTTGGAAATGAAAGTGCCAAAAACACAGCAAACATGAATTTTGGGACAAACTGAGATGATTGGGTGTGTCCATTCTGAAAAATTCAACTGCGAGTTTTTCGGTGCATGTGTGGATAAAACGGTCATCCCGCGCGAGTTTTGCGGCACCGTTCCTTCGGAAATAAATGTGCCAAAAACACACCAAACATGAGTTTTGGGTCAAACTGAGATGATTAGGTGCGTTCGTTGCAAAAAATTCAACTGCGAGTTTTTGGGTGCATCAATGATAAAACGGCCATCCCGCGTGAGTGTTGCGGCACCGATCCTTCGGAAATGAAAGTGCCAAAACCCCATCAAACAAGAGTTTTGGGTCAAACTGAGATCATTCGGTGCGTTCATTCCGAAAAATTCAACTGCGATTTTATCGGTGCATCAGTGGATAAAACGATCATCCCGGGCGAGTTTTGTGGTACCATTTCTTCGGAAATGAAACATGCCAAAACCCACCAAACATGAGTTTTAGGTGAAACTAAGATGATTCAGTGCGTTCGTTGTGAAAAATTCAACTGCTAGTTTTTCGGTCCAAGAGTGGAAAAAACGGCCATCCCGCGCGAGTTTTGCGGCAATGTTCCATTGGAAATGATAGTGCCAAAAACCCACTAAACATGAGTTTTTGGTCAAACTGAGATGGTTGGGTGCGTCCGTGGCAAAAAAATCAACTACAAGTTTTCGGTGGTTCAGTGGAAAAATGGTCATCCTACGTGAGTTTTGCGGCACCGTACCTTCCGAAATGAAAGTGCCGAAAAGCCACCAAACTTGTATTTTGGGTCAAACTGAGATGATTCGGTGTGTCCGTTGTGAAAAATTCAACTGCGAGTTTTTTTGGTGCATTAGTGGATAAAACAGCCATCCCGCCCGAGTTTTACGGCACCGTTCCTTCGGAAATGAAAGTGCCAAAAACCCCCAATCATGAGTTTTGGGACGAACTGAGATGATTGGGTGTGTCCATTGTGAAAAATTCAACTACAAGTTTTTCGGTGCATCAGTGGATAAAACGGCAACCCCGCGCGAGTTTTGTGGCACCGTTCCTTCGGAAATGAATGTGCCAAAAACCGACCAAACATGAGTTTTGGGACAAACTGAGATGATTGGGAGTGTCCATTGTGAAAAATTCAACTGCAAGTTTTTCGGTGCATCAGTGGATAAAACAGCCATCCCGCGCGAGTTTTGTGGCACCGTTCCTTCGGAAATGAATGTGCCAAAAACCGACCAAACATGAGTTTTGGGACAAACTGAGATGATTGGGAGTGTCCGTTGTGAAAAATTCAACTGCAAGTTTTTCGGTGCATCAGTGGATAAAACAGCCATCCTGCGCGATTTTTGTGACACCGTTCCTTTGCAAATGAAAGTGCCAAAAAGCCACCAAAGATGAGATTTGGGTCAAACTGAGATGATTGGGTGTGTCCGTTGCGAAAAGTTCAACTGCGAGTTTTTCGGTGCATCAGTGATAAAACAGCCATCCCGCGCGAGTTTTGCGGCACTGTTCCTTCGAAAATGGAAGTTCCAAAAACCCACCAAACAAGTGTTTTGGGTCAAACTGAGATGATTCGGTGCGTTTGTTCCGAAAAATTCAACTGCGTGTGTTTCGGTGCAATAGTGGATAAAACGGCCAACACAGTTCCTTCGGAAGTGAAAGTGCAAAAAACCCACCAAACATGAGTTTTGCGTCAAACTGAGATGATTTGGTGTGTTCGTTCCGAAAAATTCAACTATGAGTTTTTCGGTGTATTAGTTGATAAAACAGCCACCCGCCCGAGTTTTTCGGCACCGTTCCTTCATAAATGAAAGTGCCAAAACCCCACAAAACAAGAGTTTTGGGACAAACTGAGATGATACAGTGCGTTCGATATGAAAAATTCAGCTGCGAGTTTTGAGTTTTTCGGTGCATTAACTGATAAAACGGCCACCCCGCCCGAATTTTCTGGCACCGTTCTTTCGGAAATGAAAGTGCCAAAAACCCACCAAACATGAGTTTTGGGACGAACTGAGATGATTGGGTGTGTCCGCTGTGAAAAATTCAACTGCGAGTTTTTCGGTGTATAAGTGGATAAAATGGTCACCCCGCGCGAGTTTTGCGGCATAGTTCCTTCGGAAATGAAAGTGCCAAAAACCCATCAAACATGAGTTTTGGGATAAACTGAGATGATTGGGTGTGTCCATTCTGAAAAATTCAACTGCGAGTTTTTCGGTGCATCTGTGGATAAAACGGTCATCCCGCGCGAGTTTTGCGGCACCGTTCCTTTGGAAACGAAAGTGCCAAAAACCCAGCAAACATGAGATTTGGGTCAAACTAAGATGATTGGGTGCGTCCGTTGCGAAAAATTCATCTGCGAGTTTTTCGGTGCATCAGTGATAAAACGGCCATCCCGCGCGAGTTTTGCGGCACCGTTACTTTGAAAATGAAAGTGCGAAAAACCCACCAAACAAGAGTTTTGGGTCAAACTGAGATGATTCGGTGTGTTTGTTCCGAAAAATTCAACTGTGTGTTTTTCGAAGCAACAGTGGATAAAACGGCCAACACCGTTCCTTCGGAAATGAAAGTGCCAAAAACCCATCAAACAAGAGTTTGGGGTCAAACTGAGATGATATGGTGCGTTTGTTCCAAAAAATTCAACTATGAGTTTTTCGATGCATTAGTTGATAAAACAGCCACCCGCTCGAGTTTTCCGGCACCGTTCCTTCATAAATGAAAGTGCCAAAAACACACCAAACAAGAGTTTTGGGTCAAACTGAGATGATTCAGTGCGTTCGTTCTGAAAAATTCAGCTATGAGTTTTTTGGTGCATTAATTGATAAAACGGCCAACCCGCCCGAGTTTTCCGGCACCGTTCCATCGGAAATGAAAGTGCCAAAAACCCACCAAACATGAGTTTTAGGAGAAACTGAGATGATTGGGTGTGTCCGCTGTGAAAAATTCAACTGCGAGTTTTTTCGGTGCATTAGTGGATAAAATGGTCACCCCGTGCGAGATTTGCGGCACCATTCAATCAGAAATGAAAGTGCCAAAAACCTAACAAACATGAATTTTGGGACAAACTGAGATGATTGGGTGTGTCCATTCTGAAAAATTCAACTGCGAGTTTTTTGGTGCATCTGTGTGGATAAAACCGCCATCCCGCGCGAGTTTTGTGGCATTGTTCCTTCGGAAATGAAAGTGCCAAAAACCCACCAAACATGAGTTTTGGGTCAAACTGAGATGATTGGGTGCGTTCGTTGCAAAAAATTCAACTGTGAGTTTTTCGGTGCATCAGTGATAAAACGGCCATCCCGCGTGAGTTTTGCGGCACCGATCGTTCGGAAATGAAAGTTCCAAAAAACTACCAAACAATAGTTTTGGGTCAAACTGAGATCATTCGGTGCGTTCGTTCCGAAAAATTCAACTGCGATTTTATTGGTGCATCAGTGGATAAAACGATCATCCCGGGCGAGTTTTGTGGTACCGTTTCTTCGGAAATAAAACATACAAAAACCCACCAAACATGAGTTTTAGGTGAAACTAAGGATGGCAACGGGTCGGATTTGGATCGGATGGAGTCTCCGTGCACCCAAACCCGAAACCTGAACTCAAAACCCGAAACCGCCGCGAACACCGATTCGGGTGATAATCCATAACCAAAACCAAACCCGCGGATACCCAAAACCCGCTTCATATGACACCATAGTAAGAGAAATAAGTACTTTCTATAAATTTATACGTGATATATATACATATTGACATGCATAAACAAGAGACAATAAATGGTAAATAATTTCATGAGTCAACTTAGAACACTTTTAATATTTCAAGTAAAAAATTTATCACTAGTATATTATAAAAAATGAGTTCTAGTTCTAAACGGATATCCAATGGATATCCACGGGTGAAAAACGAAACCAGAAACCAAACCCGATAGGTTTCGGGGCCCCGAACCCAAAAACCGTGGGCGAGAACTCGTACCCAAAGCTGAACCCGCTAAACCCGAAACCCGCGGATATCTGACCCGAAACTGAACCATTGCCATCCTTAGGTGAAACTAAGATGATTCAGTGCGTCCATTGTGAAACATTCAACTGCTGGTTTTCGGTCCATGAGTGGAAAAAACGGCCATCCCGCGCGAGTTTTGCGGCACTGTTCCATCGGAAATGAAAGTGCCAAAAACCCACTAAACATGAGTTTTTGGTCAAACTAAGATGATTGGGTGCGTCCATCGCAAAAAAATCAACTACAACTTTTTGGTGGTTCAGTGGAAAAAATGACCATCCCACGTGAGTTTTGCGGCACCGTTCCTTCCGAAATGAAAGTGCCGAAAACCCACCCAACTTGTGTTTTGGGTCAAACTGAGATGATTCGGTGTGTCCGTTGTGAAAAATTCAACTGCGAGTTTTCGGTGCATTAGTGGATAAAACAGCCATCCCGCCCGAGTTTTGCGGCATCGTTCCTTCGGAAATGAAAGTGCCAAAAACCCACCAAACATGAGTTTTGGGACAAACTGAGATGATTGGGTGTGTATGTTGTCAAAAATTCAACTACGAGTTTTTCGCTGCATCAGTGGATAACGGCCATCCCGCACGAGTTTTGCGGCACCGTTCCTTCGGAAATGAAAGTGCCAAAAACCCACCAAACATGACTTTTGGGTCAAACTGAGATGATTGGGTGCGTCCGTTGCAAAAAATTCAACTACGAGTTTTTCGGTGCATTAGTGGCACCCCGCCCGAGTTTGCCAGCACCGTTCCTTTGGAAATGAATGTGCCAAAACCCACCAAACATGAGTTTTGGGACAAACTGAGATGATTGGGTGTGTCCATTGTGACAAATTCAACTACGAGTTTTTCGGTGCATCAGTGGATAAAACAGCCACCCCGCGTGAGTTTTGTGGCACCGTTCCTTCGGAAATGAATGTGCCAAAAACCCACCAAACATGAGTTTTGGGACAAGCTGAGATGATTGGGTGTGTCCATTGTGAAAAAATTCAACTGCAAGTTTTTCGTTGCATCACTGGATAAAACAGCCATCCCGCGCGTGTTTTGTGACACCATTCCTTTGCAAATGAAAGTGCCAAAAACCCATCAAACATGAGTTTTGGGTCAAACTGAGATCATTCGGTGCGTTCGTTCCGAAAAATTAAACTGCGATTTTATCGGTGCATCAGTGGATAAAACGATCAACCCCTGCGAGTTTTGTGGTACCATTTCTTCGGAAATGAAACATACAAAAACCCACCAAACATGAGTTTTAGGTGAAACTAAGATGATTCAGTGCGTCCGTTGTGAAAAATTCAACAGCTAGTTTTTCGGTCCATGAGTGGAAAAAACGGCCATCCCGCACGAGTTTTGCGACACTGTTCCATCGGAAATGAAAGTGTCAAAAACCAACTAAACATGAGTTTTTGGTCGAACTGAGATGGTTGGGTGCGTCCGTCGCAAAAAATCAACTACAAGTTTTCGGTGGTTCAGTGGAAAAAATGGCCATCCCACGTGAGTTTTGCGGCACCGTACCTTCCGAAATGAAAGTGCCAAAAACCCACCAAACTTGTGTTTTGGGTCAAACTGAGATGATTCGGTGTGTCCGTTGTGAGAAATTCAACTGCGAGTTTTTTGGTGCATTAGTGGATAAAACAGCCATCCCGCCCGAGTTTTGCTGCACCGTTCCTTCGGAAATGAAAGTGCCAAAAACCCACCAAACATGAGTTTTTGGACAAACTGAGATGATTGGGTGTGTCTGTTGTCAAAAATTCAACTATGAGTTTTTCGGTGCATCAGTGGATAAAACGGCCATCCCGCACGAGTTTTGCGGCACCGTTCCTTCGGAAATGAATGTGTCAAAAACCCACCAAAATGAGTTTTGGGACAAACTGAGATGATTGGGTGCGTCCTTTGCGAAAAATTCAACTGTGATTTTTTTGGTGCATCATTGATAAAACGGCCATCCCACGCGAGTTTTGCGGCACCGCTCCTTCGAAAATGAAAGTGCCAAAAACCCACCAAACAAGAGTGTTGGGTCAAACTGAGATGATTCGGTGTGTTTGTTCCGAAAAATTCAACTGTGTGTTTTTCGGTGCAACAGTGGATAAAACGGCCAACACCGTTCCTTCGGAAATGAAAGTGCCAAAAACCCACCAAACAAGAGTTTTGGGTCAAACTGAGATGATTGGGTGCATCCGTTGCAAAAAATTCAACTGCGAGTTTTTCGGCGCATCAGTGGAAAAAATGGCAATCCCGCGCGAGTTTTGCAGCACCGTTCCTTCGGAAATGAAAGTTCTAAAAACCCACCAAACTTGAGTTTTGGGTCAAACTGAGATGATTGGGAGCGTCCGTTGCAAAAAATTCATCTATGAGCTCTTCGGTGCATTAGTGGAAAAAATGGTCATCCCGCATGAGTTTTGCGGCACCGTTACTTCGGAAATGAAAGTGTCGAAAACCCACTAAACTTGAGTTTTGGGGCAAACTGAGATGATTTGGTGCGTTCGTTCCGAAAAATTCTACTATGAGTTTTTCGGTGCATTATTTGATAAAACAGCCACCCGCCCTAGTTTTCCGGCAACGTTCCTTCATAAATGAAAGTGCCAAAAACCCACCAAACAAGAGTTTTGGGTCAAACTGAGATGATTCGGTGCGTTCGTTCTGAAAAATTCAGCTATGAGTTTTTCGGTGCATTAATTGATAAAACGGCCACCCCGCCCGAGTTTTCCGGCACCGTTCCTTCGGAAATGAAACTGTGAAAAACCCACCAAACATGAGTTTTGGGACAAACTGAGGTGATTGAATGTGTCCGCTATGAAAAATTCAACTGCGAGTTTTTCGGTGCATCAGTGGATAAAATGGTCACCCCGCGCGAGTTTTGCGGTACCGTTCCTTCGGAAATGGAAGTGCCAAAAACCCACCAAACATGAGTTTTGGGTCAAACCGAGATGATTGGGTGCATCCGTTGCGAAAAATTCAACTGCGAGTTTTTCGGCGCATGAGTGTAAAAAATGGCAATCCCGCGCGAGTTTTGCTGCACCGTTCCTTCGGAAATGAAAGTTCTAAAAACCCACCAAACATGAGTTTTGGGTCAAACTGAGATGACTGGGAGCGTCCATTGCAAAAAAATCAACTATGAGCTTTTCGGTGCATTAGTGGAAAAAATGGCCATCCCGCACGAGTTTTGCGGCACCGTTCCTTCGGAAATGGAAGTGCCGAAAACCCACTAAACTTGAGTTTTGGGTCATATTGAGATGATTTGGTGTGTCCGTTGTGAAAAATTCAACTGCGAGTTTTTCGGTGCATCAACGGAAAAAACGGTCGTCCCGCGCGAGTTTTGTGGCACCGATCCTTCGGAAATGAAAGTGCCAAAGACGCACCAAACATGTATTTTGGGTCAAACTGAGATGACTTGGTGCGTCCATTGCGAAAAATTCAACTGCGAGTTTTTCAGTGTATCAGTGGATAAAACGGCCATCCTTCGTTCAGAAATGAAAGCGCTAAAAACCGACCAAACATGAGTTTTGGGTCAAATTGAGATGATTAGGTGCGTCCGTTACGAAAAATTCAACTACGAGTTTTTCGGTGCATCAGTGGATAAAACGACCATCCTGTGCGAGTTTTGTGGCACCGTTCCTTCGGAAATGGAAGTGTTAAAAACCCATCAAACATGAGTTTTGGGACAAACTGAGATGATTGTGTGTGTCCATTGTGAAAAAATCAACTACGAGTTTTTTGGTTCATCAGTGGATAAAACGGCCACCCCGCGCGAGTTTTGTGGCATCGTTCCTTCGGAAATGAATGTGCCAAAAACCCACCAAACAAGAGTTTTGGGACAAACTGAGATGATTGGGTGTGTCCATTGTGAAAAAATTCAACTGCAAGTTTTTCGGTGCATCAGTGGAAAAAATGGTCATCCTGCACGAGTTTTGCGGCACCGTCGTTCGGAAATGAATGTGTCGAAAACCCACTAAACATGAGTTTTGGGTCAAACTGAGATGATTTGGTGTGTTCGTCGTGAAAAATTCAACTGCGAGTTTTTTGGTGCATCAGCAGAAAAAAGGCCGTCCCGCTCGAGTTTTGCGGCACCGTTCCTTCGGAAATGAAAGTGCAAAAAAACCCACCAAACATGAGTTTTAGGACAAACTGAGACGAGTGGGTGCGTCCGTTGCGAAAAATTCAACTGCGAGTTTTTTGGTGCATTTGTGGATAAAACGGTCATCCTTCCTTCGGAAATGAAAGTGCATTGGGTCAAACTGAGATGATTGGTTGCGTCCGTTGCGAAAAAATCTACTACGAGTTTTTCAATGCACCAGTGGATAAAACAGTCATCCCGCGCGAGTTTTGCGGCATCGTTCCTTTGGAAATGAAAGTGCCAAAAACCCACCAAACATGAGATTTGGGTCAAACTGAGATAATTGGGTTTGTCCGTTGCGAAAAATTCAACTGCGAGTTTTTCGGTGCATCAGTGATAAAACGGTCATCCCGCGCGAGGTTTGAGGCACCGTTCCTTCAGAAATGAAAGTGTCAAAAACCTACCAAACAAGAGTTTTGGGTCAAACTGAGATGATTCGGTGTGTTTGTTCCGAAAAATTGAACTACGTGTTTTTCGGTACAACAGTGGATAAATCGGCGGTCCATGGACCAAGTCCACCGAAGCCCAGCCGGAGATTTCAAATGTTTTTCCTTTTTGTTTTATTTTCCATAAAAGCTTATTTATTTAGTGTAGCATGATCTATTGATCCAAATGAAGTGCTTCTAGTTTTGTTAATCTGTTCACGAGTAAAACTATCAGGGAAAAATAGGAAAATATTTTTGGTAACAATTAATTATACTGTTTTTATTTATTTCAGTTTATGAGCAAATTGTTAAATAGATGTGTTTATATGTTTTCTGGTTGAATTATATTATAGAAAAAATTGTGTATGCTTCTTATCTTGTAAAGTATCTGTGAAATATTTATGAAGGTCTATTTGTGTAGAAAAAGCATATGTTTATATTTAAATGTCTTTTTATCTGTTTTCTTGAAATAATTTTTGGGAGAGATATATGTAGAAATAAAAAATGGGAAAAATTTTGCAGTCTATGTGTATCTTGTTAAAGCTGAGAAAAATATTAAGTATGGGTAGTTGTATGTAAGAAAATGAAGTTGTAGTGCAAGTGTGCTTTTCTGAATTTTTCTTAGAAAATTCATGCAGGAATTAATTTAACTTTGTTGTTCATGGAACTTTCTTGATAAATAAGAAAGGTGGAGTAGAATCTGGGAAAAATATAAAAATAGATGTTGCACCCTTTTCCAGTAGGGTTGTTGTTCAAAAGGTTTAATCTGAGTTAAATTTTGAAATTTTTTGTAGAGTTTTATATGCATGCTCTAACAGTCATTTTTCTGCAGTAGAGTTGTTGTAGGTAGATGAAGCCACAAAAAATATAAAATCAGTTGTTTGACACTTTTCAAAAGCAAAGTTAGTTCAAATCACCTTTTTGGCAGTTTATTTAATCTTTTTGTATCTGCTGCCTAGTACTTTATTTCTTACTGAAATTTGTACAGTGGAGTCCAGTGGGTATAGATTACCTACTGTAATTTTTGTGCATTTTTTGGTTATCAGGAAACAGTACTTGTTGTACAAACCTGAGTTCTTTTAAATTAATAAATAGAATTGATGGAGTTAAATTGTTTTGTGCTTTCTTTTAATTAAATAATTTCCTCAATATCAAAAGTTGTTCAACAAGTTGGTTTTGTTGGTTTATAAAGATATTTTGCTCTTGCATACCATCATAATGCACCGAGCATTATTTAATTACTTTTACCGCGTTGCAACTAGGATCGGTAGTCCGAGAGAACGACCAGGAGCCGGAGAGAAACGAGGAGCCAGAGATGCCAGAAGTCCAGCAACTTGAGGAGGTAGTAGGCGCCGACTTCGAAGCTAACCTGCCCGAGTGCCCCGCTCACGAGGCCTCGGTCTTCTCCCAAGGCAAGCCCCGGAGCATTCTAAGTCTCCCAATTTTATAATTAATTTACTTGAGTATTTTATATTGTGATGCATTAAGTATAGGAGTTGATTGAATCCTATTTGCTGCATTATCCTTCCTTGATTATTGTTTATACCTGCCTTGTTATCCTGTTACTTATTTATATGTAGAATTGCTTAGCCTGCTTAATAAAGTAGTAAAGAAAGGATGTTCCTGTAATACCCCTGATGGGTATTTACCGAATCACGGATGGCTATATTTTACATTATAATGCATTAGGTATAGGAGTTGATTGAATCCTACTTGCTGCATTACCATTCCTTGATTATTGTTTACACCTGCCTGGTTACCCTGTTATTTATCCTTATCTATAAATAGAACTGCTTAGCCTGCTTAATAAAGTAGTAAGTAAAGGGTGTTCCCATAATACCCCTGGTGGATATTTACCGGATCACGGTTGGCTATATTTGCTATCGTGGAAAAGAACCTGAGTATTAATGAAATATGGTCAACTGGAAGGCAAGGCACCATGTTTGGAAACTTGGGGGCAGCTCGTCCGTTGGATCATGTAGGTTTGTATCGATGTTGGCCCTCGTTCATTTTTGAAAGCGCCCTTTTACTTAGGGTTGTCGGTGCCGTCATCGCCGACCTCGAAGCCGTTTAGACGCTGTTCAGGACGGATTCAAGCCGAGTCGTGCCCTCTAGTATGGAAATGTGATCTGCCTCAGAATGCCCATCGTCAGGTTCCAATTGGGCGGTCCGTGCTTGAACCGCGATGATTACCACCACGAACAGTATCGAGCGGTGACCCAATGCATGGACCCGCCAGGGAAAGTGTGGGTTTGTATTAAAGGTTTCTCGCCAGTTGGTTTGTAATTCGATTCGAGTCGTCGTCTCCCCCGGTTAGTGGGAAACTATGTCGAGCTTCACCATGATACAACTCCATGTGATGCGTTAAGGTTCAACTAAAATGTGGATAAGTCAACCTGATATGGTTTATATTATTGTTTGCTCGATTCAAGTGAGTGCTAGTTCACGTGCAAACTTAGACTCAAAGATAGACTTAAAATTGGACTGCTCTTTCACCAATGAAATGTTACTCTTCTTAATTTGAGCTTTTCCACAAAATAAATACCCGGCTCCACTAGAAAGCTTTGCATACCCTTGGTGTCTTTATTTTCAGTTAGACCGGTAAGTCTAGTGTTGACGGTCCTTATAGTCAACTTTATACCATCAACTATTGCATGAATTAACATGAAATGAAACATAAAGCATAGTTGTAGGGGTGATTCTAACGAGTCCCACGAGTTTTGGTGTTTGTCTATTTCTGCAGGGGATTATCAGGAAATATGGAGGAAAGGCCACACGTCGGGTTTACATAGAGATATTAACGTGTGCGGCAATTATCCAACATCTAGAAGAGTCCAGAAGCCACGGGAACGAGCGGGAGGCCGAGCGGGCCCGGGGGCTGGGCGCCCACCCTCCCCCCTTGGGCGCCCGCCCAGGTCTCAGGGCCAATCAGCGCCCGTCTCACGGATCATGCTCCACCGACCTAAGGGATTAAGGGAAACCATGTGATTAAGGTTGGTTTGATCCGACGGTCCACGTTCATTTGAGGGGGCTATATAAGCAGGGCCCCTGTCCCCTGGAGGAGTATCTCCATCTTCATTATTCATCTCCACATCAGAAACTAGGGTTCAATTAGAAGTAGAGATCCCTCTAGTTGATCGTCTAGTTCTAGTTCATCTTCTAGTTCTAGATCTAGTTCTAGTTCATCATCTAGTTGTAATCTAGAGAGAGAGAAAGGAGAGAGCTGAGGAGGAGCCGGATCTGTCGGATCTTCCTGAACATTGTATTAGTGCAGCGTCTAGTTCGTCTTCAAGCAATCTCCAGGTTCTTCATTTACTATTTCTAAGTATTATATTTATTTACAGTTCTTGCTTTATTTCATTTTCTGGATCTTCACTCGTATCAAGTGCTCTAATTATTCTAGATAATTAGAGTAGTAGACGTTAGTGTAGACGTGGCGTCTAGACTAGGGTTTACCTGAGTTTGCACCCAGCCCCACGGATAGTTGTGGTAGCCCCAGGTGGTGACAGCCCTGACGACCGACGTAGTCCACCATGTTCGGGTTGGTGTTTGTAGGACCGTAGTCGGAGCTTCCTAGCCCCTTTCTCATCCCTTTCTGTGGCTAGTGTTCTGATGTCCCGAAGTAAGTGAAGTATAGTGAGCCTTTAATTAGATAGACCTGCTTAGAAAACCCTAAATCTCTCTCTACCCATTTTATCATTCTTTTCTTGGACGGCTTGCCTCTTGATTAGTACACTTCACGTTCCCCGTGGAAATCGATACCCTGGAATACTCTCGGGTGAAAGCTACATCGGTATCCGTGCGCTTGCGGATTAATCTGTGTGTGTTTAAAATACCCAACAAGCTTTCTAGCGCCGTTGCCGGGGAACGGTAGCTGTGCTAGTTTCGAACCAAGTCATCCGTGCTTCTTTTCTTTTACCACTTTTTTTCTTTTACCACCACCTTTACCTCACCACCACACTTCTTACCACATGAATTCCACTCCTATCTATAAATACTCCGCTCCAAAGGGCAAATTGTTGGAGCCACCACCATCATCACATCCTATTCTTACTGATGGCTACCAATTTCGTCCCGACTTTATAGCCATGGTTCGGGTGCAACCCTTCTCTGGGCTAGATGATGAAAACCCTCACACCCACCTTAGGGAATTTGAGCAATTGTGTTCTTGCTTGTCTATTGCGGGCATGACACAAGAGACCATTAAATGGAAATTGTTTCCGTTCTCCCTTATTGGAAGAGCGAAACAGTGGTATGCTCATAACGTAAGAGGAGTAGATGAAAATTGGGATGAATTTTGGGACAAATTTTGTCTTGCTTTCTTCCCTCTTTCTCGAATCACTGCCCTTCGAATAGAAATTCTTACCTTTCAACAAAAAGAGAAGGAGGCAATAGGAGCAGCTTGGGCTAGATTTATGAGCCTTGTCAACACTGGCCCAAATCTCTCTTTGCCTGAAGACGTTATTTTACAACACTTTCATTATGGTCTTAGCAAAGAAGCTGCCCTTTTTCTTGATACCTCTTTGGGAGGTTCATTCACTCATAAAACTGTTAGTGAAGGGAAAGCCATCCTAGAGAAAATCCTTGAAAACACTCCTTACACTGGCATTTATGATGAATTCCCCGAAGAAGAAGTCGAGCCCAGCCCCGAACCAAAAGATGAAGCAATAGAGGAGGCACAAGTAACCGAATTAGAAACTCCAATAGATCATTCTCATAATTTGGTCATCGAAAAACCTCCTAATAAGGAAACACAAACCCAGCTAGAGGATGATGGATCGTCACCTTTAGAGCTTCCTTTCCAATTCGAGGAAGATATCTTTGAAGATTATGGAAACACCTCGAATTCTCCTATTCAAGCAAGACCTCGGGCGCATGCCACTCCTCTTCACCCACATGAAGAGCCAGTTTCCATTGAACACATCAAAAGCCTCTCTTCGGTCATGAGTTATGAGTGGTTGAATGAAGTAGAGTTATCTCCAGAGGTAGCACATGTTACCACTCCTTCCACCATTCATTTGTGCCAAATTAGAGGGCATGCTATGTCAGTCTACTACAATCCTTCTGTCGGGATAAACTTTATTTCGAAGGCTTTTGCCGACATTCTTTTTCCCGACACATCCTTAACCCCATCATGAAAACTTTTACAAAGCTCATCAGGATCTATTCTTGAATGTTTTGGGGTCTTAAGGGTTGTTCCTATCACAATGAATGACTCTGGGATTTGCTTAGATTTTCATATTTATGACACCCCAGAGATTCCTCTTCTGATTGGTAGACCAATCATGAGGCTTTTACAAAAGGAACAACAAGGATGTTTAGACTTTAAGGTTGGGAAATTCACTATAAGTGTTTCACTTGCTCGTTCTATAAACACTACGGTAGAACCCCAGCCTGAGCAAGACTCCATTGAGGAGGTCTTAAATGCATCCTTGGAAGAGATGGCTCAACCAACCTTCGATGATGAACACTTTGTTCAAGAAGAGGAAGAGTTAGCAGAGCCTACTGAGCTATACAAATACAAGGAGCCTTCACCTCCCTCAATAGAGCTAAAACCTCTCCCTCCAGGGCTAAAATATGTCTTCCTCCATAATAATCAAGAAACTCCAGTGATCATTAGTGATAAACTCAAACGATGAAACCCAAAAGCTTGTCACTGTTTTAGAAAGACATAAACCCGCTATAGGCTACTCACTCGAAGACCTCAAGGGCGTCAGTCCTGCTCTCTGTACTCATCGCATCCCTACTGATCCTAACTGCACACCTTCAAGGGAGCCGCAACGGAGACTTAACAACGCTATGCGAGAGGTTGTTAAGAAAGAGGTTCTCAAACTTTTGCACGCCAGGATTATTTATCCTGTGCCACATAGTGAGTGGGTTAGCCCTGTCCAAGTAGTGCCAAAGAAGGGAGGTATGACAGTCGTTAGGAATGAGAAGAACGAACTCATCCCTCAACGAACTGTCACTGGGTGGCGGATGTGCATTGACTACCGGAAACTAAACAAGGCCACTAAGAAGGACCACTTTCCTTTACCATTCATCGACGAGATGTTAGAACGTCTCGCGAATCATTCCTTCTTTTGTTTCCTTGATGGGTATTCCAGGTATCATCAAATCCCAATCCACCCTGATGACCAAAGTAAGACTACATTCACATGCCCATATGGAACTTATGCATACCGACGAATGTCATTTGGGTTGTGCAATGCTCCAGCTTCTTTCCAACGGTGCATGATGTCTATCTTCTCTGACATGATCGAGAAAATAATGGAGGTATTCATGGATGATTTTACTGTCTATGGAAAAACCTTCAATGAATGTTTGGAGAATTTAGATAAAGTCTTACAAAGGTGTGAAGAAAAACACTTAGTCCTGAACTGGGAGAAATGCCATTTTATGGTTCAGGAAGGAATAGTGCTAGGACATAGGGTGTCCGAACTTGGGATAGAAGTGGATAAAGCAAAGATTGAAGTTATCGAACAACTTCCACCTCCCACGAATGTGAAAGGAATCCGAAGCTTCCTGGGACATGCAGGGTTTTATAGGCGATTCATTAAAGACTTTTCTCAAATTGCTAGACCCCTGACTAGTCTCCTAGCTAAGGATACGCCCTTCATCTTTAATGATGAGTGCCATGTAGCCTTTCAAATCCTTAAAAAGGCACTCATCTCAGCTCCAATTATTCAACCACCTGATTGGAAGCTTCCATTCGAGATCATGTGTGACGCTAGCGACTTTGCGGTTGGGGCCGTTTTGGGCCAAACCAAGGATAAGAAGCACTATGCTATATCCTACGCTAGCAAAACCTTATCTGGACCACAGCTCAACTATGCTACACCAGAAAAAGAGTTGTTGGCTGTTATCTTTGCTATAGACAAGTTTAGATCTTACTTAATGGGGGAAAAGGTAATTATCTACACCGATCATGCAGCTCTTAAGTACCTCCTCACTAAGAAAGATGCTAAGCCTCGGTTAATCCGATGGATTCTTCTACTCCAAGAGTTTGACATAGAAATAAGAGATAAAAAGGGAGTAGAGAACTCGGTAGCTGACCGCTTGTCTAGGCTTCAGTATAAGGAAACACATGAGCTACCCATCAATGACTACCTAAGGGACGATACCCTGCTCAACGTAACAACCTCCGATCCATGGTACGCAGACATCGTGAACTTTATAGTGAAAGGCTATGTCCCACCTGGTGCGAACAAAAGAAAATTGATCTATGATAGTCGCTCGCACCTATGGGATGAGCCATATCTTTTTCGAGTCTGCGTCGATGGATTGTTGAGAAGGTGTGTTCCTATGGCTGAGGCTACTCAAATTATGGAAAGATGTCATGCCTCGCCATATGGAGGACACTATGGAGCATTCCGGACACATGCCAAGATCTGGCAAAGTGGTTTCTTCTGGCCAACGATGTATCAAGATACAAAGGAGTTCGTTAGGAGATGCCACAGGTGCTAGAAACATGGGAATATCAACGCCCGAGATGCAATGCCTCTCACAAACAATCTTCAAATTTAACTTTTTGATGTGTGGGGAATTGATTTCATGGGGCCATTTCCTATGTCCGGAAATTGCGAGTATATCTTGGTAGCCGTAGACTATGTGTCCAAATGGGTAGAAGCAATACCGTGCAGAAATACTGATTCAAAACATGCCAAGAGAATGTTCCATGAAGTAATATTTCCTCGATTTGGTACACCCTAGATGGTCATAAGTGATGGAGGGTCACACTTCATAGATAAGGTCTTTCGGAAGTACCTAGCGGATCATGGAATTGGTCACAACATTGCTACAACATACCATCCCCAAACTAGCGGTCAAGCAGAAACATCTAACAAACAAATGAAGAATATTCTACAAAAGACCATTGATGAAATGGGGAAGGGATGGATGGACAAACTCCCTGATGCACTCTGGGCATATCGAACTGCATACAAAACACCCATAGGCATGTCACCTTATCAGCTTGTATATGGGAAAACATGTCATCTACCTGTTGAGCTTGAATTCAAAGCTCACTGGGCCATGAAATGATGGAACATGGACTTTGAAGCTACAGGGACAAAAAGAAAGATGCAACTCTCAGACCTAGAAGAATGGCGTGAAAAAGCTTACCATAATGCCAAGATCTACAAAGAGAGAACAAAGAGATGGCATGATAAAAGAATCAAGCATAAAGAGTTTAAGCCCGGGGATAAGGTTCTGCTGTTCAATTCAAGAGTTAAGCTCTTTGGGCATGGGAAACTTCGGAGTAAGTGGGAAGGACCTTTTAAGGTCGTCGACACATCAACTCATGGAGCCATTACCATCCAAGATGATACAGGTAACACATTTAAGGTAAATGGCCAACGCTTAAAAGTTTTTCTTGAACCTGAAAATGTGGAAAAAGAAGTAGACTTGATTGAATTCTTGCAATTTAATAATCCAATCTAAAATCAATCATCCTAATAACTCTAGACAACCAATGCTTATAATCCTAACATCTAATTGGTTCCACAAGTTTTGTTGTCTATTTGAGTTTCACAGGATTTGAGAGGCCAAGACAAGCTGACAAGCAAGTGAATGTTTCATCCACTGTCGGAGCACTATCCAATAACCATCAACATCAATCGAAGCTCCGATAGAGGAAGAACATTTTCACTGCCAGTCCGCTGCATTGCAAGATTGAACGACTACGTCAACATCCAGCTTGGGGGAAAGCACCCCCGTGTATCCAGGTAAGTATCCTTATCCTCCTAAGTTTTCTTTCTATACATAAATCTAAAAAAATATACAAAAAAATGTGGGCACATGAAGGCTCACCATTAATTAAAAAGAAAAAAAATATATGGGGACATGAAGGCTCAACGCTATTAAGGAAACCGACTTGGGGGAAACGCACCCCCGTTATCTTCGTAATTCAGGTATGTCTTATTCACTATCTTAGTTATTTATAATAAGTGTGTGTTAGGTTAAATAAATAGTGTGTTAAGTTTGCTTAGTTTGTTTTAAGAAGTTAATAATAAAAGAAGAACTCTCTCTCTAATCTTTTATATGGAAATGATGAATAGTTGCTCTATCTAATTTCTTTCAAGTACCTAGCCTTCAAAGCATGAGTTCTCCTAATTAATAATGATGCCTTAAAAAATGAAATTAAATACATGGGTAGCAAATGCTTGATCTAGAGTCTAGGTAATTGACAGATATGATATGTGATGATCTGAGCTACTGTTATCTTGTTTTGAACAACATTAGAGTTCCGGAGAGTTTCCAATATTAATATGACTAATAATTGCATTGAGTTAAATTAAGCTTTGTTGACCCTTTGAGAAGTTATCATGCTATTGAATTGAGATCACTTACACATTCCATCCATTTTCTGCATGAATGCTCATGATTATTTGTTTCAATCCTCTCCAAAGTTGTTGGAAGCATGTGTATATTGAAAAAAAAGAGAAAAAAAAATCCGAGGAAATAAAAAGGGACAAGTGTCCGAAACCTCAAAAAGAAAGATCTTGAGGAAATAAAAAGGGACAAGTGTCCGGAACCTCGAAAAACAAAATGAATATCAGAAAAAAATGGGCATGTGCCCAATAGTAGAATTAGCCTGATAGCCATGTGTCTCTGATAAACAGAAGAGAATGATATATTCAAAAGAGCATCCGCCTCCATTTTTCATACACATGCACTTCTCGATTCAATGGTGTGGTTGACTTTCTGTTTGGATCCATTGTTTAATTTTACAACATATGATTTTAAGCTTTTTAAAATTCATAAAAACTCCGGGATAAAGGTGAAGTGAAAGAACTACAGACATAGTGCTTGATTTGGTCGTTCTATCTTTCAATTACTTAAGATTCAAGGTAAAGTACTAAACCCCATGATAAATAATATGATATCTTTATGAGAACTTCTATTTGAATACATGTGTACTTGTTGGAAGTGAAGATATTGCAGCAGCTCCTGATCCACTGTTAAGTTTGACTTTGCTAAGGGACTAGCAAAGGATAAGCTTGGGGGAGCTTGTTGACGGTCCTTATAGTCAACTTTATACCATCAACTATTGCATGAATTAACATGAAATGAAACATAAAGCATAGTTGTAGGGTTGATTCTAACGAGTCCCACGAGTTTTGGTGTTTGTCTATTTCTGCAGGGGGTTATCAGGAAATATGGAGGAAAGGCCGACACGTCGGGTTTACATAGAGATATTAACGTGTGCGGCAATTATCCAACATCTAGAAGAGTCCAGAAGCCACGGGAACGAGCGGGAGGCCGAGTGGGTGAAAGCTACATCGGTATCCGTGCGCTTGCGAATTAATCTGTGTGCGTTTAAAATACCCAACATCTAGCTGAGTACATTCCCGTACTCAGGGTTTATCCCGTTGTTGCAGATAGCCAGGTTTACGTCGGCTATTGTAAGCACTGCCTCTACCTCGTAGAGGGTGATGAGGAGTAGGCCTAGGGCAGGGTCATCCCAAAGCTTCCCCTTTGCTTTTGCGGGACTGAGACTACTGGTGGCACAGTATTTAAAAAAGGAGGAGTGAGTTATCAAAAACAATGTTTTATTTGGACCACAGGTGTAGTGGTTGTACGCTGCAGACTTGTTTAAAGTTTCCGCTATTTGAACTCCGTTTGTAATAACTTTGAAGTGTTCGCACTCTGATGTTAATTTCAATTTCGATTATCAATTGTTGTATCCTCGCGAATGTGGTACTTCAACAATGCGATCCTGTATGTTGTAAGTTGTTTGAAATCCTTCGAGATTGCCGGACTACCGGAGTTATATGGGTTCAAGTATGAGTCTGAGCCAGTTAATTCGGCTAAGACGATACTTGAGCTCTTATAATTTGGACGGTTCTGCCACAGCCGCCGCGCACATCTCACCGTCAGGCGGTCAAGCGTATTATGAGGTACCTTCGTTTCACACCTGAGTTTGGGATTTGGTATTCTGCTTCTTCCACCCTCTCCCTTTGCGGTTACTCTGATTCTGATTTTGCTGCTTGCCGACTTGATCGCAAGTCCACTTCTGGGACTTGTCAGTTTTTGGGTTCTTCTCTTGTTTCTTGGTCTTCTCGCAAACAGTCTAGTGTTGCTCAGTCTACCACAGAGGCTGAATATGTTGCTGCGGCTAGCTGCTGTTCCCAGTTGTTGTGGATGATGTCCACCTTGCGTGATTTTGGTCTGAGTTTTTCTCGAGTACCCTTGTTTTGTGACAGCACGAGTGCAATTAGCGTTGCTAAGAACCCTGTGCTTCATTCTAAGACCAAACACATTGATGTGCACTTTCATTTCTTGCGAGACCACTCTGAAAAGGGTGATATCGACCTTCGCCATGTCGATACTCATCATCAGTTGGCAGATATTTTTACCAAGCCTTTGGACCATCGACCTTTGCTAGGTTGACAGGTGAGCTTGGTGTGTGTTTCCCCTTTTAGTTGGGGGAAACATTTTGGTTATTGTATCATAGACTGACTTCTTTTGTTTTGGGTTTTTAGTCTATTTTTAGGGTTGTTTTGTTCTTGTTCAGTCTTTGCATTTTCATCATGTTTACATCTTTAGTTTTTCGAGCTTCATGTCTTTAATCTTTAGAATGAATCTTTGCTATGATTAGTATATGCTCCGATGATACATGATGATGCTTGTAGCTTAGGCTATTCGTGATCACTGATACATGTTGTGAGCTGAGCTATTTTTTTCTAGAACTGTGAATATGCTTAATCAAACATAAAATTTGAAACTTGTTCACCATTTAGATTGGCAACTAGCATGTGTAGAATGTGTTGAAGTTACTAGTGCTATTCCTATATGCTAGGTTGGTATGTCTCTAGTTCTGAGTCTTTCATTTGCTTGGTATGTTCATATTCTGTTAAAATTGAACCAAGTCTAAGTAAATTGAAAAGATCGAGATGGGATTGCTTGATTGCACATCACGGTATCGAGACTATTTCTCATTGCACATTGAGTTAAACTTGAGCCGTGTAGTGTAAGACCGAAACCGTTGCTTCAAGCTTCTGATTGCTTATGCATAGGCTTAGCTCGGTTGAAAAGTTAGGCAATGTCAAGTTTTCATCCTCTCACAATCACACGCTGCAAACTTGAACTTGAGTATCATCACCGCTGCAACTCTGATAAAATTTGAAAACACAAGTCTATGTTTCTTTCTATAGGATGATGATTGAACTTTGCTAGGGGTAGATCACCTTGTATACATGTTTAGCATTTGTTTGACTTCCTGTCTATATATGTTTGGTGCTAATTCGATGGTGAAACCCTTTCTGAATGGCTTAAAACTGCTCACTATGCTCATATGTTCATTTTTCATATTCTGTGATCAGTTTGAGCCTTTGCTGGCATTTATACTTGTTGTTGAGTAGTCGGATCAGCACTCTCTAGAGCATCTATTCATTCTATTGACTATATACCTGAAGCTGCTAGGTGACTCATATGCATTTGCTCTTTCCATTCAGGCTTCCTTGTTTAGCCTTGTTTTGTGCATTATCAACTAAGGGGGAGAAATTTGACAAATCATGTCCTAGTTGTGTGCATTCTTGAAGGGGGAGTTTATGTCCAGGGGAGCTTTGCTCGTTTTGCTATGACGAGTTGGTTTCTTGAAAAGTCTTCGGTGATTGGTTTGGAGCGGTTTCTCAGCTAGTTGTGTTGAGCCTTTGCATCTTTCTGGAGGGACTAGCTGGCTTCGTCAGTTTTGGCTTCTTTGCTCTAAACTTCTTGCTAGCGGTGTTGAGCCCATTCTGCCTCTTCTTGAGGGCTAGCTTTGCTTTGCTTGGTTGCGTTGAGCCGTTGCCCATGTCTTTGGGAACCAAGTTGTCTTGCTCACTCCATTTGACTTCTTTTGGCTTTGCTTCGCTTCTGGTCGTTTGGTTGAGTTTGCTTCTTCCTTCTTCTTTTTCTTCTATTCCATATGATTTGTGTTGGTAGTTGACAATGCACTCATCAAGGGGGAGATTGAGGATACATGGGTGTATGTCAGATCTTGAGATGATGAGTGATTGTCAACTGGTTTGATGCGCATGTTCTGGCTTGTGTTGTGCAGGTGTCGAGCTCGGAGACGGTGATCGAAGGCAAGGTGAAGGTCAAGTAGAGACGTGCCGTGCCGATGGACCCAGAGCGGTGAAGGGTAGACGTGAGGCTTGGAGTGACGGACCGGTGGCCTGAGGATCAGCTATGGTGGCTGACAGCCTGGAACAACGATAAGTGAAGACTTGCGGGTGGACGGGGTGCACGGGAAGTGCATCCCTCTATGGATTCAGTTTAGTGGTAGAGCCCGAGAAAAACCAACGGGTGGATGGTTTCCAGGTTTGGGCCACAAAACCTGGGTGCTGGCGGGTTTCTGAGTTTGGGCCACAAAACTCAGCCTGAGGACTGGTTTCCCGGTTTCAGCCTCAAAACCGGGGGGTCCAGGAAAAAGGATGGACGACAAGTGGTGGCACGTGGCGGCATCCGGTGAGGTCGCGTCGAGGCGAAGCTACCAGTTGTGCGGGCGTGGCCGTCGGATCGACATCAACTTTGAGTTGGATAGGAATACCCTTAGGGTTAGCCTGCTCGCTCATTAGCAGTAAGGGTAGAAGGGGAATAATTGTATTAGGCTATATTAGGAGAGGCAACCCCTCCCTCCAAACTATCTCAGTCATTTGCTATTGACTTCTAGGGTTTCATGATTCCCATTCCCTGTTGTAGATATTGAGATCCGCAGAGACTGTTAATCATACCTCTGTGTTCTTGAGATTTTGAGGAAACGGGACCGTAATCCCGTTGTCTCCTCGTGGGGACGATTTTTGGCTGGCAATTGAGATTGTGATTCGCACTCTTGAGTTGTTCTTCGCATTTTGCTTTTTGTCTCAATTTTCCCGTCGCTCGATCTCCCTCTACGCTGCGTCTTTTTCGAATCCACTTGAACCATCTTGTTCTTTGAAGTGATGAGATCATTTCCACCAAAGGAATTCAACTCAAACCTCACGAACAAGTAGATCGGGTCGATTTGAGTTTCTTGAAGACTTTTTCGTTCTTGCACCCTTCTCTTTGATTTCCCAGAGTTTGAGTTGATTTGAGCGGATGATTGCTTAGGACTAGTCTTCCAACTACCTAGTGATCATCTTCTCCAAGTTTGGGATCAAGGGATTTTGATTTGGATCAAATTTGAGAAGATTTGAGAGAGGGGCGATTGAAATCGCCCTCTCTGGGTGCTCGCTGATAGTCTGTCGTGGGTGTCGCGGACAGTCCACGCATCGGGTCCAGCCAGAGCAGTGGTTGTTCGCCTCGGTGTTTTCTGCTTGGGTGACCGGCGGACAGTCCGTCGTTGACAGGCGCGGACAGTCCGGGCCCGAGCAGGAAGGTTTCAGCAGCTTTGGTGTTTTGACTTTTTGGCCGGCGGACAGTTCGCCCAGGGACCGCGGACAGTCCGCCCTTGACGCGGACAGTCCGGGACCAGCAGTCCGGACAGTCCGGGATCCTGCTGTGTTTTGGTTTACCGTGCGTTTGCTCTCCCGTCTTTTTGGCTTCATTTCTGGACTTCTCGTTTGCTCCTAGAGTTCATCAAGGAACCTCTCTAGGTATATTTGCTACTTGTTAGCATAGGTATTTGGAGGAATCCTGACGTAGCTCTCCATCTATGTTTGGGAGTAGGTCTTTTGGGGTTGAACTTGACTTGGAGTTTGTGAGATGTTGGTTTGCTCTCTTGTGTGGTGCCTCGCTGTGATCCTAGGGATCATCCACCTTCTATTTGAGGGTCGTGGGCATCACGGTTGCGTTCGAAGCATTTAGGGTTGATTTGTGGGACAGAGGCCAGAGTTTTGAAAGAAATTTTTAGGCACCCATTCACCCCCCCTCTGGTCGCCTTGCTTTAGCATTCTCGGTCCTTCACATTTGACTTTAGCAAGGCTATTTCAGTTTTAGCACAATCAAGGTCCTTGCGCAAGTCAATGCAAACTAGACATGGTTCGGAAGTATTGGATTTCAACATTTCATTTTTTTGTTCTTAAGATATCAAGAGACAAATATAGCTCATCATTCTTCCTACCCAAGTCAACACAAGAAGTGCAAGGCAAAGAGGCACTAGATTTTAATCTAGCAATGGAGCATTTCAACTTCTCAACCTTTCTACGCAAGGTATCACAAAGCTCATCATTCCTAGTGCAAGCATCATATAGGTCGTGCAAAGTCACAAGACCACAAGCAAGTCTACCTCTCTTGGCCTTGCCAAGTTGACGTAGAAGATCCTCTGGCGAAAGCTCATAATCATGAACAAGGTTCAACAAATCATTCACCTCACGATTCCTCTCATCAACTGCACTCTTCCTTCTTCCCAAAATGTCATCCTCAATCGCATGTTCAAGACTCAAACCTAAGGACAACAACACACTGGAAGAAGAACTTGGTGCCATTTCTAAAAGCACTGTTAGTGTTAGCAAAACAAAAGCTCAACACCTCGACAGACAAAGTCGGAAGCAAGATCACTCTAAAAGGTCGCCTTCGTGGATCTGGAACCAGTTAAGGTAGAGAGATCCTTAACTGGCTCTGATACCAATTGAAGGACCAAATTGGCGACCAGAGGGGGGTGAATGGGAGCCTCAAATTTCAACTCATGAAATAGATGGCCCTTGTCCTAGACAATCACTGTTGGTATTTCTTAACGTTGCTACTAAGAATAGAGTTTTAATCTATCCCCCGCAATGGCGCCAGAAATACTACACTCCTTAATGGAATCAATCTAAGAATGAGCCACATAAAATAATAAACTAGTGAAGGCACTAAAGAGTGTACGGGACACTACTAACTTCACTTAACGTCAAGTTGTCATCCCCAACATGAAGCTAGCAATGTAATTATATCAGGGCACTGGATTTAAAGATAAATATTTACCCGCAAGCGCACAGATAAATATACCCGTTGTAGAAGCATTTCACCCAAGCTAGTCTCAGGTATCGTTATTTATATTTAGCCTAGAGACTAATCAATTCAAGGTATGATGGTACTATAAGGACTTAACACCATTTAATATGGCACACACTTATAATAAGACTGATAACACACTAATTACTTCAGACAGGGATCAGGTTACAGAGTAAATGATAATGATAAATGATAACTGGTAACAGAGATCAGATCAATCAAGGATAATCCTAGAATAATACTGCCTAGCAAGTGGTGATTAGAACATGTATTAATAAGAAACATTCCTAAGTTATTCTAATTACAAGTCATAGCATACATTGATTAGTGCAATTATATTTGGCAACCATTGTCTAAGTCACATCATATTTATAATCAAGAGGCAACTCCATAGTAAAGGTGTCAAACAAAGTAACCCCTAAACCATGAGTTAACTGAGCCATACTGAACACTATATTCGAGAGGTGGAATACAATGGACTCAACAGGTCTGTCACACCCGTGATCTACCACTCTATCCGAAACATAGGACGCATTCGCAGATAAATAATGTATAGGCACCACGCCTACACAGCATCTATCACCCACCTGTGGTACTTTAAGATGAGCGCTATACGAACATGAGTATAAACATAAAGATGAACTATCTATGCCAAATATATAATCAAAGCAGACTATAAGCAATATAATTAAGAATATAGTAGTTGATGTCTTAGTCATATCAAATGTATTGCTATCTAGAACACGAATATGAACAATAAGGTGAATTAGATCATCGAGAAGAACTAAAGTACGAACTAGAACATGAACTAGAACAAGATTATGAACTAGACGATGAACTAGAACATAAACAATGACGAACAATGATGAACTAGAAGAGCAATTATGAAATAGATCCATAATGTTAATACAAGAGAGAAGATCTTGGGTTTACCGAGCCTTCTCGTGACTAGATCAGGAATCCAAGCAAAGCTTGCCTCCTCTAATCCTATTCTATCTACTAATCTAGGTGGATGTAGTTCTAGGGCTTCTGATTGATCTCCTTCTGATGAATGCCTGATGCTCTGATTGATGATGTCTAATGATCAAACCCTGATTGCCCTGGAGAGGGGGGTCAGGGGCTGTTTATATAACCCTGAGCGGTGAACCGTGGCCCTTGGATCAAACCGACTTAAGGTACGGCCGAGATGCATCCAAAAGGTCGGTGGAGATAGCTTGCAGAAGACGGAAGCCAGCGGGACCAGGGGGGACCGGTCGGTCTCCTGGTGGGACCAGTCGGTCCCACCAGTCGGCCTCTCACGGTGGTCGACCTCCTGGTGTCTTCTTGCGTCCTCTGGAGTCTTCTAGAATAATCCTGACATGGTGGTGGCGTTATCTCCCATCGGTTTCCTTCTATGGGAAGCTATCGGTGCTGATTTCCTGGTTTAGTCCCTGCAGAATCATAACTCACCAAAACTCGTGGAATATTGTCAGTTGAAACCCTAAACCTTTGTTGGTGATCAAATTCTTGCCCTTTTCATATTTATTTATCCCTTAATTATGATAGATAACCAGTGCCAACAACTCCCCCACGCTTACCTTTTGCTAGTCCCTTAGCAAATATTCATGATGAATCTGGAATTGCTACTATGCTTCCATACTTCAATGGTACATATGTTCAAACAAAAAATCTTCCCTTTGATTAGAGTTAACTATTCTGACTTTCTCATATTACCTTTAACTATGGAGCTTTTGCCTTCACCTGGGTCCTTAAACAATTGAAAGATAGAACAATAAAGTTAAGCACTGTATCTCTAACTCTTTGATCAACCTTCATTCTGGAGTTTATATATATTTTCAAAATGAAAATCAGAGATTTCACTGTATGACACTCTCAAATCGCTCTTTAATATTTTATGATTCCTCACTGATGCATTTTCCTTTCTTCTATGGATATATATATCTGGAGCTTTAAGAAGTGAAAAGCATATCTTACAAAGTTCAAAGTTTAGGAAGAAAGATGTCATACTCATAGATCAAGATCTTAGAACATTTAAAATTTGTCATCTCTTGCTGGCATATTGTAATTAGAGGGACCATGGGCTATCATTCTTTTCTCATACTTTTATCATAACTCTCTCTTCTTTGTTTTTTTCTTTGAGGTAGTCGGACACTTGTCCCTTTTTATTTCCTCCTTTTATACTTTTGCATAGCCCATCCCTCTAAAACAATACTACTTCGGAAGAGTGAATCTTTTAATAAAACATTCTTGATCTCTAGAGCATGATAAATTTCTCAACCATAACTATAAACTTAGAACAAAGCAAGTAGCCTTATCTTAAGATCATATTAATGGCTCTGGGTAGGAATTCATGTTATGTCATACAGGATCTCATCATGTGTTTTTAACTCTTTTCAAAGTGTAAATCTCCAGAACTCTAGTATCTCTAGAAATTTGATAAACAGCAGCTCAATCATATCTCACAATTATCTAGACTTTAGATCAAGCATTTGCAATACACAGGTTTTAGGTTCAGAGTTTATTCACAACAACTTTGTCTAAAACTCAAGAAAATTTAAGTTTAAACACTAGGTACTCAAAAGGAATTACGGCAGAGCAATTGTTCATGAGCAAAATAAAGTTTATATCCGCCTAGACATTTATTCATTATATAATATCTTTATTTGGTTTTGTAATAGTTATTCATCTTTTTAGGGCACTACAAGATTTTCGGTCTACTGTAACGCCGAAGAATTGCAACGTAGAAAATTTGGTTGCCAGAGATCGTTGTATTACAACCATTCTAAAAAGTGGTAGTGATACATGCCTTTAATACAACGGTTTTCAAGATGTTGCAAAGGTCTGTTGCATTTGGTGGACGATATTGCAATGGTGAAAAATGGTTGCAGGAGACTTGATTTTGGTTGCAATTGTGTGGTAGTATTGCAACTACATTTACGTTAGTTGCATTTGGTTTTGACTATTGCTATGGTTTTTTTGTGTTGTATAAAATTTGACAAGCGTTGCAAATGCTAGATGCTTAATGCAACAAGAACTCTTGGAGGCGAAGCAAAAGTGGGGGTCAATTGCAACCTTTTTTGGTAGTTGCAATATACTTTGATATTGTTGCAAGTGCTAAATTTTATTGCAATGAGATCTATGGGGTCGAAGCGAAAATTGTGTTCAAGTGCAACACTTATTTTTTTTGTTGCAATATACTTTGATAATTGCAACAAATTTAAAGCTTAAAAGGAGTGTGGAAAGAAAAGAATTGGG
Organism: Coix lacryma-jobi var. lacryma-jobi; assembly: GCA_009763385.1. Lineage (NCBI taxonomy): Eukaryota > Viridiplantae > Streptophyta > Magnoliopsida > Poales > Poaceae > Coix > Coix lacryma-jobi. Next base: position 103,536,276 of record CM019825.1, read on the forward strand.
GACACATATTAGAATTAAAAAGTGCTCCCCACCGGATTCGAACCATGGAGCTCTAGTTCACATAAAACTTTCTCCACCACTGTGCTATGTAGGTGTGTTTGTTGTAACACATGTTTTAATTTATTTGATATGATTGAAGACCTTATGAGTTATAAAACGTCCCAACCTTGGACCCATCTCGGCATCTTCATCCTTATGCCTGGTGTCTGAAACTTTCTGTTATGTAGTAGTTGTTGTTAAGTACTTGATGTTAATTACACGTGGATGTTAATTAGTACTTGAAGTTGTACCGCGGTGGTTGGTCACTTTGTTAGCGATAGTAAATGCCTGACCGTGCACCACCGGTCACATGGTGACCACGCTAATGAATCAGCAAAATATTTATGTACGAGACTAATTAATACATATAGAAACTATCATAAATACTCCATTGAGAGTGCCCTTAAATATAATATAATATAAATTATTTAAAAGTCATATCAATAATTAAAATATACCAGATAGAGATCATATGTGTGCGTGGTATACCAGATAGAGGCCATATGTGTGCGCGGTATACCACATAGAGATCTTTCTTTTGCCTTGTTTAGATGCCGGTGAGGCCGGCGAGCATGAAGATGCCGACGGTGACACTGCCTTTGATATGTCGACGGTGACGGTGTCCACCACGACAGAGTCCAAGATGGCGCGCTGGACCGTGGCGGCGACGTCGCCGGAGGGTTGGCGGCGGTGGCGTCACCGCGCGCCGGTCCGACGTGCTCGTTCATGGATGCGTTCCGGAGGGTAATGAATTGTTATTTTCCGTTGCAACACATAGCCATATTTGCGAGTAAATTAAAACCTGGACTTACATCTCTCGCTCATCTATAGGGGCATGTGTGAGACCACATATGAATTTGTGAGAATGTGCATCACCAATTTCTCAGAATCAGTTCAAACTTTTTTAGAACACTTATACACCAAAAGGATGTGTCCCTCCTAGTTTTTTTGAATTTTTTATGTAGCTTAGGGTATTTTAACTTGTATGCTTTAGTAAATCATAAAATAATTACAATAATAGTGCACCTATATCTATATCTATATTTCTATACCTAATAATAAAGAGGCAAAATTTCTTCACTGTTTTTGGTCTGGCCGTTTTCGTCAAGCCTATTTATATAGACTAACTAGGATTCCCACAAGATTAGGGGGCCGATATGGGACTAATAGGCTATCCGTTCCCCCTCCCCTTTCGAGTGGTCGACAACACCGGTTGGAGCAAAAACCGACCCAGTCTGGCTGTTTCTTCTCGGCCCGGACCTCTTTGCAACGAAATCAGACCGAACTTGAAGGTCCAGTCTCGGTAGCCCACGAGACCTCAGCGGCAGCAGAGCGGAGACGAGCGCTCGTTCAGTTTCGGTCTGGGCGTTTAGCACCACCTCACCAGCTGAAGGCGGACGAGCCACGAGCTCACGCTATAAGAAGAGCGCCTCGTGCGTGGGCTCGTGGCAGGCAGAACATTTGCTTGTGTCGTGCAATTTTTTAGTCGTTCGTCCTGTGCCGTTGACGCCGACCACTCACTCAGTCAGTCAGAGGATGAGACATTGATGCATGAACGGAAATTCATCGACCGTCCCGCACATCAAGCACCAAAACCTGCTGACGACGAAGAAGAAAAAATATCCGACAACCAACCGGCACGTGTTACGTAGTACTCCGTACGATGACGACGTCGTCTCATCGTGCGCTCGCCACGGGACCCCTACGTACGTATGTACGTACGCGTCGCCTCGACGTGAATGACCGTCTCTCATGCCCCCGGACAGAATACAAGTTGTTCGGTCTTGGGTGCTAGCCCCACGGCCGCGCGCGCCCACACCCGGATCGTCATCGCGCGCAGCGGCGGCCACGCGAACCGAGCCCCAGTCGGCCACGTGATCGGTTGAGATCCGGGCGCCAACGCGGCCCCGCGCCCGCGATCGCACGGCGTACGTGTGGTGGCAGCGCGATCCGCGCGAATCGTAGTACGTCCGGCGCCGCTCGCTCGGAGTCGTCGGTCGAGACTCGAGACTCCAGTCCAGAGCGGCATGGCAACCAACCCGTGGGGCCGCGCCCGCGCGGCAACACTTGTGGTGATCCGGGGTTCCGCTTCCACCCGCCGGCCGCCAGAAATATCTCGGTGTGCCTGGGTGCCTTGGCAGCGGCGTCGTGTGCGACACAGACGGATCCTCATCCGGTCAGGCGGCTCGTCGCGCCACGTCCGTCGCGATATGTCTCGCTGGCGTGGACACAAGCGTGTCAGTCTCTTTCTTCTCCCGTTGCAACGCATGGGCATTTGTCCTATTTCTATATAGAGGCAAAATTTCTGCCTCTTTTTTTCTTGGCCTTTTTCGTCCGGCCTATATCCCAGTCCCACTCCTTTGTTCGCTTTTTAACTAGTAACCAATATGCTCGCTAATAGACGAGAACGCGGAGGCGTCAAGTTCGGCCAACTGCTTGACGCCACGGGGACCTCATCCACATTGGACTAGATGACGTCAGCGAGACCGGAGGCCATGACGGTGGCGGTGTTGGCGAAGGCTACGAGCTCACGGCGAAGGCAGCGAGGCTCACGTCGTAAATGTTTGTCTTTTTATAACTCTCCAGTTATATATATATATAATATAACATGAATAATTAGGAATCCTACTTAAATAGATTTTCCTTAAGTAATCTAAATAGAAAACATACTCTAGCGATCAAATCTTTCGTAATATGTTTTTCCCGTACAAAATAGATTTTTCCGTTGTATTTTTTCCTTCTATTTTTTTCTCATGAATAAACGTGCGATCAAATCTTTCCTAATAGGTGAAAAACTCCACGCCCGTCCCCGTTTCCTCTCCCCACGCAGCCCCTTTTATTTCACGGCTTCCTCAGCTACCACGTCGCCGCCTTCACACGGTTACGGTTTTTGGATTCCACCAAAGAGAAGTCGAACATGACAACATCTCCAACGAGTGGAACACCTCCGTCCTCGACGTCGATGCGCACACCTGCAGGAGCGGGGGAGCCAACAACTCCAGCGTCGGCGACGGCGCCGGCAAGTTCAACCAGACCCAACGCCACCATGTCCCTTTTTGGGGCAACACGTTCGTCCGGGACGCCAACAACTCCGGCGGCGGCGGCGGCGATGGCGGCGGCGAGTTCATACAGACCCAACGCACGTGACGACGAGCAGCAGCACACGTGAGTGCATGCACATCTCAAAAATCTTCAGTCAATTAGCCTGCTTGTTTAGCAGGGGCGAATCTACCGTATAGCGCCGGGGTCGGCAGACCCCAATGACTTCGTGAGAATCCACTAGACATACGTTACCTGGCTGTGCATGACCCCGGCAAAATTAGGAACTGACCCCGGTAGATGGCACCTGATGACAGCATCGCCGCATCCTGCCGTTCACGAATTCAGTCGGACCGCCCACAAGGTACACTGTATGAGGCTATGAGTACGCTAGATTAGATCCTATTATAGAATTCTCTAATTAACTTATCTGGTGTTCCCTTCAACCTGGGTGCATGTCCCTACTCCAAAGTCTAAAATCCTGTGAAATCTTCTATTTTTTTTGTTTTGCCTTTAGTTGTTTGATATAATTTAAACTCAAGAAGCAAACTAATCGTACTAGTTGGTTCATAACAAATTAAAAGAGTTGTCTTCTCTACTCCCCATTGGCTCATTCCAGCAAGATGCCAGTAAAGAAAATTGGCTTTTTCCTAATTAATCATATAAGTGTCAAGTGTGACTGCTTTTGCATTATCTAGTATCTTCTCTAGTATATTTAATTGTGCGACTAATTTGATAAGCAATCAAAGAAAAAGGACTATTTCTGAACTTTATCAGTACTGAAAACTATAAGACAGATCTGCAAGAACCTATTCAAATTTATGAATGAATGTGTCAATATCTTTGTGGAATAAGAAATTTTTTTGATGCAATTACAAATGATGATATGGTAGTTTCCTTCCATGTCTACATGTATTTGTACTTTTTATCCAAGCTAACAAACTTGTTAGCCCGCCTTGGGCCTGATCTAAGTGTGGCTTTGTGTATGTGCTGACCCCGGCGACAACTTGTTCTAGATTCGCCACTGTTGTTTAGTATTGTTTTCTTTTTTCTCCTGGTGATCAACGACAGCAATCCATCCACCACTATGGTATACTCATCCTTTTTTGAAGAATTTATACTCATCCATTTTATAAACTCTGTATGTTTTTCCCCTTAATTATATTTTTTAATTTATATACTTGTGCACTGACATGTGACTCCATATGTCTCTAAATAAATAGATTCCTAGAGTTCTCTTGAGAATAAATTTCTAGAAAACCCCAGCAAAATTTACAGTATCAAATTAGTATCATTGAATATATCATATAATATATTATCATAATAAACTCATTTTATGTTGTAGATGTTCTTACTATTTTCTAAGTTAGTAGAATTTAAGAAGGTTTGAATAGCACGGATTCAGAATTGATTTATTTGGGGACCGAGGGAGTAAATTTATAGCGGTCAAAAAAATAGACAATGGACCACCATAGCTATAAATCCTAGCTATGCAACTGCCTAAGAGCATCGACGCTGCAGGAACATGCAGGAAGCAGTGCGCCATGGGGATAATGTAGATCGAATGCATGAGATTAATGATATGTAGGGATTAATAAGTTTGGTCTCTATCCATACACATAGTATACATACATGTTCGTTTCCTTTAATTTCAGTCATGGGGATAATGTAGATCGAAAGCATGAGATTAATGATATGTAGGGATATGATTTTGCTCTCTGTCCATACACATATGCCTATATATTCAGTGATAGCATATTGCTTTTTATCAAATTATGCACTATAGATTCAGATCTTAGCTCAAACTCAAAATGAACTATGTACAAGAAGTTTCAATTCCTAATACCCCATTTTCCTAGCCTCACGTTGTTTAAGATTTGATATCTATGAGTTGATATGCCAGCAGATAAATCTTAGTTTTTGTCTAATAAATCTTAGTACTAACATAATTCTAATTTAGAATGGGACTGTAAGCATTTCCTATCAATTAAGCTAAGAAGAACAAGTGTGCAATATTTAGTGTTTCCTAGTATAAATATTTTTTTTGGTTTACTTTAATTTCAGTCATGGGGGTGCACATATAGTTAAAATAAGTGGCACTAAGTTTTAATTACTTTCTCTGTCTGTACACATACTATATGTACACTGGTTTCCTTTTAAGTATATTGTTGTATCATCACTAGTGCTTAAGTTTGATACTATTGTAATATTTGGCAGCTTGGATCAAATATGGACTCTCTATTTCACTTGCGAGGGATTGCCGGGGGAGCAAGAGTCTTCTACTATTACAATCACTAGGGCTGATCTCACCATGAGTAACTTGCTTGCAATGAAATTACAATTGGGGTATAGGGTAAGGGACTATTTGTACTACAAGAGGAGATGTGGCAATGCAGCAATATTACACGAAATCGAAGAAGAAGTCAATGCAGATGCTATGATAGCATGTAATGAGGAGGAAAGACAGGTCAGACTATTGTTGTCCAAGGAACAAAAAAAAATAGACCACAATGTGAACATAACACCCTTGAAAGTACCTGGAAGGAGACCCATTAGGGAAGAGAATATAGATGAACATGAGGAGTCAATTGATGCTTACAAGAAATGGCTGCACGTCATGCATAAGGAAAACCGATTCACGGGTAAGTGTTATGTTGGACTCCTATATATTTAAAAATTGTTGTATTATTTTATATTGGAGCAGCCTCTGTACTAATATTAGCTTGGCTGACCCAGATTTGAAAGATATCGACAGGGATGACACCACCAAAACTTACAAAGAATGGTTAAGGGTGCAAGGACAACTGAATGATATTAGTAATATAACATTTGTCCCTACATGGCTATTGTTAATATTCCTTCACAAACATATTATATCTTATATAAGTGACCAATATTTTCTGTAGTAGCATATGTGGACAGTATTCATCATACAGATGTAGTACTTTCAAGTGAAGATAGCAATCCCACACCGCCAGTAAACAGACCATCTCATGCTCGACGTTTCATTCCACAGGGACGGGGAACTAGTAAGTAATGAATATTTTTAGTTTATTGTGAGGTTCAGTTAATTTTAATCTATGTCAATAGTTTTTTAAGTGTTTTGCTTTGTATATATTTGTTTTTCATGGACAAGACTCCAAAAAGAGGAAGCCAAGAGGTAAGTTGAAAGGATGGACAGCAACAAACAAGAGAACCAGAGAGGCATCTCAGAAGCTTAGCATCGAGTTCTCTAGGCTTGGAGGACCTGTAGGTTCAAACAAATGAATATTTGTTGATGAAATAACACTGTTCATAAGGAAAAGAGCACCTCTCATCGGAGTAAGAACATAGAGAGATATTCATGTGGATGTCCAAATTGCAATAGCAAACGATGTGTTGGTAAGCTTCTGTTATCCATGTGGATGTCAAAATTTCAATACCAAATTATTGTTTAAGAAGTAATTTATTTAGGCTTTACCTTGAGCAGGCTAAGTGGGACCTTGAGGATAACGAGGCGAACAGAATCAAGATATGGATGGTGGCTAATGACCGTTACAAAGGATGGCGATCTACATTTAGTGCTACCTACAAGGCGTACACCACCTACGAAGAGAGAATGAGACATAGGCCAGAAGAATTAGACATTGTTGAGTGACACTATCTGGTGTCGTATTTTGGCACCGAAGAATTCCACGTTTGTTCCCAATTTTTATAAAAACTTGCCAATTGCACTTCTGATGTCAAGGTTTATGTTTTGCGCACTGCTGATTTTATAAAAATTAAATCATTGCTGGTTCTGTGGAGAGGATTAGCAATAAGAATTCTCAGAATCGGCAGAATCGACAGATACACCATGTTACAGGATCAAAGGGTTTTTCACAATTGAGCTATGAGAAGGTAAAAAATTCTGTCACAAGGTTTTCCTTCAGCCATTTTTTTTATGGTTTGTGCTTGTGCCCCCCAATGACAATGACATGATATTGTTATAACCTATATAGTCTTTGTATTTGATAGAGATATTTAGCCCACTACAAAAAAAAATTTGCATGCTTGTATACAGAAAGCTGAAAAGTACTAAAACTAATGTGTGCAAAAAAAGAAGAACATGGATTCCTTTATTTTTCAATAGCAATAAATATTTTTGTTATCTTTTATTTTTAAATTCCTGGTGGATATCTTCCTAATCTTTACAGTTTATAAAAGCTTCTACATTTCCCTAGATTATGAAATATGCCTAATTTTTTTTCATTCTTGCCTAATTAGAGGGACCAACTAACTGGTGAAGAGCCAAATGATATGGAGCTTTTTATGATGACCCACCAACAAAATGGACAATGGACAAGTGAGGAATCTAGGGAAGTCTATGTGAGTATTAAACAATTTTTACAACCCTTATTAAGTGAAGCAACTGTCCTCGCTTAGAATTAAAGTTTTAATTAAATAAATATCTTTGCTTTGTTAGGACAATGCAACCAGGAAGATTATGGAGCTGGAGTCAAGGCCTGACGCAAATGTCGTCTCAGACTTGGAGCAGAACCAGATTTTCCAATCAACCTACAAAGAAACGAGAAAAATCAAATCAAACAAGATGCATGCTAATGGTTACCTTGCAAGGTACCCAACTAGAAAGGAGCTACTGTCGGAGGACTACCAGCGTAAACTCCAACAGGAGGAAGCCCTCATTGAATCGTTTGGACGGCTGCAAGATAGACTAGAAGCTCGAGAAGTTGAAAGGGAAGCCGAGAGGCAAGAACATAGGCGTCAGCTTGAACATATTAACAAGGAAAGGGAGGCTGATAGAGAAGCACTTAGGCAAGCTATGTTAATGTTGCAAGCAGCCCAACACCAAGCTTCAGTACAAAAGGTAATATTAACAACATCTATGTTCTCATAGTTTATTGAACTGAAAATCATGATCTTGAACCCAATTCGAAATACAGGCTAGCACAATTGTGGAGCCAACTGAAAATGTTGTTGCTGCTGCAACAATTGAGGGGACACAAAATGTAACAACTACAATTGGAGAACACATGATGCATAGTCAGGAGGTAGTTTGATGATAATTGAAGAATGTTTAATTGTAACATGCTTGTCATATTCTTGTCAAGGGGTGTAATTTTTATCACCAACCATTTATTTTCAAGTTACCCAAGAAACCAGCCAGCCAGAACAACAACCCCCTTCTTCTGCAGCTGAAGAACGTCTTAGTAGAGGGCGCATGACTAGAAGTAATTCGACAGCGAATTCGGGTGTTGTTTATACTACAGCAAAGCAACTGAAGGAAACTGTGGCTAGGAAAAGATTTGCATTGTCCAAAAAGAATACACAGGTTACTATGAGAAACCTTTTATCTCTCTTTGCATTAAAAAGGAACATATAGTCCTTTTGGAGAAGTACATAGCTATTCTTTTGTTCTGCTCCTAAATATGGTCCAGGCTTAGTTTCCTCTTGCTGATTAGAAATATATATGGATGTGTTTGTGCTTATAAAATTTCTTGGGAGACAGCTGCATGTATGTTTATATTTGTTGTTCGCTTCAAAGTTCATGGTTGATAGTACTGTAACTCACAAAACTCAAGTACTGCAACTCATATTTTGCTTCAGTGTTCAATTAGCTTTGCCACCACTAGTCTCAGTTTAACTAACGCATGTCAATGATTTTTTCAGGAGGAATCTTGAGTTTGAAAATGAGCATGTGAATGGTAGGACGATGGCCAACATACATATCAAGGGAACCTTCACTGCTATAGTAGACATTTAGTCTTTTGATTCGAATGAGTTCAAACAGTTGTTTGTGCTTGACACATTATTATGGGTTAAGCTATCTACTTGTGTTCTCATTTAGTTTGGCACTCGGTGTGTTTCATTAAAGATTTTGTATGAACAAATTATATTTTGTTTTAATGGATGTCGATGCTTCCTTCATTATGTATTTGTCGTTTTGCGATTATTGATTTAAGCAACCAAACAAAGTGCCGCAGCATGAATTATTAATATATTAATCTGGTGTTGCAATATATAATGGCACATATAACAACCACATTTAGTCGTGGCAATAGATACGATAATCGTGGCAATAGAGAAACTATCTCTTGCAACTACAAAAAGATGACGGTGGCAATAGAGGAATCTACCTATAGCAACCAGCTAGTTAGTAACGTGGCAATAGATGACCTATCTGTAGCAACCAACCTAAGTAATGTGGCAATAGCCTATGCCATCTATAGCAACCATTCAGAAACGTGGCAATATACGACCTCTCTGTAGCAACCAACCTGAAGAGACGTTACAATAACCTAAGCCACCTATAGCAACCATTTAGGTGATGTGGCAATAGAGAACGTCTATTGCAATGTTTTCTCTGCGTAGCAACAACCACGATTGCAACACTTGTGTTGCGTTGCGATTGCATTGTGTTGCTACACGACCAGCGTGTCGCAATACATATCGCTAGCAACGCCTAGTTCGTTGCAATTGATACTATTACCACACCCATAGTGGTTGCAATTGCTTTTGTTACAACAATCACCAGGTGTTGCAAAAGCGTCAAAAGTGTTGCAATAGAGGGGTTGTGTGTCGCAACTAAAATGTAACCCGTTGCATTATGCTATTGCTACCCTTACAAGTGCAACGACATTTAACCAAAAAAAATGGTAGCAAAATTACAATTGCTACCATTTTTGGGTCTTTTGCTACACTTTTTCGGTGTTGCAGTAGACCGAAAATTTTGTAGTGGGGGTTTCTATATTTATTAACCTAATCTAACTAAACCAAATTAATAGTAATAGATAAAAAGTCATGATACTTATCGTGATAACTGAGGATGCTCTCCCCCAAGCCGGATCTTGACGAGGTCTTTTTCCAGAAGATGAGTAGACTGTTAGTGATTTCTTGAGTCCTTCTCTTCTTCTCTTCTGCTGACTTCAAAGATAGACAACACAACTAGTGGAAATTGATTAAGCGTTAGTAATAAATATTCTTCCATTTGTCTAGTTGTCTTAAAGCTCTTAAGATTATTTATGTTCTTCCTTTTCACTAAGCAGAGTTTCAACAGAGTTACATAGTATCTCTTTTTCGATTTTAAAGATGTATGCAATACAGAAGTAAATATGCAAATGTATAGTTTTTTTTATTTTTATGTCTCCACAGAAAGTATACTACTCTCATGGGGCTTAGAGTTTCTATATTTTTATTTTGTTTTCTATTGCAGATTTGATTGCTAAGAAGTAAATATGATACTAATAGTAAAATGATCATACTAAATCTACTAATTATGCAATGATGAATTTAATGCTAGTGAATATGGATAACTACCGAGTTACCTTTCGGCGAGGATTCAACGTTTATAGTCTATCGAACAAGACTCCTTGTATACTCTTTATTCTTCATTAGGTGCATCAGCAGATCCTGAGGAGGATCTTGATGATTGCACGTCAGTAGAACTCTCTTTCTTTCTCCATACTTGTTTGACTGGTGGACTTGTCTCCTTTACTTCTTTGTCCTTCGTTTCCTTTAATGGGATGTCTTCACTCCTGGTAACTTCTCCTTCATAGTCAGCCCATCCATCCTTGATTTGTCGATTCTTGTTGTGTTGGGATGTGCGGCGCCTCCTTTTTGAGTGATTCTTCTTTCCCTGTACATTAGTGGCATAACTATTGAAGTAACAGCGTACCTTATGTCTGAAGAACTGGAAGTGGATCTCTCCGGATCTCATGTAGATGATGGCGCCAGTGGTGTTGAGGAAGGGTCTTCCTAGGATGATGTGAATATCGTCTTCTCTTCCCATGTCTAGTACTAGGAAGTCGGTGGGAACATAGTGGTCTTTAATCTCGATCATCACGTCCTTTACTATTCCCTTCGGAAATCGATAAGTTTGGTCCGCTAGCTGCAGCTGCACATATGTTTGATACATAGGTCTATTTTTATATAAGTGCTCATATGTTACCTTAGACATTATGTTGACACTTGAGCCGATGTCGCAGAACGTCTTGTGGAATGTACTTCCCTCAATCTTGCAATCGATGGTGGGTACGCCTGGGTCATCTCTCTTGGCGAGGTATGGTGATGGAAGAAGGTGGTCATATTCTGTTCGGACAAAGTTGACCATCCACACTGTGTCTTGATGCGGTTGTGTAGCCTTGTTCTTCCTTCTTCTGTTCCTATGCTTCTTCTTTGATGATATAGTGTTTGCGTCTTCATAGGGCATCTGAGGGTGGACTTTGGTAGTGAGTGTACGTCTCTTGAAACTGAATCTTCCTTTGTTGCCTGTGATTGTGAAACAGATCTTGGCGCTGTCTGCGTAGATGATGGCTTTCGTTGAGCTTAGGAACGGGCGTCCAAGAATGATGGGTGCTCTCTTGTCTCCACCTGTTTCAACGATCATAAAGTCTGCACACACATACGAGCGTCCCACTCGTATACAGATATCTTCTAGAATTACCAATGGGTAGCACAGTGTCTGATCTGCAAGCTGCAAACACATACTTGTATATAACAGAGGTGCACCATGTATTTGTTCGTATATTACCCTTGGCATAATGTTGACGCTTGCTCCAAGGTCGCAAACTGCTTCTTCAAAACTGTGAGGTCCAATATGGATTGGAATCACAGGTCTTCCTGGATCTCCTTTCTTCAGGGCAATGGAGTCATCCATCCATTCCTTCGAGGGTCTGGGTATGAGATGTCCTGCATCAAAGATGTCTACAAGATTTCCAGTCTCTAGCTCTTTCGGACTTCCTGGAATCTTACCTTTTTCAGCCATAGGGACTGAAGCTGCTAACTGAGATAACTGAGATTCTATCATTTTATTAAAGCTATGTTGATTCTTTATGGCAGAAGTAAAGCTATCCATTCTAGTATTAATGTTTTCAAGTAGTTTATCATTGGAAGCTATCTTCTTAGACATATTATCAATAATTTTATTTTGATTATATATCATCTCTCTCAAAGGTGGTTGGTTAAATGTATTACCTTGGTAGTTACCTGAGTAATTAGGTCTTGATTGCTGGTTCCATCCTTGAGTTTGTTGAGGACGATAGTTAGTGTTGTTGTTGATGTACTTTACATCCTCTTGAATCTCAGGGCAGTTGCTCCCTGAATGACCAGTGCCTCCACACTCTTCACATGTCATGCGAGATTCGAAGATTTGCTTGATGTCTTCCTTCTTGGGAGTGTGTTCATCGAACTTCTTCATGAGTAGGTCAAGTTTGGCAGACAGCATGTCTACTTCCTTTAGTTGATGTATTCCTCCTCTCTTGCGTGTTTGAGAGCGTTCCTCATTCCATCATAGGTTAGAGGCCATCTTCTCTATGAGTGTAGTTGCATTGTTGATTGTAAGTGATAAGAATGATCCTCTAGCAGCGGCATCCACATTCTCACGGGTATTCGAAGTGAGCCCGTGGTAGAAGGTCTGCATGAGTAGCCAATTCTCCATCCCATGGTGAGGGCATTCTGATATGTAGTCTTGAAAGCGTTCCCAAGCCTCTGGGATTGATTCATCGTATTGTTGCTGAAAAGTTGAAATCTTGGCACGGAGGGCATTCGTCTTGCCCACTAGAAAGAACTTTGCTAGGAAGGCGGTTCAACAGATCGCCCATGAGGTGTTTTTGTCTTTGTTGGCATAGAACCATTGTTTTGCTTTTCCCAAGAGTGAAAATGGGAACAAGCAAAGTAGAATGGCATCTCTTTCGACTCCTCTGATGGTGAAAGTGCTACAAATCTCTAGAAAGTGTTGGAGATGAGCGCTTGTGTCTTCATGTGCCTTTCCGCAAAACTGATTAGCTTGCACCATGTTGATCAAAGCTGGCTTGAGTTCAAATCCGTTGTCCCCTACATTGACTGTTGGTCCAGTCCAGATGTTGGCAGTGGTTGGTGTAGAGAACTCGCGGAGTGTCTTGTCGGCCATGGTGTCCAATACTGGTGTTAAGCTTCTTCTTATCTGGCTAACTTCTGGAAGTGGTGCTGAGGGTCTCTTGAGTTTGCGACTTGTTTTCCTTAGTAAAGCTTCGGGATCCTCAATGTAGTTTTTCGGAAGTTGGAAACCAGTCATACATCAAACCCTACATAAGATAAAAAGATAAACAAAGCCAGGGTAAGCCTGTTTGAGTAAAAGTAAATAATCAGTGCATTATCACATGTGTGTAAGTAAAATAATATGTTCTTGCTACCATTTTAAAATGCTGCTAATGCAATGTCCTTATTAGTGATCATAAAGATTTTAATGATAAACCCTAGGTACCATCCCTAATTGAATTGTTGTGGTCCCCGACAACGGCGCCAGAAATGCTTGTTGGTATTTCTTAACATCGCTGCTAAGAATAGAGTTTTAATCTATCCCCAGCAACGACGCCAGAAATACTACACTCCTTAATGGAATCACTCTAAGAATGAGCCACATAAAATAATAAACTAGTGAAGGCACTAAAGAGTGTACGGGACACTACTAACTTCACTTAACGTCCAGTTGTCATACGCAACATGAAGCTAGCAATGTAATTATATCAGGGCACTGGATTTAAAGATAAATATTTACCCGCAAGCGCACAGATAAATATACCCGTTGTAGAAGCATTTCACCCAAGCTAGTCTCAGGTATCGTTATTTATATTTAGCCTAGAGACTAATCAATTCAAGGTATGATGGTATTATAAGGACTTAACAGCATTTAACATGGCACACACTTATAATAAGACTGATAACACACTAATTACTTCAGACAGGGATCAGGTTACAGAGTAAATGATAATGATAAATGATAAATGATAATAGAGATCAGATCAATCAAGGATAATCCTAGAATAATACTGCCTAGCAAGTGGTGATTAGAACATGTATTAATAAGAAACATTCCTAAGTTATTCTAATTACAAGTCATAGCATACATTGATTAGTGCAATCATTGGCTAGGTCACATCATATTTATAATCAAGAGGCAACTCCATAGTAAAGGTGTGAAACAGAGTAACCCCTAAACCATGAGTTAACTGAGCTATACTGAACACTATATTCGGGAGGTGGAATACAAAGGACTCAACAGGTCTGTCACACCCACGATCTACCACTCTATCCGGAACATAGGACACATTCGCAGATAAATAATGTATAGGGACCACGCCTACACAGCATCTATCACCCACCCGTTGTACTTTAAGATGATCGCTATACGAACATGAGTATAAACATAAAGATGAACTATCTATGCCAAATATATAATCAAAGCAGACTATAAGCAATATAATTAAGAATATAGTAGTTGATGTCTTAGTCATATCAAATGTATTGCTATCTAGAACACGAATATGAACAATAAGGTGAATTAGATCATCGAGAAGAACTAAAGTACGAACTAGAACATGAACTAGAACAAGATTATGAACTAGAGGACGAACTAGACGATGAACATGAACTAGACGATGAACTACAACATAAACAATGATGAACTAGAAGAGCAATTATGAAATAGATCCATAATGTTAATACAAGAGAGAAGATCTTGGGTTTACCGAGCCTTCTCGTGACTAGATCAGGAATCCAAGCGAAGCTTGCCTCCTCTAATCCTATTCTATCTACTAATCTAGGTGGATGTAGTTCTAGGGCTTCCGATTGATCTCCTTCTGATGAATGCCTGATGCTCTGATTGATGATGTCTAATGATCAAACCCTGATTGCCCTGGAGAGGGGGGTCAGGGGCTGTTTATATAACCCTGAGCGGTGAACCGTGGCCCTTGGATCAAACCGACTTAAGGTACGGCCGAGATGAATCCAAAAGGTCGGTGGAGATAGCTTGCAGAAGATGGAAGCCAGCAGGCCTAGGGGGGACCGGTCGGTCTCCTAGTGGGACCGGTCAGTCCCACCAGTCGGCCTCTCGCGGTGGTCGACCTCCTGGTGTCTTCTTGCGTCCTCTGGAGTCTTCTAGAATAATCCTGACGTGGTGGTGGCGTTATCTCCCGTCGGTTTCCTTCTATGGGAAGCTATCGGTGCTGATTTCCTGGTTTAGTCCCTGCAGAATCATAACTCACCAAAACTCATTGAATATTGTCAGTTGAAACCCTAAACCTTTGTTGGTGATCAAATTCTTGCCCTTTTCATATTTATTTATCCCTTAATTATGATAGATAACCAGTGCCAACAATCACCCCAAAAGCAAAAGCTCGAGCGACCAGCAAGTTCACGACCTAACGAGTAGGTGGATACCATAGGAGATGTCCTAGTAGTACAGCGGAACTACCGGAGAACCTCGAAAACCAAGTGCCAAAGCAATAGGAGAAAACTCAACCTTTAGCAGGTTGGCGGACTGTCCGCAGAAGCTTCTCCAGGGGTGCCTCGTTCGCTCGATAAAACTCCGTAATCGAGGGGTACCCGAGGAGAGCTTGCGAGGTGCCTCGTTTGCTCGGGAGAACTCTGTAATCGAGGGGTACCCAAGGAGAGCTCGAAGGATGCCTCGTTCGCTCAGGAAATCTCTGTAATCGAGGGTTACCCGAGGAGTGCTCGAGGGGTGCCTGAGGAGTGCTCGAGGGGTGCCTCTCGAGGGGTGCCTGAGGGGTGCTCGAGGGGTGTCTGAGCGGTGCCCCAAAAAGATCGGTTCTGTCTCGAGAGGGGACTCCTCGAGGGTGACACAGACCGAGCCGCCTAGGCCCGTTTGTGGACTGGCCTCGAGTTCGATTGTGCCAGTGAGTAAGCGTCCGGTCACCCTGAGCAGCCCTCTGTTCGTCCATCGAATCGACCCGATCTCCCTCAAATCAAAACCACTAGGGCTCAAATTCCGTGTGAGGGGTCACAAACAATTTAGCGAGCTGCTTCTAAGTGATCATGGCTTGAACCTAACTAGAGATTGGTGAGTCAAAGAAAATCAATGAAGAACGGGGCAAAGGAGCAAGAACGAGATCCAAAATGAAATCCGCCTGATCTACTAGCTTGTGAGGAATTAGAGAAAACCCTTCGGTAGAAAGATGTCTCTCACGATACTCTATGAGATGGTTCAAACGGATTTGCAAATCTTCCTTTGAAACAAGAAATCTCGTGAAGAGCAAAAGTGGGGAAAACAGGAAACACGAAGAACAAAATCGCGAGACAAAGAAGAGCATGAATTTGATCCTTGGATTCAGCAAGATGAAGGATTGTATTAATTCACGGTGTAGGGTTAGAAGCCACTCCTAGCAACACAAAGCTTGGATGGAAAAAAGCTCAAGAACAAGAGCCAATCTCTCCTCTAACCCTAGCCTCCTCTCACATGAACAAAATGAGAGTGACAACACCTCCAAGGATAGCTGTCCAACACAACCCCTTCACATATATATAGGCGCACGCCCGAAGACTAAAATGCTCTCACATGAAGTACTCAGCCCAAATACCCCTATGGGTAAAACCGTCCAACTCTGGCAGTTTTGACCCGACGGCCACGCGCCTTCTCATCCTTCGCTTCGCCTCAAAGCAAGCTCCAGGATGCCACCACGTGTCGTCCCATCGACCGCCGCGCCTTCTCACCGATAGCTTCGCTACGACGCAAGACGCTTGGTGCCTCCACGCGTCGACTGTTCCGCATAGGAACCTCCGCCCGGTATTGAAGCCCAAACTGGGAAACCCGCCAGCCCAGGTTTTGAGGCCTAAACCTGGAAACCGTCCACCCCGTGTTTTGAGGCCCAAACTCAGAAACCGGCCACCCCAAGTTTTTAGGCCCAAACTCGGAAACCGCAGCGGGTAGCTTTTTGAGGCTCAACTACCGAACCCGCGCCGTAGACGGAGTGTGGTTTTCACATCCCGACCACCGGCACCGATGTCGATGCATGTCGAGCTCTGCCGAGCACAACGCCTTTGCCTTCCTCCTTGACTCGGCCGATGACACTTGCATCTCCCATGCAAGCCCGTGTCCGACCTCCCGCCAAGTGCCACGACGCCATCATCTTCCTCTCGACTTGGCTGATGCATCGCACATCCCCATGTGCTCTCACTTGTCGAAGCCAAGTGCTAGCTACCACAGCTGGACCTTCAGCCCTTCGGTCCATCGGTCCAAGCCTCACGTCTGCCCTTCACCGCTCCCGGTCCGTCGGCACAACACGTCTCCACTTGACCTTCACCTCACCATCGACCACTACGTCCGAGCTCCACACCTGCACATCGATACAGCCAAGAGACACATGTTGCACACGCACACCAACACAGGTAATACACCACAACTCAACGCCACCGGTTAGCCATAAACATTAAGCGCATATGAAATAATGACTCAACCAGGAAAAGCCTCAAACCTTCCTCACAAGTGTCAATCATTCATCATACACACATGGTCTCAATCGCCCATGTGTTCTCAATGTGCACGGAACACATCTCACACTCATTCTCCTCGGTGACTACAACGGTGGACTTGGCAAACTCAAGCTCCTTCACTGCACTCTCCCACATCTGCCTAAACTCCTTCCTCTCTCTAGCAGCAAGTTTTAGCAACTTGTCCTGACTCACTAGAGCGGCACTAAGAGTCTTAACCTCGGCAGCAAGATCATTGACAGTTTGTGATACCTGTGAGGTGTCGTTGTCGTCATGGAGAATCTCCTCAATCCTGTTGTTGACCTCATCGCCATGGGCCATGGTGCAGAATCCCAGAGTGTCAGCGTAGAAGCAGAGGTCGTTCAGCTTGTCCTCGACCTTCCTCTTCTCGGACTCGTCGTCGCTTGACGCCATGGAGTTGTCATCCAAGTTGTTGTTGAGGTCGCTGAGCGAGGCGAGGAAGGTACACTCCTGAGCCTTGGCTTTCTCCAAGTACTTGCGCTTGATGTAGTCCTTGTCGAAGCCACCCTTCCGCTTGTGCTTGGTGCGGGTGTACTTCTCCTTGCACTTGCCGGAGTCGTACTTGTAGCCGTGGTCACCCTTGTTGAAAGCCTGCTTGTTCCTCTTGGGGCAGATGGGGACGAAGTGATCGGGGTCACCGCACTCGAAGCATCTAGCTTTTCCTCCTCTGCGGCGTCGGTTCATGCGATTGTTGTGAAATCGCGAGAACTGGTCGGCAAGCAAAGCCAACTCATCATCCCCCATGAACTCCAGTTGTTCCTCTATGACAGAGAGAAGTGAAGAAAGAGCAAAGCCACCGGTTGGGTTAGCAGAAGTGCCAGAAACTGCGGATACATGGGTGTATGCCGAGTCTCTGTGTGATGAGTGATTGTCAATGGAGATGATGCGCATGTTCTTTGGCTTGTGTTGTGCAGGTGTCGAGCACGGAGACAGTGGTCGATGGCGGGTGAAGGTCAAGTTGCGACGTGCCGTGCCGACGGACCGGGCGCGATGAAGGATGGGCGTGCCGTGCGGCGGACGTGCCATGCCGATGTATCGGACGGTGAAGGGCGGACGTGGACTTGGACTGATGGACTGGAGGCCGGAGGATCAGCTGTGGTGGCTGGCAGCCTGCGACAGCGACAAGCGGAGAA
The DNA here is from genome assembly GCA_009763385.1 of Coix lacryma-jobi var. lacryma-jobi. Lineage (NCBI taxonomy): Eukaryota > Viridiplantae > Streptophyta > Magnoliopsida > Poales > Poaceae > Coix > Coix lacryma-jobi. The sequence goes on from CM019825.1 coordinate 103,554,749, forward strand.
GTGCGATCATGTCGGTGGAAGGGGTGCACAGGCGGTGCATCCCCTCTACGACGCCGGTTTGTTGGTAGAGCCCGGGAAAAACCAACGGTGGACGGTTTCCAGGTTTGGGCCTCAAAACCTGGGTGCTGGGTTTCCAGGTTGAGCCACAAAACCTGGGCACGACGGTTTCCAGGTTGAGCCTCAAAACCTGGGCGTGGGGCCGGTTTCCGAGTTTGGGCCTCAAAACTCGGGCGCGGACGGTTTCCGAGTTTGGCCACAAAACTCGGGCTGGAGGCTGGTTTCCCGGTTTGGGCCTCAAAACCGGGGGCTGATGGAAAAGGCTGGTTTCCCGGTTTGGGCCGCAAAACCGGGGGTGCAGAGTGGTGGCGGCACGTGGCGGCGATCTGAAGGTTGCGTGGAGGCGACGCGGAAGACCGTGCGGGCGTGGCCGTCGGATCTACCTACCACCAGCGGGTGGACTAGAATAGCCTTAGGGTTAGGCTGGTCCGCTCTGTAATTAGAGTAGAGAGGGGTAGAGTAGGAAATAGACTTAGGCTAGGTTAGTATAAGTAGTCTAGGGGAGACACCCTCCTCCCCATCTCAATCTCAGTTAGAGCTTTCATTTCCTAGGGTTTCCACTCTCCCACACCCCTGCTTTAGCTAGTTGAGATCCGCAGAGAGACTCCACTCTGTGTACTGTTGATTCGAGGAAGTGAGGCCGTATCCTCACCTTGGATCCCATCTCTTGGTGTCAATTCGCGTTTTGATTTCATGTTCATCATGTTCTTCGCGGATTGCTTTGTGCCTTGAGTTTTCCCGTCGCTTGATCTTTGTGCTCGGTTCATCTTTCACGATTCCGTTTGAACTGAGTTGCTCTAGATCGTGAGGCACTTCTTTCCACCGAAAGAAATCATCTCTAACCTCACGGTCTAGGAGATCGATCAAGTTTTAGTTTCGGGTCTCTTTTTCTTCTTTCCCCCGAATTCCTTCGATTCACCGATTTGGAGTTAGGTTCGAGCCATGATCTCTTAGAGATAGCTCACTAACCTCCTTGTGACTCCTCAGATCGAATCCCAAGCCTAGAGCACTTGATTCGGAGGAGATCGGGTCGAATCGCCGGAGTTTCAGTGCAGTCGCGGGGTGACCGGACGCTCTGTCGGTCTGACCGGACGCACGCTTTCAGAGTCCGGTCGTTGAGCACGGCGCCAAGCTTTTCTGCGTACTGACCGGACGCTCTCGACCGGACGCTCTGTTTGCATTTCGACCGGACGCTACGCTTGCACTGTTTCTGGCTTTGTCGGTTTCGACCGGACGCACTGTACACGACCGGACGCTCCGTACTCGTGAGTCCGGTCACGAACAGAGAGCTCCCAGAGCTGTTTTCTGACGACCGGACGCGTCCGGTCCCTGCTGACCGGACGCTGGCCAGAGTCCGGTCGATCCAGTTTCGCGCGTTTTCGTTCGCGGTTCGTTCGTCCTTGATCGGAGTTGAGTTCCGTCTTTTGCGTCGGCTTTCTAGGGTTGTCTAGTGTCCCGCTGTGCTTCTGGAAGGCATCCACCCTACATCTAGGGTCGTGGACATTAGCAAGCTCTAGGGTTCGCTCTTGGGGTTGATTTTGGGACAGTGGCATCTAGTGTCCGAAAGGAAATTTTGAAGCTCCCATTCACCCCCCCCCCTCTGGTCGCTTTCGGGTAGCTTCTCGGTCCTTCAATTGGTATCGGAGCAGGTTAAGGATCTTCCACCTTAGCCGGTTCCAGATCCACCGAAGGCGACATGGATCGCGGCGTGGGCAAACCGCCGTTTTTCGATGGGACGAACTATGCGTATTGGAAGATACGCATGTCGGCCTATCTCCAGAGCATGGGCTCTTCTGTTTGGGAGATTTGCAACAACGCCAACTACGTTGTCCTGGCTGCTCGTGTCTCTCAGCTTCAGATCGATGAGCACGAAGCCAATAGCCGGGCGCGTAACGCTTTGTTCTCCTGTTTGAGCGTGGGTGAGTTTGATCGCGTTTCTCACCTCTCTACGGCTCGGGAGATCTGGGACACCCTCATGCGTTTTCATGAGGGCACCTCTCAAGTCAAAACCCGACTCTACGAGTCGTTCAAGAGAGAGTATGAGAACTTCCGACATCAGCCTGGCGAAAGCATAGAAAGTTTATTCGCTCGCTTTCAGGTGATTGTCAACAGGATGAGGGCTAACCGAGAGCAGTTGCCATTTGACGATCATGAGCGTGCTTTGAAGCTTTTGCACACTCTTGACCGTTCGGTGTGGGATTCTAAAGTTCAGGCGATCATCGAATCCCCGAACTATGAGACCCTCACCTGCGACGAGCTCTTCAGTAAGCTCAAATCCAGTGAGATTGATGCTATGGCGAGGGCTTCTTTTGAAAATCCTTCTCGCCCGTCCATGGCTTTGGTTTCCGGCTCTTCCTCTAACCCCTCAGCTGGCTTTGCTCTTTCTTGTCTCTTTTCTGTTACAGAGGACCAGCTGGAGACGTTGGGTGACGACGAGTTGGCTTTGCTTGCCAACCGGTTCTCGCGGTTCCACAATAACCGCATGAACCGTCGTCGCGGAGGAGGACGCTCGGGCTGCTACGAGTGCGGCGACCCCGACCACTTCATCGCCGACTGCCCCAAGAAGAAGAACAAGCACTCGGGCAAGGGCGATCATGGGCGCAGGCGCGACTCCAAGTACAAGGAGAAGTACGTTCCCCCAAAGCACAAGAAGCGGGGCGGCTTCGACAAGGAGTACATCAAGAAGAAGTACTTGGAGAAGGCCCAGGCTGAGCAGCGCGCGTTCTTCGCCACGCTCAGCGACGTCGACGGCTCGGATGACGACTCCGCCAGCTCGAGCGATGACGAGTCCGAGAAGAAGAAGAGGATCGAGGACAAGCTGAACGGCCTCTGCTTCTTCGCCGACGATGACGGCCTCTGCACCATGGCGCTCGGAGATGAGGTCGGAGGCGAGCTGGAGCACACGCCTCGGAACGACGACGACGACGACACCTCCCAGGTATCTCTCACCTACGACGAGCTTTCCTCCGAGGTTGAGAAGTTGACTGCTGCCCTCCTTAGCCAAGATAAGTTGCTTAGGCGTGCTGCTAGAGAGCGCAAGGAGTTTAGGCAAAAGTGGGAGGACACGGTGAAGGAGCTTGAGTTCGCTCGATCCACCGTGGTTGTGTCGGAGGAGTTGGAGTGCGAGAATTGCGCCGCGCACATGACGGATCTTCTCACTCTGAGGAGTAAGTATGCTGCGCTGGTAGATGAGGTGGATGAGCTCCGAGCTAGACCGCAGCTGTTGGGTGCGTGCAAGACTTGTCCTGTCTTGCAATCCGAGTTGGCAGAGAAGAATGCCAAGCTTGAGTCTTTTGAGAAGGCCGGCTCGGATAGCACTTGTGTCAAGAGATGTGCTTTGTGTGAGGGCCTGGAGCAGGAGATGGCAAATGTGAGGCATGACAAGGTGCGTACCGAGGAGGAAAACACATACCTTCGGACCGTCTTGTCATGGGTGTCTTGTGGTGAGCCTCAGCTCGGGATGATGATCTCCCAATTCAAGCGAGCTGCTGGGGCTCCTGGTGTAGGTCTTGGCCAGAGTGTTGATCTTTCAGCTTTTGGTAAGATTGGAGAGTCTAGTGGTCTGAACCCCTGTGAGAAGCCCAACTCCACCACTACTCCCAAACTAACCAAGCTTCCACCCAAAGAGTCTGCCAAGCCTGTCACCAAGGATGGAGTTATAGTTGAATCCCCCAAGGCTCCACCCAAGAATCCACAATGGCAACCCAAGCCCAATCACCTAAAGAACAAGCTTGACACAATGCCACCCATCCGAGAGGAGTTGCCACAGAAGGGCAAGGGCAAGGTGAACCATACCCACATCCCTGCAAACCAACAACCCCCTTTGCGCGCGGTGAGGTTTCAGTGTGACTTTTGTGGGCGGGATGGTCACCTGAGTGAGTTCTGCTTTAGGCGCAGGAGAGAGGCGCGCCGAGCTAGGGAGATGCAGAACCCGGACATGTTTCACCCAGCTCGTGGTGGACATGCTCCGAAGCCTCAGGGGAGAGCTGCTAGGTCTGGAGGGAAGCATACCCAGCCTAGGCAGCAGGAGAGAGCCCCTAGGAGGGAGACTAGGCCTAGAGGTAGAGCACCTCAGTTCGTGAGGCCTAGGCAGGAGAGAGCTCCGAGGAGAGACGCTAGAGTTGAGCAGCAGGCTCCTAGGCGTAGACCTCGTAGAGACCGTGCCCGACGGGGTCCTGCTTTTGCAGGTAACGGACCCCGTGGCGGAGGCTTTGTTGAGCGCTTTGTCCCACCGCAGGTAGAGTTTCGCGGTGAGCGCTTCTTCCCCAGCGGACCACGTTTTCCTGTGCGTGGTGATCGCTATCCCCCTAGACAGGATGGTTTTTACACTGACCGTTCTTTTGAGCAGCCGGCCCAACACTGGTTTCCTTCTTATCTTACTAACCCCAGTGTTGGACCGTATGTTCACCCTATGTCTTTTTATTGATGTAGGAGGAGCGGTTGGAGGACATTTGGCTTGTGGATTCCGGTTGCTCGAGGCACATGACCGGAAATGCCAAATGGTTCTCCAGCCATAGTCCGGTCGCCGGAAAGGAGTACATAACCTTCGGCGACAAAGGTAAGGGCAAGGTATTGTCCGTTGGTGCAGTGCGGGTTAATGAGCACTTTGTGTTGCGCGAGGTTGCTCTTGTATGTCTGATTTCACCCTTTGGGAATGTCTTTCGCGCGAATTTCTCAAAGTCGTTTGGATCTTCTCGCTGTCTTCTGGCTAGTCCTTCTTCTTCTGATCTTTGGAAGTGGCATAGGAGGCTCGGTCACCTGAGTTTTGACTTGCTTGCAAGACTTAGCTCACTTGGCTTAATCCGAGGATTGCCCAAGCTTTCGTTGGAGAAGGATCTAGTTTGCCATGCTTGCCGGCATGGAAAGATGGTTGCTGCTCCCCACCATCCTTTGACCAAGGTTATGACCTCGCACCCCGGAGAGCTGTTGCATATGGACCTTGTTGGTCCGGCTCGGGTAAGCTCGGTTGGTGGGAAGTGGTATGTGCTTGTTATTGTTGACGACTTTTCGAGGTATTCGTGGGTCTTCTTTTTAGTTGAGAAGTCCGAGACATTCTCCTTCGCTCGCGATCTGATTTTGCGTCTTCAGAACGAGTTCCCTTTGAACTCGATGCGAGCGATTAGAAGTGATAATGGTTCCGAGTTTAAAAATTCGGATTTTGAGAAGTTTTGTAAATGCCTTGGTTTGGAGCATCAGTTTTCTTCTCCCTATACACCACCCCAAAATGGTGTTGTAGAGAGGAAGAATCGGACCCTTGTTGAGATGGCCAGGACGATGCTTGATGAGCATAGGACTCCTAGGCACTATTGGGCCGAAGCTATGAACACTGCATGCTATATTTCAAATCGCATTTTTCTGAGAGTGTTTTTGAAGAAGACCTCTTATGAGTTGCGTTTTGGTCGCCAGCCCAAGGTGAGTTATTTTAGAGTCTTTGGTTGCCACTGTTTTATATTGAAAAAGGGCAACCTAGACAAGTTTGAGTCTCGTTCTTCTGACGGTGTGTTTTTGGGTTATGGCACTCACACTCGAGCTTATCGTGTACTTAACCTTGACACTAACCGAGTCATGGAGACATCAGATGTCACCTTCGACGAGACTCTTGTTTCTCCTTCTTCTCGTTTTGAGCGTGCAGGTGATCACGAGGTTGGAGAGCCTCTTTTCGATGACGAGGAAGAGGGTGCTGAAGGTATAGATGATCCAGCACCCCCTCCGCCTGCCGCGCCGCCGGGAGCGGCTTCGACGACGACCCGTGGCCCCGAGACGTCTTCTTCCTGGGGGCCGTGGGATCCACCTCGCGCGGTACCTTTTGTACCCGGGGTGGAACCAGCTACTGTTGAGGGGGAGGTTACTTCTTCCCGGGAGGCGCCACGACACATCCAGCGCCAGCACCCCCCTGAACAGATGATCGGAGACATCGACGAGCGAGTTACTCGCTCCAGGTCACAGCACATCTCGCACTTTGCTCATTCTGCTTTTGTTGCGTCTTTTGAGCCCCGAGATGTTGGACACGCATTGACGGATCCGGATTGGGTCAATGCCATGCATGAGGAGTTAGAGAACTTTGAGCGAAATCGGGTTTGGGTTCTAGTGCCACCACCTCCTGACTGTAAACCTATTGGGACAAAATGGGTATTTAAAAACAAGCAAGGAGAGGAGGGCCACATTGTGAGAAACAAGGCCCGGCTTGTAGCGAAGGGTTATAGTCAGAAGGAGGGGATAGATTATGAGGAGACCTTCGCTCCTGTAGCTCGTTTGGAGGCTATTAGGATACTCTTGGCTTATGCTGCATCCATGGGTTTCAAACTTTTTCAAATGGATGTCAAGAGCGCCTTCTTAAACGGCTATATTGAGGAGGAGGTCTATGTCCAGCAACCCCCCGGTTTTGAAAATCCCAAGTTTCCAAACCATGTCTTTAAACTCCACAAAGCTTTGTATGGTTTGAAACAAGCCCCTAGAGCCTGGTATGAGAGATTAAAAACCTTTTTGCTAGCTAAGGGTTTTAAAATGGGATGTGTTGATAAAACGCTCTTTCTCCTCAAGCAAGGCAAAGATACTCTCTTGATCCAAATTTACGTGGATGATATCATTTTCGGTGGTTCTTCTCACGCTTTGGTTGCCAAGTTTGCAGATACTATGAGCAGGGAGTTCGAGATGAGCATGATGGGCGAGCTGACTTTCTTTCTCGGGTTGCAAATTAAGCAATCCCGAGAGGGGACGTTTGTGCACCAGGGCAAGTACACAAGGGACTTGCTGAAGCGGTTCGACATGGGTGAGGCCAAGCCTCTTCCAACGCCCATGTCGACGACGACTGCCCTGGATGCTGACACGGATGGAGAAGCAGTGGACCAGAAGGAGTACCGCAGCATGATTGGATCGCTGCTCTACCTGACGGCGACACGGCCGGACATTCAGTTCGCCGTATGCTTGTGCGCGCGCTTTCAGGCTTCGCCACGCACTTCTCACCGTCAGGCGGTGAAGCGCATCCTCAGGTACCTTCGTTTCACGCCTGAGCTCGGGATTTGGTATTCTGCTTCTTCCACCCTCTCGCTTTGTGGCTTTTCTGATGCTGATTTTGCTGGTTGTCGCATTGAGCGCAAGTCCACTTCTGGGACTTGCCAGTTTATTGGGTCTTCTCTTGTATCGTGGTCTTCTCGCAAGCAGTCTAGTGTCGCTCAGTCTACCACGGAGGCTGAATATGTTGCTGCGGCTAGCTGCTGTTCCCAGTTACTCTGGATGATGGCCACTTTGCGTGATTTTGGTTTGAGCTTTACTCGAGTTCCTTTGCTTTGTGACAGCACGAGTGCCATTAGCGTTGCTAAGAACCCCGTGCTTCACTCGAAAACCAAACACATTGATGTGCGCTTTCATTTCTTGCGAGACCACCAGGAGAAGGGTGATATCGACCTTCGCCATGTCGATACTCATCACCAATTGGCTGATATTTTCACCAAGCCTTTAGACGAATCAACCTTTAATAGGTTGAGGGGTGAGCTTGGTGTGTGTTTCCCCTTTTAGATGGGGGAAGCATTTTGAGATGCACAGACTGACTCTTTTATTTTGAGGCTCTTTTCTTTTGAGTTTCTTGAGTCCTTCCAATTGGTATCTTCTTTCTTTCAGTTTTGTGTCGGGCATACGCATTTACATTCTGAGCTTCATGTCTATATTCACTAGAATGTAATTATGCTCTTGTTAGTATTGCTCCGATACTTATGATGATGCTTGTAGCTTATGCTCCTTCTGATCACTGTTACATGTTATGAGCGAGCTATTTTTGGAATGGTGAATTATGCCTAATGTATATAAATCTGAAAATGTTCACCATTGAGATATGCAACTAGCATGTGTAGGGTGTGTTTAGTCCATTCCTGCTTTTCATATATGCTAGGTTGCTATGTCTCTAGTTCTGAGTCATTCACTTGCTTGGTTGTTCATAACTTGCTTAAAATCTGAACCAAGTATTGTTGAATTGAAAAGATCGAGATGGGATTGCTTGTCAACACCTCATGGTATTGAGACTGTTTCTCATTGCACCTTGAGTTAAACTTGAGCCATGTAGTGTATGACCGAAACCGTTGCTTTAAGCTTCTGATTGCTTTGGCATAGGCTTCGCACGGTTGAAAAGTTAGGCATTGACAAGCTTTCAACCTCTCGCAATCACATGCTAAAAATGAACTTGTGAACTCCTTTACCGCTGCAACTCCGATATGAATTTGAAATCACAAGTATATGTTTCATTCCTATGCATGATGATTGAACTTTGCTAGGGGTAGTTCACCTTGTATATATGCTTAGCACTTGCTTGGATTCCTTCTATACATGTCTAGTGCTATGTTGATGGTGACTATCCTTTTGGCTTAAAACTGCTCACATGCTCATATGCTTCATATTTCGTATAAGTGATCAGTTTGAGCCTTTGCTATTTGAGTGCTTAATTGAGATGCTGGAGCTATACTGATTAGAGCATCTTTGCACTCTTTTGACTATATACTTGAAGCTCCTAACTTGCATTTTGACTTCATATGCATTTTGGAAGGAGATCTTGTGTTCAGGGGGAGTTTATGTGAAGGGAGTTGCTTCTCCGATACCTTTTGGCCTTGATAAGTGCATTTTCAACTAGGGGGAGAAATTTATGCAAATCATATGCTCCTGTGTTGATCAACTAAGGGGAGACTCATTTGTCCTAGTTGCTTGCATTTGTCGAGGGGGAGTTTGCTAGTTGTGTTGAGCCGTTGCCTCTGTCTTGAGGGACTAGCAAACGTTCCTAGCTTTTCATGAGCTTTCATAAGCTTTTTCTTTTGGCTTTCAATTGGTATCGTCTGGTGTGCTTTCCCATTTGTTTTGGGTTGATTTCCAATTGGTTCGGAGTGATTTTCTTGCTAGTTGTGTTGAGCCTCTGTGCCTCTATCTTGAGGGACTAGCATTTTGCTTCTGTTGTCCTCCGATCTTCAATTGGTATCTGCTAGCGGTGTTGAGCCTGTTCTACCTCTTCTTGAGGGCTAGCTTTGCTTTGCTTGGTTGCGTCGAGCCGTTGCCCATGTCTTTGGGGACCAAGTTTTTGCTTCATCCACTTGACCTTCTTTGGCTTTTGTTAGGCTTTTGGGTCATTTGGTTGGGTTTTCTCTTCTCACTCCTTCCTACCTCCTTCTTCTTATTCATGATTTGTTGTGGAGTTGACAATGCACTCATCAAGGGGGAGATTGCGGATACATGGGTGTATGCCGAGTCTCTGTGTGATGAGTGATTGTCAATGGAGATGATGCGCATGTTCTTTGGCTTGTGTTGTGCAGGTGTCGAGCACGGAGACAGTGGTCGATGGCGGGTGAAGGTCAAGTTGCGACGTGCCGTGCCGACGGACCGGGCGCGATGAAGGATGGGCGTGCCGTGCGGCGGACGTGCCATGCCGATGTATCGGACGGTGAAGGGCGGACGTGGACTTGGACTGATGGACTGGAGGCCGGAGGATCAGCTGTGGTGGCTGGCAGCCTGCGACAGCGACAAGCGGAGAAGTGCGATCATGTCGGTGGAAGGGGTGCACAGGCGGTGCATCCCCTCTACGACGCCGGTTTGTTGGTAGAGCCCGGGAAAAACCAACGGTGGACGGTTTCCAGGTTTGGGCCTCAAAACCTGGGTGCTGGGTTTCCAGGTTGAGCCACAAAACCTGGGCACGACGGTTTCCAGGTTGAGCCTCAAAACCTGGGCGTGGGGCCGGTTTCCGAGTTTGGGCCTCAAAACTCGGGCGCGGACGGTTTCCGAGTTTGGCCACAAAACTCGGGCTGGAGGCTGGTTTCCCGGTTTGGGCCTCAAAACCGGGGGCTGATGGAAAAGGCTGGTTTCCCGGTTTGGGCCGCAAAACCGGGGGTGCAGAGTGGTGGCGGCACGTGGCGGCGATCTGAAGGTTGCGTGGAGGCGACGCGGAAGACCGTGCGGGCGTGGCCGTCGGATCTACCTACCACCAGCGGGTGGACTAGAATAGCCTTAGGGTTAGGCTGGTCCGCTCTGTAATTAGAGTAGAGAGGGGTAGAGTAGGAAATAGACTTAGGCTAGGTTAGTATAAGTAGTCTAGGGGAGACACCCTCCTCCCCATCTCAATCTCAGTTAGAGCTTTCATTTCCTAGGGTTTCCACTCTCCCACACCCCTGCTTTAGCTAGTTGAGATCCGCAGAGAGACTCCACTCTGTGTACTGTTGATTCGAGGAAGTGAGGCCGTATCCTCACCTTGGATCCCATCTCTTGGTGTCAATTCGCGTTTTGATTTCATGTTCATCATGTTCTTCGCGGATTGCTTTGTGCCTTGAGTTTTCCCGTCGCTTGATCTTTGTGCTCGGTTCATCTTTCACGATTCCGTTTGAACTGAGTTGCTCTAGATCGTGAGGCACTTCTTTCCACCGAAAGAAATCATCTCTAACCTCACGGTCTAGGAGATCGATCAAGTTTTAGTTTCGGGTCTCTTTTTCTTCTTTCCCCCGAATTCCTTCGATTCACCGATTTGGAGTTAGGTTCGAGCCATGATCTCTTAGAGATAGCTCACTAACCTCCTTGTGACTCCTCAGATCGAATCCCAAGCCTAGAGCACTTGATTCGGAGGAGATCGGGTCGAATCGCCGGAGTTTCAGTGCAGTCGCGGGGTGACCGGACGCTCTGTCGGTCTGACCGGACGCACGCTTTCAGAGTCCGGTCGTTGAGCACGGCGCCAAGCTTTTCTGCGTACTGACCGGACGCTCTCGACCGGACGCTCTGTTTGCATTTCGACCGGACGCTACGCTTGCACTGTTTCTGGCTTTGTCGGTTTCGACCGGACGCACTGTACACGACCGGACGCTCCGTACTCGTGAGTCCGGTCACGAACAGAGAGCTCCCAGAGCTGTTTTCTGACGACCGGACGCGTCCGGTCCCTGCTGACCGGACGCTGGCCAGAGTCCGGTCGATCCAGTTTCGCGCGTTTTCGTTCGCGGTTCGTTCGTCCTTGATCGGAGTTGAGTTCCGTCTTTTGCGTCGGCTTTCTAGGGTTGTCTAGTGTCCCGCTGTGCTTCTGGAAGGCATCCACCCTACATCTAGGGTCGTGGACATTAGCAAGCTCTAGGGTTCGCTCTTGGGGTTGATTTTGGGACAGTGGCATCTAGTGTCCGAAAGGAAATTTTGAAGCTCCCATTCACCCCCCCCCCTCTGGTCGCTTTCGGGTAGCTTCTCGGTCCTTCAGAAACAAGTGCGGATACATGGGTGTATGCCGAGTCTCGAGTGATGAGTGATTGCCAATGGGTTTGATCGCATGTTCTTTGGCTTGTGTTGTGGAGGTGTCGAGCACGGAGACAGTGATCAAGGGCAAGGTGAAGGTCAAGAAGAGACGTGCCGTGCCGATGGACCGGGAGCGGTGAAGGGCGGACGTGAGGCTTGGACTGAGGGACCGGTGGCCTGAGGATCAGCTGTGGTGGCTGACAGCCTGGGACAGCGACGAGCGGAGACTTGCGGGACATGGTGTTGCTCGGGTCGAGGACCTGGAGACACGTGTCGGTGGACGGGGTGCATGAGCGGTGCATCCCCTCTACAGTTCCGGTTTGGTGGTTGAGCCACAGAAAAACCACCGGGTGGACGGTTTCCAGGTTTGGGCCACAAAACCTGGGTGTGCTACGGGTTTCTGAGTTTGGGCCACAAAACTCGGGCTGAGGACGGTTTCCAGGTTTGGCCCTCAAAACCTGGGCTCTGGCGGGTTTCCTGGTTTCGGCCTCAAAACCAGGGGATGGACTTGGAGGCTGGTTTCCCGGTTTGGGCCACAAAACCGGGGGTGGATGTGAAGGCCTGGTTTCCCGGTTTCGGCCACAAAACCGGGGGTGCAGAGCGAGGGCGGCACGTGGCGGCAATCGGGAGGTTGCGTCGAGGCAACACTATGAGTTGTGCGGGCGTGGCCGTCGGATCACCACCTACCTTGAGTTGGTCCAGAATAACCCTAGGGTTTAGCTGGTTCGCTCTGTAAATTAGAGAGGGGTAGAGGAGGAATTAGAATTAGGATAAGTAGAGGGAGACACCCTCCTCTCATTCTATCTCAGTCATTTGCTCTTTGCTTCTAGGGTTTCCTGCTCTCCCAATCCCCTACTGTAGCTAGCTCAGATCCGTAGAGAACCATACCAGTGTACTGGAGATTTTGAGAAAGTGAGGCCGTAACCTCACTGTTGTAGCGTGTGGTAGGCACACAGTTGCAGATCGATGACTTGATTCGCGCTTTGTTCGTGTTCTTCGCGTTCTTCGTTTCTCCGCGATTTTCCCATCACTCAATCTCCCTCCCTACTACGTCTTTGCGAAATCCATTTGAATCAACTTGTTCTTTATAGTGAGGAGATCATTTCCACCGAAGGAATTCATCTAACTCCTCACGAACAAGTAGATCGGGTTGATTTCGTTTTCGTGGAGCTTTTTCGTTCATACTCCTACACTTTCGATTTCCCCATAGTTGAATCGATTTGAGCGGATGATTTCTTGGGGATAGTCTCCTAACTACCTCGTGATCATCTACTCCAAGTTTGAGAACGTGGGATTGAGTTTTGATTCGGATTTGGGAAGAATAGTGTGAGGGGCGACCGAAATCGCCCTCATTGGGAGGTCGCGGACAGTCCACCGTTCCTCCCGCGGACAGTCCACACATCGGGGAAACGCCAGATCAGTGGTTGTGTTCTTCAAGTGCTTTACTGTTCCTTGACCGGCGGACAGTCCGCCGTTGGTTTTCGCGGACAGTCCGGGAAGGGTCCAAGGAACTTCAGCAGCACTGTTGTTTTGCTCTTTTGACCGGCGAATAGTCCGCCATACCCTCGCGTATAGTCCGCAGTAGGGGCGGACAGTCCGGGACCCCAGGACCGGACAGTCCGGGATTTGGCTGAAGCTTCCGGTTTAGTGCGTTTGCTCTCCCGGCTTCTTCGCTTGATTTTCGGACTTCTCGTTTGGCCCTAGAGTTGACCAAGGAACCTCTCTAGGTATCTTTGCTACCTGTTAGCATAGATACTTGGGGATTTCTCAACGTAGCCATCTATCTACGTTCGGGACTTGGTTTTTGGGGATCAAACTCGCTCCGGTGTTTTTGCCGTTTGGTTTGCTATCGTTTTGTGGTGCTCCGCTGTGATCCTAGGGATCATCCACCCTCTTCCAAGGGTCGTGAGTATCACGGTTTTGATCAAAGCTTTTGAGGTTGACTTTGGGACAAAAGGCCAAAGTTTCGAAGAGAAATTTTTGAGCTCCCATTCATCCCCCTCTGGTCACCTTGCTATTGCATTCTCGGTCCTTCAATTGGTATCGGAGCGGGTTAAGGATCTCCCACCTTAGCCGGTTCCAGATCCACAGAAGGCGACATGGATCGCGGCGTAGGCCAACCGCCGTTCTTTGATGGGATGAACTATGCGTATTGGAAGATACATACGTCGGCCTATCTGCAGAGTATTGGTGCTTCCATTTGGGATATTTGCAACTCTGCCGATTACGTGGTCTTGGCTGCTCGTGTCACTCAGCGTCAGATCGATGAGCACGATGCCAATAGCCGAGCCCATAATGCTCTTTTCTCATGTTTGAGTATGTCTGAGTTTGATCGCTTTTCTCACCACGCTACGGCTCGGGAGATTTGGGCTACCCTCAAGCGTTTCCATGAGGGAACCTCTCAAGTCAAAACCCGTCTCTATGAGTCGTTCAAGCGAGAGTATGAGAACTTTTGACATATGCCTGGCGAGAGCATAGAAAGTTTATTCGCTCGCTTTCAGGTGATTGTCAACAGGATGAGGGCTAACAAGGAGCTTGTTGACGCAAAAAGTGACACCTTGCGCCAAGGCACACAGCAAGCCGAACGAGGCTAGCTTCAATCGGGTGCCCGGAGTATGCTGAATCCGGAGACGTGCCAGTCGGTTTGACCTAAAAACCAACAAGGGATAAAGCGTGAGAATACCTCTGGAACATGCTGGGTAAAACCAGACAGTTCCATATGTACGGCTTTGAAAGCCAGTCACGACGGCACACAGCTATAGAAGCTGTCTGTCAGAGCATGTATACAAAGCCATTCGGCAAATACGAGAACAGAACATGTGAAGCATATTAACTGCCGAATGCAAAAGGAAGACAGCCTTGAACGAATCAAAGATATTATAAACAGGCAACTTGCAAGAATAGATCTATTCAAATAACACGTTCATAGGCTAATCCAACTAATCTGCCGCACGTTTAGTCTTCATAAACCCGTCAAGCATAAACTTAAGCGAAGCTAATCCACCGCATTATACCACTTGCTATAAGTCTATACCACTTCTTATAATTAGATTAATCCACCGCATGATACAATCTAACTATAACAAGCTAAAAGCATGCATATATTTGAATAGATCTATAAAAGCTCATTACTCGTGTAAGCATAACCAAAATCAGCAAACTAGCCGAATTGGGGTCCATGAAGAAGGAACATACAAGCAAGCATGATCAAACTAATCTAAAACCTGCATCTGCCGCACGACACCCAGTTCTATCAAAGCATAAACATGATTGACATGTATGAACCCACAACATGTGACAACCTAGATTGAAAGCTGATTCGGCCATCATGATATTATGATTAGCAAAGCACAAGCAAACTTGTGAAACAAAGCCGAATAGAGATCAATCTAGATTGGGCAAAAGAGTGTTACAGGAATTAAATAAATAAAACACATAACACATGACAACTTAATGAATCTACTAGATCTGCCAAATCTAATAGAGCCGATAACTATTTTTACTCATGTATTAATCCGCCGCACGATACACGGCATAAGCAAAAACTTCCCGTCATAAGCTTAAATCCGCCGCACGATACTAATCTTAACATACGAGACTGCTTGCATCATATCTAAATCCACCGCATGATACTAGACATGATAACAAGGTTGCCGGTACTTACGGAGGTCAACGGATCGATGGTTCCTCTCGAAGGACTCGACGACACAACTTAGGGACTCGAAGATGGCACGGGGCTGGTTTGTATTGATATGGTTGTGAACAATTTTACAATGGTCCAGGGTTTATATTTATACCCTGGATGAAATACGAGTCCTAAACGATTACGATAATAGAATATGGAAAAATACAAATATTACTCCAAATCCCTTCGGCATCCTTCATTGTCGCGTGTCTTCTCGTGCAAGCTGGCTTCATCTGCAACATCCATCTCCCGAATGAAACCACCTCTCTGCAAGATAGCCGACCGCACAGACATTCATAGAAGACCTGAGGACCAAATAGCCGTCTAATTGCTTGCCGAATCCCTTCTTCTCTGCTGGCTAGGTCCATCTGTCATATTCTTGCGCGTGTGAAAATCTGGTGTCAACACATGCCCCCTAATTTTGGGACAAATATTTGTTCCAAAATTCCTTTTCCTCATGTTCATACGTGGAACCCCCGGAAGTATCCACCCCTGTAGAAATCTTGCATGTCATAATTACTTCACCTACCGATTCATCTCCCGATGCACCTCTTGGGATTCTTTAAAATCTTCCTTCACTTGGTTCTAACTCGCGCATTCTAAACTCCCCTGTGTTGACACTTCTTGATGCAATTGCTCATAATAAACTTTAATGAACTAATTCCAGCAAAAGCCTTCAAAAATGTACAGAACACTCCTAGCATCACTTAATGTCAAGTTGTCATCCCCAACATGATACTAGAAATGTAAATTATATGTGACACTAGCTCAGAAGATATAAACAAATATTTATCCGCAAGCGCACAGATAAATATACCTGTTGTAGCAGCATTTCACCCAGGTTATCTAGGTATCGTTATTTATATTTTACCGAAGATAGAAATGAAGCTGGGAACTAGCAAAGATTATCATTCATTCATCACTCACATGTCTAAGCAGGGGTAAGACAAGGTAAAGATAATAATTGATAAAAAAACGGGAATTCTAGAGATAGAGCGAACTACATAGATCAAGCAGAGAGTCAGGTGATTAATTAAGAGATTCGAATCCTAAGTTACTTCACATTTACTAAGCCTAGCGATTACTCTAGTTAATATACAATCATTTATAGCTAATTAATCTATCATCCATGATCAAGGGACATTACTAAATTAGAATCAAGAACAGAGTAATGAATTCTAACTTGCAACCGCGTCCTACTAAGATCTACACTCGGAGGGAGGACTACAAAGGACTCAACAGGACTGTCACTCCTGCGATCTACCTCTCGACCCAGAGCAAAGGATGTATTCGCAGATAAACTTAGCCCAAACACCATGTTTACACCAGTTTGACCACTTAACTCTATCCGGAATAAAGCTAAGTACTTTACGAACATGATCATAAACTCTATCATAATTAGATCTATATTAAATATATAACTAGAATAAACTCCAAAACTGAATAAACTGAAATATATTAAAGTAGCATAAAGTCGAATAAAGATACAAATTACCGAGTCTTCGACAATGATCCGGAGACTCAGACGAAGCTTCTAGCCGGATATGCCGACGGAGTCGCCTGCCTCTACTTGAATCTAACTAGACTAAACTCTAATCTTGATGTAGAGCTCTAACTCTCTCTCTAGAAACCCTAATTTCTGTCTTGTCTTCTGATCTTGATCTGCCTGATGATCTGGAGGGGGGTCAGGGGTCTGGTTATATAGCCCTGGGCGAGGAATCGCGATCGTTGGATCAAACCGACGCGAGGTACGGTCGAGATGCATCCTAGAGGTCGGTGGGAGTAGCTTGCAGAAGACGGAGGCGTGGGGGCTCTGTGGCCGACCGACCGGTGGGCCTTGTGGGACCGGTCGGTCCCACAGTTCAGCCTCCTGTGGTGCCCTGCCTCGTGGTGTCTGGTGATGTCCTCTGGAGTCTTCTAGAAATATCCCGACGTGGTGATGAAGAAATCTGCGTCGGGTTCCTTCTTGGGGAAGCAATGTGGTTGGTTTTCGTGTTTAATCCCTGGAAAATGTAGAATCACCAAAACTCATGGAATTTGTTAGTTTAAACCTCCTATTTCTAAGTTGGCAATCCTTTTTGACATTTATTCAAGTATTGTTGACAGTAAATAATGATAGTTAATAGATGTCAACAAACTCCCCCAAGCTAAACTTTTGCTAGTCCCTTAGCAAACATCGGGTTCTGAGAGTGCAACTGTAAACTGCTTTAATGTACAAGCCATCAACTGAAAACTTTCTTGAAAAGAATTTGGAAGAATTTTCACATATTCCTTCTTGCAAATCTTTTACCTTAGTTCAGAATAATTGAATGTTAGAAGCAATCAAGTTTAAGCACTATCTCTCAAATTCTTCATTTCAACTTTTCTCCGGAGTTTTGCAAGGTTTTTATAATAAAAGCTCATAGAACCTTTGTATGACATCTTTGAAATATATATTTTTAAGATTAGAAAGCACACAATACTCAATCATAGTTCAGAGCTTAGGGAGAGAAATGTCATACCTTTAGATCAAGCATTTGAAACTTTTAAATTTGTCAACTCTTACTGGCATATTGTAATTAGAGGAACCATGGGCTATCATTCTTTTCCTTTTCATATTTTTGTCATATATTTTTCTTTTTTTGTTTTATGAGGTAGTCGGACACTTGTCCCTTTTTTTTCCTCCTTATCATATTTTTGCATAGCCCATGCCTCTAACACAATACTACTTCGGAAGAGTGAATCTTTTATATTTATAGAAGCTTGATCTTTAGAGCATGATAAACCTCTCTACCATGGCTAAAAACTTAAAACAGAGTAGGCAGCCTCAAAGTATAAACCATTTATTATCAGGCTTATGTTATTATGTCATACAGGTTCTCATCATATGTTTGAAGTTTTCAAAGTTAAAATTCCGGAGATTCATTGAAACTCAAAACAAGATAAACAATAGCTTAAACCTTTTCATTTCTAATTCTCAATTATCCAAACTTTGGTTAAGATTATAAGATTTTTAATTTGAAAGTTTGAAAGGAAATGTCTTGCAGTTGAGGCTATGTAAGGCGGTTTCTCTTCTTTGAAAATTCTACATCAAGATTATTTTATTTGAATACTAAACAAACACTAACAATATTAAACAAAAAGCAAACAGAGGGGTATAGCATACTTACCTCGGGAATAGGAGGTCCTCCCCCAAACTAGTTTTATTCATACGGTGGTGGCGGCTGAGGTGGATTGATTCCCATTTGCCCGAAGAGGTAGCAGAAATTCTCGTTTGTTTGGGCGCCTTGATGATGTATTTCTTCAAGAGTGTGGCGCATATCTTCTGGACCCGTCTCAAGATGAGTAAGACGAGTATCGATGCCCTAAAAGTAAGGGTCTCTGTGGTATGGGAACTGGTGGTGTGGCTGGTGTTCTGGGTAACCATGAGTGGCATGGTAAGAGTATGGATGACGAGTGGCATCATGGACGCCTCTTCCAGAGAAAGACATTCGTCCTCCCTGGAAGTCATACATCGTATCCTCCTCGCGATGTGGTGGAGTGTAGTTGCGAAAGTTTCCTTGTCCCCATGAATCTTGCGATGTATGTGGCTCGTAGGCAGTAGTATCTTCCCAGGCTGGATGATGTGATGAAGATGGTCCAGCTCGTTCGAATCCTTGATAGTGAGTGTAAGCTGGTCCGGCTGGTGCAGTGTCTTCTCCTTGATATCTTGGGGCAGCATTTCTAGTGAATCTTGCGGAGGGGCTTCTTCCTACTCCCGCGCCAGGTGTCTGCAGGTTAAGCAAAAAGGTTTCCACGACATACAGACCAAGTGATCTGTTTGGCAACTCATATTCATTTGCATATCCTTTATATTGCATATAGAGTTTGTTATTTCTCTTCTTAATAAGATGTGCTTGGCTGAAGAAGTAGAAGCCTATGACTGGACGTGGAGTGGAGATGTACATAATATTTCCGTGCAAGTTCAAATTTCCAGCAAGACGAGTGACCCAAGAAGTGATGGATATGGGGCCTTGTAAAGTGTGGATGTAAGGCTAGTAGTCTACCAGGAGTTTTACAGGTGAAATTTTAGTTTTCTTAACCATTGCATACATAATCTTTAACTCCTCAGTTCTAACAATACGACCTTCTTGCCTAGGAAAGAGAGTAAAGCCTAGCCACTTGTGCATCACCCTTAATGTGGGGTTGTGTATATCATTGGTGCAAGGGTGATGATCTGTTCTTTTACCAGTGATGTCCTACCAAAAGTTATTTCTGTCAAAGTTTCTTAAGGCTACATCTAAATCTACAGTGCAGGTTTCAGGGAAACCTAGATTTAGGCTGAACTGCTTCCAAGTGAGAGTGAAAGGTTCATTGTACAACCTAAAATAGACATATGTGTCATCCGAAGTAAGAGTGCAAAGAAATTCTAGAGTGAGCAACCTACAACCTTCTTCGGAGAGCTCCCAAGTGTTCTCCCACCCAATGTTATGGAAGACTAGATCGAACTCAGAGTCCATACCTTTGTCTCGAAGAAATTGTGAATCAAAGGTAGGAGTATGGGTGTACTCTTTATCGCGGTAATGCCTAAACAGGTCCTTCTCGTAGGCTGTTTGGAGCTTGATGTGCCTTTCATGAAGAAGATCACATGGCTCGGACCGGCTTGTAGTAGGGGATCGAGGCAGAGATGAAGTATCCATGTCCGAGCCTCCCTGTGATGAGCTAGCTCGCGAACGGCTTCTTGTTGATCGAAAAGTGAGCGTGTTCTTTGCCTTTCTCAAGAAGTTGCTCATCTTTGCTGCAAAAACAAGAGAACATACAAACAAAACTAGTGGAACAAGTGAGGGTTAGAGCAAATAAATATCAGAGAGTTAGCGGTCCAAAAGTCAGTAGCCCAGGAGTCAGTCGTTCAAGTTGACAATTTTTATTTTAACTTCTCCTAGTTTATTAACTAAATGGGCAGCACTTCCCCTCTCTTATTGATTTTTCTTGCTTGCTCCCACTCTCCCTTTCCTACGTGCTATTTGCTCAAAGCTTCCTCCTCTCTACTCTTATATCTTCTCTCACTCAGAAACTATCCAAAAGAAGTTCTAAGTGAACTCGAAATTGGAATTCTGAATTTCGAAGTGAGGCTAGTGTTTTTGGAGAGTGGAGTGTGTGAAGAGTGTGAAGAGAGCTTGACAATTTATAGGGGAGAAGGGGGGTGGCTGGTCGGTCTAGTGGTGGGACCGACCGGTCCCCTGTGGGGCCCACTTTATGTTATCTTGCTCCCTTACCTACCTTGCTCAAGTTTCCACTCTTTGGAGTATATGCCGATGGTTGCATGTGGTGGTAGGTGAGGTGAGTGGTTGTGAGTGCATGTGATAATATGAAATAATATGAGGTGGGTCCTAGGTGTCTGTGGGTCGGTATGTCTTCCGTATTTGTACAATGCAAGTATAAAGAAAATTGCTTTTATGAAACTATGGAAAATGAGGATTCTAATGATGAAATTCTTATATATTTTTGTTGTCGTAGTAAATAATACTTACGGGATTCGTAAATATTAATTACATGGGGCTAAATTTATGATGCAATAATGATGTAATTAAAATTTTTATTTTTTTTTCTATGAAATGCAAAAGTAAATGCTGATAACTGCGGATACATGGGTGTATGCCGGGTCTCTGAGTGATGAGTGATTGTCAACTGGGATGATGCGCATGTTCTTTGGCTTGTGTTGTGTAGGTGTCGAGCACGGATACAGTGATCAGAGGCAAGGTGAAGGTCAAGTAGAGACGTGCCGTGCCGATGGACCGAGAGTGGCGAAGGGCAGACGAGGGACCGGTGGCCCGAGGATCAGCTATGGTGGCTAACAGCCTGGGACAGCAACAAGCGAAGACTTGCGGTCATGTGTTGCCTGAGTCGTGGACTTGGGGACATGTGTCGGTGGACGGGGTGCACGGGCGGTGCATCCCCTCTACAGCTTCGGTTTGGTGGTAGAGCCAGAGAAAAACCATCGGGTGGACGGTTTCCAGGTTTGGGCCTCAAAACCTAGCAGCGGATGGTTTCCGAGTTTGGCCACAAAACTCGGGCTGAGGACGGTTTCCAGGTTTGGGCCTCAAAACCTGGGTGCTGCGGGTTTGCTGAGTTTGGGCCTCAAAACTCAGATGCTGGTGGGCTGGTTTCCCGGTTTGGGCCTCAAAACCGGGGGTTGGCTGTGAAGGCTGGTTTCCCGGTTTGGGCCACAAAACCGGGGGTGCAGAGCGGTGGCGGCACCTGGCGGCAATCGGGAGGTTGCATCGAGGCAACGCTACGAGTTGTGCGGGCGTGGCCGTCGGATCCACCTACCAACGAGGTTGTCCAGAATAACCATAGGGTTTAGCTGGTTCGCTCTGTAAGTAGTTAGGGGTAGAGTGGGAATTAGGAATAGTTAGATTTAGGATAAGTAGGGGGAGACACCCACCTCCCCATTTATCTCAGTCATTTGCTCTTTGCTTCTAGGTTTTCCTACTCTCCCAATCCCCTGCTGTAGCTAGCTGAGATCCGCGGAGAACCATACCTCTGTGTACTGGAGATTTTGAGGAAGTGAGGCCGTAACCTCACTATTGTAGCGTGTGGTAGCCACACGGTTGCAAATTCGTGGTTGTGATTCATGTTTTGATTGTGTTCTTCGCGGATTACTTTTCTCCACGTTTTTCCCGTCATTTGATCTCTTTGCTCGGTTCATCTTTTGCAAAACCATTTGAACCAAGTTGTTCTAGATAGTGAGGCACTTCCTTCCACCAAAGGAATTCACCTCTAACCTCACAGTCTAGGAGATCGATCGATTTTTGTTTCGGGTCAAGCTTTTCTCCCTTCCCCCGAAATTCTTCGATTCATCGAGTTGAAGATAGGTTCCAGCCATGATCTCTTAGAGATAGCTCACTATCCTCTTTGTGACTCATCTTACCAAGTTTGATCCCTAGAGGATTTGTTTTGGGTGAGATCGAGTTGAATCGTTGAACGAACAGTTGGATTTCAGGGTGACCGGACGCTTGGTCGGGACGACCGAACGCTAGTGCAGTGCGTCCGGTGGTTGAACACTCTCTGTGTTCTTTCTGGTCTTGACCGGACGCTCGGTTTCACCCTGACCGGACTCGACCCTGTCACTGTTCATCGGTTGTTTTTCTGTTCAACCGGACTCTCCGTTCAAGTGACCGGACGCTCCCTTCAGTGAGTCCGGTCAGGAACAGAGAGGTTCCAGAACCTATTTTCTGAGACCGGACGCGTCCGGTGTGACTTGACCGGACGCAGACTAGAGTCCGGTCAGTGGTGGTTCACGCGGTTTCGTCCGCCGTTCGTTCGTCCGTTGTCGGTTTTGGTTTCTGACTTTTGCGTTGTGTTTCTAGAGTCGTAGAGTGTCTCGCTGTGCTTTGTGGAAGTATCCACCCTACATCTAGGGTCGTGGACACTTACGAGCTCTAGGGTTTGCTTTTGGGGTTGGTTTTCGGGACAGTAGTGACAAGTTTCCGAAAGGAATTTTGAAGCTCCCTTTCACCCCCCCCTCTGGTCGCCTTCTGGTTGCATTCTCGGTCCTTCAATTGGTATCGGAGCAGGTGAAGGATCTTTCACCTTAGCCGGTTCCAGATCCACAGAAGGCGACATGGATCGCGGCGTGGGCAAACCGCCGTTTTTCGATGGGACGAACTATGCGTATTGGAAGATACGCATGTCGGCCTATCTCCAGAGCATGGGCTCTTCTGTTTGGGATATTTGCAACAAGGCCGATTACGTTGTCTTGGCTGCTCGTGTTACTCAGCTTCAGATGGATGAGCACGATGCCAATAGCCGAGCGCGTAACGCTCTTTTCTCCTGTTTGAGCATGTCCGAGTTTGATCGCGTTTCTCACCTCCCCACTACTCGTGAGATTTGGGCAACCCTCATGCGCTTCCATTAGGGAACCTCTCAAGTCAAATCCCGTCTCTACGAGTCACACAAGCGGGAGTATGAGAACTTTCGACACATGCCTGGCGAGAGCATAGAGAGTTTATTCGCTCGCTTTCAGGTCATTGTCAACAAGATGTGAGCTGACAAGGAGTTGTTGCCTTTCGACGATCATGAGAGGGATTTGAAGCTTTTGCATACTCTCGATCGGTCGGTGTGGGACTCAAAGGTCCAGGCCATCATCGAATCGTCTAACTATGAGACCCTCACTTGCGACGAGCTCTTTAGTAAGCTCAAGTCTAGTGAGATTGACGCCATGTCAAGGGCTTCTTGTGAGAATCCTTCGGGCCCGACTATGGCTTTGGTTTCTGGCTCTTCTGCTAACCCCTCTGGAGGATTTGCACTCTCTTCACTCTTTTCTGTCACAGAGGACCAGCTGGAGTCTTTGGGGGATGACGAGTTGGCGATGCTCGCCAACCGGTTCTCGCGGTTCCACAACAACCACATGAACCGTCGCCGCGGAGGAGGATGCTCAGGATGCTTTGAGTGCGGCGACCTCGACCACTTCATCGCCAACTGTCCCAAGAAGAAGCACACATCTGGGAAGGGCGATCATGGGCACAAGTACGACTCTGACAAGCACAAGGAGAAGTACATCCCCGCGCGGCACAAGCGGAGGGGCGGCTTCGACAAGGAGTACATCAAGAAGAAGTACTTGGAGAAGGCCCAGGCTGAGCAGCGTGCGTTCTTTGCCACGCTCAGCGACGTCGACGGCTCAGATGACGACTCCACTTGCTCAAGCGATGATGAGTCCAAGAAGAAGAAGAAGAAGATCGAGGACAAGTTGAACGGTCTCTGCTTCTTCGCCGACGACGACGGCCTCTGCACCATGGCCCTTGGTGATGAGGTCGACGGCAAGCTGGAGCACACTCCTCAGGACGACGACGACGACGACACCTCTCAGGTATCTCTGACCCATGATGAGCTTTCTGCTGAGGTCGAGAAGCTTACTGCCGCCTTGCTTAGTCAGGACAAGTTGCTTAGGCGTGCTGCTAGAGAGCGCAAGGAGTTTAGGCAGAAGTGGGAGGACACGGTGAGAGAGCTTGAGTTTGCTAAGTCCACCATGGTCGTTTCTGAGGAGGTGGAGTGTGAGATGTGCACCACGCACATGACTGACCTTCTCACTTTGAGAGGTAAGTATGCTGCGTTGGTAGGAGAAGTGGATGAGCTCCGGGCTAGACCCATGTTGTTGGGTGCATGCAAGACTTGTCCTGTCTTGCAATCTGAGTTGGCAGAGAAGAATGCCAAGATTGTGTCTCTTGAAGAGGCCAACTCAGGTAGCACATGTGTGGCTAGGTGTGTTCTTTGTGAGGGTTTGGAGATGGAGATCGCTAATGTGAAGCATGACAAGATGCAAACTGAGGAGGAAAACACATACCTTCGGACCATCTTTTCATGGGTATCTAGCGGTGAGCCACAGCTCGGGATGATGATCTCCCAATTCAAGCGAGCTGCTGGAGGTCCTGGCGTAGGCTTTGCTCCGGGCGTTGATGTGTCTGCTTTTGGGAAGATTGGAGAGTCGAGTGGTTTGAACCCGAGTGAGAAGCCCAACTCCACCACTACTCCCAAACTTACCAAGCTTCCACCCAAAGAGCCTCTCAAGCCTAACACCAAGGATGGAGTGTTTGAGGAACCTCCGAGAGCTCCACCCAAGAACCAAGTGTGGCATCCCAAACCCAACCACCTAAAGAACAAGCTGGACACAATGCCACCCATCCAGGAGGAGCTTATGCCACAGAAGGGCAAAGTGATCCACACCCACAACCATGTGTACCAACAACCCCCTTTGAAAGCGGTGAGGTACCATTGTGAGCATTGTGGAAGAGATGGACACTTGAGTGAGTTCTGCTTTCGGCGCAAGAGAGAGGTGCGCCGTGCTAGGGAGATGAACAATGTGGACATGTACCATCCTTTCCATGATGTACATGTGCCGAATGTTCGGAGGGGAGCTCCAAGGAATGCTGCTAGGCCCAGAGTTCCAGAACCTCAAGTTCCCAGGCCTAGGTAGAGGAGAGGACGTGCCCGACGGGAGCCTGCATTTGTAGGCTATGGACCCCGTGGCGGTGGCTTTGTAGTTGAGCGCTTTCCTCCACCGCGTTTTGAGTATCGCGATGGACGCTCTTCCCTCAGCGGACCACGTTTTCCTCAATGTGGTGATCGCTTCCCCCGTAGGCGTGCTAGGAATGGTTTTTCTAACCGTTCTTTTGAGCAGCCGACCCAACATTGGTATTCTCCATACTTCACTAACCCCAGTGTTGGCCCGTATGCTCACCCTATGTCTTTTTATTGATGTAGGTAAAACGATTGGAGAACGTTTGGTTGGTGGATTCCGAGTGTTCGAGGCACATGACCGGAAACGCCAAGTGGTTCTCCAGTCTTAGTCCAGTCGCCGGAAAGGACTATATCACCTTCGGCGACAATAGCAAAGGTAAGGTATTGTCTCATGGGTCGGTGCGAGTTAATGAGCACTTTGTGTTGCGTGATGTTGCTCTTGTTTCTAACTTGCATTTTAACCTTCTTTCTGTTTTGCAACTTTTTGATGATGACTATGAGATTCGTTTTAAACTGAATCTCAGTAGTATTTTAGATCCTCAGGGCAATCTGGTGTGTTTGATTTCGCCCTTTGGAAAAGTCTTTCGTGCGAATTTCTCGGAGTCTTTTGGCATTTCTCGTTGTCTTTTGGCTGGACCTTCTTCCTCTGAACTTTGGAAGTGGCATAGGAGACTAGGACATTTGAGCTTCGACTTGCTTGCAAGGCTTAGTTCACTTGGCCTAATCCGAGGATTGCCCAAGTTATCCATGGAGAAGGATCTTGTTTGCCATTCTTGTAGACATGGGAAGATGGTTGCCGCTCCCCACCATCCAGTGACTCAGGTCATGACTAAGCGCCCTGGAGAGCTTTTGCATATGGACCTTGTCGGTTCGGCTTGGGTGAGCTCGGTTGGGGGGAAGTGGTATGTGCTTGTTGTTGTTGACGACTTTTCGAGATATTCGTGGGTCTTCTTTTTAGCTGAGAAGACCGAGACTTTCTCCTTTGCTCGTAATCTGATTTTGCGTCTTCAGAATGAGTTCCCTTTGAACTCGATGCGAGCTATTAGGAGTGATAATGGTTCCGAATTCAAGAATTTGGATTTTGAGAAGTTTTGTAACTCTTTGGGTTTGGAGCATCAGTTTTCTTCCTCCTACACACCGCCACAAAATGGTATTGTAGAGAGGAAAAATCAGACCCTTGTAGAGATGGCCAGGACGATGCTCGATGAGCATAGGACTCCTAGGCGATATTGGGCCGAAGCTATGAGCACTGTATGCTATATTTCCAATCGCATTTTTCTTCGAGCTTTCTTGAAAAAGACTTCTTATGAGTTGCATTTTGGAAAACTGCCCAAGGTGAGTTATTTTCGAGTTTTTGGTTGCCATTGTTTTATACTCAAAAAGGGCAACTTGGACAAATTTGAGTCTCTCTCTTCTGACGGTGTGTTTCTGGGTTATGGCACTCACACTCGAGCTTATCGTGTACTTAACCTTGACACTAACCGAGTCATGGAGACATCCGATGTCACCTTCGACGAGACCATGGTTTGTCCTTCTTCTCGCTTTGAGCGTGCAGGTGATCATGAGGTTGGTGAGCCTCTTTTTGATGACGAGGACGAGGGTGCTGAAGGTATGGATGATCCAGCACCCCCTCCACCTGCTGTGCTGCAAGGAGCGGCTTCTACGATGACTCACGACCCCGACACTTCTTCTTCCTGGGGGCCGTGGGATCCGCCACCCCGAGTGGTACCTTTTGTACCCAGGGTGGCACCAACTGCTGTTGAGGGGGAGGCC
Organism: Coix lacryma-jobi var. lacryma-jobi; assembly: GCA_009763385.1. Taxonomy (NCBI): domain Eukaryota; kingdom Viridiplantae; phylum Streptophyta; class Magnoliopsida; order Poales; family Poaceae; genus Coix; species Coix lacryma-jobi. Next base: position 103,581,471 of record CM019825.1, read on the forward strand.
ACTTCGGCAAGGGAGGCGCCACGACACATTCAGCGCCAGCACCCGCCTCAGCAGATGATCGGCAACATTGACGAACGTGTCACTCGGTCCAGGTCTCAAATCTCTCACTTTGCTCATTCTGCTTTTGTTGCCGATTTTGAGCCCCGAGATGTTGGACACGCTTTGACGGATCCGGATTGGGTCAATGCCATGCATGAGGAGTTAGAGAACTTTGAGCGAAATTGGGTTTGGGTTTTAGTTCCACCTCCTCCATACTGTAAGCCTATTGTGACAAAATGGGTTTTTCAAAACAAACAAGGAGAGGATGGCCACGTTGTTAGAAAAAAGGCCAGGCTTGTAGCGAAGGGCTATAGTCAGAAGGAGGGGATAGACTATGAGGAGACTTTTGCTCCTGTAGCTCGTTTGGAGGCTATTAGGATACTCTTGGCTTTTGCAACATCCAAAGGTTTCAAACTTTTTCAAATGGATGTCAAGAGTGCCTTCTTAAACGGCTACATAGAAGAAGAGGTTTATGTTGAACAGCCCCCCGGTTTTGAAAATCCCAAGTTTCCAAACCATGTTTTCAAACTCCACAAAGCTTTATATGGTTTGAAACAAGTCCCTAGAGCCTGGTATGATAGGTTGAAAACCTTTTTGCTTGCTAAGGTTTTTAAAATGGGATGTGTGGATAAAACGCTCTTTCTCCTCAAGCAAGGCAAAGACACTCCCTTGGTCCAGATTTACGTGGATGATATCATTTTCGGTGGTTCTTCTCACGCTTTGGTTGCCAAGTTTGCAGATACTATGAGCAGGGAGTTCGAGATGAGTATGATGGGCGAGCTGACTTTCTTTCTCGAATTGCAAATTAAGCAATCCCGAGAAGGGACGTTTGTGCACCAGGGCAAGTATACTAAGGACTTGCTGAAGAGGTTCGATATGGGTGAGGCCAAGCCTCTTCCAACACCCATGTCGACCACGACGGCCCTGGATGCGGACAAGGATGGAGAAGCTGTGGACCAGAAGGAGTACCGAAGCATGATCGGGTCGCTGCTCTACCTGACGGTGACACGCCCGAACATCCAGTTCGCGGAGTGCCTGTCTGCACGCTTTCAGGCGTCACCGCGCACTTCTCACCATCAGGCGGTGAAGCGTATTTTCAGGTACCTTCGTTTCTCACCTGAGTTCGGGATTTGGTATTCAGCTTCCTCCACCCTCTCCCTTTGTGGTTATTCCGATGCCGATTTTGCTGGTTGTCGCATTGAGCGCAAGTCCACTTCTGGGACTTGCCAGTTTATTGGTTCTTCTCTTGTATCATGGTCTTCTCGCAAGCAGTCTAGTGTCGCCCAGTCTACCACGGAGGCTGAGTATGTTGCTACGGCTAGCTACTGTTCCCAGTTGCTTTGGATGATGGCCACTTTGCGTGATTTTGGTCTGAGCTTTTCTCGTGTTCCTCTGCTTTGTCACAGCACGAGTGCGATTAGCGTTGCTAAGAACCCCGTGCTTCACTCAAAGACCAAACACATTGATGTGCGCTTTCACTTTTTGCGAGACCACTATGAGAAGGGTGATATCGACCTTCGCCATGTCGATACTCATCATCAGTTGGCTGATATTTTTACCAAGCCTTTGGATGAATCAACCTTTAATCGGTTGAGGGGTGAGCTTGGTGTGTGTTTCCCCTTTTAGATGGGGAAACATTTTGGTTATTGTACGATAGACTGACTCTTTTTCGTTTGTCTTCGTTTTTCTTTTGCATTTCAGCATACGCTATTACATTCTGAGCTTCATGTATACATTCTTGGGAATGTGACTATACTCTGTTTATTATGCTCTGATGCTTATGTTGATGCTTTGTGGCTTATGCTCTTTCCGATCACTGGTACATGTTGTGAGCTAAGCTATTTTTGAATGGTGAACCTGTTTAACAAACTTAAAACTGAAAATGTTCACCATTGAGATATGCAACTAGCATGTGTAGGATGTGTTGAGTTCACTCGTGCTTTTCATATATGCTAGGTTGCTATGTCTCTAGTTCTGAGTCTCTCACTTGCTTGGTTTGTTCATATCCTGTCAATAAAATTGAACCAAGTTTTAAGTGTTATGAAAAGATCGAGATGGGACTGCTTGTCAACACATCACGGTATCGAGACTGTTTCTCATTGCACATTTGAGTTAAACTTGAGCCGTGTAGTGTATGACCGAAACCAACGCTTTAAGCTTCTGATTGCATTTTGCATAGGCTTCGCTCGGTTGAAAAGTTAGGCAATGACAAGCTTTCAACCTCTCGCAAACATCTGCTAAACTTTTGAACTTGTGTTATTTCACCGCTGCAACTCCGATTTAAAACTGAAATCACAAGTGTATGCTTCATTCTATAGCATGATGTTTGAACTTTGCTAGGGGTAGTTCACCTAGTATATATGCTTAGCACTTGTTCGGATTCCTGTCTATACATGTGTAGTGCTATTTTGATGGTGACTATCTTTTTGGCTAAAAACCGCTCACGGTGCTTTCATGTTCATATTTCGTATATAGTGATCAGTCTGAGCCTTCGCTAGCATTTTGTGGATGATATTGAGTCATTGGAGTTATACTGTGCAGAGCATCTTTACATTGTCTTGACTATATTCCTGAAGCTGCTAACTTGCATTTTGACTCATATGCATGTTCGAAGGGGGCGTTTTTCTCTTGTTGGCACTTTTGTTTGGTGCATTTTCTGAGGGGGAGAACTTTTACTTGATAAGTGCATTTTCATCTAAGGGGGAGAAATTGCAAATCACATGCTTCCTCGAAGTTCAACTAAGGGGGAATGTTCAAATCTTGTGCTTTCCAAGTTGAATCAAGGGGGAGTTTTCCTGGTTGCGTGCACTTTTCGAGGGGGAGTTTTTTGCTTCGTGTTGGCCGTAAGGCATTGGTATCGAGCTCTCTTGCTAGTTGTGTTGAGCCTCTGTGCCTCTATCTTGAGGGACTAGCATTTTGCTTCGATTTTTAAAGTTGGTTTTTGCTAGCGGTGTTGAGCCTGTTCTACCTCTTCTTGAAGGCTAGCTTTGCTTTGCTTGGTTGCGTCGAGCCGTTGCCCATGTCTTTGGGGACCAAGTTGTCTTGCTCTTTCCACTTGACCTTCTTCGGATTTCCTATGCTTTTGGGTCATTTGGTCGAGTTCTCTCTCTCTCATTCTTTCTCCTTCTATTTCCTTTTTGATTTGTGTGAGTAGTTGACAATGCACTCATCAAGGGGGAGATTGCGGATACATGGGTGTATGCCGGGTCTTTGAGTGATTGTCAACTGGGATGATGTGAATGTTCTTTGGCTTGTGTTGTGCAGGTCTCGAGCACGGATATAGTGATCAGAGGCAAGGTGAAGGTCAAGTAGAGACGTGCCGTGTCGATGGACCGAGAGTGGCGAAGGGCGGACGTAAGGCTTGGACTGAGGGACCGGTGGCCCGAGGATCAGCTATGGTGGCTAACAGCCTGGGACAGCAACAAGCGAAGACTTGCGGTCATGTGTTGCCTGAGTCGTGGACTTGGGGACACGTGTCGGTGGACGGGGTGCACGGGCGGTGCATCCCCTATACAGCTTCGGTTTGGTGGTAGAGCCAGAGAAAAACCATCGGGTGGACGGTTTCCAGGTTTGGGCCTCAAAACCTGGGAGCGGATGGTTTCCGAGTTTGGCCACAAAACTCGGGCTGAGGATGGTTTCCAGGTTTGGGCCTCAAAACCTGGGTGTTGCGGGTTTGCTGAGTTTGGGCCTCAAAACTCAGATGCTGGTGGGCTGGTTTCCCGGTTTGGGCCTCAAAACCGGGGGTTGGCTATGAAGGCTGGTTTCCCGGTTTGGGCCACAAAACCGGGGGTGCAGAGCGGTGGCGGCACGTGGCGGCAATCGGGAGGTTGTGTCGAGGCAACGCTACGAGTTGTGCGGGCGTGGCCGTCGGATCCACCTACTATCGAGTTGGTCCAGAATAACCTTAGGGTTTAGCTGGTTCGCTCTGTAAGTAGTTAGAGGTAGAGTGGGAATTAGGAATAGTTAGATATAGGATAAGTAGGGGGAGCCACCCACCTCCCCATTTATCTCAGTCATTTGCTCTTTGCTTCTAGGGTTTCCTGCTCTCCCAATCCCCTGTTGTAGCTAGTTGAGATCCGCAGAGAACCATACCTCTGTGTACTGGAGATTTTGAGGAAGTGAGGTCGTAACCTTACCATTGTAGCGTGTGGTAGCCACACGGTTGCAAATTTGTGGTTGTGATTCATGTTTTGATTGTGTTCTTCGCGTATTACTTTTCTCCACGTTTTTCCCGTCGTTTGATCTCTTTGCTCGGTTCATCTTTTGCAAAACCATTTGAACCAAGTTGTTCTAGATAGTGAGGCACTTCCTTCCACCAAAGGAATTCACCTCTAACCTCACGGTCTAGGAGATCGATCGATTTTTGTTTTTGGTCAAGCTTTTCTCCCTTCCCCCGAAATTCTTCGATTCATCGAGTTGAAGATAGGTTCGAGCCATGATCTCTTAGAGATAGCTCACTATCCTCTTTGTGACTCATCTTACCAAGTTTGATCCCTAGAGGATTTGTTTTGGGTGAGATCGAGTTGAATCGTTGAACGAACAGTTGGATTTCGGGGTGACCGGACACTTGGTCGGGACGACCGGACGCTAGGGCAGTGCGTCCGGTGGTTGAACACTCTCTGTGTTCTTTCTGGTCTTGACCGGACGCTCGGTTTCACCCTGACCGGACTCGACCCTGTCACTGTTCATCGGTTGTTTTTCTGTTCAACCGGACTCTCTGTTCAAGTGACCGAACGCTCCCTTCAGTGAGTCCGGTCAGGAACAGAGAGGTTCCAGAACCGATTTTCTGAGACCGGACGCGTCCGGTGTGACTTGACCGGACGCAGACCAGAGTCCGGTCAGTGGTGGTTCACGCGGTTTCGTCCGTCGTTCGTTCGTCCGTTGTCGGTTTTGGTTTCTGACTTTTGCGTTGTGTTTCTAGAGTCGTAGAGTGTCTCGCTGTGCTTTGTGGAAGCATCCACCCTACATCTAGGGTCGTGGACACTTACGAGCTCTAGGGTTTGCTTTTGGGGTTGGTTTTCGGGACAGTAGTGACAAGTTTCCGAAAGGAATTTTGAAGCTCCCATTCACCCCCCTCTGGTCGCCTTCTGGTTGCATTCTCGGTCCTTCAATAACTACCGAGTTACCTCCGGCAAAGGTTCGGGTTTTAAAGTCCACCGAATTGGACTCTCCAGTCTTCTTCATTCTCCTTGATGGATCTCCACTACCGGAGATAGTAGTTCTGTCTCTTGAGTTTTATGGTCTTCTAGAGTTGAGCAATGTTCGGGTCGTGGTTTAAATGAGAACTTTTCTTCCTTTCCATTTATGGTGAATTTGATTTCTCCGGCTCCGATATCAATATGGGCCTTAGCGGTGCTCAAAAATGGTCTTCCGAGAATGAGTGATACTTTTGAATCCGGGTGCATTTCTAGTACCACGAAGTCTACTGGTACGAAGAACTCTCTAATCTTGACTGGGATATTCTCAGCAATTCCTATAGGGTATCTGAATGATTGATCAGCTAGCTGAAGACACATTGGTGTTGACACAAGTGCTGAATGGTTGAGCTTATAGTAGACTGATGCGGGCATCACACTAACACTAGCTCCAAGATCGCACAGTGCATTGCTAAACCGTTGATTTCCAATTGAGCATTCAATAGTGGGGCATCCTGGGTCCTTCTTCTTTTCTGGTATTTGATTGAGGATGGCTGCACTACATTCTTCTGTTAGCTTGATTACTTCAGTAGTTGTCAGTGGTCGTTTGTTGTTAACTATATCCCTCACATACTTGGCATAGGTAGGTACCTGTAATGCATCTAGCAGAGGAATATTGATATATAGCTTCTGAATTACTTCAACAAACTTACTGAACTGCGCATCTAGCTTTGTGTTTCGATTTCTGCGTGGGAATGGTAGAATGTTGGTGTCTTGAAAATCTATTGGTCTTTCTTCATTTTGTACTTGAGTTTCTTGAACTTCATCATCTCTTTCTTCTGCCCTTGGAGGTGTTACTGGTGTTGTCTGTCTTCTTTGTGCTCCTTCTGGGTATGGCGGATCTCGAGTGGTTCTCCCATGTCTAGTGGTGATCCCCTTAATCTGCTCATGGTTAGTGGTAATAGGCAAAACAACAACCAATTGTGATATTTGGGTTTCTATTCTTTTATTATAACTGAGCTGATCTTTAATGGCAGAAGAAAATTCATCCATCTTAGCATTTATGTTTTCAAGAGTCTTATCATTTAAAGCAAGTCTTTTAGTAATATTATCATTTATCCTGGCTTGTTCTAAAATTAAATCTCTTAAAGTAGGTTGCTTAGAATCGGAGGAACTGAATTTACTGGTGTACTTATCTGGTTTGGAAGGTTGTTGTTGACGCAATCCTTGCTTGTGTAGAGTGGTGGAGTTGATGATGTTAGCTTCTTCTTGATCTCCGGGAAATTCTATTCCTAAATATTCTCCACTTCTATTCTGAGCATCAAATGCGTCTTGAATAGCTTGACGTTCTTCCTTGTAGTTGGCTCTTTGAATAAGTCGATCCATAAGTACATCCATCTTAGTTGACGATGCACACACTTCTTCTGGAAATTCTTCAATTTGGTGACAGCGTTGAGTAGTAACTTGTTTCCAGCTTTGATTCTCAGCTATCTTATCCATTAGCCATTCTGCTTTTCTAAAAGTGAGTGACATAAATGACCCTTCAGCAGTGGCATCAAGTTGCTCTCGTGCTCTTGGTAATAATCCATGATAAAATAGTTGCATGAGCAATTCATTCCCTATTCCATGATGTGGGCATCTTAAGATTTGTTCCTGAAAACGCTCCCAAGTTTCTGAAATGGTTTCTCCTTTTTGTTGCTAAAAGTTGTAAATCTTTCCCCTTAAGATATTGACTTTGCTAATTGGAAAAAATCTTGATAGAAAGGTCTCTGAACACTTCTCCCATGTCTTGATGTTGTCCATGTTTGAATAGAACCACTGCTTCGCTTTTCCTTTCAGTGAGAAGGGAGAAAGACGAAGAAGTATAATGTCCTGGGGAACGTCCTTGATGATGATGGTGCTTCCAATCTCCAAGAAATCTTGTAGATGAGCGGTTGCATCTTCTTCTTCCTTTCCACCAAATGTAGTAGCTTGCACCATGTTGATAAGACTTGGCTTGAGTTCAAACTCAAGGTTGTTCGTTTGGAGTGTAGGTCCGTTGCGAATGTTGCTGACACTTGGAGTAGAGAACTCTAGTAGAGTCTTGTTGGCCATGGCTTGACTACTGAGGTAGATCTTCCACACGATCTAGTTGATTTTTGATTTGAAAATGATGGATTACAACTAAACCTGTGTTACCCTGTACATAATATAAACAAAGAAAGGCAAGGGTAAGCCTGCCAAGACAGAGGTACAAGTGAATGAATGAATAAATAATCTCCTTTGTTAAATTCCTGATAAGTTTTGTTTAGTTCCCGGTGGCTTCTGTTACTTAGATAGTTATTCCCCGGCAACGGCGCCAGAAATGCTTGTTGACACTTCTTAATGCAATTGCTCATAATAAACTTTGATGAACTAATTCCAGCAAAAGCCTTCAGAAATGTACAGAACACTCCTAGCATCACTTAATGTCAAGTTGTCATCCCCAACATGATACTAGAAATGTAAATTATATGTGACACTAGCTCAGAAGATATAAACAAATATTTATCCGCAAGCGCACAGATAAATATACCTGTTGTAGCAGCATTTCACCCAGGTTATCTAGGTATCATTATTTATATTTTACCGAAGATAGAAACGAAGCTGGGAACTAGCAAAGATTATCATTCATTCATCACTCACATGTCTAAGCAGGGGTAAGACAAGGTAAAGATAATAATTGATAAAAAAACGGGAATTCTAGAGATAGAGCGAACTACATAGATCAAGCAGAGAGTCAGGTGATTAATTAAGAGATTCGAATCCTAAGTTATTTCACATTTACTAAGCCTAGCGATTACTCTAGTTAATATACAATCATTTATAGCTAATTAATCTATCATCCATGATCAAGGGACATTACTAAATTAGAATCAAGAACAGAGTAATGAATTCTAACTTGCAACCGCGTCCTACTAAGATCTACACTCGGAGGGAGGACTACAAAGGACTCAACAGGACTGTCACTCCTGCGATCTACCTCTTGACCCAGAGCATAGGATGTATTCGCAGGTAAACTTAGCCCAAACACCATGTTTACACCAGTTTGACCACTTAACTCTATCCGGAATAAAGCTAAGTACTTTACGAACATGATCATAAACTCTATCATAATCAGATCTATATTAAATATATAACTAGAATAAACTCCAAAACTGAATAAACTGAAATATATTAAAGTAGCATAAAGTCGAATAAAGATACAAATTACCGAGTCTTCGACAATGATCCGGAGACTCAGACGAAGCTTCTAGCCGAATATGCCGACGAAGTCGCCTGCCTCTACTTGAATCCAACTAGACTAAACTCTAATCTTGATGTAGAGCTCTAACTCTCTCTCTCTAGAAATCCTAATTTCTGTCTTGTCTTCTGATCTTGATCTGCCTGATGATCTGGAGGGGGGTCAGGGGTCTGGTTATATAGCCTTGGGCGAGGAATCGCGATCGTTGGATCAAACCGACGCGAGGTACGGTCGAGATGCATCCTAGAGGTCAGTGGGAGTAGCTTGCAGAAGACGGAGGCGTGGGGGCTCTGTGGCCGACCGACCGGTGGGCCCTGTTGGACCGGTCGGTCCCACAGTTCAGCCTCTTGTGGTGCCCTGCCTCGTGGTGTCTGGTGATGTCCTCTAGAGTCTTCTAGAAATATCCCGACGTGGCGATGAAGAAATTGCGTCGGGTTCCTTCTTGGGGAAGCAATGTGGTTGGTTTTCCTGTTTAATCCCTGGAAAATGTAGAATCACCAAAACTCGTGGAATTTGTTAGTTTAAACCTCCTATTTCTAAGTTCACAATCCTTTTTGACATTTATTCAGGTATTGTTGACAGTAAATAATGATAGTTAATAGATGTCAACACCCTGCATCGCTCTCGAACCAGAAAACCCTCTTTTCTCCTATCATCCCCCAATCAACCAGAAGATGTCTTCCGAAGCTAGCCGCCATAGCTCTGAGTTTGGAGCTTCCAGTACCTCTAAGAGGAGGTTGCTCTTTTTCTCTATTCCCTTGATGGCTCTAAAAAATGAAGTAGTGGTTCTTACATTGTTGCCTCCCTCAGGAGAACCGGTGATGACTTCCCCGAGGACCTGACTCGGAGGCTTGCAGATCTTCAATTTGATCTAGAGGGAAAGGATTGGAGGATCACCCAAATCTCTTGAGAGCGCGACGCTGCTCGGGAACGAGCCATCGGTAAGTACCTCTTCTTCATTTCTTTCCTTATTCTTTTCTTTTGCCTTTATTCATTCCTCCTCCTTTCAGCTCTAGCAGCCAAACTCCACGTTCTTGAAGCTGCTATCACCCATCTCGCCGTCACGGCCAACGTAGCGGGTACGACACCCTTAAAGCGGGTGAATGAAGTTAACCGAATCCTCCCCATGATTTCTAGGGCCGGCATGGGGTATGGTGCGGCACTCACCTTCTCTGCTATGAAGATTCATTCCGGTGCCGATTACCACAAATTTGATGTCTGCGAGCAAGAACTGGAGGATAGAGTAGAACATTCTGTAGAAGACATGAAGGAAGCCGAAACAGATCTGGCCGATGCCTTTGATCACTTTCTCCCGATTAGGCGTAGGATGGAGTTGACGAACTGATCCTTCCTATTGTAACCTTGCATTTCCCCTTTGTAAATAAAAATCTTCCGTTCGTCCTCTTGAATCCAATCTGTGATTGATCCTTCGAGATCAATATACGTTCTGTTCCGCGCACCAGCTACTGAATTTTCTTTTACCTTAACAGCGATGTACATTATATCGGCTATCGCTGATAATCACGCTAACTGTCTTCCTCCAGCAAGTAACCGTTAGTTACCAAAGTTGTCAGCCTTTTTCTCGATCTCTTGATCCATGTTGACACTAGGATAAAATTTCTCACGGGATTCCTTCATTTCTAGTTTCCTGCCCTTAGTGTCAATCGGTAACATGAATCTTCAAATAACCAGCCGAAACCGAACACTTCATATAGCAACTATTTTCAGCCAAATTCCATCAGTTCCATAAGCTCCTCAGGTCAGCAAGATTTAATCCGGCCCAATAACGGCCCATAGACTGTGAGAACCCTAGCCTGATGTGTGACTCCTCTAGTGTGTAAGCCAAGGTTCTATTAATATAACTCTATACTGGCTACCATTTTTGGCCAAATAGTTCAACTTGCTGATTTTTCCAGTTCTCGGTCCCCAGCTCAAACCAGAGATAACTTTTCGTCTGTGTTTCCATTAATGGCAAGCAGCAACAATCTCAGCAGACAACCCAACGGAGATAAAGCAAGAGGAATCCAAGCACCAAATTACCGGCGTTATGGGTACAAACTGATTTCTTGCCCCATTGCAGTATTGTTTCCTGCTTGTTTATCCGTGATACATCGTCCATCTTCCTTTCAGAACGGGGTCTTTCTCTAACCAAGCCCAGGCTCCTTCAGAAACGGTAGATCCAACAGCCTCTTCCAATCTTTCCTTAAGCTACCAGATTCTGAGTTTGATGATTCATTCCAGTAGATCCACTTGGACCCCCTTTGGTACCGCGAGGAAAGGGATAAAGCCCAGAAGGAACTGAAAAACGCATGCAAAAAGCATGACATCGAGAAAGCCAAATGGGCAGATCAATGGACACAGCTCTGCAGCATCATCACATGTTAGCAGAATCTTGGTCCTCTTTTCCAGTTGAGTCTGGCATGCCTGATACATCCCTTCTTCTCGCCAGCTCATTCTGCAGAAAAACGGTCATCTGAAAGCAGCAGCAAACAGAATCTCTCTCAAAGTGAATGTTCATGGAGACTCAGCTGAAGCTCGTCTTGTCGCCGTGGAAGATCGTATTGACCAGGTTGTCGTCCAATGTGTGAGCGCTGGGGTTTCTCTTGGGTTAGCTGCAGTGAGCTCTTGGACCAAAGAGGATTACTCCTTTCTACCAGTTGGCTTTGCAGGGGATCCAGATGAATTTGAAGACCTTGAGATCTACAATAGTCATGCAGCTGCCATTGCTGAGATAATCGATCCGCAATCCATTGTAAACAAATTATTCCAAGGGTAGTTTGTATCAGGACAGATCTGTAAATAAAGTTCGCAGCAGATGAACTTGTCCTTCTCTGAATAGCGTCTATCTGCATCTCTCGATTCTTCAGTAATCCTTTCTTCGATTGAAACATTTCTTCATAAGAAACGTTTTGTCGATCGCATGACGTCACCTTAGCCGACTAGATCTCACTTCCGATATGTCATGTCACCCGGCATCGCACTTACTGCACTTCACCTTTCTCTTTCCCCGATAAACCTGCTAACTTGAAAAACGCTAGGGTCACCAAGGTCATGAATATATGTACTAAAGGCGATATAAATAAAATATCGGCTATAACTTAATATTTTCGAAACATTTTTTCTGCTAAAGGCGATGCTCTTACATCGGCTGTATAAAAATATCTCTCGAGTCACATAACTTCCATGCGTTCAGCTTTTAACAAGTAGTGTCAAAGCTTTAACTGACAAGCAGTACACACGAATCAAAAATTTGTCACAGCCGAATACCCATTCCTGGGTTTAACATTTTTGGCTAAGGCAATCTGTTACTCATCTTTTCCTTTAAACTTAAAAAAAGGGCCGATCCCACTATAAGGCTATCGGCCGTCACGTACAACTCAAAATAATCACCAAGTTGTGGAAGTGCCTTCATACTTTCCAAGACCCTCTATTGTACGTCTCCTTATGTGAACTCTTGTTCTTCCCTTAGCTTCGGCAATGGAGAAACAAGCAGAACCCTTTCAAAAGTTCATTAACTTCAAAACACACTCGAGACCTAGACTTGCATACATTGGTCCTATTTCGGCTTCATCATCAACACTTTATTCCCTGTCAGCCGACACGAAACTTGGTCTCAATCTGTCTCCATTGCCATCAGTTGGTCTATTTATTCAAAAATTGCTCTGAGAGCCGATTGTCCGAATCGGCTGTTGGCCCTCGTTGAAAACGTTTACAGGACCTGCTTCTCAAGCTCTCCCAGAAAAGCACTCAACGCCATCATACTCCCAACAGATAGGCTATGTATTAGCAATACTCACTGAATCATCGGCATGGACGATTTCGATGTCATCTCCGATCCACTGGATAAGGAATTGATGCATAGTTGATGGCACACAGCAGTTTGCATGTATCCAATCTCTTCCCAATAGCAAACTGTATGCCCCCTTGCCATCAATGACGAAAAAGGTAGTGATCAAGGTTTTAGTCCCAATCGTTAACTCAACATGGACTACCCCCCGAGTATCAGAAGAATTGCCAGCAAAGTCTCTCAACACCATGTCGGTCTTCAGCAAATCTTCACTTGCCATCCCAAGTTTCCTGAAGGTGGTATACGGCATGATATTTATGGCAGCCCCTCCATCAACGAACATCTTAGTCAATGGCTTGCCATTAACATAGCCCTCATATACAATGGCTTCAGGTGTCGATGCTTAGCTGGTTTATCGAATATTGCACTTTGAGCCAAGACAAGATGAGCCAACAACTCTTGGAATTCATCTTCATCAAAGTCTGAATATACTTCGTCTTGGACATCCTGTTCTTCGGGAGCTATAAATTCTGACGGAAGAAAGAAAGCCATCCACGCGTCAGCCGAACAATCATCTCCATCCGGCTTCTCCTTGGGGCGCCAAACTCGCTTTACTTTGGCATTTGCTTGTTCTAGCTCTCTATTTCTTAGGCGTTGCACCCTCCTTTTCTGGCTTTTCCTCAATCCTGGTGGACACCACTATCCTCTCTGCCAGACATACTCGCGTTACTCTTCTTCCTCAGCGCAAGCCCAACCTTGATCGGTCAATCCTCTTTCCTGCCGATCTTCGGAATCATTTATTTTTACGCGCCGATCGTCCTCAGGGATTCGTGCCCCAAGCCTCTCATGGACAGATCGGCGGTTGACTCGAGACTGCATATACTCGGAGTACTGATTACTGCACTCAGGGCAGTTGTTCTTAACAGGCAGCTCCAAGCCTTCGTTCCAACAAAACTGGAAGAACGAGCATTCCCAATGAGACTGTTCTTGTTCCTTCGTATCTTCCCGCTCTTCCTGGTACATCTCTTCTTCGTACCTTTGTTGCTTCTCCTGGAACTTCTGCTCTTCATAAAGTCTCTGCCTCTGTTACCGGTCCTGTTCCCGATGCCATTTATTCAACAAGATGCGCGTCGTGACCCTGGGTCTGGAAGTTCCACCCGTCTCAGTTCGGCTATTTTGGAACCGAACCCTCTGCTGGAGCTCTCTCTCTGTAATCTGCCGATCAGGGTCAATGACACCAGCCTCCTTCACTCTGTTAGAGGTTAACACTCTCATTTTACCCTTATCCCTGGGGTCAGCTGCATTGATCATATTAATAGAGAAGGACACAGTGTTCTGTCCAAAAGGGCTACCATCAATTTTCATCTTTCCATCAAACCTCAGATGCCCGTCCTGGATAGCTTTCCGGATCCGCACTCTGAACACTCGACAATCGTTTATGGAGTGGGATCTAGTATTGTGAAAACCGCAATATTTCTTGTCCTTGACCCCTTCAGGATGCAGCATAGGATGACCTTCCGGTAACTTAATGCGTCCTTCCTTCAACAAATATTCAAATAATTTATTTGACATGGAAACATCAAAGTCATAAGTACCTTTCTGCTGCCTCAGCCACCGTTGGTTGACTTGAGTCGGCTCCTTATCCTAGACTATCTCGGCTGCAGCTACTTCATCTTCATCATTGTACTCAGTAGCTTCTTCTAGGAAAGCCTGATACATCTTGGCAGCCACATCACCCTTCTGGAACTGATTATTCCTCTTGAATCCCTGGGCTTGATTACTCATCGTTGCCAACCTTTGTGATAACTGCCCGAGGTCCTCAAATTCCATGCCGAATAGCCTCTCCTTGATACTCGGCAACATGCCGGCTATGGCTATCTCCGGCAGTTGATCATCCGGCAAATTCAGAGAATAACAAAGATTCTTGGTTTCCCTGAATCGGCGCAAATATTCTTGTGGCGTCTCGCCAGGTTTCATCCTCAAGCTCATGAGATCGACCAACTTCTTCTCGCTGGTACCCATAAAGAAATAAGAATGGAATTTCTTCTCCAGCTCCGCCCATGTATTGATAGAATTTGCTGGCACAGAGGAGAACGACAAGAAGGCTGGTCCTCTTAATGACAACGGGAAGTATCGAATCCTCCAAGCTTCATCTGTAGATGCTTCTCCGAGTTGCATCAAGTAGCGGCCGATGTGCTCTATAGTACTGGTGTCATCCTGGCCTGAAAACTTGGTGAAATCAGTAGGAGGCTTCACCCTTGGAAGAAGAGCTACCCGATTGTACCACTCTGGATAGGGGGACTTGTATGTGTAAGTTTGATTTTTAGGCTTCAGGCCGAATTGATTTTGCATCATATCAGCCATCTTATGCATGATGAGGTCAACATTTGGATCAGGAGCTGCTTGTGCCTGCCCCCCAGGATGTAGCCCTGCCGATCTCTTATTGCCCAGATTTGGAAGAGCATTAATTGAGCTATAATCGATGAACTCATGATATCCATCTCCAAACATATTCTTCTGCATCCTGTTCGCTGGAGGAGACACTTTAGAAGCAGATTGCGGGACATTCCCTGTCGTGCCGAATGCGAGCTAGTCATAGGTCTGAGGAGGTTGCTGCGTCTCATGAGGAACCATCCCACCTGTGCTTGGGCCAGCTCCGCCCTCTCCTGCGATCCTTTGACGTTGAGGTACTGGGAACAACAACGGCCCTTGCATCGGACCAACAGTTTCTTCAAAGCATTTATCCACGGCTGGACTGAAAGCATTGACCATGATAGCGCGAAAAGTGTTTAGGAAAGCCGACTGATGGTTGGTTACCGCTTCTGATACAACCTTATGCATCATTTCAGTCATCTTCCGAATAGCTTCTTCTTCACTGTGTGTATCAGGTTGATGGTGAGGAAGAATCTTTGGGAACTCCTACTTCTGGAAGACCTTGCCGCTCTTGTTCTTGGAGAAAGACGCCAGGCACTTGCGCTGGAATTCATCGCAAGCCTGTTGTACCAAGCTTTTCGACTCTAGCGGCAAGTCATCCATGATCACGTCCAGAATTTGATCATCGTTGATCTCAGACATCTTGAAATGAAGTGGTCCCACCAGGCGTGCCAAAAAGTGTGTTGACACAAAAAGTGACACCTTGCGCCAAGGCACACAGCAAGCCGAACGAGCCTAGCTTCAATCAGGTGCCCGGAGTATGCTGAATCCGGAGACGTGCCAGTCGGTTTGACCTGAAAACCAACAAGGGATAAAGCGTGAGAATACCTCTGGAACATGCTCGGTAAAACTAGACAGTTCCATTTGTACGGCTTTGAAAGCCAGTCGCGATGGCACACAGCTATAGAAGTTGTCTGTCAGAGCATGTTTACAAAGCCATTCGGCAAATACGAGAACAGAACATGTGAAGCATATTAACTGCCGAATGCAAAAGGAAGACATGCTTGAACGAATCAAAGATATTATAAACAGGCAACTTGCAAGAATAGATCTATTCAAATAACACGTGCATAGGCTAATCCAACTAATCTGCCGCACGTTTAGTCTTCATAAACCCATCAAGCATAAACTTAAGCGAAGCTAATCCACCGCATGATACCACTTGCTATAAATCTATACCACTTCTTATAATTAGATTAATCCACCGCATAATACAATCTAATTATAACAAGCTAAAAGCAGGCATATATTTGAATAGATCTATAAAAGCTCAATACTCGTGTAAGCATAACCAAAATCAGCAAACTAGACGAATTGGGATCCATGAAGAAGGAACATACAAGCAAGCATGATCAAACTAATCTAAAACCTGCATCTATCGCACGACACCCAGTTCTATCAAAGCATAAACATGATTGACATGTATGAACCCACAACATGTGACAACCTAGATTGAAAGCTGATTCGGCCATCATGATATTATGATTAGCAAAGCTCAACCAAACTTGTGAAACAAAGCCGAATAGAGATCAATCTAGATTGGGCAAAAGAGTGCTACAAGAATTAAATAAATAAAACACATAACACATGATACCTTAATGAATCTACTAGATCTGCCAAATCTAATAGAGCCGATAACTATTTTTACTCATGTCTTAATCCGCCGCACGATACAAGGCATAAGCAAAAACTTCCCGTCATAAGCTTAAATCCGTCGTACGATACTAAGCTTAACATACGAGACTGCTTGCATCATATCTAAATCCACTGCATGATACTAGACATGATAACAAGGTTGCCGGTACTTACGGAGGTCGACGGATCGATGGTTCTTCTCGAAGGACTCGACGACACGACTTAGGGACTCGAAGATGGCACGGGGCCGGTTTGTATTGATATGGTTGTGAACAATTTTACAATGGTCGAGGGTTTATATTTATACCCTGGACGAAATACGAGTCCTAAACGATTACGATAATAGAATATGGAAAAATACAAATATTTCTCCAAATCCCTTCGGCATCCTTCATTGTCGCATGTCTTCTCGTGCAAGCCGGCTTCATCTGCAACATCCATCTCCCGAATGAAACCACCTCTCTGCAAGATAGCCGACCGCACAGACATTCATCGAAACCCTGAGGACCAAATAGTCGTCTAATTGCTTGCTGAATCCCTTCTTCTCTGCTGGCTAGGTCCATCTGTCATATTCTTGCACGTGCGAAAATCTGGTGTCAACAGAGCTGTTGCCTTTCGATGATCATGAGAGAGCTTTGAAGCTTTTGCATACTCTTGATCGATCGGTGTGGGATTCCAAGGTTCAGGCGATCATCGAATCGCCTAACTATGAGACCCTCACGTGCGATGAGCTCTTTAGTAAGCTCAAGTCCAGTGAGATTGACGCCATGGAGAGGGCTTCCTATGAAAATCCTTCTGGCCCGTCGATGGCTTTGGTTTCTGGCTCTTCTGCTAACCCCTCTGGAGGCTTTGCACTCTCTTCTCTTCTTTCTGTCACAGAGGAGCAGCTGAAGTTCATGGGGGATGACGAGTTCGCATTGCTCGCCAACCGGTTCTCGTGGTTCCACAACAACCGCATGAACCGTCACCGCGGAGGAGGACGTTCGGGATGCTTCGAGTGCGGCGACCCCAACCACTTCATCGCTAATTGCCCAAAGAAGAACAAGCAGACCTTCGGCAAGGCAGATCATGGGCACAAGTACGACTCCGGCAAGCGCAAGGAGAAGTATGTCCTCGCGAAGCACAAGCAGAAGGGCGGCTTCGACAAGGAGTACATCAAGACGAAGTACTTGGAGAAGGCCCAGGCTTAGCAGCGTGCGTTCTTCACCACGCTCAGCGACATCGATGACTCGAATGACGGCTCCGCTTCCTCAAGCGACGACGAGTCCGAGAAGAAGAAGAGGATTGAGAACAAGCTGAACGGCCTCTGCTTCTTCGCTGACGACAACAGCTTCTGCACCATGGCCCTCGGCAAGGAGGTCGACGGCGAGCTGGTGGACACTCCTCGGAACGATGACGATGATGACGACACCTCCCAGGTATCTCAGACCCCCGACGAGCTTTCTGCTGAGGTCGAGAAGCTTACTGCCGCGCTCCTTAGTCAGGATAAGTTGCTTAGGCGTGCTGCTAGAGAGCGCAAGGAGTTAAGGCAGAAGTTGGAGGATACGGTGAAGGAACTTGAATCTGTCAAGTCCACCGTAGTTGTTACCGAGGAGGAGGAGTGTGAGATGTGCACCATACACATGACTGACCTTCTCACTTTGAGAAGCAAGTATGCTGTGTTGGTAGGAGAGGTGGATGAGCTGAAGGCGAGATCTTCGCTGTTGGGTGCGTGCAAGACTTGTGCGGGCTTGCAATCTGAGTTGGCAGAGAAGAATGCCAAGATTGTGTCTCTTGAAGAGGCCAACTCAGGTAGCACATGTGTGGCTAGGTGTGTTCTTTGTGAGGGTTTGGAGATGGAGATCGCTAATGTGAAGCATGACAAGATGCAAACCGAGGAGGAAAACGCATACCTTCGGACCATCTTGTCATGGGTGTCTAGCGGTGAGCCATAGCTCGGGATGATGATCTCCCAATTCAAGCGAGCTGCTGGAGGTCCAGGTGTAGGTTTTGCTCCGGGTGTTGAAGGTTCTTCTTTTGGCAAGATTGGAGAGTCGAGTGGTCTTAACCCATGTGAGAAGCCCAACTCCACCACTACTCCCAAGCTTACTAAGATTCCACCCAAAGAGCCTTTCAAGCATAACACCAAGGATGGGGTCTTTGTTGAACCTCCGAGAGCTCCACTCAAGAAACAATCGTGGGCTCCCAAACCAAACCACCTCAAGAACAAGCTGGACACCATGCCACCCATCCAGGAGGAGCTTATGCCACAGAAGGGCATATTGATCCACACCCACTACCGTGAGTACCAACAACCCCCTTTGAGAGCGGTGAGGTACCATTGTGAGCACTGTGGGAGAGATGGTCACTTGAGTGAGTTCTGCTTTCGGCGTAAGAGAGAGGCGCGCCGTGCAAAGGAGATGAACAACATGGACATGTACCATCCTTTCCATGATGTACATTTGTCGAATGTTCAGAGGCGCGCTGTTAGGCCTAGAGGTCCAAAACCTCAAGTTCCTAGGCCTAGGCAGCGGAGAGGACGTGCCCAGCGGGAGCCTGCAGTTGTAGGCTATGGACCCTGTGGCGGTGGCGTTGTAGTTGAGCGTTTTCCCCCACCGCGTTTTGAGTATCGCGATGGACGCTCCTCCCTTAGCGGACCACGTTTTCCTCTATGTGGTGATCTCTCTTCTCGTAGGCGTGCTAGGAATGGTTTTTCTGCTAACCGTTCTTTTGAGCAGCCAGCATAACACTGGTATTCCCCTTACTTCACTAACCCCAGTGTTGGACCGTATGCTCACCCTATGTCTTTTTATTGACGTAGGTAAAACGATTGAAGAACGTTTGGTTGGTGGATTCCGGTTGTTCGAGGCATATGACCGGAAACGCCAAGTGGTTCTCCAGTCTTAGTCCTGTTGCCAGAAAGGAATTTATCACCTTCGGCGACAATAGTAAAGGTAAGGTGTTGTCTCGTGGGTCCGTGTGGGTTAATGAGCACTTTGTGTTGCGTGATGTTGCTCTTGTTTCTAACCTGCATTTCAACCTTCTCTCTGTTTTGCAACTTTTTGATGATGACTATGAGATTCGTTTTAAACCGAATCTCAGTCGCATTTTAGATCCTCAGGGCAATCTTATATGTTTGATTTCTCCTTTTGGGAAAGTTTTTCGCGTGAATTTCTCGGAGTCGTTTGGATTTTCTCGCTGTCTTGTGGCTGGTCCTTCTCCCTCTGATCTTTGGAAGTGGCATAGGAGGCTCGGTCACTTAAGCTTCGACTTGCTTGCAAGACATAGCTCACTTGGCCTAATCCGAGGATTGCCCAAGTTGTCCATGGAGAAGGACCTTGTTTGCCATTCTTGTAGACATGGGAAGATGGTCGCCGCTCCCCACCATCCAGTGACTCAGGTCATGACACAGCGCCCTGGAGAGCTTTTACACATGGACCTTGTTGGTCCGGCTCGGGTGAGCTCGGTTGGGGGTAAGTGGTATGTTTTGGTCGTTGTTGACGATTTTTTGAGATATTCATGGGTCTTCTTTTTGACTGAGAAGACAGAGACTTTCTCCTTTGCTCACAATCTGATTTTGCATCGTCAGAACGAGTTCCCTATGAACTCGATGCGAGCGATTCATAGTGATAATGGTTCCAAGTTTAAGAATTCGAATTTTGAGAAGTTTTGTAACTCTTTGGGTTTGGAGCATCAGTTTTCTTCCCCCTACACACCGCCACAGAATGGTGTTGTAGAGAGGAAGAATCGAAACCTTGTAGAGATGGCCAGGACCATGCTCGATGAGCATAGGACTCCTAGGCGATATTGTGCCGAAGCTATGAACACTGCATGCTGTATTTCCAATCGCATTTTATGAGTTGCCACTGTTTTATACTTAAGAAAGGCAACCTGGACAAATTCGAGTCTCGTTCTTCTGACGGTGTATTTTTGGGTTATGGCACTCACACTCGAGCTTATCGTGTACTTAACCTTGATACTAACCGAGTCATGGAGACATCCGATGTCACCTTCGACGAGACCATGGTTTGTCCTTCTTCTCGTTTTGAGCGTGCAGGTGATCATGAGGTCGGTGAACCTATTTTTGATGATGAGGACGAGGATGCTGAAGGCATGGGTGACCCAGCATCGCCTCCACCTGCTGTGCCGCAAAGAGCGGCTTCTACTATGACTCACGGCCCCAACACTTCTTCTTGGGGGCCGTGGGATCCGCCACCTCGAGCGGTACCTTTTGTACCCGAGGGGGCACCAACTGCTGTTGAGGGGGAGATCACTTCTGCTAGGGAAGCGCCACGACACATTCAGCGCCAACACCCGCCTCAACAGATGATCGACAGCATCGACAAACATGTCACTCGGTCCAGGTCACAACACATTTCTCACTTTGCTCATTCTGCTTTTGTTGCTGATTTTGAACCCCGAGATGTTGGACACGCTTTGACGGATCCGGATTGGGTCAATGCCATGCATGAGGAGTTAGAGAACTTTGAGCGAAATCAGGTTTGGGTTTTAGGTGCACCTCCTCCAGATTGTAATCCTATTGGGACAAAATGGGTTTTCAAAAACAAACAAGGAGAGGATGGCCACATTATGAGAAACAAGGCCAGACTTGTAGCGAAGGATTCTAGTCAGAAGGAGGGGACAGACTATGAGGAGACTTTTTCTCTTGTAGCTCGTTTGGAGGCTATTAGGATACTCTTGGCTTTTGCTGCATCCAAAAGGTTTAAACTTTTTCAAATGCATGTCAAGAGTGCCTTCTTAAACAGCTACATAGAAGAAGAGGTTTATGTTGAACAACCCCCCGGTTTTGAAAATCCCAAGTTTCCAAACCATGTTTTTAAACTCCACAAAGCTTTATATGGTTTGAAACAAGCCCCTAGAGCCTAGTATGATAGATTGAAAACCTTCCTGCTAGCTAAGGGTTTTAAAATGGGATGTGTGGATAAAACGCTTTTTCTCCTCAAGCAAGGCAACGACACTCTCTTGGTCCAGATTTACGTGGATGATATCATTTTCGGTGGTTCTTCTCACGCTTTGGTTGCCAAGTTTGCAGATTTAATGAGCAGGGAGTTCGAGATGAGCATGATGGGCGAGTTGACATTCTTTCTCGGGTTGCAATTTAAGCAATCCCGAGAAGGGACGTTTGTGCACCAGGGCAAGTACACCAAAGACTTGCTGAAGAAGTTCGATATGGGTGAGGCCAAGCCTCTTCCAATACACATGTCGACCACGACGGCCCTGGATGCGGACAAGGATGGAGAAGTTGTGGACCAGAAGGAGTACCGAAGCATGATCGGGTCGCTGCTCTACCTGACGGCGACACGCCCGGACATCCAGTTCGCGGTGTGTTTGTGCGCACGCTTTCAGGCGTCGCCTCTCACTTCTCACCGTCAGGCAGTGAAGCGCATTTTCAGGCACCTTCGTTTCACACCTGAGTTCAGGATTTGGTATTCAGCTTCCTCCACCCTCTCCTTTTGCAGTTATTCCGATGCCGACTTTGCTGGTTGTCGTATTGAGCGCAAGTCCACTTCTGGGACTTGCCAGTTTATTGGTTCCTCTCTTGTATCTTGGTCTTCGCGCAAGCAGTCTAGTGTCGCTCAGTCTACCACAGAGGCTGAATATGTTGCTGCGGCTAGCTGCTG
The DNA here is from genome assembly GCA_009763385.1 of Coix lacryma-jobi var. lacryma-jobi. Classification (NCBI taxonomy): domain Eukaryota; kingdom Viridiplantae; phylum Streptophyta; class Magnoliopsida; order Poales; family Poaceae; genus Coix; species Coix lacryma-jobi. The sequence continues at coordinate 103,603,383 of CM019825.1, forward strand.
TTCCCAGTTGCTTTGGATGATGGCCACTTTGCGTGATTTTGGTCTGAGCTTTTGTCGCGTGCCTTTGCTTTGTGACAGCACGAGTGCTATTAGCGTTCCTAAGAACCCCGTGCTTCACTCGAAGACCAAACACATTGATGTGTGCTTTCATTTTCTGCGAGACCACCAAGAGAAGGGTGATATCGACCTTTGCCATGTCGATACTCATCATCAGTTGGCTGATATTTTCACCAAGCCTTTAGACGAATCAACCTTTAATCGGTTGAGGGGTGAGCTTGGTGTGTGTTTCCCCTTTTAGATGGGAGAAACATTTTGGTTCTTGTACTATAAACTGACTCATTTTTCGTTTGTCTTTGTTTTCTTTTGCATTTCAGCATACACTATTACATTCTGAGCTTCATGTATATAATCTTTAAGAATGGAATTATGCTCTGTTTAGTATGCTCCGATGCTTATGTTGATGAATGTAGCTTATGCTCTTTCTGATCACTGATACATGTTGTGAGCTGAGCTATTTTTGAATGGTGAACCTGCTTAATGAATTTAAAATCTAAAAATGTTCACAATTGAGATGTGCAACTAGCATGTGTATGATGTGTTGAGTTCACTCATGCTTTTCATATATGCTAGGTTGCTATGTCTCTAGTTCTGAGTCATTCACTTGCTTGGTCTGTTCATATCCTGTCAATAAAATTTGAACCAAGTGTTAAGTAAATTGAAAAGATCGAGATGGGATTGCTTGTCAACACATCACGGTATCGAGATTGTTTCTCATTGCACATTTGAGTTAAACTTGAGCCATGTAGTGTATGACCAAAACCGATGCTTCAAGCTTCTGATTGCTTTTGCATAGGCTTAGCTTGGTTGAAAAGTTAGGCAATGACAAGCTTCCATCCTCTCGCAGTCACATGCTGAATTCTTAACTTGTGAAATTTCACCGCTGCAACTCCGATTAAAATTTGAATTCACAAGTGTATGTTTCATTCTATAGCATGATGTTTGAACTTTGCTAGGGCTAGTTCACCTTGTATACATGCTTAGCACTTGTCTGAATTCCTGTCTATACATGTAGTGCTATTTTGATGGTGAATACCTTTTTGGCTAAAAACTGCTCACCATGCTCACTTGTTCATATTTCGTATTTATTGATTAGTTTGAGCCTTTGCTAGCATGAGTGCTTAGATGAGTCATTGGAGTTATACTGTGTAGAGCATCCTTGCAATCTTTGGACTATATTCCTAAAGCTACTAACTTGCATTCGGACTCATATGCATTTTGGAAGGGGGAGCTTGTTGGCACTTTTGGTGGTGCATTATCCAAGGGGGAGAGATTTTACTCGATAGTGCATGCCTTTTCTTGATAAGTGCATTTTCAACTAAGGGGAGATATATATTACAAATCACGAGTACCTTCTGTGTTCAACTAAGGGGGAGATACTATTTCATAAATTTTCAAATCTTGTGCTTTCCGAGTTGGACCAAAGGGGGATTTTCCTGGTTGTGTGCACTATTCGAGGGGGAGTTTGCTGCTTCTTGTTGGCCGTAAGATTTTCGTATCGAGCGATCTTGCTAGTTGTGTTGAGCCTCTGTGCCTCTATCTTGAGGGACTAGCATTTTGCTTCAATTTCTCAATTGGTATTTGCTAGCGGTGTTGAGCCCGTTCTACCGCTTCTTGAGGGCTAGCTTTGCTTTGCTTGGTTGCGTCGATCCATTGCCCATGTCTTTGGGAACCAAGCTGTCTTGCTCTTTCCACTTGACCTTCTTCGGCTTTGCTATGCTTTTGGGTCATTTGGTCGAGTTCACTCTCCTTCCTTCTTCTTTCTTCTATTCTATTATGATTTCTGTGTAGTTGACAATGCACTCGTCAAGGGGGAGATTGCGGATACATGGGTGTATGCCGAGTCTCGAGTGATGAGTGATTGTCAATGGGTTTGATCGCATGTTCTTTGGCTTGTGTTGTGCAGGTGTCGAGCACGAAGACAGTGATCAAGGGCAAGGTGAAGGTCAAGTAGAGACGTGCCATGCCGACGGACCGGGAGCGGTGAAGGGCGGACGTGAGGCTTGGACTGAGGGACCGGTGGCCTGAGGATCAGCTGTGGTGGCTGATAGCCTGGGACAGCGACGAGCGGAGACTTGCGGGACATGGTGTTGCTCGGGTCGAGGACCTGGGGACACGTGTTGGTGGACGGGGTGCACGGGCGGTGCATCCCCTCTACAGTTCCGATTTGGTGGTTGAGCCACAGAAAAACCACCGGGTGGACGGTTTCCAGGTTTGGGCCACAAAACCTGGGTGTGCTGCGGGTTTCCGAGTTTGGGCCACAAAACTCGGGCTAAGGACGGTTTCCAGGTTTGGCCCTCAAAACCTGGGCTCTGGTGGGTTTCCTGGTTTCGGCCTCAAAACCAGGGGATGGACTTGGAGGCTGGTTTCCCGGTTTGGGCCTCAAAACTTGGGGTGGACGTGAAGGCCTGGTTTCCCGGTTTCGGCCACAAAACCGGGGGTCCAGAGCGAGGGCGGCACGTGGCGGCAAACGGGAGGTTGCGTCGAGGCAACGCTATGAGTTGTGCGGGCGTGGCCGTCGGATCACCACCTACCTTGAGTTGGTCCAGAATAACCTTAGGTTTTAGCTGGTTCGCTCTGTAAATTAGAGAGGGGTAGAGTAGGAATTAGAATTAGGATAAGTAGAGGGAGACACCCTCCTCCCATTCTATCTCAGTCATTTGCTCTTTGCTTCTAGGGTTTCCTGCTCTCCCAATCCCCTGCTGTAGCTAGCTGAGATCCGCAGAGAACCATACCTCTGTGTACTGGAGATTTTGAGGAAGTGAGGCCGTAACTTCACTGTTGTAGCGTGTGGTAGCCACATAGTTGTAGATCGATGATTTGATTCGCATTTTCTTCGTGTTCTTCGCGTTCTTCGTTTCTCCGCGATTTTCCCGTCACTCGATCTCCCTCCCTATTGCGTCTTTGCGAAATTCGTTTGAATGAACTTGTTCTTTATAGTGAGGAGATCATTTCCACCAAAGGAATTCATCTAACTCCTCACGAACAAGTAGATCGGGTTGATTTCATTTTCGTGGCGCTTTTTCGTTTATACTCCTCCCCTTTTGATTTCCCGGTAATTGAATCGATTTGAGTGGATGATTTCTTGGGGATAGTCTCTTAACTACCTCGTGATCATCTACTCCAAGTTTGAGAACGTGGGATTGAGTTTTGATTCGGATTTGGGAAGAATAGTGTGAGGGGCGACCGAAATCGCCCTCACTGGGAGGTCGCGGACAGTCCACCGTTCCTCCCGCGGACAGTCCGCACATCGGGGAAACGCCAGATCAGTGGCTGTGTTCTTCGAGTGCTTTACTGTTCCTTGACCGGTGGACAGTCCGCCGTTGGTTTTCACGGACAGTCCGGGAAGGGTCCAGGGAACTTCAGCAGCACTGTTGTTTTGCTCTTTTGACCGGCGGACAGTCCGCCATGCCCTCGCGTACAGTCCGCAGTAGGGGCGGACAGTCTGGGACCCCAGGGCCGGACAGTCCGGGATTTGGCTGAAGCTTCCCTTTTAGCGCGTTTGCTCTCCCGGCTTCTTCGCTTGATTTTCGGACTTCTCGTTTGGCCCTAGAGTTGACCAAGGAACGTCTCTAGGTTTCTTTGCTACCTGTTAGCATAGATACTTGGGGATTTCTTGACGTAGCCATCTATCTACGTTCGGGACTTGGTTTTTGGGGATCAAACTCGCTCCGGTGTTTTTGCCGTTTGGTTTGCTATCGTTTTGTGGTGCTCCGCTGTGATCCTAGGGATCATCCACCCTCTTCCAAGGGTCATGAGTATCACAGTTTCGATCAAAGCTTTTGGGGTTGATTTTGGGACAAAAGGCCAAAGTTTCGAAGAGAAATTTTTGAGCTCCCATTCACCCCCCTCTGGTCACCTTGCTATTGCATTCTTGGTCCTTCAACAAGAGCCATGGACGGGGCAGAAGGATTCTCATAAGAAGCCCTCGTCATGGCGTCGATCTCACTCGACTTCAGCTTGCTAAAAAGAACATCGCAAGTGAGAGTCTCATAGTTAGGTGATTCGATGATCGCCTGAACCTTGGAATCCCACACCGATCGATCAAGAGTATGGAGTAGCTTGAGAGCTCTGTCATGATCGTCATATGGCAAAAGCTCTTTGTTAGCACGCATCTTGTTGAGAATCACCTGAAAGCGAGCGAATAAACTTTATATGATCTTGCCAGGCATGTGTCGACAGTTCTCATACCCACGCTTGTGCGAGTCGTAGAGACGGGTTTTGACTTGAGTGGTTACCTCATGAAAATGCATGAGAGTCTCCCAAATCTCCTGAGCCGTAGTGAGATGAGAAACGCGATCAAACTCAGACATGCTCAAACAAGAGAACAAAGTGTTACGAGCCCGGCTACTGGCATCATGCTTATCGACGTGCTAAGGGGTCACACATGCAGCCAGGACAACGTACGCAGGGTCATTGCAAATGTCCCAAACTGAAGCACCCATGCTCTGAAGATAGGCCGACATACGTATCTTCCAATACGTATAGTTCATCCCATCGAAGAACGGCGGTTTCCAACGCCGCGATCCATGTCGCCTTCCGTGGATCTGGAACCGGCTAAGGTCTAAGATCCTTAACCCACTCCGATACCAATTGAAGGACCGAGAAAGCTAAACACAGGCAACCAGAGGGGGGGTTGAATGGGAGCCTTAAAATTTCTCTAAAAACTTTGGCCAGTGTCCGAAAAATCAGCCCCGAAAGCTTCACACACCAACGTGATGCCCACGACTCTCGAAAAGAGAGTGGATGATCCCTAGGATCACATCGAGGCACCACAGAAGAGAGCAAGTCAACACTCACAAACACATAGTTGAGATAACACCCAAAAACCGAACCCCGGAGTGTAGATGGAAGGCTAGCTCGAGATTCCTCCAAATACCTATGTCAACCCGTGGCAAAGATACCTAGAGAGGTTTCTTGGTGAACTCTAGGAGCAAACGAGAAGTACGAAAGCAAAGCCGAAAAATGGGAGATCAAACGTACTAAATAGTGACTAGCATCCCAGGCCCGGATTGTTCGCGGTCCTTGTCTCGGACTGTCTGCCCAACGCCGGACTATCCGTAGTCACTTGGCGGACTGTCTGCTGGCCAAATATGCAAAACAACACTGTTGCTGAACTTCCCTGGTCAGGTCCCGGACTGTCTGCGCCTGTGACAGCGGATTGTCCGCCGGTACCCTGACGGCCAAACACCGAGACGAACAGCCACTGGTATGGCTGACTCCCGATGCCTGGACTATCCGCGCCCCTGGTGGTGGACTGTCCGCGACTGTGTAGAGAAGGCGAAAAATTTCGCCTCTGTCCCAAATCCAAACCAAATCGAAACCACTCGATTCCAAACTTGGAGAAGATGATCTCTAGGTAGTTGGAGGACTAATCCTAGAAAATCAACCGCTCAAACAATCTCAAACTCCAGGAAATCAAAGGGATTGGTGCAAGAACGAAAAAGTCTCCATGAAACTTGAAACGACCCGATCTACTTGCTCGTGAGGATTCAGACAAATTCCTTCGGTGAAAGTGATGCTCTCACGATAAAGATCGAGTAGAAACAAACGGATTGAAAAACAAGTCACCGTAGAGAGAGATCAAGCCATAGGAAATTCGGGCAGAAAAGAGGGACGCGAAGAACACAACAAGAATGTGAAATCCACTCCAAAAATTCAGCCGAAAATACTCCCCACGAGGAGACAACGGGATTACGGCCCCCTTTCTTGAAAATCCAAAAACACAAAGGTATTGTGGCACTCTGCGGATCTCAGTAGCTACAGTAGAGGAATGGGGAGACAGAAAACCCTAGGTGGAAAACTATAAATGACTGAGATAGGGAGAGGTGGGTGTCTCCCTCTACTTAGGCTAACATTATTCCCACCCTACCCCTACTGATACAGTGAGCGAACCAGCTAAAACCAAAGGCTATTCTGGACCAGCTCGAAGTTGTAGTCGATCCGACGGCCACGCCCGCACATCTGGTAGCTTCGCCTTGATGCAACCTCACCAGATGCCGCCACGTGCCATCGCCGTCTGGCATATCTCCTCGAGACCTCCGCCGCTGGTTTTTAGGCCCAAACCAGCAAACCGTCCACCCTGAGTTTTGTGGCTCAAACTCAGAAACCCAGCAGCGCCCAGGTTTTCAGGCCCAAATCTAGAAACCGTCCGTCAGCCCGAGTTTTGAGGCCCAAACTCAGAAACCGGTCATCCAGTGGTTTTTCTAGGGCTCTACCACCAAACCCAAGCTGTAGAGGGATGCACCATCCGTGCACCCCGTCCACCGACATGTGTCCTCAGGTCCAGGACTCGAACCACACCGTGTCCCGCAAGTCTCCGCTCGTCGCTGTCCCAGCATGTCAGCCACCACGGCTGATCCTCCGGACACCATTCCGTCAGTCCAAGTCTGAGTCTACCTTTCGCCGCCTTTGGTCCATCAGCACGACACTCCAGCACTTGACCTTCACCTTGCCTTCGATCACCGTCTCCGAGCTCGACACCTGCACAACACAAGCCAAAAAACATGTGCATCAAATCCATTGACAATTACTCATCACAGGACCCAGATCACAGCCTGTGCATCCTCACCATCAAACCCAACATAGTGAAAATACTGAGGAATTCAACGTCCATACCTGTGTCTCGCAGAAGTCGTGGGTCGTAGATAGGCGTCATCCTGAATGTTCTATTCTTAATGCTTCTAAATTTGGCCTTCTCCTCACTCCCTTGCAACTTGATGTCCTTCTCCTCCATTAACACATTCATACCTTTGGAAGTAGAGCAAAACGAGGACACTTGTGAGGGCGCTGGTGAATCAACGTCCATGTCTGAATTTTCTCTCGAGCTACTCCTCATGAGACATCCAAGTCCGATCTTTCCGAAGAAGGACTTTTTGTGACTCATCCTGTTGAACAGAGAAAAACAAACAACCACACAAGAACAGACTATATAACGGGTTAGAAAATATAAAAAGTTAGTGGTTAGTCGTTCTCAAGTCAATCGTCTGGAGGTTAGTTTATCAAGAGAGTTGTTATGTTTAATTTGGACAACACTACTCTTCTTTAAAACTTGATCTCTACTCAATTTGAGAACTCCCCACCCTCCTACTTTCTCTTCCCTACTAAACTCTTCCTTCTCTCTTGGTTTCTACACTCTTGGTTGAAGGATTAAGCTAGCAAATAGATTTCAAAACGAATTCTGCTGAAAGGAGTGGATTGGAAGGCTGGTGAGTGAGTGTAGAATGCCATGGGAGGTGGCAATTTGTAGCGGAGGCCAGTCCAAAAGCTTCAACATGCACTTTTCCAAAAGCTTTCCTTTCCTGATGCCGAATATGCACTTTTTCGGGTTAAGCTTCAACATGCTTTTTCTGAGATTGTCAAAATTCTCGAGCAGATCTGCTTGATGGTCTTCTTTTTTGTCACTTTTGACGACAATGTCATTGACATAAGCCAGCAAGTTCTTCTTCTACTTTTGGTCTTCGAATACATTATCTGTCATTCTTGAGATTGTTGGGCCAGCGTTTCTGAGCCCTTCCGGCATTTGCCGATAGCAATACGTGTTGGTAGGTGTGATGAAGCTTGTATTTTCCTCATCCTCTGGGTGTTACCATATCTAGTGGTAACCTGAAAACAATCCAACAAACTCATTATTTCACAACCTGTGGCGATATCGACAAGCTCGTCGATACGCGGCAGTGAGTATGGATCCTTCAGGCAACACTTATTGAGGTCGGTGAAATCAACACACATTCTCCACATTCCATTCTTCTTCTTTACCAAGACCACATTCGCTAGCCATTCCGGATATTGAACCAGTCGTATTACACCGGCATCAAGCAATCTTTGCACCTCTACTTTTGCTGCATCAGCCCTTTCAGTTGACATCTTCCTTAACTTTTGCTTTTGGGGTTTAGAGCCTTCTGCTATGTTTAGGCAATGATGAGCTAAATCCCTGCTGACTCCTTGCAGGTCATTTGTCGAACATGCGAAAATGTCACCATTTTCGATTAAGAAAGAAACCAACTCCTTGTTCTCCTCTTCTAACAAGCTCGCACCCATGTGAACGCTCGTTTCCGGCCTAGCTTCCGCTAATGGCATCCTTATCATTTCCTCAGCAGCATTTATGGCGTAGAGCTCATGGTTTGTGTTTACACCAGATTTTGGATCGAAAGGAAATTTCCATTTTTGTGAACACAAGCGGCTGACTTATTAAAGAAAATCGGTCAAAATAAAAGAAAAGAGAAGTTTGTTCGGGTCAAGGCACGACCAGGGAATTCACATGGACCAGGCTTTACGGGCTTAGACTCAGCGGGCTCAGAAGACGTGTCGGGTTTGTGTTGGGGTCCGGATCATCTTTTATGTATCCTAGTCGTGTTAGAATAGGAGTCTATCGGGTTATAAATAGCTAAAAACCCGACTTTTGTAGAGAATCAATCAAACAATTCTTCGGCCACCGGCCAAAACCCTAGGAGTAGGAGTAAAGTAGATCTCGGCGAAACCTTTGATCAGGCAAGGCTGCATCGGCTAGACTGACCTCCGGTTTGCTTGTAAGTTTCACCAATAGCTTGTGTTATTGTTCAATAAGGCTGTATTTGGCATCGACCAAACTCTTGTTTAGCTATGACATGGGTTAGTTATCGGTTTAAGTTCGTCTCTTGTAAGACTATCTTGACTTTGACCAATCTCTTACTTTAGTCGATCTTGGCTAGTTATGGGCTCTATTAGCTTTGGCATTCTAATAGATTAATTAAGTTATCGATGTTGTTCATGCTTTTAAGAATTTATTTTCTTTTTCGAACAATATCTCGCCCAATCAAGATTGATAAGCTAGCTCAAGCTTAAACGCCATCTAGATCGGTTATTCAAGATTTTTCATGATCACATCAAAGGAAATAGCCGATATAGACTTTCATCGACTAGCTTGTCATTCTTGGTTGTTACATGTTGTGTGCTCGAGATATCCATCTAAATTATGGTTTAATCAAAGAGTAAATAGATTTGGTTTAACATGCTTATTATGGCTGTATTTCCGAACCCCACTAATATGCATGTTAGAGTAAGTTTACTTGATCGTAGGTTAAATCATAGTTCTGACAGATAGATCTTGTTCGTGCTTCATGGACCCTGTATCGGTTAAAATAGCCGATTCAGTTTTGCTTTCCTCATAATGTACATGTTTAAGTGGTTTAAAGCTAGTAGATCTGTTAGTCGTGTCGAACGTAATCTAACTTGGTCATCATTATGGCTGCATGGAGACACCCCGTTGTTGATGTTCAAGTTATTTGTTGACCTATTTGTTACTATGGCTGCATGGAGACACCCCACTGTTAACAAGTAGAATTGTCGATACGATTAGCCGATCTATTGGTTTTATGTTGTTTAACGCATACATAGACCTACATACCTTTCATATGTTAAGTTAATCGACTGGTCTTTTTCTTATATTTCCTTTACATCCTCAATAGTCGTTTTTACTCCAAATAATGTCAGTGTTTTTAATCTTTTCTTGGGAGTTGACTTCATAGTCAAAATCCTATGATAATGGCTATATCAGAGCCGCACAATTTGGAACTGTCTGGCACCAAACCGGCAGTTTCCATGATTTGATATCATTTTCTTTCTCCTCATCAACTGCAGGTCAAGTTGGCTGGCACGCCCCGAGGTCGTTCTCACCAAGAGTTGGCACAACCGCTTTTTGAAGGTCCAGGAGGTCAAGACCTTGCTTCGTTCGGTCTCTAAGGACCGTGGTCAAGTGTGTTGGCGCTTTGTCAAATTTTCGTGTCAACAGTTTGTTCCTCTTTGTCTGGCTCATCTGCGCCTTTCTCCACCACTTAATTTATGAGGTTGTAGCCTGGGGTAGGCTTTCCTTCAATTCGCCTAGATGCTTGTTGTCGCAGAACCGACCAATTTACACCAGATTAAGCACAGAAATCTCCACTTGCGTGATGATCGTCATGTACTTAAGCTCGTATAAACCCGGTAGTCCAAAAATCTCGAAGGATTTCAAACATTTCGCATTCAGGCAAGATCGTAATAAGTTTAGCATACATGTCAAGAAGTTACAACATAGTTCGAACATAATTTAAATCCATCAGAGTACGAAACAATATTACAAACCATAGTTTGATAAAAGAGCGGAAGCAACATAGTTTTGAAACACAAGTTCAGTTTGTTCGAAATACGGTGCCATCAACCTGATCATGTCCAACAAAAGCATCAGGGAAGGATAAGAGAGGACCATGCCCATGGTCTAGTCATCACCCGTAACCAGGTACAAGAAGTTCTTGCAGTAGCCAAAGACGCTCTGACCATCTGTAACAGCAAGGGAATAAAACCCTGAGTACAAGAAGGTACTCAGCTAGACTTACCCGTCATAAACCAGAAATAATGAGACACCAAGGATTATGTAGGCTATATCTTGGGTTGGCTGACATACCATTTGCATGAAAGCATTTTTGTGAGAAGAGCATTATTAGAGTAATGGCATTTAGTTTTATATTTAATCTTGATTAACTAGGTTTGCACCTGATCTATAACAAGCACTTGACTAATTAATCAAGCAAGAGTGACTATCTCATCAATAGCCTTTCATATTCAACATCATAACCATCTTTAGTTCCATAAGTTACTATGGTAACACATGCCCAGTCAAGTTACTCACTGTCTAGGAGCGATGACAATTATAATCGATTCCTACCCAACTGGGGATAAAATGTCGCACACTCGCCCGATCACACCTGCGCCACGTAGCCGTCGGCTGACATTCAAGAAATTGGAGAACAAAATTCACGGGACGGCCATGGGCCCTTCTACATCGTGGGTTATCTCAGTGCCATGTCGCTCAAGCGATTCTGCCCACGATCATGCCGGGTCAATCAGTCCCTGCCTGCCCAACGGACCATGCCAGTTTGTTCAGTAAAGTTGCCCACGGTACATCTGAGGCCCTGGGTGTTAGGCGTCAACATCTCCATCACCGGCTCGAATAACCTTACTCGGCTTCACGGGAGGTACCCCACCTACTCTGTTAAGTGATTGACACGTTCAAGATGACTGAGGTGTGCCATCGTCGAGTCCTAATGTAACACCCGGTTTTCCGAACAATACCAAGTGCCCTCTATATGTGTGCCCAGAAAGTCCACAAGACACATATAGCAACAAATATGGAATTTCTCAAAGACAATGCTTTATTATATATCAAAACATAGATACAACAAGGCTTACATCTAAAACAATGCAGAGCGGAAACTAATCTTCGGGACTCCAAACTCGACAGGGACGGTTGACTGGGGAACACTTGCCTAGAACTCTTGGAACTCCTTCTGTAACTGCTCACTTGATTCCACCATCTGGTACCCATCCGGGAATTTCATAGATTGTACGCAAAGCAAGGGTGAGCGCACCATACTCAACAAGTATAACATGAGGGATGCAAGGCTCAAAAGGCTGACGCGGCTGAACTGCGATAAGCATTTTTAGTTGGTCATATTTTATTTATTAGACCTATGTCTCTATGTCATGCTTAAGCTCCCATGGTAAATGTATAATTAAGTATCATCAAGATTATCATCACTGTTAGGGGAAAGAACCCTCGGCAGTGACGTCACGCAGGCTAAATCAGGAGGCCACCCTCGCAATGCCCTGCTTTCCATCGAGAAAACCCTCGTAGCTTGATAAGCCCCTCGGGCCTTATTTCCTAACCCTCGCATACCACCTCGGCTTTCAGGTCATCTTACGGTTCTTGCAGGAGATAAGCTTGGGAAGAACAAGGAACGACTCTCGCGCGTGCCGCGCACCTTTGCAAGGAAGGTCAAGCTCAACGGGTGGCAAGCGAACGCGTGCCTCGCGACTAGCGAAGCTGAGAAGTCAACCTTCGCGCCCTCACAAAGGTGTGCGCAAGCCAGGTGGCGGCGGACATATGGGAGGCGAGCTAGGGTTTCTAGAGTGTCTGTGTTTGTACGATTCTGCCCTTCTGTTGTATAGCGCAGAGGAATCTTTCTTGTACCCTTTTGTAATTTGGTCATTGCCCCTTGGTATTCCCTATAAATACCAGGGGGTGAACAGTGTAATGGGGACGGTTTTTTGGGAATAGAGTTATAGCACCACTGTTCCATTTTCCCTCGTACCTTCGCCATTAGTTCTGACGATTGGCCACCTTCGCCACTCCCCTACACGTGTGCGGAGGTAGGGCAAGTGTGTTCCCAACAGTTTGGCGCCGTCCATGGGGACCAGAGTTCGTAATGGCAGGAAACAGAAGAGCATCCTCAACCAGGGACAACCGCTTAACGAGAGAGGCCGCGGTGACGGTTCAACCTATAGAAGAAAATGTGGAAACTTCGGGAGAAGAAGTCACCCCAGGGACAGAGGTCATGTGACCTCACACTCGGCTAGTATCACAGCCTTACCCACGCACCTCCGGAGAAGGTGGAAGAGGAGATGAAGAGGAGTTGGGCCTCGAGGCCTTGGACAGGCTCCAAGCTGAATTGCAGGAGAAGAAAAGGCGCCTAGACCAGCTTGAAAGGCACAACCGGCTGCGCGCCATCAGGCAAAAGGCGGATGAAGCAAGGGAACAGCATCGCCGAATAGAAGAGTCCCTCGCGGCAGCTGAAGCCGAAGCCGAGGGTTGGAATGTTAGAGAAATGCCGCCCCTTCATGAGGGGAATGAGGAGTTGGGTCAAGGCAACGCCCGTCAGCCACCACCACCAAATTTTTGCCAACTTTACCCAGAAGAGCGAGAGCCAAACCTTCGCATTCAACGAAGGGTCCAACAACACCAGATGCCCTACGACCCAAGATCACCACTCTCCCAAATACTGCAAACCCAACCCTGACCACCATGCTACAATCTACAAAATCTGCCCTGTTATGACGGACCCAGTGACCCTCGCCAATTCATAATGAGCTATGAAGCGACAGTCGCCGCAGCAGGAGGAGATGAATCAACAATGGTGAAGTCTTTCGTAATCATCCTTCGTGACATTGCGCAGACTTGGTACAGCAACCTTCGCCCCGGAACTGTGGATTCCTGGGCCAACCTCAGAGACAGACTCTGCACAAACTTCAAGGGCATCACAACAGCCCCATCAAACCCCATCGAGCTGTTCAACTGCAAACAAGAAGAGCGCGAACCGCTGCAAGACTACTGGCAAAGGTTCATTCAGATTAGAGCAAGAACTCTGGGGATATCCGACGAGGCCGTGATCCTCGCTGCAGTCAGCGGCCTGCGTCCTGGCCCATGTTCCTCAAAGTTTGCCAGGAAACCAGCAAACACAATCGAAGAGCTTCATGATACAATGGAAAGATACTGTAGAGCGGACATGGACTTCCGGGCAAAGTCCGACGCTCGAAGGTCGCAGCAAAAACCACAGTTGAGGCCCCAAGCAAGAGAGAACAACCCTCGCCAAGATCAAAGCAACATTGGCGCGATCAACAAGGCAAATCCACTCGAAGATCAGAGAAGGGGCACTCTGCCTTCGGGCAACCAAAATCCACAAAGATTCCCACCCCCACCTGACCAAAGAAACCAACAAAGGGACCCAGCCAAAATGTATTGTCATTTTTGTGGCCTTGGAAAGGGGCACACAACCAAACAATGCGAGTGTTTTGCCAAAGGAAAGGAGTACCAAGAGTCCAAAAGAGCCACTCCGGCCGAAAATAGAACCATCAATCATACTAGAAAGCCAAGTTTCAACCCAACCCATCCTCCATACCACTACTCACCTATAAACTATGGCCTACCTTCGCACCAACCTTTCTACACTCATCACCCACACTACAACCACACCTCATATCAACCAACCTCCATCCCTCAACGACAAAACACACCATACACTGTCACATACCCAACAACCCCTCAAACCCAAATCAACCAACAAGCGAGCAACACTCTACCACCACCACCACCAATACCAGCCATGCCAGCTCCACAACCTGTCAAATCCGAAACCCAAACCCAGACAACCATCAACAACCCAACATCAACCTTCGGTGTGATACTAGCTATCACCGGAGGCTCCAACGAAGATCATGGCAACAAAAGGCAGAGGAAAGAATATACTAGAAGAGTGCACCATGTAGCAGTCGAAGGACCGCACAAATTTGGGCGATGGTCCCATATCCCAATAACCTTCGACTCCGGTGATATGAAATTAAGGGACTATCCTCACATTGATGCTATGGTGATCGAAACCAATTTGGCAGGATGGACAGTCACCAAAATCCTGGTCGACATAGGAAGCTCCGCAGACATCCTGTTCGCCACAACCTTCGACAGCATGAAGCTGGACAGAAACCTCTTGAAACCCGTTGGCAACCCCCTATACGGTTTCGGTGGTCAACAAGTTAGAGCTGTTGGAAAAAATTTCTTTGCCCGTGACCTTCGGAGACCAAGTGAACTGCAGAACTGAGCATATAACCTTCGACGTGGTTGACATGTTCTATCCTTACAATGCAATATTTGGCCGAGGGGTCACCAACGCATTCAACGCTGTCATCCATCATGCATACCTCTGCATGAAGCTCCCGGCTCCGAAGGGAGTTGTTGCGGTATATGGAGATCAAGACGTTGCAAGGGCAGCTGAGGGAACAATAGCACTTGGGCAACGCAATGTCCACAACCTGTCAAAGCCTCGAGCAACAAACCTCAACACCGAAGGTGAAGTTTGCACTGACCAAAGAAAAGCATCACCCAAAGAAGAAACCAAACAAGTCCAACTCTTTGAGGGCAACTCAGAAAGGAAAGTGTTCATCTCAGCCAACTTAAACTCCCTATCAGAAAAAAAACCTTATCCGTTTTCTAAAGGAAAACTCCGACACCTTCGCTTGGTCTGCGGAGGACCTCAAGGGAGTAAACAGAACTTTGATTGAGCATAGCCTAAACATAAAGCAAGGTTATCGCCCAGTTAAGCAAAAGCTCCGCAAAATGTCAGAAGAAAGGAAAGAAGTAGCGAGGGCAGAGGTAAAAAGACTCTTGGACGCAGGGGTCATCCGCCCAGTCAAATACCCAACATGGCTCTCAAATGTGGTCCTAGTCCAAAAAAAGAACAAGAAATGGAGAATGTGCGTAGATTTCACGTGCTTGAACAAAGCTTGCCCGAAGGATGATTTTCCCCTGCCAAACATAAGCACCTTGGTTGACAGAGCAGCTGGTTGCCAAATGCTTTCCCTCCTCGACTGTTTCTCGGGCTACCATCAAATCTGGACGAATGAAGAAGATGAGAAGAAAACAAGTTTCATCACACCTTCGGGCACTTTTTGCTTTCGAAGAATGGCAGAAGGCTTGAGAAACGCAGGATCCACCTTCGCCCGCATGACATCCGAAGTCTTCAAAGATGAATATGCTATCTCTGCCTACATCGATGATCTGATTGTTCAAAGCGAACAAAAGGAGATCCACATTTCAGACTTGACAAGAGTGTTCGACAACCTTCGGTCAGCCGGATTAAAACTAAACCCCGATAAATGTATTTTTGGGGTAAGCGAAGGAAAACTGCTTGGTTGCATCGTCTCAGCAAGGGGAATTGAGGCCAACCCCGACAAAATCGACGCCATCATCAACATGGAACCTCCGACAACAAAGAAGGCAACTCAGCGTTTGTCAGGCCGCTTAGCAGCACTAAGCAGATTCATCTCTGGATTAGCTGAGCGAGGTTTACCCTTCTTCGAAACTCTGAGAAGCACTGCTCCATTCAAGTGGGGACCTCGGCAGCAAAAAGCTTTTGAGGATTTGAAAAGGTATCTCAACAACTTGACAGTCTTAACCAGCCCAAGCAAAGGGGACTTGCTACTGTTGTATGTGGCAGCTTCGCCCCATGCAACCAGCGCGGTGTTGATCAAAGAGGTGCATGAAAACAGCAAAACCAGGCAGACCCCAATCTACTATGTGTCAGAAACCCTCGAGGGTCCTAAGCAAAACTACTCAGAGCTCGAGAAGATAACATATGCCGTGGTCATGGCGTCGCGAAAACTAAAGCACTATTTCCAGGCATACGAGATCCAAGTGCCTTCAGCATACCCCCTCGAAAACATATTCAAGAACAATGTGGCAGTCGGCAGGATAGCAAAATGGGCAATCAAATTGAACAGCTACACCATAACCTTCGTGGGAAGAACAGCGATCAAATCGCAGGCCTTAGCAGATTTCATAGCCGAATGGACTCCAGACCCTCGCAGAGATGGAGTCGAATCAGATCCGTTTTGGACAGTGTATGTCGACGGAGCTTGGGGAGCAGCTGGAGCAGGAGCCTCGACTATCCTAGTTTCACCATCTGGATCGAAGCTACGATATGCAAAAAGACTCGACATCAAGTGCACAAACAAGTCCGCTGAATACGAAGCCGTAATACTAGCGCTCTCAAGGCTTCGAGCGTTATCAGTTCGAAGGGCAGTTATTAGCACAGACTCCCAAGTCATCGCGGGTCATATCGAGAAAAATTACAAAGCAAAAGATCCAGAGCTACACAAGTACTTACAATATGTCCGAAGGTTAGAATCTTTCTTCCTCGGCATAACAGTGAAAGCAATACCAAGGTCAGAGAACAGCGAGGCAGACAATCTGGCCAAAGTGGCAGCACAACAACTACAGTTGCCCCCAGACGTCTTCTATGAAGCAGCAACACAATCAGCCATCGAAGCTTCTGAGAAAACAGCGAAGCTAATCAATGCAATTCAGAGCGAAGATTGGAGGGTCCCAATCATGGCCTATATAAACGGTTTGCACGAGCCTGATTCAAAAGAAGAAGAGAACAGGCTCAGACAAAGAGCTCGAGGGTATAATATAATGGACAACAACTTGTTCAAAGCCTCGGTGACCTCCCCTTAGCTGAAATGCGTATCTCAGGAACAAGGAAAGGATATACTCAAACTCATTCACGAAGGTATCTGCGGCTCACACAACGGCCCTAGCGCACTAGTTGGTAAATCCTTCCGTCAAGGCTTCTATTGGCCAATAGCATTACGAGATGCAGAAGACATCGTCAAACGTTGCGAGGGTTGCCAACTAACGGCAAAAACAAAAAACTCCCCAGGGGCTCCAACAAATCTGATATGCCCAACATGGCCCCTGCAAAGATGGGCAATGGACCTCGTCAGTCCACTACCAACAGCTCCAGGAAACCTTCGCTTCACAGTGGTAGCTGTGCAATACTTCACGAAGTGGATTGAAACTAGACTGTTGGCTTCCATCACCTCTCTAACCGTCAAAAGGTTTTTCTGGCAGCAAATAGATTGTCGGTTCGGAGTTCCCAAACACCTAACCGTCGACAATGGCACTCAGTTTGACAGCGAGGTCTTCAAGGAATTCTGCGCTCAAATTGGAACAATCTTATGCTTCGTCTCAGTCTGGCACCCTCAATCCAATGGCTTAGTTGAAAGAGCTAATGCAACAATTTTCCAAGCCATATCCAAAAAATTAGAAGGCAGGCCCAAGGGAAAGTGGGCGGAGGAGCTAACCTCGGTCACCTGGTCCCATAACACTTCGGAATGCAGAGCCACCAAATTCACACCTGTTGGGAGCACACTTGCCGAGCCCCCGCACTTGTGCAGGGGAGGGGCGAAGGTGGCCAAGCGTCGGAACCGGTAGCGAAGGTAAGGCGGAAGTGGAAAGATGCTAAATTCCCCAAAGGGTCGTCCTTTTTTACACTGTTCATCCCCTTGGTATTTATAGGGAATACCAAGGGGCACGGGCCAAATTACAAAAGGGTACAGGGAAGATTCCTCACCTCCACGCAGGGAGGAAGGGCAAAAGCGTAAATACATAGCAGAAGCAGAAACCCTAATCGGCCATCCTCTAATGCGCCGCCACCTGGTTCTTGTTCACCTTCGGGGGAGAGGTGCGGAGGTTCTGACCTTCGGTCGTGCTCGCCCTTGGGCCCGCACCCCTTCGCCGTCTGCCGGGCCTCCGGCTATACTCGCCTTCGAGGGGGAAGACCGAAGATTTGACCTTCGGCCGTGCTCGCTGAACCTTCGGCTTCGCTTGCCTTAGGGACAGCGCACACTCGCTGCTTGCTTGAACCTTCGCTCCAAGCGAAGGTGGCGTTGTGAGCCAGCGAGGGTTGCTTGCAGTGCGACTGTCGACTTCGACCTGCACGGAATGCAACAAAGCAACGAGGGTCGGACCCATGTCCGGAGGTCAGGGTACTGATCCGAAGAAGAGAGGGACTTCGCAAGGACACATAGATTGGGCGAGGGTTGTTTCCTTGGACACCAGCTTGGGCGTCGCTTCTGCCGAGGGTTCCTTCCCCCAACAGTAGCCCCTCGTTGTCTTGGATCTAAAAAACCGTGATTAGGCCCAAGCAGCGTCTTTCAATGGGGACAGTAAATGGGACCCTCGACAGCGACGCCCGCGACTGCTTTGGGCTGGGCCATTGTAGTGTTGTTTGTACTGTTGAAGCCCGTTTCATTTTTGGCGCCGCGTTTTTCGATTGCTGTGCCGATTTTGTCGGGTGTGCGGGTTCGTTTCCTGGCCTATAAATAGAGAGGGTTGGTGAATGGGTTGGATTGTGCTTTCCTCTGCTATAGTTGTCCTGCTGTCGCGATTTGCTTTGTAGCGAAGGTTTGTTTTAGCTTGTGCGCGAGGGTAGAGGCAGGTGCTTGCTGTTTGATAGCTTTGGTAGCCGAAGGGATGGCTAGATTGAAGCAGACTGCTCGGGCTGATTCTCCTGCTGTCGCGGATGAAGGTATTACCTTCGAGTTTGGTCTGAGCCGGGTTTGTGCCAGTGAGATTGCATCATATGTGAGGTGGGGCTGGATTGAGGAGGGCAAGGCGAGGACCAGTGTTGGGGAGACAGTGCCGAAGCCGGATGCGGATGAAGTTGTAGTGTTTGAGGAGTTCCTTTTGGCTAGTCTTCGCTTTCCAACTGATTCCTTCGTGACTTCGGTCCTGCGAAGGTTCAATTTGCGCTTCCATCAGCTTACGCCTTCTTGCTTCACAAAGATGTCAGTTTATGTCTGGGCCTGCAGATCTCAGGGGATTGTCCCCCATGTCGAGGGTTTTGTCCGCACTCATCGCGTTCATATGCAGCCTCGCAAGATTACG
Organism: Coix lacryma-jobi var. lacryma-jobi; assembly: GCA_009763385.1. Classification (NCBI taxonomy): domain Eukaryota; kingdom Viridiplantae; phylum Streptophyta; class Magnoliopsida; order Poales; family Poaceae; genus Coix; species Coix lacryma-jobi. The sequence continues at coordinate 103,622,452 of CM019825.1, forward strand.
GACAGCGAGGGCAAGAGCAGCCTTGGACAGTTCGCGGTGTACACTTTCTGCCATCGTGCCGGCGCGGAGCTGCCGGTGCAGGCGCAGAAGAACAAGTGGAGCAGCGGGTGGCAGGAGTTTTGGTTCTATTACAAGCTCAGTGATAGCTCCGAGCTTTGCGGTGAGCTTCCGGTGCTTGGAGATGTGAGCGCCGAAGCTAAGATGAGCGTCGAGGCTCATGCTGCTGTTGATTGCCTGAGGGTTGTTGCGCGTTCTCAGTGTGCGCGTGATTTGGTGGAGGAATATTGTTGTGCCAAGATTTGGCCTCTTGGCCGGAGGCGGACGTGGTTTACGGCGGAGAGTGACCCCAGGTACGAGGGTAGGGGATTGAAAAGGCCGAGTTTGGATCTGGAGAAGGTTTGGGAGAAAACTCTTAAGAAATTTCCAAGGCGCGAGGATGGGAACGAAACTATCTATAAGCGGGTTCAGCAGTGGGCAGAGGAGCTTGTTGGGAAGCTATCCACGTTGGAGGTCAAGGCTATCCACAGCTCTGTTGGTAGCGAAGGTCGGGTAAACAGGATGTTTGACATTCTTGGCGTTCGTTATGCTAATTGGCCTGCTCCGTCGAGTGATGACGCGCCGAAGAAGAGGAAGCGTAAAGCTTCGGAAGAAAAAGAGATCGTCTCTCGGCCAAAGAGGGGCCGTGGTCGAGGCCGTGGCAGAGCTAGTGGCCGAGCGAAGGTGCTTGCGACGAAGTTCGCTGCTGGCTCTGGTGCTGCAGGTACTTCCTCCTCCTTAGCCGTAGCCCCAAGCGGCCGAGGTGCCGAAACAGTTGGGGGACGCGTGCCTCGCGTTGGAGGGATCAGCGCTTTGATTCAGATTTCGGGCGACGAGGATGAATCTGAGGATGAGGTGGAGGAGAAGGACGGAAAGGAGGGGGAGACGGATGAGGGTTCGTCTGATGAAAGCAACGAGAGTTCTAGTGAAGGACATGACACGGAAGAGGCGGTGTCCATTGGAGGCGGAGCCTCGCCGGGTGCTGGAACAAGGATTGCCCAGAGCTCGGTTGATATCGCTCAAGATATTGAGCCAGGTAGCCCTCGACGAGGGTTGATTCCCAGCTTTGCGGGCTCGCACCTTTGGGTGGAGGGGTTTGAGTTTGATGGGGAACTTGACTCCGCGCGAGCCCGAGGGAAGAGACCGTTCGGCGAGGCGAGTCGGTCGAGCCTCCCGGAATATGCTAAAAAGCTTGGGATTTCTGATCCGGCAACTGAGTTGTTCACTAGTCCGGACCTTCGGGGTTGCCACTTGCAGTGTAGCCCGGAGGAAATGCGTTTTCTAGGCCGAATCTTCGGCCGGATTTGTGTGCCGGAGGCAGAGGTTCTACTTGCGGACCAAGCAGTTGGTGACACCTTCGACGACGTTGACGTCAAGTTGGCGGAGCTAATGCTCTTGAACCGCTCAGCGAGGCGGAAGGTTGGCTCCGACATGGATTTTATGAGAAACCATATTACTGATCTTGAGAAGGAGAATAGCAGACTGGCCTGGAGCCTAGAGAATAAAGAAATTGAACTGAAGAATGCTTCGGAGAAGCCCGCGAAGACTCGAGAGGAGGCAGTTGAACTGGCGAAGCGTAATGCTGATCTGATTGCCGCGGGAGAGGAGAAAGACAAGGCTTTGGCCGAGGCCGAGGGTCGGCTAGGGGATTTGAACAAATCTTGGCGGGCGAGTATGGAGATTGTTAAACGTAAACTTGATCGTTGTTTGACCGAGGCTGGAGGCTCTGCCGGGGAGCCATTTCCTGCAGCTGACGCGGAGACCTTCGAGGGCTGGTTGGGTAATGAGCTTGATGTGTTTAGCTCGTTAGTTTCCAATGCAGCCGATTTTGGTGGCTACGCCGGGGCCTTGGCAATGGCGAGCACGCTTCGTCTGGCGGATTGTGATCATCTTCGCAAGATCAAAAGGCCGAACCATGCCTTTCCGTCGGTTGATGAAGTTCGCCGGATGAAGGTTGGTGACGCAGAAGTTCGGAACTGTGCGATGTGTTTGTTTCGCAAGTTTTGGATCTCCGGAGTTGGCCGAGCTCTCGCCTTCGAAGAAGCTGCCGAGGCTACACGTCAGGTTCGCATCCTTTTTAAGATTTTTGATTTTGTTGGTTTGTTTTAGAGGGGGTGTTGTTGATTTTGGCGAGGTTTGTCTTTTGTTTTGCTTATAGGCTCGACAAGATGTGATGCCCTCGCCGCCCACGGAAGCTGCAGCGAGGGGTGGCTCTGAAACCGTCCCTGAGCCAAGTTGTGCGGGGGTTACGCTCGCCGAGATCGAGGCGTTGGCCGGGGACGTGCCGATCATTGAAGGAAACGCGGCGCAGGCAACGGCGATGGAAGAGGAGCCTGCTACGAATGCCGAGGCTACTGTGGAGGAGTCCACGGCGGAGGAGACGTCAGCTGGGACCTCGACTGTCGCCGTTGGCAAGGATTCGGAGACTATCCGAGGGGAAGCTGGTCCGGTGTGATCCCTGGGATTGTTGTGGCGAGGTGGCCGTTTTGTAGATACTGTGGTTGTAGAGACTTGATGAAGCTGAAACAACTTTTGTATTTTTGTGAAACGTGCAGGTTCCTGATGGAACCGTGCTAAAAGTGTTGGACGTCACTCCGCTGATGTTAAATTACCAAGATGTTTTTATAACTGGTGAATCGTGGGCTCGCGCTAGGTTTAAACATCCTTCGCTTTCCTTTGAACGTTTTTGGTGGTCAAAGGTGCGAAGGTATGATTTATAGAATGGTAGGTCGGATCGTTTTTGGCGCGAGGCAGATTATACTGATCGTCAAGCCGACCGCTATTTGTTTGGATCTTCTTCGGTCCCGCAAGCTAGCGGAGATAATGATATTGACGAGAACACAGCTTTGGAATATTTATTCGGGCAAAGGGAGCTTGGTGATGGTTCGGATGGGGCGCTTTTGATTCCGAAGGAAGAACCTTCGGAAGTTATTGAGACGAGGCATAGATACATGTATAGGGCGAGGGTTTTATCCGGGGAGCTGCCGATTGTCCCTGTAGCTCCTTTGTTGTGGGGACCCCTGGTTCCAGTAGAGGGGGGGTTTGAGGAGGCCGAAGGTTTCGGTGATTTGATGTTGATTGAGGGGAGCGATGGTTCCTTGTAAAGAATTTTTTATTTTTCGGATATGTTTGTTGTTGTAACGTTACTTTGTAACAGTATGAGAAAGGTGTATGGGTTGTGTGCCATGTTTGCTGCGCTATTTAATGTTTCTTATATTGTTTAATAGCGAGGCCCCGTTTTACTTTTAACGAGGCTCGCGCACTGTTCACGTGAGCTTGTTTTGAAAAAACAGCGACGCCCCCTTTTTCCATTAGCGGGGCTCACGCATTTGCTCTCGTGAGCTTGTTTTGAAAAAACAGCGACGCCCCCTTTTTCTTTAGCGAGGCTCGCGCATTTGCTCTCGTGAGCTTGTTTTGAAAAAACAGCGACGCCCCCTTTTTCTTTTGCGAGGCTCGCGCATTTGCTCTCGTGAGCTTGTTTTGAAAAAATAGTGACGCCCCCTTTTTCTTTAGCGAGGCTCGCACATTTGCTCTCGTGAGCTTGTTTTGAAAAAACAGCGACGCCCTCTTTTTCCTTTAGCGAGGCTCGCGCATTTGCTCTCGTGAGCTTGTTTTGAAAAAACAGCGACGCCCCCTTTTTCTTTAGCGAGGCTCGCGCATTTGCTCTCGTGAGCTTGTTTTGAAAAAATAGCGACGCCCCCTTTTTCTTTTGCGAGGCTCGCGCATTTGCTCTCGTGAGCTTGTTTTGAAAAAATAGCGATGTCCCCTTTTTCTTTTAGCGAGGCTCGCGCATTTGCTCTCGTGAGCTTGTTTTGAAAAAACAGCGACGCCCCCTTTTTCTTTAGCGAGGCTCGCGCATTTGCTCTCGTGAGCTTGTTTTGAAAAAACAGCGACGCCCTCTTTTTCCTTTAGCGAGGCTCGCGCATTTGCTCTCGTGAGCTTAGTTTGAAAAAACAGCGACGCCCCCTTTTTCTTTTAGCGAGGCTCGCGCAATGCTTTTTAACACGCTGATTTAGAGAGGACAGCGACCCGTACGTCTATAGTCATTCTTTCGAGGGTGCTACAAAGGTCGATGGTTTGGAGTTTGCGGTTTGCAAAACGGTGCGACAGTTGCTATGCCGAGACTCTGCTGGACGAGGGTGCCACATTGGTCGGGCGAGGCGGGAGAAAGTGCACCCGCCCGGGGCCTGACTTGGAGGTCTCGGGTGAGACGGAGAATGCGCGCCCGCCTGAGGCCTGACTTGGAGGGCTCGGGCGAGACGGAGAATGCGCGCCTGCCCGAGGCCTGACTTTGCTTGTGCGAGCGTGCTCGACTTTTTGGACTTCGCGCCTCCCCTTATTTCAGGCGGAGGTGAAGTTTGCTTTTTTGCGAGCCCCTGTCGTTTGTGCCAGGGTGCTTGACTTTTTTGGACTTCGCGCCTCCCCTTATCTTAGGCGGAGGTGAAGTTTGCTTTTTTGCGAGCCCCTGTCGTTTGTGCCAGGGTGCTCGACTTTTTGGGACTTCGCGCCTCCCCTTATCTTAGGCGGAGGTGAAGTTTGCTTTTTGCGAGCCCCTGTCGTTTGTGCCAGGGTGCTCGACTTTTTGGGACTTCGCGCCTCCCCTTATCTTAGGCGGAGGTGAAGTTTGGTTTTTTGCGAGCCCCTGTCGTTTGTGCAAGGGTGCTCGACTTTTTGGGACTTCGCGCCTCCCCTTATTTTAGGCGGAGGTGAAGTTTGCTTTTTTGCAAGCCCCTGTCGTTTGTGCCAGGGTGCTCGACTTTTTGGGACTTCGCGCCTCCCCTTATCTTAGGTGGAGGTGAAGTTTGCTTTTTGCGAGCCCCTGTCGTTTGTGCTAGGGTGCTCGACTTTTTGGGACTTCGCGCCTCCACTTATCTTAGGTGGAGGTGAAGTTTGCTTTTTTGCGAGCCCCTGTCGTTTGTGCCAGGGTGCTCGACTTTTTGGGACTTCGCGCCTCCCCTTATTTTAGGCGGAGGTGAAGTTTGCTTTTTTGCGAGCCCCTGTCGTTTGTGCCAGGGTGCTCGACTTTTTGGGACTTCGCGCCTCCCCTTATCTTAGGCGGAGGTGAAGTTTGCTTTTTGCGAGCCCCTGTCGTTTGTGCCAGGGTGCTCGACTTTTTGGGACTTCGCACCTCCCCTTATCTTAGGCGGAGGTGAAGTTTGCTTTTTTGCGAGCCCCTGTCGTTTGTGCCAGGGTGCTCGACTTTTTGGGACTTTGCGCCTCCCCTTATCTTAGGCGGAGGTGAAGTTTGCTTTTTTGCGAGCCCCTGTCGTTTGTGCCAGGGTGCTTGACTTTTTCGGACTTCGCGCCTCCCCTTATCTTAGGCGGAGGTGAAGTTTGCTTTGAAAAGAAAAGTAATGTTTTTCGAAGCAATCTTAGCAGGTTTTCATCGAATGTAGCGCTTTTGAAAGAGACCCGCTTTTTCGATGTTTTGGAGATTTTACTTTTTTGGGGGTTCTAACCTGTATTAATGCTTTGGATACTGCCTCGTTAAAAAACCTTACGCCCCTTCGTAAGGAAAAAGAGTGAAGCTCCTATTTTTGTTAAGTACATGAATGTAGATAACGTAAGATGCGACAAAGATTACATATCGCGAGGGCTCGCTAAGGCTCCGCTATGGGTAGAATTTGCGAAGGTCGTCAATGTTCCAGGTGTGTGGTAGGATATTGCCTTCGCTATCGGAGAGATGGAAGGAGCCTGGACGATTGCATTCTGCGATCAGGAACGGGCCTGTCCACTTCGGCTGAAACTTTCCGGCCATGTTGGGGTTTTGTTTACGGATGAGGACGAGGTCACCCTTCTGCAAGTTTTTGATTCTGACCTTTTTATCTCTCCATTTTTTGGTCTCTTCCTGATACTTGCGAAGGTTGTGCACTGCGCTGCATCTTGTTTCTTCTAGTAAGTCTTTGTCAATCAGGTTAGCTGGCTCATCATTTGCGAGGGTTGTTCTTGGTGAAACGTATTTTAGCTCCTCTGGTAGCACGGCTTCTTCGCCGAACAGAAGTTTGAAGGGTGTGAATTTGGTTGCTCTGCATTCGGAGGTATTGTGAGACCAGGTGACTGAAGTTTGCTCGTCTGCCCATTTGCCTTTGGGTCTGCCTTGCAACTTTTTGGATATGGATTGGAAGATTGTTGCGTTGGTTCTTTCAACTAGGCCATTGGATTGCGGGTGTCGGACTGAGGCGAAGCATAGAATTGTTCCGATTTGTGCGCAGAATTCTTTGAAAACCTCGCTGTCAAACTGGGTGCCATTGTCGACGGTTAGATGTTGGGGAACTCCAAAACGACAAACTATTTGCTGCCAAAAAAACTTTTTTACTGCGAGGGAGGTTATGGAGGACAGCGGTCTTGTTTCAGTCCATTTTGTGAAATACTCCACTGCTACCACCGCATAGCGAAGGTTCCCCGGAGCCGTCGGTAGTGGACCCACGAGATCCATTGCCCACCTTTGCAGAGGCCAAGTTGGGCATATGAGGGTTGTGAGAGCCCCTGGGGTGTTTTGGTTTTTTGCTGTCAGTTGACAACCCTTGCACTGCTTGACGATGGTTTCAGCATCTCTCAGCGCAGTTGGCCAGTAGAAACCTTGCCGGAAAGCTTTTCCTACTAGTGCCCTCGGGCCATTATGTGAACCACATATACCTTCGTGGATGAGTTTGAGAATGTCATTACCTTCGGACTGTGACACGCACTTGAGCCAAGGTGAGGTTACCGAAGCTTTGAATAGGGTGTTATCCACAATCTTGTACCCTCGCACTCTTTGTTTTAGTCTGTTCTCTTCTTCTTTAGAGCTGGGTTCATGGAGTCCTTTGATGTAGGCCATGATAGGTGCTCTCCAATCCTCGCACTGAATTGCGCTGATCAGCTTGATGCTGACTTCGGGAGCTTCGAAGGTTGACCGAGTGGTAACCTCGTAGAACACATCCGGTGGAAGCTGTAGATGCTGTGCGGCTGCTTTGGCTAAGCAATCAGCCTCACTGTTTTCGGTTCTTGATATTGCTTTTACAGTTATGCCGAGGAAGAAGGATTCTAACCTTCGGACATATTGAAAATATTTTTGGAGCTCTGGATCTTTTGCTTTGTAGTTCTTTTCAATGTGCCCCGCAATGACTTGAGAGTCGGTGTTGATGAGTGCCCTTCGGACTGATAACGATCGCAGCCTTGAGAGTGCCAGAATGACAGCTTCGTACTCTGCAGAGTTGTTTGTGCACTTGAAGTCAAGCCTTCTTGCGTATCTCAGCTTCGACCCGGAGGGCGAGATTAGAACGGCCGAGGCACCGGCTCCAGTTGCACCCCAGGCCCCGTCGACGTAAACGATCCAAAACTGGTCGTGCTGCAGCTCACCGGGGCGAGGGTCGGGTGTCCATTCTGCTATGAAATCAGCCAGCACTTGTGATTTGACTGCTGTTCTGCCAACGAAGGTTACGGCATAACTGTTAAGCTCGACTGCCCATTTTGCTATTCTTCCAACTGCTTCGTTGTTTTTGAAAATGTTCTCGAGGGGGTACGACGAAGGTACATGGATCTCGTGCGCCTGGAAATAGTGCTTGAGCTTTCTTGATGCCATAACGATGGCGTATGCTATTTTCTCAAGCTCCGAATAGTTTCTCTTTGGGCCTTCGAGGGTTTCTGAAACATAGTAGATTGGGGCTTGTCTGGTCTTGTTGTTTTCGCGGTGCTCCATGATGAGGACTGCGCTTGCTGCGTGTGGCGAGGCTGCGACGTAGAGTAACAATAAATCTCCCTTGCTTGGGCTGGTTAGGGCAGTCAAGCTGGTCAGATACTTTTTCAACTCCTCGAAGGCCTTTTGCTGCTGGGGACCCCAGTTGAATGGAGCGTTGCTTCTGAGTGTTTCAAAGAAGGGTAACCCTCGCTCTGCGGATCTGGAGATGAATCCGCTAAGTGCTGCTAAACGACCGGTCAGACGCTGAGCTGCTTTCTTGGTCGTCGGAGGTTCCATGTTCATGATGGCATCAATCTTCTCAGGGTTAGCTTCGATTCCTCTGGCTAAGACGATGCAACCTAGCAATTTACCTTCGCTTACCCCGAAAACACATTTTTCTGGGTTTAGTTTCAGTCCGGCGGACCGGAGGTTGCTGAATACCCTCGATAAGTCTGGTATGTGGTTCTCTTTTAGTTCACTCTGGACAACGAGGTCGTCAACATAGGCAGAGACAGCCTGCTCATCCTTGAAAACTTCGGAGGTCATGCGAGTGAAGGTTGAGCCTGCATTTTTCAAACCTTCTGCCATCCTTCGGAAGCAAAAGGTGCCCGAGGGTGTGATAAAGCTTGTTTTTTCTTCGTCTTCTTCATTCATCCAAATCTGGTGATAGCCTGAAAAGCAATCAAGGAGGGATAGCATTTGGCAACCTGCCGCTCTGTCGACCAGGGTGCTTATATTTGGGAGGGGGAAGTCATCCTTCGGACAGGCTTTGTTCAAGCAAGTGAAATCGACGCACATTCGCCATTTTTTGTTCTTCTTTTGGACTAGGACCACATTTGAGAGCCAAATTGGGTATTTGACTGGGCGAATGACGCCTGCGTCCAAAAGCCTTTTCACCTCAGCCTTCGCTGCCTCCTTTCTTTCTTCTGACATCTTGCGGAGCTTTTGTTTGATTGGGCGATAGCCCGTTTTGATGTTCAGGCTATGCTCGATCATTGATCTGTTGACTCCTTTTAGGTCTTCTGCGGACCAAGCGAAGGTGTCGGAGTTTCCTTTGAGGAAAGTGGTGAGGTTGTCTTCAGATTGTTGGGAGCACACTTGCCGAGCCCCCGCACTTGTGCAGGGGAGGGGCGAAGGTGGCCAAGCGTCGGAAGCGGTAGCGAAGGTAAGGCAGAAGTGGAAAGATGCTCAATTCCCCAAAGGGTCGTCCTTTCTTACACTGTTCATCCCCTTGGTATTTATAGGGAATACCAAGGGGCACGGGCCAAATTACAAAAGGGTACAGGGAAGATTCCTCACCTCCACGCAGGGAGGAAGGGCAAAAGCGTAAATACACAGCAGAAGCGGAAACCCTAATCGGCCATCCTCTAATGCGCCGCCACCTGGTTCTTGTTCACCTTCGGGGGAGAGGTGCGGAGGTTCTGACCTTCGGCCATGCTCGCCCTTGGGCCCGCAACCCTTCGCCGTCTGTCGGGCCTCCGGCTATACTCGCCTTCGGGGGGGAAGACCGAAGATTTGACCTTCGGCCGTGCTCGCCGGACCTTCGGCTTCGCTTGCCTTCGGGACAGCGCACACTCGCCGCTTGCTTGAACCTTCGCTCCAAGCGAAGGTGGCGTTGTGAGCCAGCGAGGGTTGCTTGCAGTGCGACTGTCGACTTCGACCTGCACGGAATGCAACAAAGCAACGAGGGTCGGACCCATGTCCGGAGGTCAGGGTACTGATCCGAAGAAGAGAGGGACTTCGCAAGGACACATAGATTGCGCGAGGGTTGTTTCCTTGGACACCAGCTTGGGCGTCGCTTCTGCCGAGGGTTCCTTCCCCCAACAACACCTTTCAGGCTACTATTTGGGGAAGAAGCTGTGTTGCCAGAAGAACTGAAATATGGCCCTCTCAGAACAACCCTCGAATCAGATGAACAAAACCAGCTACTTGATAAAGATTTGCTCGAGGAAACGAGATGCAACGCAGTGCACAACCTTCGCAAGTATCAAGAAGAAACCAAAAAATGGAGAGACAAAAAGGTGAAAATCAAAGACTTGGAAAAGGGTGACCTCGTCCTCATTCGGAAACAAAATGCCAACATGTCGGGAAAATTCCAGCCAAAATGGACGGGACCATACCTGATCATAGAATGCAATCGTCCAGGGTCTTTCCATCTCTCCGACAGCGAAGGAAACCGCCTACCTCACACCTGGAATATTGACGACCTTCGCAAATTCTACCCATAGCGGAGCCTTAGCGAGCTCTCGCAATATGTAATTTGCATTTAATCTCTCATTTCTTCAGCACCATTCTTGTAACCAAAACAAAAGGAGCTGCACTCTTTTTCCTTACGAAGGGGCGTAAGGTTTTTTAACGAGGCAGTTTTCCAAAGTCCTTAATAAAGGCATCAACCCCCGAAAAAACAAAATGCTAAAGTTTTTTTTTAGTTTTCCATAAACATCGATAAAAGCATCTCTTATCAAGAACGCTTATAATCGATGAAAACCACAGAAGATTGCTTCGAAAAACAAATTTTTTCAAAACAATCTTAGGAAAAACAAACTTCACTTTCACCTAAGACAAGGGGAGGCGCGAAGTCCAAAAAAGCCGAACACCCTGGCACAAAACGCCAGGGGCTCGCAATGCAAACTTCACCTCCACCTAAGACAAGGGGAGGCGCGAAGTCCAAAAAAGCCGAGCACCCTCGCACAAAACGCCAGGGGCTCACAATGCAAACTTCACCTCCACCTAAGACAAGGGGAGGCGCGAAGTCCAAAAAAGCCGAGCACCCTCGCACAAAACGCCAGGGGCTCGCAATGCAAAGTTCACCTCCTCCTAAGACAAGGGGAGGCGCGAAGTCCAAAAAAGCCAAGCACCCTAGCAAAAAACGCCAGGGGCTCGCAAAGCAAGCTTCACCTCCACCTAAGACAAGGAGAGGCGAGAAGTCCAAAAAAGCCGAGCACCCTCGCACAAAACGCCAGGGGCTCGCAAAACAAGCTTCACCTCCACCTAAGACAAAAGGAGGCGCGATACAAAAGCGTTAAGCGAGCCTCGCTAAAAGAAAAGGGGGCATCGCTGTTTTCCATAATCTGCTTACAAAAGCATTAAACGAGCCTCGCTAAAAGAAAAGGGGGTGTCGCTGTTTTTCCTAATCAGCTTACAAAAGCGTTAAGCGAGCCTCGCTAAAAGAAAAGGGGGCGTCGCTGTTTTTCCTAATCAGCTTATAAAAGCGTTAAATGAGCCTCGCTAAAAGAAAAGGGGGCGTCGCTATTTTTCCTATTCAGCTTATAAAAGCGTTAAACAAGCCTCGCTAAAAGAAAAGGGGGCGTCGCTGTTTTTCCTAATCAGCTTATAAAAGCGTTAAACGAGCCTCGCTAAAAGAAAAGGGGGACGTCGTTGTTTTTCCTAATCAGCTTACAAAAGCGTTAAGCGAGCCTCCCTAAAAGAAAAAGGGGCGTCGCTGTTTTTCCTAATCAGCTTATAAAAGTGTTAAGCGAGCCTCGCTAAAAGAAAAGGGGGCGTCGCCGTTTTTCCTAATCAGCTTACAAAAGCGTTAAGCGAGCCTCGCTAAAAGAAAAGGGGGCGTCGCCTATTCAGCTTATAAAAGCGTTAAACGAGCCTCGCTAAAAGAAAAGGAGGGCGTCGCTATTTTTCCTAATCAGCTTACAAAAGCGTTAAGCGAGCCTCGCTAAAAGAAAAGGGGGCGTCGCTGTTTTTCCTAATCAGCTTATAAAAGCGTTAAGCGAGCCTCGCTAAAAGAAAAGGGGGCGTCGCCATTTTTCCTAATCAGCTTACAAAAGCTAAAATTGAGCCTCGCTAAAAGAAAAGGGGGCGTCGTTGTTTTTCCTAATCAGCTTACAAAAGCGTTAAGCGAGACTCGCTAAAAGAAAAGGGTGCGTCGCTGTTTCAGAAAACACCTCTCTTAAACGAAAAGCGAGCCTCGAGGGTCAAATATCTTTTTCCTCAAATTGCAAAAAATGAATAGCATCTGCACAAAAAAACCTTACAAATTGTTTGCTTCTATACAAAGCAACCGCAGTATGGCACACACTCAATATAAAGCATAAAATTACAAGGAACCATCGCCATCCTCAATCAACATTAAATCATCAAAACCTTCGTAACCCTCATTCTCAAATCATATTTCCACCGGAACTACGGGTCCCCATAACAAAGGAGCCGCAGGAACAATTGGCAGTTCCTCGGGCAAAACCCTCGCCCTATACATATATCTCCGATCTACATCACTAACTTTCGAGGGCTGCTCTTTTGGAACCACAATTGAACCGTCCGGACCTAGATCAAGGTTGCTTCGCCCAAACAAGTAATCCAGGGCCGTATTCTCATCAATGTCATCTTCAACAACTGACAGCGAAGAAGAGGGGGAAGAACCAAACAAAAAGCGTGTAGCTTGGCGATCAGTATAATCTGTCTCACGCCAAAAATGACTTGATCGGCTGTTCTTCAAATCGTACCTTCGCACCTTCGACCACCAAAAACGCTCAAAAGGCAACGAAGGGTGTTTAAACTTAGCTCGAGCCCATGATTCACCAGATATAAAAATATCTTGATAATTTAGCGTTAGTGGCGTCATATCAAATACTTCTAGCACGGTTCCATCAGGAACCTGCATTTTTACAGCATTAAAAAAAGTATCTCAGTGTCACCAAGTCATTCCAACCACCCAACATATTACAAAATGACCCTCATATTGAGCTATCCCAAATTTTCACACCTGCTCGTCACACCCATGCTCCTCCACCCTCATATCTAGCACGGTTTGCCAGCTGAAGCATCCAAACCCTCGCCAATCGCAGCATCCTAACTCTCCAAAGTAACAGAAGGATTAGCAGCAGGCGCTTCGTCCGTCGCTGCCTCTTCCACGACAGCCTCTCCGGTGACCGGAGCCTCCTCAACCGAGGGCGCGGCCTCGACTGGTGGAACCTTCGCAGAACTGTGCGCAGGAGCAGACTTGGAGCAACCCGCAATGTCTTCAGTCGCAGTCGGCGAGGGCAGCGTGTCTTTCTGAGCCTGCAAAACAGAGCACAGGATTAAATACCAACATGTTCATCCATGAATTAAAACTTGGAACGGACATCTCATGCAATGGATACCTGACAAGTAGCTTCGGCCGCCTCTTCGAAGGCGAGGGCGCGACCGCCACCGTCGATCCAAAATTTTCGGAGCAAGCGCATGGCACAATTCCGAACCTCCACATCATCAATCTTCATTCTACGAACCTCGTCCACTGTTGGGAAAACGTGGTTCGGTTTCCTGATCTTCCGAAGGTGCTCGCAATCAGCGTGGCGACGGGTGCTGGCCATGGCCAAAGCTCTGGCGCAGCAACCAAAGTCGGCCGCGTTATCAACCAAAGAGCTGAAAACATCCAGCTCATTATTAAGCCAACCCTCGAACGCCTCAACACTAACAGCAGGTAACGGCTCCCCAGCAGAGCCGCCGGCTTCAGTCAAGCAGGTATTAACTTTATCCTTAATCTTTCCCATGCTCTTCTGCCACGCCTCGGATTGAGAGGACAACTCAGACGACAGTTCACTTACGCGATTGCTCGCAGTAAACAAATCTTTATCTTTCTGACGGCAAGCTGACAGGAGCTTGGTGTTACTATTTGCAACCTCTTGCGCCTCCTCCCGATATTTAGCAACCTTCTCCATAGCAGCCTTAAGCTCAATATCTTTATTTTCCAAACTCTTCCGAAGGTCCTTATTATCTTTTTCAACCTCGACCAGCCGGTCATTCAGATAGTTAAGATTATAACTCGCCCTCCGGTGAGCTGAACGGTTGAGAAGCATTAACTCAGCCACCTTGACATCAATGTCATCATGAAGGTCGTCCAAAGGCTCGTTGGCCAGTCGAAGCTCCGCCTCCGGCACACAGATGCGACCAAACACCCGACCAAGAAAACGCCTTTCCTCCGGAGCACATTGCTGGTGGCATTCCCGAAGGTCTGGACTAGTGAAAAGCTTCGTCGCCGGATCCGACTTCGTCGCCGGATCCGAAACCCCGATCTTCTTAGCAAAATAAGGAAGACTTGATCGGCTGGCTTCGCCATACGGCCTCTTCATAGAATTTTGTTCCGATTCAAGGTCACTGGCCACCTCGAACCCGTCAACCCAGACATGCGGCCCCGCAAACTTTTGTAATTAACCCTCGCGGGGGACTCTCAGGCTCAAACTCCCCAATAATCTCATCGATCTTCCGAGAAGCTACAGCATCAGCACCGTACGAGACAACCGCCCTCCCACGGTCATGTTCGATGGACACTTCATCATCGGTGTCACCCTCGCCACTGGAAGTGTCGCTAACATCATCAGATGAACCTCCTTCAGTGTCGGCCTCCTTTTCAGTCTCCTTCTCCTCCTCCTTATCATCATCGTCGGAGACATCTTCGTCGTCCGAAACATGGATCAGAGCACCAATCCCCCCGATGCGAGGTACCCGCCCTCCGACCTTCACAAGGCCTCGGCCACTCGGCATCGAAACGATGGCCGAGGCGGACGAAGTGCCGGCAGCGCCCGAACCCACAGCGACCTTCGTCGCAAGCGTTTTCACTCGGCCACCGGCTCCACCGCAGCCTGGACCTCGACCCCTCTTTGGCCGCGAGACAACCCCTTTCTCCTCACTGGCAGCGCGCTTCCTCTTCTTCGGCGCATCCTCACTCGAAGGCACCGGCCAGTCAGCATAACGGACCTCAAGAATGTCGAAGATCCTGTTAACCAGACCTCCGCTACCCACCGAGCTGTGGATAGCCTTAACCTCAAGCGTAGAAAGCTTGCCAACGAGATCTTCCACTCTCTGCTGAACTCGTTTGTAAATAGCTTTGACTCCATCTTCACGTCTGGGAAACTTCTTCAAAACAGCCTCCCAAGCCTTGTTCAACTCCAACCTAGGCTTCTTCAAACCTCTACCCTCGTACTTAAGGTCATCCTCAACAGAAAACCAGATTTGTTTCCGGCTAAGGGGCCACACTTTGGCACAACAATACTCCTCGACCAAGTCGTGAGCACACTGTGAATGTGCAACAACCCTTAAATAGTCAACTGCGGCGTGCGCCTCGGCACTCATTTTAGCCTCGGCACTCACATCACCAAGGGGCGGAAGCTCACCGCAGAGCTCGGCTACGCCATCAAGCTTGTAGTAGAACCAGAAGTCTTGCCATCCACTGGTCCACTTGTTCTTCTGAGCTTGCACCGACAACTCTGATCCAGCGCGATGGCAAAAGGTGTACACCGCAAACTGACCAAGACTGGTGTTACCCTCACCATCCACAATCTTGCGAGGCTGCATATGCACACGATGCGTTCGGACAAAACCCTCGACGTGAGGGACAACGCCCTGGGAGCGGCACGCCCAGACATATACAGAAAGCTTCGTAAAGCACGATGGAGTGAGCTGGTGAAACCTCAAATTGAACCTCTGCAGAACCGAAGTCACAAATGAAGCAACCGGGAAACACAGACTAGCCGAAAAGATCTCCTCAAACACAACAACCTCATCAGCATCTGGCTTCAGAGTGGTCTCTCCAGCACTGGTTCTCGCTTTCCCATCCTCAATCCAGCCACGCTTCACATAAGTAGCCAGGTCAGAAATGCAAACCCGACTAAGTCCAAACTCAAAGGTAACTCCATCATCCGCAGCACTCGGAGAAGCAACACGAGCAGTCTACTTCAACCTATCCATCTCTTTAGCCGACTCTAACTTCGAACAACGAGCGCCTATCTGAACCTCCGCAAACAAACTAAAACAAACCCTTGCTACAAGCAAATCGCAGCAGCAGGTTGGCTATAGCAACAGGAGGGCACGAGTTCAAAGAGTCCACCAACCCCACCTATTTATAGGCAAAGTCACAAACCATCCAACCCGACAAAATCGGCACGGATCCCAAAAAAACGGCACAGGAAATGAAATGGACCTCAAACACCGCAAGCAAAAAACAAACGGGCCAGCCCACAAGCAGCCGCGGGCGTCGCTGCCGAGGAACACTGTTCATTTCCAAACAAAGGCGCTGATTGGGCCTAAAGATCGATCGTTTTTAGATCCAAGCCATCGAGGGGCTACTGTTGGGGGAAAGACCCCTCGGCAGTGACGTCGCGCAGGCTAAGTCAGGAGGCAACCCTCGCAATGCCCTGCTTTCCATCGAGAAAACCCTCGTAGCTTGATAAGCCCCTCGGGCCTTATTTCCTAACCCTCGCATACCAACTCGGCTTTCGGGTCGTCTTATGATTCTTGCAGGAGATAAGCGTGGGAAGAACAAGGAACGACCCTCATGCGTGCCGCGCACCTTCGCAAGGAAGGTCAAGCTCAACGGGTGGCAAGCGAACGCATGCCTTGCGACTGGCAAAGCTGAGAAGTCAACCTTCGCGCCCCCGCTAAGGTGTGCGCAAGCTAGGTGGCGGCGGACATATGGGAGGCGAGCTAGGGTTTCTAGAGTGTCTATGTTTGTATGATTCTTCCCTTCCGTTGTATAGCGCAGAGGAATCTTTCTTGTACCCTTTTGTAATTTGGTCAGTGCCCCTTGGTATTCCCTATAAATACCAGGGGGTGAACAGTGTAATGGGGACGGTTTTTTGGGAATAGAGTTATAGCATCACTGTTCCATTTTCCCTCGTACCTTCGCCTTTGGTTCTGACGATTGGCCACCTTCGCCACTCCCCTACATGTGTGCGGAGGTAGGGTAAGTGTGTTCCCAACAATCACCCACAATATTTCATAGAACTGTCTCAAAAAGGATCCAGGCCGCTCATGACCGAGAGCACGTCTGATATATCAGTTTATAATTAACTCTGCATAGTGTGTACAACTTTACCCACGGGTCGTGATTACCCATTGCCCGAGGTGATCAGCCTCTTGACTCATTGCCAAGGTAAGTCGGCAGGGATCACTACAAAGCCTTCCCAAAGTTGGTCTAACAAGTCGTAGTCGCTAAGGTTTCCGTCTCCCAAGAGTTATGAACACCTCGCCACTAAGATAACACCCTATCCCCCAAAGCAATTACCCTAGTGGGACCGGGCCATAACTACATGGTACGCCCCTCTTGCCCTTTCGGTAAGCTACAGACGAGCTAGAACAATCAAAGTACTTAGCTAAGACCAGAGCCATGTAGTCCTCGTGGTTGTACTGTAAATCCTGGGTTGCCGCTTTAAGATTCAGAACCAACATTTGTTCCATAAGTCATTAATCAAGATTATCATTATAATATTTGGTATTTGCAAGCTATGCAGAACTACCCATATGCACAACCCAAGGTAACAAGAAATACATGATAACAAAGTTCTAGGTAGAATCTCTAGGGTTCATCATATTAGACACATGCATATAAAAAGGTGATTAAAAGATTACTGGGTAACAAAGGAACTCATGTTACACTTGCCTTCCAAAAACTCATGTTAATGGTTCCACTTCTTCAGAGATTTGCTTCACGTCCACCTTGAACTGCTCGAACTCTAAACGGGATCAAAGGCACCACACAAGCATCCATTCCAAATTATTACATCCAAACAAATAATATTTCTATTAGAACAGTACACCAAACAATACTAAAACAAGGTAAAAAGCTTATAAAACTATTCTACGTATTTCTACGAACACGTGAGCGCAAGAATCACTCTAATCGGATTTAAAACGAGAAAGTTATGGCTAAAATAAGGTTCAATGGCACTTTTGTAAATAAACCAAACTCATTTTTGATTTAAAACAATTAATTTCGCAATTTCTGCACAACATAGGACGGCGGGTTTTATTTTTGAAAAACACAGGGGTCAAAACGAATAAAAACAAGGTGTTTTATAACTCGACAGGACTGTGGGTTTCTTTCGAAAAAGGGCGGTGGGTTTTCTGCAAATCTGCGTTGGCGTGGCTGCGGACCGAGCCGCTGGCTGACCGGGCGGACACGTGGCGCTGCGGGATTGGCGGGGTCTACCACGTGGCTGTGGGCGCGTGTGTGCTGGCGGTGTGGACCGAGTCCACGGCGCTCCGGTGGACCGGTCACAGGCCTGAGGGGGTATCTTCTGTTTTCGGTCGTCCGCGAGGAGATCAACGGCTGGGGAGGCTCGGGGTTAAGGGTCGGCGTCCGGAGCGGCGCTCCCGCGGCGGCGCGCCATGGAAGGAGGCCGAAGGTTGGCGGCGGGCCGCCGGGATGGAGTTCCCGACCACCTAGGAACCAACCGAGACCACCAACGGGATCACCGGGACCTTGCAAACTCACGGGGAGGGTTTTGCCGCGGCGGAGGTCACTAGAGAGGCACACCCTAGCGGCGGCGCCATGGACGGACGCTCGGAGCTCGACGAACAAGCGCTCCCGTGCATCAAACTCGAAGAAAAAGAGATGGGGAAGGAGAGGAGCTTACCGCGAGCACCACAGAAGGGTCCTCGGCGTCGGCAACGGGCTCCGAATAGTGGTTTGCGGCAGTGGGCAGAGAGTTAGGGTTCGGGGGAAAAGGATGGCTCGGCAAGGGGGGTGGGTGCCGTTTTATAAGCAAGGAGAGGGAGGAGGAGGATCGCAGGGTTACTCCCGGCTTGATGCGGCGCCGGTTGATGGCCATAATGGTCTTGCCCACTCCGGCCATGAAGGCGCCGAGAGGTAACGGACGCGGCGGCGGCGGCTCGAGGAAGACGACGGGCCGTGAGACGCTGACAAACGGGGCCACGGAGCAGAGAGAGAGGAGAGGACGTGCGGCGCAGGCTGCAGCAGGCCGGGGGGTTGGGCCGTGGAGCTGGCTTCGCGCGCGCAGGTAGAAAGGGGAACGGGCCACGCGCGAGGGAAAAGGGGACTTGGGCCGCTGGTGCCGGATCGGGCCAAGCCCAAGCGGGAGAGGGTGATGAAGGTGGGCTACGGGCGTCAGGTTGGGCCGCAAGCCAGGCCGGTCCGAGCGGGAGAAAGGAGAAGGAGTGAGGGAGCAAGCCGGGCCGGTTTTGGCGTTGGGCTGAAAGGAAGAAAGAGGGAGGGAGAGTAAAAGAAAAGGCTTTTTCTTTTCAAACATTTTCGAAACTTGTTCAAATTCAAACTAGGTTTGAATTCATACCACTTAACACTAATCCTACACTCAAACAAAATATTATGCACCGGCATGAATGCAACAAAAATGTTTCTAAGCTCTAGGGTTTATTTTAATTATTCAAAAATTATTATTTGACCTAGGTTTAATGCTCAGAAAATTAAATAAAAGCTCAAATTTATTACAAAATTGGAAAATGGGTGTCACACCTAAGCAACACAGATGGGAGACTACTAGCACATAGAACCCATGTTCTGCTGCTCCTACATCCCGCTCGGCCTCAGTTTAATTATCACATGGTTATCTCCATGATAGCACTAGGCTAGTCATGATCAGTATCCACCTATATGCGGGAGACAGGAATCACCCGACTTTTATCGGTCTAAGCAGGGCTAAGCATATAATCGAGCCTAGACCTAACAGGGATATCAAGATAATAATTTGTGGTGGACAAAGTATAGTAATAATGCAGAGTTGGGGTAGTACCCACGCGGCCGGCGCCCCCGGCCCATAGATCGAAGAAAGACGAAGCTTTCGCGCGAAGGAGGGCGTGAACGGCTGATCCCGGGGATTGAAGCAGCTTCCGAGCGGAAGCGCGCCGGCGAGCGGAAAGGCCCGCTGGGCCGAGCTTTCGTGCGGAAAGGGCCGGGAATGGCCCGGGCCTTGGCTCGCACGGCTTTTGTGCGAAAGCGCATTGACAGGCGGGCGAGCCCGCCGCGCTATGCTATCGCGCGAAAGGGGACGTAGGTGGTTCGGGCAGCTTTCGCGCGAATGAGACCTGGCGCCTCCGGTGCGGAGTTCCCGTCGTTCGCAACTTTGGTTTCTTCACAGGTTTTCGCTGGTTGCCCAAAGTCTCGGTCAAAGGGAGCGGGCCCACCGGTCAAGGAAAGGAGCCAGGCGGCACTGGGCCCGCCAAGGGGGCAAGTCACGATGTTGCCCCTCGGGCCGGAGGAGGAGGCAAAAAGCTGTGCAGTAGTAGAGCAAGGCATCTTTGTAATTGCAGCAGAGTAGTTGAAAGGGCATCTTTGTACTTTCAAACTGTTTTGAATTAATATAAAGAGCCCCTAGCTCCCCACGGTGGGAGAACACTGTTCACTTTGCTTAATTCTCTAGTCTCCGTTCGCCTTTGGCTTGTGCTTTCGCTCGTGCGTCAATCGGTTGTCTTAGGGTTCTGGCCCTAAGACAACATTGGCGGCCACCGCGGTTGTCGCCCCGAGCTTGCCATGCCACCAAGGAAGGCACCGAAGACAGTCGACAATCTCAAGAAGGTTGTCGTGAATAAGGATGCCCAAGGCACAATCACGGCATCCGCTCTAGCCAATCAAATACCACCGAATACAGCCTCAAACCCCCAAGCTTTTGGCGGCACGCTCCCGACGAGAACCCAGCTACCGCCGGTAGCATCCACAAGCCACGACTTACAGCCTTTGGGTCACCAACCTTTCGGCAGAGACGTCACGCCAGAAGGGAACATCTGAGACAAGCCCGACGATGAAGAAGACGACGATGCTGAAGTTACCAGGCATGCCCAAGCAATCAGAATGCTGACACAGCAGCAAGAAGAAATGGAAAGGTTGGTTCAGCAAAGAGATCAGTTGCAGCGGCAACTTGGGGCAAAAGCAAGGGAGGATGAAACTCGCGACGTGTTTCGCCAAGCGGAAGCGCAGAAAAGGCAACTAGAAAAGGAAATTCAGGAACTACAAAGGGCAGGGGAGGCCCAAACCCGATGATCCAAGAAAATATATTCATACCGCGGCGAGAGCAGCCGCCAGCTTTCGACAACACCATCGACAAAACTTCTCCGCTCATGAGGGAGCTGCAAGCTCATCCATGGCCCCTCAACTACAAGCCACGCATTCCGACTTTCGATGGCAAGGTGAATCCATGCAAGTTCTTGGCAAGCTACGAGACAGCCGTCTTTTCGACTGGTGGGGACAATCAGACGCTGGCAAAATCTCTCATTCTTGCAGTTGAGGACGTAGCTCATGACTGGTACACGACCCTCAAACTGCTGTCTATCTATTCATGGGCTCAGTTGAAGGCCGAATTACTCGCCACCTTCCAAGGTTTCCGGCCGGATGTCAGACCACCCGTGACCTCATGAACTGTACCCAGCAGGACGACGAGCCATTATCCGAATATCTCAGACGTTTCATCCAGCTAAAGGCTCAAGCTCCGAATGTGCCGGAAGCAGCAGTGATCGCAGCAGCCATTGAAGGCTTGGGGAGTGGGCAGTGTGCCGCTCACTTGTCCAGAGAGCCGCCCAAGACCGTTCACGAATTATTTGACGTAATGAACGCATACGCAAGATCGAACGATGACTTCCGGCGGCGTAAGGCCACCCACCTGATGCAAAGGCAAATGACGAGAGCAAGCCGCCCACCCCCGGTGCTGAATCAAAGAATTATCAAGCCTTTCCGGTCAATTAACAATCTGCAGGAAGAACCATCACAATCGATGGTGGATGTAGAAAGACCTAACACGGCAAACTTTCAGCAACAAAGATGTTACGATCAAGCTTTCCACGGAGGACGCAGCGGTAGGGCCGGACGTGGTGGCCGTGACGGAAGAGGCCGAGGAAGGGGACCTAAACCTCCATACTGCATCATTTGCGACGGAAATTTCGGTCATACCACCCGAGAATGCAAATACAGTAAGATGACAAAGGAGTTGAAAGACAAGGACCAAGCCTCAGCTTCCGGCGAAAGCACCAAACATGTCTTTCACAATTCGCAAGACCTAGCAGCAGGGGTTGTATCGAGCAGCAATTATGTAAACATGCCAATGCATCCTCCCAGTATATCCCCTCCCAAAACATGCACTGGTTCAATCCGGCATATCAGGGTTACCAATTCCCAATCTTTCCATCGCAGTCCATGGCAGTTTCGTCACCAATGCAGTACCAGCGTCAACAAACACCACCTCCAGCACTTCCGGCTCAAGCCCAGCCTTAAGGACAGTTTGCGCAACTCAACTACCAGCAGGGGCAGGACGTAGAGAACGACTCCGGGGCAGTCAATAGCATCCTCCCATCACGAGGTCATATTTTCGCAATCACCGGTGGATCCAACCTGGAACACGAAAGCAAGAGGGCAAGAAGGGACTATCATCAAAGGGGCCAAACCGTATCACCAAGACTCCCGTTGAACAGACCTGCTTGGTCGCTGATGCCGATATGCTTCGACCAGTCGGGCTTCAAAATCCATGATTACCCACATTGCGATGGTTTCGTCGCCACAACCAATTTGGCTGGCTTCACCTTGCACAACATTTTGATTGACACAGGCAGCTCAGCCGATATCTTATTCGTCAAAGCTTTGAAGCGATGGGGATGGATAGGCGAAGCTTGGACCCCGCCGGCAACTATCTATATGAGTTCGGAGGAAGAAAGATCGACGCTATCGGCAAAAAGCAAATCCCCGTGTCTTTCGCCGAGGGAGAAAGAGTGCACACTGAAATGGTGACGTTTGACATAGTGAACATGGATTACCCTTATACCGCCATTTTCGGCAGAGGTTTCACCAACAAGTTCAACGTGGTTATCAAGCAAAGCTACTTATGTATGAAAATGTTGTCCCCTTTCGGCGTCATTACTGTGCACGGAGATCTGCAAGCCTCCAGAAGAATTGAGGGCAAGCCAACCCCCGGTTACAGCCTAATTAATGAGGTCGCAAAGAAAGACGAAATGCAGGCAATCGTCGAAGAGCACGTTACCGCCAGTTCGCCGGAGTGTAAGGCTGGAGCAGCCGAAGAAACAGTGAGCATCCCACTGGCAGCTTCAAGGCCCGAAAGAACCGTGCACATAGACTCAAGCATGCCAGAAGGGGAAAAGGACACACTGGTGTCTTTTCTCGCGGACAACGATGATATTTTCGCCTGGTCAGCAAATGACTTGCAAGGCGTCAGCAGGGATCTCGCTCAGCATCGTTTGAACATCGCAAGCGGCTCTAAGCCCAGAAAGCAGAAATTGAGAAAAATGTCAAACGAAAGAGCAGACGCGGCGAAAGCCGAAGTGCAAAGGAGTTGAACAATGCAGGAGTAATTCGGCCAGTCCAGTACCCCGAATGGCTGGCAAACGTTGTGCTGGTGAAAAAGAAGAATGGAAAATGGCGAATGTGTGTCGATTTCACTGACCTCAACAAATGTTGTCCAAAGGACCCATATCCTTTACCGCGTATCGACAAACTCGTCAACACTGCAGCCGGTTGTGAAATAATGAGTTTGCTAGATTGTTTTTCAGGTTACCACCAGATATGGCTTCATCCCGATGATGAGGAGAAAACTAGCTTCATCACTCCAAATGACACATATTGCTACCGGCGGATGCCAGAAGGGCTGCGCAACGCAGGCCCAACTTTCTCGCGAATGACCGACAAGGTTTTCGAGAGCCAGAAGCAGAACAAAAACTTGTTAGCTTATGTTGACGATATAGTAGTCAAGAGCGACAGAGATGAAGATCATCAAGCAGACTTACTGGAGACTTTCGGCAATCTCTGCAAAAGCGGCTTGAAGCTCAACCCAGACAAATGCATTTTCGGCATCAAGAAGGGCAAGCTTTTGGGTTATCTCATATCGGCAAGGGGAATTGAAGCCAACCCTGACAAAATAGCGACGATCATTAACATGCAACCGCCCACGAGCCGCAAACAAGTGCAAAAGTTGACCGGAAGGCTAGCATCCTTAAACAGATTTATCGCAAGGTCCGCTAAAAAAGGATTACCTTTCTTCAGAACTTTGCGCAGCTCTGACCCTTTTGATTGGGGAGAGGAGCAGCGGCAGGCCTTCCAACAACTGAAGGAGTACCTGACAAGGCTAACCACGATATCCAAACCGTCGTCGGAAGCGACACTCTTGTTGTATCTCGCAGCATCTCACACTACCATGAGTGCAGTATTGGTGGAAGAAAAAGAGCACAAAAACAAGATGACGCAGTTCCCAATCTACTTCGTTTATGAGGCCCTGTCAGGAGCAAAGCTGAATTATTCAGAGTTAGAGAAGATAGCGTACACGGTGGTAATGGCTTCTAGGAAGTTAAAGCATTACTTTCAGTCTCATCACATCATGGTCCTATCAGCCCAACCGTTAGAAGCTTTATTTCGCAACAACGAAGCTATCAGGCGAGTCGGCAAGTGGGCAGCAGAGCTAAACGAATATGTGATTGATTTCCAGCACCGGTCTACAATCAAGTCTCAAGCACTAGCGGACTTCATAGCAGATTGGACTCCTTCAGCTTATGACACATCCCTTGAGTTCGAGGAGCCAGTATGGACAATGAATTGTGACGTTGCCTGGGGGATGGCGGGAGCCGGAATCTCGGTGATATTAAACCCGCCAAAAGGACCAAAAGTCAGATTCGCCGCAAGGCTGCAGTTCCTTACAACTAACAACACCGCCGAATATGATGCAGAGCTGCTAGGCTTACGAAAGCTCAATGCAATCGGAGCAAGAAGATGCATAGTCAAATCAGATTCCCAACTGGTCATCGGCCACGCCGAAAAGGAATTTACAGCAAGAGAGCCAGAACTAGCCAAGTATTTAGCAGCAATCAAAAGAATGGAGAAATATTTCATGGGCTTCACTCTATGTCACATCCCAAGAGCCAAAAACACAGAGGCAGACGAATTGGCCAAAGCCGCAGCACAAAACCTGCCATTACCACCAGATGTGTTCTACCAGGTCCTTTCGGCCAAAGCTGTAAAAGAAGAGGAAGACCACCCGAGTTCGGTACACGCTATCGCCAGTGATGACTGGAGGTCGCAGATATTTGCCTACTAAATCGGAACATACGAGCCGGAATCCAGAAAGGACGCCGAAAGGATGGCTGGGCGAAAGGATACTCAATCATCGGGGAGCATCTATTCAAAAATGGAATAGTAGCCCCCTCTTGAAATGCATAAGCAGGCAAGAGGGCATTCAGTTACTCCAAGAAATGCACGCCAGAATGTGCGGAGCTCACAGGGGACCTCATGAGATAGCACACAAAGCAATGAGGCAAGGATTCTATTGGACTTCTACCGCCTCAGACGCAAGAGAGCTGGTCAAATGTTGCAAAGGCTGCGAGATGTTCGCCAAAAACCAAAAAGCCCCGGCAAACGAAACCGCGCCGGTAATTCCAACCTGGCCCTTGCAAAGATGGGGCATCGATATAGTTGGGCCGCTACCAGCAGCACCGGGCAACTTGCGTTTTGCAGCGGTCGCCCTTGAATATTTCACCAAGTGGATAGAGGCGAAGGCCCTCGCAAGCATAACTTCCACCTCCTTAACCAAGTTCGTTTGGCAGAGGATAATCTGTCGCTTCGGCGTCCCTTCCTTCATCACTTGTGACAACGGAAAGCAGTTCGATTGTGCTGAATTCACGAGTTTCTGCGACGAAATCAACGTCAAGCTCAATTTCGCCTCAGTTAACTATCCGCAAACAAACAGAGCTGTCGAGAGAGCGAATGGGCTAATCTTTTCGGCAGTATCTAAAGCTCTGTACGACTCTCCGAAAGGCAAGTGGGCCAACACCCTAACAACAGCTATATGGGGGCACAATATCTCACGCTCCAGAGCTACCGGCTTCACTCCATTTCGCTTACTATACCGCGAGGAAGCGGTCACCCCAGAAGAGGTAAAATTGGGTTCCTTCTAAACCGAAATGGTACCAGCGACCAAGGAACAAAGGCACCTTGAGCTAGACACCATCGAGGAGGTAAGGTTGCAGGCACCAGACAACCTTGAAAAGTATCATGCGGAAACAAAGCACCACAAGGACAAAAGAACGATCCGGAAGGACATCAAGCCTGGTGCCATGGTCACCATTCGGCAGCCAGATAAGCAAGGTAAGCTACAGTCGCAATGGCAGGGGCCCTTGATTGTGGCAAGCATGGCGGCACCCGGTGTATTCCGGCTGCTGGACGAGAAGGGCGAAGAGTCAGCCCACACCTGGAACGCAAACAACTTACGTCGCTTTTACCCATAGTCCTTGCTTTGTGCAATATTGTTGTAAGCTTTTTCTCGTTTTCACCTTTTTTGTAATTAAAATTGGCTGCACTCTTTTTCCTCGCTGGGGAAGCCCTTCATCGGGGTGCGAGGTTTTTTAACGAGGCAGCCGAATGTAACTGCTACATTATGAAAGCATTCGCAATTCCCCAAAAATACTGTGCGGCACGCTAAAGGACGAAGTCAACCAAACATATGGTTGAGACATTCGGCGATTCGATGTGATGAACGAGAATGTCAGTTTGGTGGACGAAAGAAATCCTCCACAGCCACCAACAGTCTCAAAAGCCTGCGGGCAATACAAAACTGACCCTCCAACAAAACGAGAGGGCGGAACGAATGCTTGCGGGCAATACAAAACCGACCCTCCAACAAAACGAGTGGACGGAACGAAAGCCTGCGGGCAATGCAAAACCGGCCCTCCAACAAAACGATAGGGCGGAACGAAAGCCTGCGGGCAATACAAAACCGACCCTCCAACAAAACGAGAGGGCGGAACGAAAGACTGCAGGCAATGCAAAACTGACCCTCCAACAAAACGATAGGGCGGAACGAAAGCCTGTGGGCAATGCAAAACCGACCGTCCAACAAAACGATAGGGTGGAACGAAAGCCTGCGGGCAATACAAAACCGACCCTCCAACAACACGAGAGGGCGGAACGAAAGCCTGCGGGCAATGCAAAACCGACCCTCCAACAAAACGAGAGGGCGGAACGAAAGCCTGTGGGCGTTGCAAACCGACCCTCCAGCAAAATATGGAGGACGGTAGTGAAGGTCAAGCTGAGCAACCCTCGCGGGATCCCCACTGTCAGGAAGGACAGATAGCAGCCTTCAGTCGGTGCAAAACTTAAACGCCATCTTAACGTTTCACCTACCAAAAAACCACAAGTACAGCCAAAACAATAAATGCAGTCCCCTCACCACATAGGCAAGTCAATATAAATAGACTCCAAAGCGCAAGCCACCCAACCATCCAAAGCCGCCAAATCTTTTCAAGTGTCAATCCCGAAAAGCCCACATAAGAGGCATAGTGCGAATAGGAAGCATCAGGAACCGCGGTTTCGCTTTGATGATTGTGTCATCGGCATCGCATGTAGACAGCGTCTTGAATCAAGTAGCTTTAGGCAGAAGCCCTACCGAGTGACATGACCATCTCAAACTTCAGCTAGAAGACGAACAAAAGCAAGCACGCTGCCATACGACAACAAGGACAATATCACAGATATAGCCGGTTGTAACCCCAACCGCCGTACTCATAAAATCGCTTTCGTTGACCAGAATTTCAAGTACAAGAAACCGCAAGCGCAGGATGGCGCATCTTTGCTACCGACTGAGGGGCTCACAACGAAAGCGCCCTCGCGCGAAAGCCACTGCCCCTCGCCTAAGTGTGTGGGGGCGGGCGCGTCTTTGCTACCGACCGAGGGGCTCGCAACGAAAGCGCCCTCGCGCGGAAGCCACCGCCCCTCGCTTAAGTGTGTGGGGGCGAGCGTGTCTTTGCTACCGGCCGAGGGGCTCGCAACGGAAGCACCCTCGCACGAAAGCTACCGCCCCTCGCCTAAGTGTGTGGGGGCGGGGGCGTCTTTGCTACCGACCTAGGGGCTCGCAACGAAAGCGCCCTCGTGCGAAAGCTACCGCCCCTCGCCTAAATGTGTGGGCGCGGGCACGTCTTTGCTACCGGCCGAGGGGCTCGCAACGAAAGCGCCCTTGCACGAAAACTACCGCCCCTCGCCTAAGTGTGTGGGGGCGGGCGCGTCTTTGCTACCGGCCGAGGGGCTCGCAATGAAAGCGCCCTCGTGCGAAAGCCACCGCCCCTCGCCTAAGTGTGTGGGGGCGGGCGCATCTTTGCTACCGACCGAGGGGCTCGCAACAAAAGTGCCCTCGCGCGGAAGCCACCGCCCCTCGCTTAAGTGTGTGGGGGCCGCGCGCGTCTTTGCTACCGGCCGAGGGGCTCGCAACGAAAGCACCCTCGTGCGAAAGCTACCGCCCCTCGCATAAGTGTGTGGGGGCGGGCGCATCTTATCTACTGGCCGAGGGGCTCGCAACAAAAGTGCCCTCGCGCGAAAACTACCGCCCCTCGCCTAAGTGTGTAGGGGGGCGCGTCTTTGCTACCGTCCGAGGGGCTCGCAACGAAAGCGCCCTCGCGCGAAAGCTACCGCCCCTCGCCTAGGTGTGTGGGGGCGGGCGCGTCTTTGCTACCGGTCGAGGGGCTCGCAACAAAAGCGCCCTCACGTGAAATCTACCGCCCCTCGCCTAAGTGTGTGGGGGCGGCCGCGTCTTTGCTACCGGCCGAGGGGCTCACAACGAAAGCGCCCTCGCGCGGAAGACACCGCCCCTTGCCTAAGTGTGGGGGGGGGGGCGGGCGCGTCTTTGCTACCGGCCAAGGGGCTCGCAACAAAAGCGCCCTCGCGTGAAAGCTACCGCCCCTTGCCTAAGTGTGTGGGGGCGGGTGCATCTTTGCTACCGGCCGAGGGGCTCGCAACGAAAGCGCCCTCGCGTGGAAGCCACCGCCCCTCGCTTAAGTGTGTGGGGGCAGGCACGACTGTGCTACCGGTCAAGGGGCTCGCAACGAAAGCGCCCTCGCGCGAAAGCCACCGCCCCTCGCCTAAGTGTGTGTGTGGGGCGGGCGCGTCTTTGCTACCGGTCGAGGGGCTCGCAACGAAAGCGCCCTCGCGCGGAAGCCACCGCCCCTAGCCTAAGTGTGTGGGGGCGGGCGCGTCTTTGATACCGGCCGAGGGGCACGCAACCAAAGCGCCCACGCGCGAAAGCAACCACCCCTCGCATAAGTGTGTGGGGGCGGGCGCGCCTTTGCTACCGGTCGACGGGTATGCATTCGAGAGTTCAATTGCGCGGAAGCCACCGCCACGTGGCTAAGAGCGTGGGGAGCAGGCATCCGACTATCCCCGGCCAAGTACTACTCGCAAGCCTGATGAACGAAAGAATAGAGGCCGCGTTTTCAAAAAGCAAAAACAGCGAAAAGATATAGTTCCAGCAACCCACTCCTTTACTTTTCATTTCAAGCAAGTTTATACAATATGACCAAGCCCGCGAACTACTTCCGCGACCTAAGGAGAATGCTATATCGACGTTCATCTGGCGAAAAGGCGGCGTCTTCGGGCTCCACCTTAACAAACGGGGCGCCTCCGAATGTTGGCGGCACGCGCGAGGCTTCGCGCCTCCTCCGCCTCGCCTCAAGCTCGCGTCGGTGAAAATTCTCATAAAAGACACGCAAACGCTCCTCCGTGCGCTTAATCTTCTTCGCGTGTTTACTCAAGTAAGACGAAAGCGACGCCGACGGAAACCTAGAGCGAAAGCTCCTCCACAAATCACCTCCGACACAAAGATCGCCAGATCTCATCATTAGGGGGCATATGTCGAGAACGTCCGGTGTTCCCACATCCACGTCCTGTTCAATACAAAATTCCAGCTTAAGTTCAAAAGTCACACATGACAACAATTCTTGCGGGTACAACCAATGCATATAAAAGCATGCCCTATTCACCCATCTACCGCATCTTGGGGAATGTCTTCATCACGAGAGGCAGCAGCAGCCGAGCTTTCGGGGATCTCCTCATTCGCACGATGGGGGCTCACTTCATCATCTGGCTCAGTCTCGCGCGCCCTCCGCTCGGAGATGAAGTCAGCAAACACCTTCTTGATACGAGCTTTCTCCTCCGGAGTCTGCATCAAAAGGGGCGACTCAGAAGAGGCATCACCAATGCCACAGGGTGGAAGTAGTAACAAAAGGAAAAACAACCATTCGATTTTAACTTGCCACGGCCCATGGCGGATTGCATAAGATACATGTCATTACCACCCGCCAGCCAAAATTCGTCAAAAAATCTCTTGCCAAGAACCTTAGCCGCCTCGGGGGTTCGCCAGTAATAATCCACCTCCTTGACCGGAAGATCCGAGATATGGGAGCAGCCGGCGTCGACAAGGCTATGGCCAATCGCCTTGATGCCCGTGACCGCAGCATAGTCCCGGCCGAGGGCCATGTGCCCCTCCAACGACTCCATCTCAGAGCGGATCCAGTTGATAAGGCTATCGACGTTACTACCATAGGGGCTTTCAGTTTCGACGCCAATGCTGCCGAGGCACTCGCGAAAGCGAGACACTGCCTCCCCAGCGGAAGTCAAAAGTACCTTCTCCCTATCGGCCTGAGCAGTTCGCAGCTGCGAAATCTCCCTCTTTAGATTTTCAGCCTCCAGCTGGCTTGCCTTCCGGGAGGTGCGCTCATCCTCAGCCTTTTTTGCTTGTGACTCCAAGTTGGCGGTAAGCTTCTACACTTGGTGTTGAGGCAAAACGTGAGACCTCGCGCCAAGGCACACAGCAAGCCGAATGAGGCTGGCTTCAATCGGGTGCCTGGAGTCTGTTGAATCCGGAGACGTGCCAGTCGGTTTGACCTGAAAACCAACAAGAGATAAAAGTGTGAGAATACCTTGGAACATGCCGGGTGAGACCAGACAGTTCCATATGTATGGCTTTGAAAGCCAATCACGACGGCACACAGCTATAGAAGCTGTTTGTCGAAATAGGTTTATAATGTCATTCGGCAACCATAAAGAGGAAACACGTAAACATATTTAATGCCGAACACATATGTAACAAAAGAAGAAAAAAGGGAAACTTGTAAATATAACTCTATTTAAACAACACATGCATAGGCCAATCCAACTAGTCTGCCGCACGTCTAGTCTTCATAAACCCGTCAGGCATAAACTCAAGCAAAGCTAATCCACCGCATGATACCACTTGCTACGAGTCTACACCACTCCTTATAATTAGATTAATCCACCGCATGATACGATCTAATTATAAGAAGCTAAAAGCATGCGTGTATCTAAACAAATCTATATGTACTCATTACTCATGTAAGCTTAACCAGAATCGGCAAACTAGCCGAACTGGGGTCCATGGAGAAGGAACATATAAACAAGCATGATTAAACTAATCTAAAACCTGCATCTACCGCATGATACCCAGTTCTATCAAGGCCTAACCATGATTGACATGCATGAACCCACAACACGTAACAATCTAGATTGAAAGTGGATTCGGCCATTACGATCTTATGATTAGGAAAGCACAAGCAAGCTTGTGCATCTGGGCCGAACAAAGATCGATCTAGATTGGGCAAAAGAGTGTTACAAGAATTAAATAAATAAAACATATAACACATGATAACTTGATGAATCTACTAGATCTTGCCAAATCTAATAGAGCCGATAACTATTTTTACTCATGACTTAATCCGCCGCACGATACAAGGCATAAGCAAAAACTTCCCGTCATAAGCTTAAATCCGCCGCACGATACTAAGCTTAACATACGAGACTACTTGCATCATATCTAAAGACACCGCATGACACTAGACATGATAGCAAGGTTGCCGGTACTTACGGAGGTCGACGGACCGATGATTCCTCTCGAAGAACTCGACGACACGACTAAGGACTCGAAGATGGCACGGGGCCGGTTGTATTGATATGGTTGTGAACACTTTTTACAATAGCCAAGGGTTTATATTTATACCCTGGACGCGATACAAGTCCTAAGAGGACACGACTATGAAATATTAAAGGAAAATATAATATTCTTGGCCTTTAACTCCTTTTGGAATCTTCATTGCCTTAATTGTTGCAATTTTGTTGCCCGATCGGCTCTCACTTCCGTCGTTTCAATGGAAACTCCCTTTTCTCAGAATAGCCGACCCCATGAGCAGTTGCCGAATCCTTGGAAACTAGCCGACCACATGGATACTTGCCGAAGGCCTCATACGCCCATCTCCGCACTGGACATGCACGCCGTCTTCTAGCCTTTCCTTCATCGTGAAGCCATTCATGCTAAATATAGAAGTGGACGTCGAGATGTGCATGCTTTATATATATTGCCTTCTTTGCATGCTTGCCACATCACAATGCCACCAAATCCAACTCCTGGCCAATGAGATCAGAACCCTCTGCTTCTTGAATACTCGTTTAATCTGTCACGGTCATGGTCTATTATCCTCGTGATTGGCTTCTCTTGCCATATCTACTTCCTGAATGGAGTAACCGACCGCTTGGTCGTCTGCCGAATGATCTTCTCACTGCTCGTTGGGTTCACCTGTCATCTTCTCAATGTTGACCAAAATGCAGTGTTAACACAGGCCCCCTAGTTCGGAGTATGAATTGTCATGCTTCAAACTATTTGATCTCTGTTGGTCTTCTTCAAAAAGCCAAGAAATCCACTGATAGCAATAACATATTCTCACCATGTTTCCACAATTTTGTCTGTAAAATAATAATTCTCCAATACATGTGGAAACAAGTTAGTTACAAATGTATATGTGTAGAAATATCATAGTTCTTCCATTTTATAGATCAGAAGATGCTGCAATGCCGACTACATCTCAAAAGTATCATACTTTATAACTAAGATTTCTTTTAAACTTGAACAAAATGGTACCTTACTCATCCATCTGTCTCTTTAATTATGGGGCTTTAGATCTCATTGAGTCCCCAAGCGATTGCAAAACAGAATAGCTACAGAAATGCTTATCTTTTACCCCTTGATCACTTTTCATCCGGAGTTTTATCATTATCTTTATATAAAATCGTATCACATAATATTACAAAGTCAAAGACTCGACCATAAGGAGATACATGCCATAAACCTAGATCAAGAAGTGCAAGTGAATATTTTTATTACTTTTTCTTTTGCATATGGTACCTTTTAAAATTATGAGGCTACTGGGCCTTCGGCCATCTTTTATTTTATTTGGCGGTCACTTGACCTTTTCCTTTTCATATTTTTATTTGGGCGGTCACTTGACCTTTTTTCTTTCTCAGGTCTGGCGGACACGTGTCCGTCGTTTTATTTCTGAGATTTATAGAATAGCCTCATATTTTTAATCAAAGAGAGAATGCACATGCAAAACACTTATTAGTTTATAACGTGTACGTGAATCTTGATCTTGAGAATATGACTATAATCTCAACTAGTAGTCACAATGATTTGACAGCGCTCAATATGACATTAAGTAAATTTTATTATTTCATTAAAGCTCCGAATTTCAAGTATCTCTCAGAATAATGTCATAGCAAAATCTACCTCTATTCATATCCGACAACAACTTCGAGACAAAGTTTAAATTCTATGCAACCCACAAATCTCAAAGACTTCAAGATAAATATAATAACCAATAGACTCAAATCTTAAAGAAATCAAAGCTATAAACCAGACACAGGTGAAACATAAAACAAAGCATCTATCTATCATTTCAACAATGGATAACCCAAAATATTTATATCACATATTCGTAGAGTGGAATTTTTAAGTTTTTTTTAGTGCAGAGACGCAACATGAGAGGTTTCGCTTTTTAATGATTTTAATTTTAAGCTCTGAAACTATTAGAGAAGCGAGGGTAAAATTACACAAACCACCGTTGAAGATGAAGCAGCCATTCGTTTTGTCCTTCTTCACGATGGATCGCTCGATGTTGTACGATGTGTGCGTGTTGATCTCAGGCCCCCCGACACGTAGTCACAACGGCGTAATCGATGATTCACCGGTGTCCTCCTTTCTCTCATCCGAGACGTCTTCGCCGAATACGGGTTGAAAATATTTGAAGCCAATCATAAACGTCAATCCTTCTTCTTCAAATGACTGGCTGCTTCAGATCTTGTAGCTGTTCTGACTATAAGTGAACTTGTCACCGTTGCATGTGTCTCGTCGGTACCACCTTACTCAAGGCCATCAGCTGAAGTATCTCTTTCAATATGAAGTGTGCTGAAAACGTTTTAGCCGATGGTATCCTATCGGTCGTCCAATTGCTAACGTCCTTTGTGCCTCTGATGTAGCCTTTCGTAACCTTATCACCAGATTGAGCTTTGCGTTACTCAGGGAAAGGCAAAGTTATATTAATAGGAGCCGAAGGTTCTGTCTTATCGGCTTTTGCTTAGTATGCCTTTGACTTTCTTCTTGTTGAGGAACTGGAATGCTTTAGGTAAGCATGCTGTCAGGTAACTCATGGTAGCTTCGAAGAACGTCATTTTTGATGAGGCTGAGTGTGTCGTAGAGGATGAATACGAGCTCGGCGGTGCGTGGATGCGTACACGATGATAACTCCAGCCGATTCCTGTATGCATATTGGCCAATTAGTATATTTTCTCATGTTGTTGTATCCACCGATTCCTTTCCTGAATAGTCGATTCCAAAGATGACATGCAGATAATTAGCTATCGGCCAACTTCCCTCGGCTTGATCCCTTGATACTCAATCGGCTATTTATAGCAGCATGCAAGTAAATCTGAGTTTGGACTTAATCTCCTTGAACATCTCCATGGAAATCTTCCTTTTATTTATCTCTTCATGTGCATGTTGTGCCATGATATATTTGGAGACCGATACATTCATGTCATGATGTATTTGAAGCCATTCTATTTTTTAGAAGGAACCATATCGGCCAATTCTATCTTTAGGAGAAACTCATTAGCTTCTTTAACTGGTTTCTATGTCCCTGCACGGAGCAAATCCACTCATGCATGCTATCTGCGTCTTCGTAGATGCCATGTATACTCAGTTGATCAGCAGCTATCCCGTGCGTACATGTTGAATCGGCTTTGACAATCAAACAGGAATTGTGGTCCCACCAGGCGTGCCAAAAAGTGTGTTGACGCAAAACGTGAGACCTCGCGCCAAGTCACACAGCAAGCCGAACGAGGCTGGCTTCAATCGGGTGCGCGGAGTCTATTGAATCCGGAGACGTGCCAGTCGGTTTGACCTGAAAACCAACAAGGGATAAAAGTGTGAGAATACCTTGGAACATGCTGGGTGAGATCAGGCAGTTCCATATGTATGGCTTTGAAAGCCAATCACGATGGCACACAGCTATAGAAGCTGTTTGTCGAAATAGGTTTATAATGTCATTCGCAAACATAAAGAGGAAACACGTAAACATATTTAATGCCGAACACATATGTAACAAAAGAAGAAAAAAGGGCAACTTGTAAATATAACTCTATTTAGACAACACATGCATAGGCCAATCCAACTAGTCTGCCGCACGTCTAGTCTTCATAAACCCGTCAGGCATAAACTCAAGCAAAGCTAATCCACCGCATGATACCACTTGCTACGAGTCTATACCACTCCTTATAATTAGATTAATCCACCGCATGATACGATCTAATTATAAGAAGCTAAAAGCATGCGTGTATCTAAACAAATCTATATGTACTCATTACTCATGTAAGCTTAACCAGAATCGGCAAACTAGCCGAACTGGGGTCCATGGAGAAGGAACATATAAACAAGCATGATTAAACTAATCTAAAACCTGCATCTGCCGCACGATACCCAGTTCTATCAAGGCCTAACCATGATTGACATGCATGAACCCACAACACGTAACAATCTGGATTGAAAGTTGATTCGGCCATTACGATCTTATGATTAGCAAAGCACAAGCAAGCTTGTGCATCTGGGCCGAACAAAGATCGATCTAGATTGGGCAAAAGAGTGTTATAAGAATTAAATAAATAAAACATAAAACACATGATAACTTGATGAATCTACTAGATCTTGCCAAATCTAATAGAGCCGATAACTATTTTTACTCATGACTTAATCCGCCGCACGATACAAGGCATAAGCAAAAACTTCACGTCATAAGCTTAAATCCGCCGCACGATACTAAGCTTAACATACGAGACTACTTGCATCATATCTAAATCCACCGCATGATACTAGACATGATAGCAAGGTTGCAGGTACTTACGGAGGTCGACGGATCGATGATTCCTCTCGAAGAACTCGACGGCATGACTAAGGGCTCGAAGATGGCACGGGGCCGGTTGTATTGATATGGTTGTGAACACTTTTTACATTAGCCAAGGGTTTATATTTATACCCTAGATTCGATACAAGTCCTAAGAGGACACGACTATGAAATATTAAAGGAAAATACAATATTCTTGGCCTTTAACTCCTTTCGGAATCTTCATTGCCTTCATTGTCACAATTTTGTTGCCCGATCGGCTCTCGCTTCCATTGTTTCAATGGAAACTCCCTTTTCTCAGAATAGCCGACCGCATGAGCAGTTATCGAATCCTTGGAAACTAGCGGACCGCATGGATACTTGTCGAATGCCTCATACGCCCATCTCCACACTGGACATGCACGCCGTCCTCTAGCCTTTCCGTCATCGTGAAGCCATTCATGCTAAATATAGAAGTGGACGTCGAGATATGCATGCTTTATATATATTGCCTTCTTTGCATGCTTGCCACATCACAATGCCACCAAATCCAACTCCTGGCCAATGAGATCAGAACCCTTTGCTTCTTGAATACTCGTTTAATCTGTCACGGTCATGGTCGATTATCCTCGTGATCGGCTTCTCTTGCCATATCTACTTCCTTAATGGAGTAACCGACCGCTTGGTCGTCTGCCGAATGATCTTCTCACTGCTCGTTGGGTTCACCTGTCATCTTCTCAATGTTGACCAAAATCAAGTGTTAACACTTGGGTCTCAAGATCTTGCTTCTCCCGTTCAACCTTGCGAATATAAAGGTCACTTTGATTGCCCTGACTGCGGGCGATGACTGTAGCCTGCGAAAAGCATAAATCAAAGTCAAGGGCAAAGAGTCAAAAAGAAAATGAAAGGGAAAGACCAGCGAAACCTATGACGAAACTGGACACTTACGCTAGCCAGATGAAACGACAGCGCGTCGCTGAGCTTCGCGCTGCTGACCTTAAGGAGATCCCTTTCGATCTCCGGTGCAACAAAAGCTTTCTGCGAAAACTCCACAAACTTAGCGGCCTCCTCGCTTCCGCCGAGAAGAACTCCTGCTCGACGATAGTCAATTCGGCATGCAAGTTGGGCGTCTGAGGCTGCACCCAAAGAACGAGCAACGCGATAAGACCCCTCTTTCGCATCATCAGTTTCACTTGTCTGAGGCATGCAAGTTTCACTTGATGAACACGGGTTCTCGTAGTCCGAAGGTGGCCCATCGAGAACCAGACGCCCGTAACCCAGAAGCTGCCCTTCCACCATGTCCTGTGTCAAGCGAATGCAACGCGACGAAAAGTGTGGCTTACCTCTGTCAACAGCAACAGGAGCGACATTCTCCCAGATCCAACCCCTTTGTCGCCAGTAGCTGCCTTGTCACTGGGCACCCGAGCAGAGGGCTCGGGGCACAGAGCTTTCGGCTTTTTTGCCTGGCATCCTGCTCAGGGTCTTCAGCTACTTTCTTCCCCTTATCTTTCTTGTTTCTATTAAAGTCAGAGTTCAAGCCTCGCTCCTTGAGCTGTCGACAATGCCTAGCCTGATGTCCTCCTTTCGTATGGAAAGGGCACGGTCCGTCGAGTAAGTCATCAAAGGTGGCTG
The DNA here is from genome assembly GCA_009763385.1 of Coix lacryma-jobi var. lacryma-jobi. Lineage (NCBI taxonomy): Eukaryota > Viridiplantae > Streptophyta > Magnoliopsida > Poales > Poaceae > Coix > Coix lacryma-jobi. The sequence goes on from CM019825.1 coordinate 103,659,491, forward strand.
GCTTGTTTCCCTTCTTCTGAGGCTCCATAGCTGCAACAGTGTTGTCCCCTGTTCTCTTGCGGGTGTTTTGCTGAGGTGCCTGGTTGCCTCTCTGGATGTTGCCTCGATCACCTAGCGTGTTCCTTTCAGGGAAGCGTTCCTGTGTGCGTTCTTCTGTCGCCATCATGGAGTTTACTGCCCGATGAAATTCATCAGCGGTGGTCAGGTCATGCTTGATGAAGTCTTTGTAATTGTACCTTTCACAAATTCCATTGCCAAAAAGGTCAATTACTTCTCTGTCTGTTATGTCAGAGACTGTGGACCGGATCTCTGAGAAGCGTCTGTAGTACTCTCGCATTGTCTCATGTTTTTGCTGCTTGCAAGTCCTGAGCTTAGTCTGGGGATCTGATCTCTCGGGGACACCCGCAATGTTCTCTATGAAGATACGATGGAGTTGTTCCCAGGAGTCAATGGACTCGGGCCTAAGCTTGTCGAACCAAGCAAGTGGCATTGTTTCTAGAGCCATGGGGAGAAAAAGTGCTTTGACGTCGTTGCTTCCTCCTGCTAACTCGACTGCTTGAGCATACAGCCTAAGCCACTGTTTAGGTTTTGTCTTCCCATCGTACTTTGAATAGTTCCCGGACTTGAATCTCCATGGAAACGGGACTGTTTGGAGCCTTTGGGAAAAGCAAGGGAAGCGATCGACAGCGTCAGATGCTGCAATGGCGACTCCTCGGTATGATGATTCGGCTCCTCCAGCTTGATCCGGTTCTCGGTTGCCCAGGCGACTCCTTTCTGGTGCCCGACCGAGTCTCTCATGAATAGGTCACCTCTGGCTTGGGTGGGATGACGCTTGTTCATCTGCTAAGGACTCGAGGTTTCATCCCTTGAGTTGTAGCGCAGTAGTCTAAAGCATGACCAAGCACCGCTCTTCGTCAGGGGTGCAGTTGTTCTTGGCTCCCATCTCTGTCGCCAAAGCAATAATATTCTGGTAAGGTGTCTGATAAACCTTGTGGCCAGCAACCCTCATAAATTCAGGTTCGAGGTTGCGGGAGCAATCAGCACGTCGACGGTTGTGATCATTCTGGGATTGATTCTCCTGATCATGTTGTGTGCGATCTTGATGCTCTGCGTCCTCTTCCAGGTGCCTTCGAGTATTATATTCCTCAAGTCATACATTGTAGCGCTCTATGGCTTCCTTTCGATGATTTGCTCGCCTTCTGCGAGCGTCTTTAGCTTGATTCTTCCTTATTCTTTCTGCCTTTAAGGACTTGGTTCCTCTGGATCGTTGTCGGATATCATGCTCAAGGTTTCATCATCGCGAAGGACATCTGGTGGAGTTGGAGGTCATAGAGATGATTGATGTCCTGCCATAAATACTTCGTGAGTGAAGCCTTGGTTTGTTGATCCCGGTGTAGCCGACTCTAAAGTAGAGGCACTGGAGTTTAGCTCTGTTGAGGTCTCGTGTTCCTCATAGGGGAGCTGATGTCTGTGTTGATATGGAAGTTGTTGGTCGATTGTGCCAACCAGCCTAGCTGGAGCTAGCTGTAGTGGCCAATGGACAATGTTACCCTCCTTGGTAGAGCTGAAAACGAGTCCCCGCTGAGCTCGGGTCAAAGGAATCTGTTGAAACTCTTTGAATTTTGCATCAATCAGGTCTTGGAGGTTTTCAGCCGAGTTCCGCAGTCCAAAGGTGATGCCATGTCTAGTGTCCGAGTCCTTTTTTGCAGAGTTTGAGTCTGAGTAGGAGTCGGATGCTTTCAGTTGGCCCTCAGAATCTTGCGGATCTTGGATTGCGAGATTTGCTAGGTTCCGCGTAAAATCTTCCATCTTTGGCGTGGCTTGCGCTTCTAATTCCGTGAGGAGTTGTCGATGTAACTTCCCTTGATCATCCGCGATGCAAGTCCACGAGCCAAATACAAAAATTGATCCCGCCGAGAACATGTTGACGTAGTTCGTCGAGCTCTTGATCGTCGAATCGTCGAGAGCCCCTACCTGGCGCGCCAGCTGTCGGTGTTTGTTAACCGGCAACTCGTCTTGAGAGATCTCAGACGATTTGTTTGGTGGGGATCGGCGTTCGTAGAACTCGGTGAGTACATAGAGACAGCGATTTATACTGGTTCAGGCCGCTAAATAGCGTAATACCTTACGTCCAGTGCGGCGTGTGCCTTGTGTTATGATTCAAGATTCAATGATAGTAGCCTGCGCCTGCTTCCCCTTATATATCTAGGTGAAGCATAGCACAGACCGAGTTCTAGTCGGTTACAACAAAGGAGTCCTATTCTAATTACAATACTTTCATTAAGAACTCGACTAAGTTACAGTGAGAGTCCTAATCCGAGTACACTTCGTATCAAGTCTTCGGATCTCCTGTGCCGTCCATAATCAGTCGGAGTAATCATCGTTTGATGATATCTCTAACATCCTGGTCCGTCATCGTGGCCTCCGGCGAACCCGAAGCTTTCCGCAAGCCAAGCTTCGCGAAAGTCGGAAGGTCAGCAACAGAGGCGTCATCGTCAAAAGCCGAGTGCGAAAGGTGCACGTTCGACTTCTTTGGAGCCATCTCCGCAGCGCAAGAAAACGCACTCTGCAAGCATGCCAAAAGCAGGGCGGATCAACGCGCAGCGCAAGCTTTAAAAATGATAGTAAAAAAAGGATGACCAAGCCGAAACGAAAGGCGAAGAAACTAACCACCCTCGGGTGATCGAAAGGATCAACGTCTCCCCATCGGCTTTTAAGCAGTGGTTTGGCGATTAAGTGCCCGATGCGAATGTCCCAACCTCGGCAGCCTTCCGCCTAGGGACCACACCGCTCTGACCTCCGCGTCGAGCAACACCTTTTCCTTTCACTTTTGGTTCCTCAGCTTCCTCCTTGTTTTCGTCCAGCAAGGGCCTTTCGGCGTATTTAACCCCCATAGCATCAAAGGCCCGATTTAAGCGGCGGTTTTGG